>OZ012727.1:17405048-18606554 GCA_963942605.1 Poecilus cupreus
TCAGTGTTTTTAGGCATATCTTAGTACATAAATGGAGTAAATTTCATGGATACCAAAAATAATCTAGATTAATATTACCTACAATCTCTATTTAAAACAATTTTCTATATTTTGTTGTCATCAGATTAAAAAACCATGTTCATCACAATTTTGTTTATCTAGTTAGTATAAGGTAAATTTAAGTAAATAATACACATCAAAATACACTTACAATTTTCATGTTGCATTCAGCAAGATTCCCAAGCTAAGTTGGGCCACAAATTGTATTAATTTCACAGCAAGAACACTCTGAAGTTTCATTTCAACTTCTCTTCGGTCTCAAGTCTTTGGATGGTTCAAAATCACTCCAAACACCATACAGGAACAAACTACAAATAGAAAATGATTTCTTCCTGTAAATTTCAACATTAAACGCAAAATTGATAAATAATGATTTACTGTATGTGAAAATACCTTTTTTTCACGACATAGTAGGAAACCCCACCGTTCTTCTCCCGAAATAGTGAGGAAAATGTGTTGTTCCTCTCTAGAGAGGAAAATACAGAAGTGTTGCCAATATGAATGTTATTTACAAAAAATATATTACAAAAATTGAAAATAAATTCCTAATTTTATTGAAAATCCTTATTTTAGTGATATACATACTTTAAATTATCTTACAATTATGTCTTATATTTTTCTTTTTCTTATCAAATCACAATTTGACAACTTATTAAAGATATTTAAGATTGGTTCATTGGCAACACTGCTACACCGCCTTGTGTCTGATAACCTAACTTTTAACGTGTCAGGCTGTCAGTTGAGTTTTCAAAGTGTATTTTAGATCCGAGAAAATCGTTTTTAGAAACATGTCGTGAAAAAAATGTTGTGTCTAACTCGAGAGGAAAGCTCTTCTTCCACTCTCGTTCGAAATGCCTCACTCGCTGCGCTCATGAGGCAAACTTCGAACTCGAGGGGGAAAAAGAAGCGCTTTCCTCTCTAGTTTGACAAATAACTATTGATGTTCTGTTTTCGAAGATTTTTCCACAAAGTTGTTTCATGCGAGATTTAAATTGCTATCTGTCAAAAAAAGAAAACAATACATGTGGCGCCATCATACAGCGATTGCGTGAACTAGATGCATTGTGTGGTGGGGAAATTAGCAGCGGCGTAGATTTCTATCAAAATATCGTGGGCTACTAATTTTTAATTCACATATTTCAGCCAAAACTTTAACAATAATTATTTTTAGCTTATAACCCATATAATTTTGAGCATATTAGCGTTTTTCTTGTTATTAATTAACGAATCATTACTAATTTATCAATAAAAATAAAATTGTAGCATGTAGAATGATTAGAACGCCACTGGTAAATGTGCAAGCAATCTGATTGGTCGAACGTAACCTAACCTAACCTAACCCAACAATTAACAATTTTAAATGATTATTAGTAATATAATTAATTTACACAGATTTTAACTAAAATGTATAGAATAATTGAATGATTTACTTATGTTATAAAATGTATACAGTTTATTTTACGTGACCAGCAGTATAAATTTGTATTTTAGAATATGTAACCGTTGTAATCTCTAAGCAAAATGTGTTAACATTTGTATGTAATAATGCGTAATTTAAAATTAAATGGAATAAAAATTCAGCATTTACCAGTGAATAAAAATAATATTATGCGATGTATACAAATTAATGACAAATATTTTGTTTTATGTAATAACAATGTTCACTTTGTGAAAAATGGCAGTGATGTTATTATTTCAATACAACTTATTTCTGTTTAACATTTATGTGTGTGTGTGTGTTGTTTTATTGATGGGAACTGCAATGCGTAGTCACATCACGATACACTGCATCTTGAATTTGCTTCCTGCCTGCTTACAAAAAAATTTCTGGTAGTTGAAATTCGTCTATTGTTGTATTATTCCTTAATAAATTAACTTAAGGTTGCCAATCCCACTATTAAAATTGAAATTATGCCTAGGAATATTTAAAGGTTTTTATTACCTAGACTTAATAGGGCAAAACTTTCTTAATTCAAATTTGTTGGACAATATTACGGGACATTTAACCTTAAAAAAACTTTAGTGAACCCTTCACACGGAATACAGATTATACAAAAAATAAAGACAATAAACTCAATATACCTAATATATTAAAACTCTTTGAATATCTTTCAATTTCTTGTAAAATAATAATAATATGGAATCTAACATTTTCTATTATTAATAACAATACAATTTATTATTAAACATTCAATAACAATGTTGTTGAAGCAGTTGAGTAGGTATCACCTGTCCACTTTGATATAATTTCAAATTCTCTACAAATTGTTCAGCAATGTCTTTTGCTCTGCTGACTCCAGCAACATGAGGCGTAATGAAGACCTACATATATAAATATTAAAATAGTTCAGAATGCTCAATTTATTTTAAAAACTCATACCTGCTCACAGTTCCATAACGGATTATCCGTGGATAGAGGTTCATTTTCAAACACATCTAAAATAGCTGCGCATAACCATTTATTTTTTATGGCCTCCAATAAATCTTGTTCGTTAATTATGCTCCCTCGTCCAATATTTATAAATACTGTTTCTTTGTCTAAAAATGTCTTGAATTTATTAATAAATTAGGATTTTTTTAATGTATTACCTACTGGAACAGTTTTGAAGTATTCCTCCATTTAGAAGTCCCGTAGTTTCATTTGTATTTGGTAGAACATTTACTATGTAATCACAACTATTCAATAACTTTGGCAGTGACGTTTTCGTACAATATTGTTCGTAATGTTTATATTCTTCTTGCTCCGGCAAGTGTTCCCGTCTACCATATCCCCATATTGTAGCTCCGAAATAATGCAAAATCCTAGCAACTAAAATGAACCACATTATTGCTAAATATTAATTGAAAATATGAACCATAACTTACTATAATTTCCTATTTGGCCAACTCCTAGAATTCCAACTGTCAAATCTGATATTGATCTATGCTGCGATATTTTTCCATCCTGCGTCCAAATATTTTGCTTTTTGTTCTCATAAACTTGGAAAATATTTCTTTCGTAGTTTATTATATTTGAAACAACATATTCAGACATCAATCTGAAATACCTCACAATGTTAAATCACAGTATAGGTGCTATATAGAGCTGCCAATTGGATCCGGATCCGAAATCGAGTATTGAGTATCCGGATCCGAGTATCTGGATCCTGATCCGAATCTGGATTTTACTAACATTCTTGTACAAAATCGTTAATTAATTAACTAAGTAGAATTATAAGTATTAGGTATATTAAACAATCAAAACTATAAATTCGTTTTCTTAATAATTTTGTTGTTAAATATTTGTTATTAATTACATTTACTTCAAAACAGTAAATCGATCTTGAATATAAATAAATATGTATGTACACTAATAAAATATCGTCGATATTCAAGGTATATTATTATTTATATAAAAAGAGTTTTCGAAAATCTTACATGAACTCCCTTCAAAAATATTAAAAAATCGAGATCCGGATCTTAAAATTATCCGGATATCCAAATGTACGGATCTGAGATCCGGATATCCGAATACTCGGATAATTGGCAGCCCTAGTGCTATACAGTGTGTCCCAATTAAGGTACGAATGCATGGGGATCTCGAGAACCGTAAGAGATACGAAGTTGGTTAAATTAGACGAAAGTTGCCTGATTAGTAGGGTAGTTTTAACATGTATTTGTTTTTCCAATTGAATGCATAGGTCACTAGATATTGGCTAAAATGTAAATTTTGCAACTTTCTTTTTTTGCTGATAACTTCGTTGTATGACATAATAAGAGATTTTGGTTCTCACTTTCTTATGACACTTTTTAATGGTGAATTTGCAGAAGTACTCAAAAAATTTTTATATCCAAACATTTACGAGTTGCTGGTATCAACTTTCATTTTTCATATGGCGGTCATAGTAAGCCATGACATTTTTGAATAGAGATTTTTTTTTTGCTTTACAACCTTATAAAACACTAATAATACATTTTTATAATTAATTGAAATTTATAATAAAATTGAAATAAAAAAAGTGAATCGTAGGCTGCTATGGAAAAAATTAAATAATAAATAATAGAATCTCGCTGTCGAGTTAAATTTAGTTTCATTGTGTGGTGTGGTATACTAAGAATTTCACTAATTTGCCCAATTATAATTAACAAAAATTTAAATAACCATAGATATTTAAATATGTAACAAAATGATACTGTAGATATTTTAGATAGATTGCAACTTCGTCAAATACAAAATATGAGGTTTCGGTAGGGCGGAGCTTCTGCTCACAATTCACAGGTCATAGTACAGTAATTAAATGTTCAATTTGTAGGACAATAGATAGGGATTTAACACAATTAGATTTTCTTATAGAGTTACTGAGAAAATAAACTCTTTATTCGGGAGTATTAAAATGAAAATGTACTACGAAATCCCACAGTAAGAATTCGAAATCAGATTAATCTAAGAATGTTAAGTAAGTTATAGAAAAAACACATTGAAAGGCACAGAAGTGCTCGAATCGAAATAACCAATTAATAGAATATTTATGGCAAAGTTTTCGTAAATTATTTTTGAGTTGTTTGAAATTAATATTTTCTACCATAGCAGCCTATGATTCACTTTTTCAATTCAATTTTATTATAAATAACAAATTTCGTTAATTTTTCTACTAATTATAAAAATATTTTATTAGTGTTTAATATCATTGTAAAACAAAAAAAATCTCTATTCAAAAATGTCATGACTTACTATGACCTCCATATGAAAAATAAAAGTTGATACCAGTAACTAATAAATAATTTTTGAGTACTTCTGCAAATTCAACATTAAAAAGAAAGTGCAAATCAAAATCTCGTATTATGTTATACAACCAAGTTATCAGCAAAAAAAGAAAATCGCTAAATTTACATTTTAGCATTTTTACCTATGCATTCAATTGGAAAAACAAATACATGTTCAAACTACCCTGCTAAAAAGGCAACTTTCGTCTAATTTAACCAACCTCGTATCTCTTACGGTTCTCGAGATCCCCATGCATTCGTACCTTAAATGGGACACACTGTATAGCACCTATACGGTAATTAAATCATGATACATATAAAGCTATAATCGATTACCTTCCAAAATGTTTGCCGGAAAATCTAGTTATGATGGTAGAATGAAATTTTTCTTGTGTAAAGTGAGGCAAGAATTTGTCTACTCCGGCCCATGTGCTCTGGATCCACTTAACGTTGTTTACAGATTCAAGATGATTTATTAGTAAATCAAAATCAGCTATGATGATTTCGGTATTTGATAGTTGCGGCGAATCATTTTCTACAGCATTTAATAAAGATTTAAATATTTGTACATAATAAACAGTTTTAATTTCTACCAGTTATTTCTTTAAAAAAACAAATTTGGTGTTGCGGTTCTTACTTCTTTTCTAAGATTTGGAATTTTTGATAAAATGGATATGGCATCATTCATTTTGTTATGTTATCGACAGCAAAATAATACTGTGCCAAAATATTTTTAAATTTGAGTTTCTTCAGCTGAAAATGATAAAATCTTTATTCAGGGTGACACTATTTAAAATTGCTTATGACTGAATTTTTAAACTACGGCACAAAAACAAAATATTTCCATATATTAAACATTTATTTATAAAGACCTCTCAAGAACATTTCACAGATTGAATTCCTCGTAAGAGGCAACTCACAGGTGATGTTTAACAATTAAACGGACGTCATCAGTAGGCCAATAATTTGGCGAAACAGATAAACTCCATTTTTAACTTGTCAACTGCATAGATTCCTTTATCATTTATACATAATGTATTCTTCAACAGGAGACACTTAAAATTAAATATAGGTATTGAAAATCAAGTACTTGTTACTTGCAAGTAATGAAATATTCAAATGAGAAATAATGCAGTTAAATGCAACAATTATTAGTCTTGAACAGAGAAAGATTCAGCAAATCTCAAATAATTAATGTTTAAAAAGTATCAGACAAATGAATCAACATTTAATTCAGACCAGTTCGACTTCATTTTGGTAGATTCAAATTTGCACTTGCCAAAGTCCATTCTCTTTTAATTAGTGATGTGAGTTTGGAAAATTTACCGGTGAATTAAAATACATTAAAAAATCATTTATATTGATTATAAATTTAAAAATATGTATAACAATATACTTTTGTTTTAAAATTTATTCTTATTACTTTTAAAATAAATAAATTGATTTGATAAATACTTTGTGGATAATTATCAATTAATTCTGGCAGTAAAATAAACGTAATTTAATTTACCGGTAATTTCACAACACTACTAAATTTATCTCTAACAATTATTAATACTTTTATGGACATTATTTCTAATACACTTATTTATTTATGATTATATTACTTCCGTTATTGCAAGAGTGTAAAGAGTATGGAAAATATATTTGTCATTTATGTGTGGCACAAAATTTAAATAAAATGCTCAAAATTTTCCCTTACTGTATGTTTGTATAATAAATTCACGGGTAAATGATAATTTTAAAGTGAGCCAATAAAATGCAGGAAGTAAATATACACAGAAAGTCTTTAAAATTATCATTTAATGGAACTGTATTTAGTTTACGCCCGGTTCAGCGCTTCTTCTGTGGTCCCTCGCGTCATGTTGTTGTAGTCGATGATCTTGATGTCGTTCGACTCGTAATTGTAGCCGACGATTTTCTTATCTTCATCTTTGATGTCATCGCCGTCGCTCTGATTGTCTTCACTCGTGTTTCCCGAACCTTCGCTGCCCAGGCGGTTTTTGTCTACGATCCCGACTGAGTGTAGTTTTGGGATGAACGTTGTCCATTCTTTTGAGTTGGCGTCCAGGTATTCTATTGTGTTCAAAAATGCTTTTCCTAAAAATAAAAAAATAATATAGTCTTTTCATTTAAATGCATAGTAATTAGGCAGAATGGGTCCATAATAGTATATTATGATACAAGTGTATAAGTAAGCTTTTAAAGCACGTACGACGAGTTTAAGAGCACGACACGAAGCGGAGTGCTTTTAACGTCGTTAGTGCTTTGAAAGCACTTATACACGTGTGTCATACGCTATTTTTTATTATACCTGCATCATACTCTGGAAAAAAACTGAAAAACAACATTTTGATTTTGATAATTTTACGCGTGTGACGTTTGACGTATATCGTTTACATGGAGACTGGTTAGTATTTATTGTTTACGTTTACAGTTTTGACAGATATTAACAGTAATTATTTGTGTTGTTGCTTAGCAACCTATAAAGCACGGCGTGTTTTAAACTGACGTTTATGAACGCTGTAGCGTGTTTTAAACACGGTTTATGATGCAGGTATAATAAAAAAAATTTTTTTTTATGAAACTTTATTAGAATATATGACGATTAGTGAAAACCCGATGTGAAAATTTCATATATTACCCGAGAAATGATTTTTCAAAGTTTGTTTAACGTTTGTGTGACGTCACAGGTACTGCTCCAGTGGCACTAAATCAACGATTTTCCATGATAGTAGATATTATATATTTTGTAATATAAAAATAATATTTTCATATTATAAGTCTTAATTTACAACAATTAAACTTAATATAAACTAAGACAAAATTCCTTTGACAACTTTAAGAGTATTTTACTTGATATTCGAGTAAATAACAACAAAAGTTTGAGAACAGTGGCGCTAGTAGTGATGTAACCTAACCTCAACACACAATTTTAATCAAAAGATTTTCAACACAGCACTATAAAACAGTGAAATTATGAAACAAGTAATAGAAGCCCAACAAATATAATCTTAAATACCAACATACAAAAATATGAAATGACATTTCGTAGTTCTATCTGGCCAATAGCACAATGCAAATACCTGTGACGTCAAAATATGTTCAATTCGTTATATCGCTTTACTGCAAAATATTTAAAAGAAAAAAAGTACTTTACTACTAATTATTGCATAAGTATTACACGATTTTGATATAAATTTTTCATATTTCGTTTATGGTTTACGCGCCCATTTCACAAAAAAAATGTTACAAAATATGATTATAACTCGAACTAGGAATGCTCTAACTCAACAACAAAAGCAATAATATCATATTAGAACGTTTTTAACAGCAGTTTGTATTCTCCGTTTCGCTGCCATTTAACATTCAGTTAATTTTTCCCAATACTTAAATTCAATGCCAAAGTAAATCAACATAACAACTGCAACGAAATTAGCCAACAAATTTTCCAAGTCCTCACCTGAGAATCCTCCTACAGCATACAGCCTATCACCCACGACCGCCACACTGACATTCGCTCTGGGGGTGGTGAGACTGGGCCCCACGACCCAGCTCTGTGTTTCGGGATCGTACACCTCGGTGGAGCTGAGGGAGTGCGAACCGTCGGAGCCGCCGATGGCATATAGCTTGCCCTGGAACACGGCTACGCCGCAACCGCGCCGTGCTGTTATGATGGACTTGGTGAACGTCCACGCGTTCTCCCGCGGGTCGTACACTTCCACGGAGCTGAGGCAGTTCCAGCTGTCGCAGCCCCCGATGGCGTAGACGTAATTGTTGTAGGATGTTACTCCGGCCTGATAGCGACCTGGACAAATAAATTATAGCAGATTATTAAAAATAAGACACATATGGACATTTTTACGAACACTAAAAAAAAAAGTTAACATTAAGTATTAGACTTGTGCATTTACTAATATCATCTAGCTACATTATTTAATTAACTTCATAAAACATATAAAACATTAAAAAATGATTTTTAACTGTTTTTGGGTGTTTTAAGAGAAGTACCTATTTTAGCCTCGATTTAGCGCTGTATAAAGTTCTAAAATTATTTTATTAAATAATTGTTCAAATTGAAGTTACAGATAAATATATTATCTACCACTTTTATTTGAAGTATTTATTTATAAAATAATTGTATAACATTGTACAGAGCTAAAACCGAGGCTAAAATATTTCTCTTAAAACACCTATAAAAGAGCTCGTGGTAGCAGCCAATGTTTAGAATTATTCTATATTATTATTATTCTATATTAGTAATTCATTTTTTTCTCCCGGTCGTGAAAAATAGTATATTGTGTTATTAGGAGTAAATGTAATACTTTGTGTGCTGAGCATGTAAGTTTGAGCGACGAGCGAAGCGAGTCGGACAATCACATGCGAAGCATACAAAGTCACATTTACTCCGAATAACACATGCTATTTTTTCTTCAAACATAGAAAATAGACATTAAAACATGCCGTATCCAGTATTTCTAGTTGCCACAGAATATGTTATTTTGTTATTTTTGTTTATTTGTTTTATTCTTAACTGTCAAATTATTGAATTACAACTTTACTATTTTACTTTGTCCGCCACCGGCGTAAATGTGTTGCCAAGGAGACTATTTTACGCCGGCGGCGACAATATTGAACTTTTGCTTGTTGAATACAAATACATAACAACGTACTTTTATGACGTTTGATGAAAAAATATTATTATCTGACAGCAGAATACATTATCACAAACAATTTAAATAAAAAGATAAAAGTTGTTGATCTTCTTACTTTAGTTGTTAATTTAATTTTCTGTATAAATTTATACTAGTACTATGTTTATTTATAACCATGTTCTTAATGCAAGCTGTAAACCCAAGTGTTGGCAAATCGGAAAATTTCCAAAATGAAATATTCCTAAAATGGCAATTTACCGGGAATATTTCCTTTCCTTTAGAAACTTTCAAAATTTTTCTTTTTAACATAACCTATGTTTCTTGTTTAGCATATTTTAAAATGTAATTCATGTCAATGAGCAGAAAAACAAATACTTAAAGAAATTAAAGACAATGGCTGGTACCACGAGCTCTGTTTCTGGGTGTTTTAAGAGCAGTGTTTTAAGCTCAGTTTTAGCTCTGTACAATGTTCTAAAATTGTTTTATAAAAAAATGCTTCAAATAGAAGTTACAGAGAAATGTATTATCTACCACTTTTATTTGAAGTATTTTTTAAAAAATAATTTTAGAACATTGTACAGCGCTAAGACCGAGCTTAAAACACTGCTCTTAAAACACCCAAAAACAGAGCTCGTGGTACCAGGCATTGCTACTAATAGCGTGGTATGTGTATTATGAGTATGATAGTTGTTATTTCAAAATACAATCATTATTTTTGTCATTGACATAACTTTGAGAAAACACGAATTTGCCAACTCTATGAACTCTGCATTATCAGTGCCGCTCCGGCAGTAAAGCTTATGTTTTCTTACCTACGTTGAGAGGCGCAATGGGTCCCCAAGTGACCGTCTCTGGATCAAACACATCACACTGTTTGATCCCCACTTGTCCATTCCATCCCCCAACGCAATAGATCTTGTTGTCTAAAGCGCAGACGCCGGCATTGCTTTTGGCGAAGGGCAGCCTGGTGGCTTTGACCCACTTGTCGGGGCTCTCAAGGTCCAGCATCTCCACGGTGTCGAGCTCCGTGGTCCCGTTGGACCCGCCCACCGCAAACACCTTGTTTCCCAGCACGGCGATTTGGAATCGACCGCGGGCTTCGCGCATCGTTGGCATCGGACGCCAGATGTTCGACTCGGGGAGGTATTGTTCCACGGTTTTTAGGCACTCGATTCGATCGTAGCCACCTAAATATACATATATTGTAAGAAAATTATGGTTCTATAAATAAATCATTGAGACAATTTTAGCGACATGAAAGTGTGTAGGTACTTAATCGATAAACAATGCAGTCATCCACATGACTAATCAAAGATAATCGGACCTATTCCCTAATTAAGTTGCTACATTAACAACTTGCAAATTGTGACAAAAATTAATCGTTTTTTAACAACTAATATAGTATATTAAAGAACAAGTTTCATAATTGTCATTTTATTTTGCACGTCATCACCCAGCCCTTCGAACAAAATAAACTCTTTTTCCTATTTCACGTACATAAAGTTAATTTTGTGACACTGTTTTTCTCAAAAACAATGCTACAAAATTGAATTTTGTGCAACTGTTTTTGGGGAATTTATTATTTGTAAAATTAACAGTCTCTCAAACTTGGGGCTGGCATTGCTCACGAAAAATTATTGAATCGGAACCCCTGCGTCGGAGTTGCGGCCTGGGACTCGATAGGCCCCGCGGGCAAAGCCCCTTGGTGACCAGTGGTATATTAAACATGCCGTACAATTTTATTTTATTTTTATTGAATTTATTAACGTAAAATAGGAAAAGTAGTATGAACAACTCGTGTTACAATGCCTAATTGTAATACTCGTATTATAAAAAAGGTCATTGTAACACTAGTTGTTCAATATACTATTGGGTGTCGTAACAGCTTTGTAATAAGTAAAACAATATTTTCCATTAAATATGAAATTTCGATGCGATTTTGTCACCATTAACAAGTTGCTACGGTAACTTCGTTAGAGAATGGAGAATTCTTATAACAAAATCGCGGTGGCGCTAGGAACTATCAGTCCAAACTCAACCATTGTATCCATTTTAGATCTGCGTAAATTTCACATCTGATTTTATTTAAAAATCACCCACAAATACAAACAAGAGATTTTTACTTCGAAACAGTTCGAATACAACTGAAAATTATTTCTATTCGTATTTATACCTTCTAATTCATTTGTACTTATAGTTCATAGCGTGGCGCTTGTGTCGCGTGACGTCATTATAAGAATCCTCCATTGGGCCAAATCAGTAATAATATAATAAGAATGTGAGAACATTTTGAAAAAGAAACTGGACAATTATATTCTAATTTATTGAACTCTCGAATTATATTTAATTAGATTCTCAATTATCACTTAATAGCATTCACTATGGTGATAAATAGACAGCGGATTATATGCACGAAAAAACTGAATTATATGCGCATATACAGGCACAGATTTTTTTGGGAAATATGCACAAATATGACAATTTATGCAACAAAATATTCAAAAAATATCATCAATTATTAGATAAAAAGTATAAATGAATGCATTATGAATATTATTGCACAATTCAGTCTTAATCCTGATTCACAATTAACAAATATACTACTAATATACATATAAACTAAGTCTAGAAACTTAATATTATAAGATTATGACATATTTAAATAATTATAATAACAAATTATTCAAAATTATCTAAGAAAAAAAAAATGAAACATAAGTAAAAGATATATCCAGCTGAGAATTCTCGGTCTTATATTCATTGTACCAACTTTTACCAGCATTCGTGTATACAATGAATACCTACCGTTACCGTTACAGGGATTTCCCTAGAAATATTAGAGTTTATTGGTTTGGGTATTTGCTTATTGTATTTTGAACATTGCTTTTGCCGTTGTATTCTTGTATTTATTGCGCCCTCCTTCAATATTTTGAATTATCAATGTGAATTACCAGAAATTGCAGATTGTTTATCACTAAACAAGGTCTTAAAAATCTTGAAATATGCAATTAAAAGCAACTTTTGTAAAAATATGCATAAGAATGCCCAAATATGCAATAAGTAATTAGCATTATTTAACTCTAATCAATGTAATTCGTCTAGAAAAATGATTTTATTTAAAGATGTGCAAAAATTAAAATATAAGCACTTTGCATATAATCCGCTCTGTAGTGATAAATTTGTATCATATCACTTTGCTCCTCGATATTACTTGTCATCATAAAATGATATTCTCAATTGTCAAGTGATATTCAGTGAATTCAGTTTTGTTAATTTGTTGACGTTTAACAAAAATTAGATCACGGGTTGACGGGTGGTTGATGCGGTTAACGAATAAAAATCAAACTCATTTAAATTTAAATAAAAGCATTTGTGTTAATTTAAATAAAGCATGTCTTGTATTTCTTGCGAGGAAGTGTTACAAATTTTAAATTCCTTTGTCAAAAATTAATTCTATCTCAATGTCTAACGCCTACAATTTCCGAGGACGAGTATGTCTAAATAATTTGGTAAATTGGATTCATTTAAATCAAAAGTAGAGAACCATGGTCTAATAAAAACCTTGGTACATAAGAATATTTCTCCATATTATTTATTTTAATGATGATATTTACTGCCGTATAAACTTTGTGTTTGAACTTTAGCTGATATCACCAATGAAATTCGTAGTGAAAATATATCTCACAATTTATTACATCTTCCCGATTCAGAATAACTCCAAGTGATAAAGTGTTATTTGATGAAAATTTTCAAAGCTATCAATTCGGCGATAGTTGAGATACGGGTCCTATAACGACAGGATTCTTTAAAACGCAAACATGTGACAAAGAATGGCACATTTAATTAGTTTTAAGAAATGTCGAAATCTAATCAACTGTAACAAGAGCTTTTTATTTTGCCGGATAAATTGTTTGTACGAAACCTTGTTACCGAGCAATTTGTCAAGAAAACTGTTTTAATAAAATCACGACACCGTAGGTAGATAAAATTGTTTTCCTATTTGACGTACACAAAGTCAATTTTGTGACACTATTTTTCTCAAAAACAATGCTACAAAATTGAATTTTGTGCAACTGTTTTGGGGAATTTATTATTTGCAAAATTGACAGTCTGTCAAACTTGGGGCTGTCATTGCTCACGTAAAATTATTAAATCGGAGCCCTTGCGTCGGGATTGCAGCCTGGTACCCGATAGGCCCCGCGGGCAAAGCCCCTTGGTGACCAGTGGTATATTAAACACGGCATACAATTTTATTTTATTTTTATTGAATTTATGAACGTGAAATAGGAAAAGTAGTATGAACAACTCGTGTTACAATGCCTAATTGTAATACTTGTATTTTGCGTAACTCGCCTGCGGCTCGTTTACGCAAACTATACTAGTATTACAAAAAAGGTCATTGTAACACTAATTGTTCAATATAATATTTTTCTTCATGGCTTACTTTATATTGGAGTTAAATAACAATTGTCATTCCACTTACCACATACGAGCAGTTTGTCATGAATGTTCGCGCAGCCTACAGCGCATCTTCCGCTCGTCATGTTAGCGAGGACGCAGTAGAGATCGGGTTTCTCCTCAGATGCCGGTCGACTGGCCTCGGGCGTCATCACCGGCGATGGTGTGCTGGGTGTGTTGAGTCGAAGCTGGATCGACAACGTGGACAGCTTCCCCAAGATCGTCACCAACGCCAGGAAGCTGTGGTCGCCTACCTTTGAACTGGCGATCACGTTCCAGTCTGGTTCGAATTCAGTCTCTAGACACTCTCCTATATCCCTGGGGAATCAATAACAACGAATTTAATAAAGCCGGATTTATGCATCCATTTACATTTAATTTTAATTTAATTTTCATTCTCATTTATACTTTTTAAATGTACGAATTCATGTAACAAGATATATGAAAATGAACGCATGCGCACAAAAACAGGCAAAGTAATAAATGTCAAATATGAGCATGGAATAAAATGTAGGGTTATTTTACAAGTGACGATGTTCAATACCAGTGATAGCGAAGACAAAGTTATGAATTTGTTTTTCAATGCATTAATTGCAATAAACACAACATAACCTTACTAAAAACCAAACACAATCAGCTGATCGTTTGCGGCTACTCGTAAACGCATGCGTCATTTATAATTCTCATTTAAAAATTAAAAGTTGGCCAACTTAATAATCTAGCCATCAAATATGTTTGAAAACAAAATGATGAAGCATATTTATTTTTATGAATGAAGTGTTTCTAAACATTTTTATAAATGACTATAAACAATTTTTTGGCAGCAAAAGAAAAACAAGTTCAGATGCAATTCAATCAAATGATAATGAATGAACTCGTATAACTCCACTGAAATATAGTAATACTGGAACGCCAATTTATATGCTTTTATGAAAGCCGCCCTTCTTTGACTAACACTTATTTGTAGAACGATTGCTATGTAAAAACATGTGGTACTTATATTACATGTTTCGGACTATTTATCGTACGAAAAGTGAAACTTTAAAGTAAAATTTGACTTTTAATTGGTTCATTATTTATAAACAAATACTTGTTCCTATAGAAATTGTTATTTAGCCTACTTATATCAACTCATATTTCTACGAATATTTGATAATTTCTTTTAATAAATACTATAATTTAGCAACTTTAATAATCAGTATGAAATCAAATTTTGTATGTATCTCGAATGAAAAGTGACTTTAAGGTCTTCGCAAGTAATTTCACTTTTCGTTCTAGATAGATAGATTATTTGAGGGGCTGATTTCCAAAACTTGCCTTAACCATATCTAAAAAAAAAAAAATGACTTAAATATTCCATATTTCTGTTTGTAGTACGCTTCGTTTCCGAAATTATTCGTCAAAATTAGCTACATACCCGATATTTTGACTGTACAAAAGTTGATTTGTTTCCAAAACTTGGTAGCACAACTCGCCAAATCCTTAAATTTATTTTTCTGACCAAAATTTGCTTTGTCCTTGTTTCACGTACTGTGTTTTCACGTAGTTTTGTTTCAAAATTGATCTTATCCGAAAGTAATTTTTTCTTTCTAAATATTTATCTGTTTGAGTTTAATCAGGCTGTATATGTATATTGTTTAATATTAATCTGACTTTAATTGTCATATTAATAAAAATAGTAAACTATCTACTAACCAACGAAAGATTTAAACACGACTATGTGTTTAGAGAAAGAAATAAGAAACGAGAAAAAAACACTGTACTAAGGAAAAAAAATTAAAGCTGTAGATACCAAAATCTATTTACCTAAATTGTGTTTGTTGTAGTTTTAGATATAAGCCAATAAGAAACGTCGGTGTAATCATAAAATAGTCTAAGGAATTGAATAACTAAGTTTTTTTTTTTAATCTAATTTCTCCATTATTTTTAATATTTCATATTTCCATTATGTATCTCTTTGGAAAATAAAAAAATTAAAGTGTTGTAACAGTAAATGATTTTGAATTTCGTTCCATATATTTCCTTATCCACTATGTTTATTTCCATAACTATTCTTATTCATTGTTTTGCAACAAAACTAGACTTATCCAATTTTATTTATGTAATATTTCCAAAATCCCTTCATGTTTTTATTTTTCCTTTTCATGTTGTAATAAGAACACTAAGCTGTATTCTTTTTGATCAAAATCTCAGTTAGTCTCAGCTCACTTCAGATAAACTCAGTAAAGTGTGTTGTTCTTTTTGTTACACCTTAACAAACTGAGAGAACTCACTTCCCCCCTTACCGACGCTGCACCACCCGCGAAATAAACTCAAAATGATCTACGCAACTCAGTTCGGTGGAAGGGGTAATGTTTGGTTTGTGTTGTCTGAAGAACTGTCATATTTATTAGGCTATGTGCACCAAATTGCTGCAATAACCAAAATATGTCGATCTATTTCATTGATATATTAAATGTGTAAACTTATAGTAAAATATTTTTAGTGTCATCAATTTTAATAGCATACGTGTATACAGGGTGTTGACCGCGACCCCGGATCATAGGACTTTAACATGTAAAATCATACTTTCGTAATTTCCTGCTTAACAAATTATATTAGACAAAAAAGGTTCAAATAAAATTGAAAGATCATAAAATTCTACATCAGAATCAATAAACAGAATTAAATTTACATGCCCTCTAACGCCAGAAATTAATATGAAAATATTAAAAATTAGCTTAAAAAATCGGGTTAGCCTTGGAAATGAAACAAAATTCAAAAAAAAAAAAATAGTCAATTATGCAATTTATAATAATAATTAATAAAAAATACAATTTTCATTTCCAATTATACACAATTTTGTTTCATTTCCAAGGCTAAGCCGATTTTTGAGCTAATTTTTAATATTTTCATATTTAATTTCTGGTGTTAGAGGGCATGTAAATTTAATTCTGTTTATTGATTCTGATGTAGAATTTTATGATCTTTCAACTTTATTTGAACCTTTTTTATCTAATATAATTTGTTAAGCAGGAAATTACGAAAGTATGATTTTACATGTTAAAGTCCTATGTTCCGGGGTCGCGGTCAACACCCTGTATATTCTTGTTCAAACTCACCTTTCTATACATAAAATACTGTTCTTTTTGGATGCCTTTTAGCTCAACTCAGCTCAGTTCATCTCAACTCACTTGTCAACTGAGTTGAACTAAAACTTTCCAAAAAGAATACAGCTAATAGAGTACTTGCATCAAGGTCACAAACGTAGCGCGCGAACCTGTTCCTGGGCAGCCAGACAAAATTTTAACATGGCGTCTTATGGAGTATTCATGTTTACTTTTGTAAAAATATCTGTTATTCGCATTCTACGTTGTTTAAAAAAAATAAAACTTATGACGTTGATTAAGGTAAGTTCATAATTATACTGGTTACACAAAATTCTCCTAAATATAAAGCAATTTTAAAATATCGTATTTTAAAAGTGTAGTATCGTAAATGTTGATGAAAACAATTTATAAAACTGTAATATTCTCATCATATTTTGTGTATTTTCTGATAGATTAGGAAATGGTATATGCTTGTTTATTTAACAATTAGTGAAAATCCATGTAGATGTCAGAAATTTAATAGTATTAGAAACTAACCTCAATTTGAAGAAAATTTTGAGAAGTACATTTTGAATCAACTAATTAAATTAAAAAACTGTTTGCTTATTACCAAAATAAACCTTTTAAAGTAATTTTCAAACCACCTACCAATTTCAACCCCTACAACAAATGATAAGAGGATATAAAAAATAATTTTGCTTAAGTTCTTCAGTTACTAAACAGTTTTTAATCAATTATCAAGGGGGTTCGACAATTAACATCATAATTATAACAAGACTTAGTATTTTAAGACTTGACAAGTATTATTATTTTATTTCTTTGATATAACTGTTTTCTTTAACTTTAATTTTTAAAATATATTAATTTATATTTCATTTTTAGATGAGTAAATTAAGTGAATATGTGAAAGCTTTATCGAGAGAATCTAAGGAGTGATATTTGGAAAAAATATCTGCATCAGTATTGATTCATATACTATACATCAACTTACCAATACATTTAATGTATTTCTAATACATTTCATTTAAAATATACTTGCTCTACATATATGTATTTAATGCAAACTCGCCAAATAGGCCACGCCTCCTGCAAGTACTCTATTCTTAGTATTGCAGTATGCAAATACAGTTCTACTTATGTAGTGTAGCAGGAATCGGTTTTTTGCGAATTACTCAAAATCACTTATCTTGGATAAGGCGAGTTTTGAAACTCAGCTCCTCATTTAATTTTTATATTAAACATTTTATTTCAAAATCATTAAATATTAAAATCTTTATATTTTCTTATCAACTTTCTAAGGTCGAAACTAACAGTACAACAAAGACAGGTAACCCAACGATTGGCCGTCTCTTTCGCCTCACATTTTCAACATCATTTGGCGTTTCAGTGTTATATTTTAGTGTCTATACTAACCTGGAATAAATAAGAACGCGAGGTTTGCTAGGCTGTCCTAAGCACTTCTTCTTAGCCTTCTTGTTCGGCTGGCAGCCCTTCAAAGACATCTTCTTATAATCCTGCACGATGTCCGAATCACTAACATCGCCATTAGGTAGACTCGAGCAATCTTGCAGTGAGTTATCAATCGCTAGATACAACATAAACGTCTTCTCGCTCAACGAGGCCGTACTCAGTGATTCATCTGTGATTTGTCGTTTGATCCACTCAAGAACCAACTGACAGAGTGAATTGTGGTTGACAAGCGTCATCTCCTGTTTCGTTTGATTGAGGACTTCGATCCGGGCGCAAAATAAGCTCAAGAGGCCTGGGTTCTGGCTTAGAGACGAGAACTAAAAATAAACCAGTGGTTATTTGAGGGCAGTGAGGGTGAGTGGAACATGCTGACTTCTTTGGAGATGTACGCGTCCACTTGCTGAACGAAGGTTTTGTTGCGAGCGATTCCTGGGAGTGAACGGATGTCGATGCAGTTCTCGATGGACAGGTTCTTGATTAGGTGACGGGCGCATTCTTTGATTACTGTGTCGATCTTCAATTGGCATGCCGCCAAGTATACGGCTTTCACCTATTAATAATGTTAGCCCAATTACAAAAACATCCAGATACTAATTATTATTGTTTCGAATCATTGACCGATAGTAGAGATAAGATAAATTGCCCTGTCGATAGCATGGACTGCTAACCGTTCCAAAACTTTAGCAGTATTTTTTTTATACATTTTACTTCTAATAATAAACGGTTTCAATCAATTATATAAATATTGCTGCTGTTTAAAATATACTTTGTTCTTTAATTTTTTATATAGATACTCGCGTGATAAATGTAATAGAAAAATTCTCGCGCCATATGAAATATTCAGTAATAATATACTGACGAGGAAAAAATAGCGGTCAATCTGAAATTATGACGTACTTTTGGAATTTTCTTTATTAAGCTTATAGTTGAAAAATTTAAAACAATAGTTCTGTATTTTGGAGACAAAATTAACAATTCAATATTGAACACAAAATAAATTATTAATCGCCTACTATGATGTACAATTTAATATAAGCTTGAAATAGAAAATAAATCATATTTTCAAATTGATCTCAATTCTTTGCACGTCAGTATATAACAAGACAGACAATAACTTGAAAATAATTAGAACAGATTTTTCGAAAAATTGTTATCTACGGATTTTCGTGGCTATTGCTAAATGGCACAAGTTAAGAAACTGAAGAATTATTTTCTAACTTAACGAACTTTAGAATTAAATTTAATTAGATTATTTTTTGGTCTAGAAATTTAAAATTAGGTAACGCACTTACATGTATTGTAAGTCACTATCATGCTAACCTAACCTAACTAACCTGAGATTTGTCAAAAAAAGCAAAAGCCACAGAGGTTATCGCCGGGAATAATCTTTAGAGCTTTATTTTCACTAAGTCAGAATTTATTAAAACGCCGACACGTGAGAAACTACAAGACATTTCATAAGTTTTAAGAAATGTCAAAAAATCATTATTTTAATAGTTCAAAAATTACAGGCATTCCACATTAAATAATCACGTAAATGAGTATAATAATTATAGTTTACTATATTGCGATTAATAGATGCGTTTAATTTTTGCGAATTATTTTCTCTTGTTAATACAAATTATGAAGTTATTGTAAAAAAGATTGAAAAAGAATTGTCCAACCTGGTGATATAAGACTTCGAGTTTGCCTGTGTAGGCGTAATCAACGAGTAATTGCATAGCATTTTTATCGAAGCCCCCGTTGAGTTTATAGGTGATCACATTTTCCGTCCTCTTGTTGTCTTGGTCGGTGGTGAAGAGCTCAAACAGATACGGAGATACACTAGCTAGCACAGCTCTATGCGCATGTACCTCCGCATTACCAACCTAAAAACACACACATGTCACTGTAATAGGAAGTTTAAGAAGAAGATTAAGATTTGTTGTGTATATTTACACGATTAGTATAGATATCGGGCTCTGAAAACACGACATTGAATAAAAAATAATTGATAGAAAAAGAAATTAAATGTTTGATTGATTGAAAACTCAATCTACTCACTAATGCAAGTTGTAGAGAGTCTGAGAGAACGCGCTAGCGGTACGGTACTATGTCTGGTGGTAGTACTTAGGGTACATACGTGCAGTACCACGTCGCAGAAGTGCCGATTCTTCCGCATCATGTTCAGCGAGCTCAGCGTGTTGTACTGCAGCTGGTCGTCCTGGAACTCCAGGTCCGGCTCCTGGGACTCGTCCGGGCCTTCCATGGCGATGATGCCGTCTACAACACAAACACACAGTTAATCCGCATCAGCCACTGATGACAGATGGCAGCACTAAAAGTGGAATAGGGAAAACGTTACGTTCTTGTATTTAAAAGCATTAGGACTGGTGTAGGATTGAGTGTACAAATTTTAGTTATTTGTCGCAATAATTAGAAAAAAAGATATTCTATTCTTTAAAGCCCTTGTCACACGGTCAGTGTTTCCATCGTTTGATAAAACTTGTGAATAACAAACACAGAAACGTGACGTCACGTCATACAGTTTGGTCAAATACTCTAAATAGAAACGTTTCTTATTCTGTCACACATTTTGCTTCGACGTTTGTAGTTTTGACAGATCGAGTGCCATTTAATAGCAGTAATGAATAAAGTATTTTAATAACTCTCTTCATACAAATATTATTCATTCTGTAATTAGCCTGGTTTGGATTTTATAGAAATATTTTTAACTAACCTGGTTGGAAATGTTCAATAAGTTAATGTTATTGAAAAGAGAAATAAAAATAAATTAATTTTATAGGATATAATTCAAATAGTGGTGTTCTCAATGGCTGCGTTAGCTGCAATGATAACCATAAACGTCTTTGGAAGAGAGAATGGCTCTCAAAGAGGAATCAAGAACTCCGAATACAAGATGAATATAATATTAGAAACTATTTAAGAATCTATGTTTAAATAGTAGCAAATTTGTGTAAAAAAAATTCACTCTGTTGAAAAAAATGACCGTCTGACACACCTTCTTTTCATCATACATCAAATTGAATGATTGACGTCATCAAACATAGTTTGATAAACAAAAATGAAGTAGTCATTGACCATGTGACAAGGACTTAATAGACATATATACATTTATTTGAATGAAGCAGTTCGAACAATAGTGAAAGGAGAACCTGCATATAAAGATAAAAATAAAATCAGATTTTTTGGTGAACATTGATATATTTCCCTGGTTTAGCTGGGCATATTATACTATGTGGATATAAAATAAATATCAAGAATAACAGTAAAATATAGCAACTATGTTTATAAACTTCTATATTAAAAGGCACATCACATAATATAAATATTCCAACCGAAAAAGTTGTGCACCAGTGGAAATTTGCTCCGGCAAGGGCAATCATTTTTCATCTGATTTCATTGCATTCATGATGAAAATATACGTATTTACATAATGATCGCATTGTAAATTAATAATTTAGCAATGTTTATCTAGTGTGACAGTTACTACCTAGTCCTTTTCAATTTCCATATTTATTTTTTCCAGTACTTCTCTAAAAATATTATAGTAAATAAATACATAAATAGTACATTTTATAAAGAAATAAAAATTATTAAAAGTTACATACAGAAATTCTTTCTGTATTCCGTCTAATTATTTTGACATTTCTTATGTCAAACTGTCGGAGGTAAATTTTGGGTTGGAATGACCTCATGTTTAAGAATTCCTTTTTTATTGGCAGTTCTGACTATAAATATAATTGATTAGTTAATTTCAGTATAAAAATTAAAAGCAATCATACCTTAATAAAAATCCCAAAGCAAGAAATGAGTAGAACAAAAATTCATGTTTTCACTTTTTTCCTACATTTAAAACCATTTTCCACCTCCATACTGTTTTAAAAATAATGTAATAATATTTCTCCATTAACATAATTGTTATATTGATGCATACAACAATATATTTTTGATTTACTTGAGATTTTGTTCACTAAATATCTAAAACTCCATATACAACCATTACGAACACAGCAATGTTTTCCCTATTGGCCGTAATTCAAATTTAGCCACCAGATGTCAGCCACTTTGTTGGCTCATCCCAATAGAAAGCAAATAATTACTCATAACTGAGAGTTTCATTATTGACAGAGCTTTTAAAATTAATTAGTTCAATTTATAAAACTTTCACAACTTCATTTAGAACAGAAGTTGTTTTCATTTTATTAAAGTTTGAAGTAAAGTTTTTCTAGAAATTATTTGCGCGGCAGCTGTACCGACAATTCTTTTACAAAAAGGTCATCCTTCTGGAAATATCTTGTGCACGCCACTGCAGCCGCATATCCTGCCAGGAAGTTTCGCCACAAAAAGATAAATAAAGAAAAAGAAACCATTCGTCTGCGAGGGTCAAGAACTTCGATTCGAAACAAATCAACTCCGTTTTCAATTTCTGACGCGGAGCACATTGAATAATAGCAAGGCCCTTTGTACATTTCATGACCTACATAATTAATCTAATTATGACTGGCCTTGCTCGCTCATAACAAACTGAATAAATAAATAAAAATGTAGTGAAAATAAGATTATTTCTTTATCATATAGCTTTTAATAGGCATATGTGAACATACTTAAAATTTAATCATTTATGGTGCTAATTTCATTAATCTACAAAATAAATATTTAATGAACAAAAGTCACGTGAACATAATATAAATTAAATTTATGCAACCAACTACTCATATTTGTTTGAAAAATTGCCTGATAGCTTTAATAACTTCCGGTATTTTTTTTTATTCCGAAACATTAAAACACAATTAAGATATTTAAAAGTATATTAAAATGAAATACGGCAAGATAAGATTAAACATAAAAACCTTAAAACAAATGAACATGCAGAAAAATTTCAAACTGCGAAAAATAAAATCTCCACAGAGAAAAAGGCGGTATTCATTTGTCATTGCAGACAGTTGTCATCAACGAGAACAAGAGAACAACGAACTCAGAAGAATATTCGCGAAGGTCACTAGAGAATATCCAAATACATCAAAACTTATTTCTGCACGTCGACACAACTAAACTACCTTCCTCCCAACACGTGAATTACAGAATAGGATTATGGTTTATGTTCAGAATGTGAGGTATACTGGAATCATTTTACCTGCTTATAATTTAAAAGTCTATGGCTCAAAAAAATTAATAAGCAACTTGAGAAAATTTTCGAACTATATCTAATTGCCACTAAAAATAATAACATATTTACAATTCAAATAATATAGTCAATTTCGTTTGTAATGAAAAGGTCATAGGTTAAAGCAATTATCTGGGTCATCTAATTTCAAACAGAATATTTTTTTTCATCAACATAAAAAGTTCTAAATTGTCACGAACTGGACTCATTTTAATGACATTTCGGTATTGCTTATTATTCATTTGTGTTTATTTACTGACATTGAAAGGTGCTTCAATGACAAGGAAAAATAATATCGAATTTCGTTTACCACAAAGTAATTTCCAAGTAGTGTTTTGAAAATTATAAAATAATATTTTCCTGAGTACTAGAAAATAATAATATTGTTACCTATATTTACAGTTAATTTCATCACTACATGATAAGAAATACGATATGACATATCATAGAGTATTGTTTTGTATGTGACGATGTATAAATATAACATCGTAAATATTGAAATACATTCATATATATATTTCCATAAAACAAAAAAAAAGTTCATAAACAAATGACAGATGTTCCAATTAATTTATTTGTTTTTTCACAATGTTTATTTACATTCAATGTTTAATTAAAAGCCTACAAATAACATTTTAAAAATCGAACAAATTATGATTACAATTTTATCATGACGTTTGTTATCTTTTCAAAAAAATCAATTTACATTATTATATCAGTGTGTATCAATAATAATAAAAGCGGCATTTTAACAAATGTATAATTAATTAATTAGAAATATTTAAAAAAATGTCATATGCGGGTGCAAGGTTAAGGATGTTATTATAGACCGTTTGACGACATTGGACATATTATTAGATAAGTTAACTATTTTTATTAGACACGCTGCTAGTATTTTTGTCGATCATATATTTATTTTGGAGTTGTTATATTTGACAACTAGAATCAAGCCAAAACAATTAATTTTAAAATATGTCTTGCACCTGATCTGTCGCAATTTTATTTTCAACTGTCTTATTATTATTTATTATTACATAAATATAATTATTAATTTTAATATCAGAGCGAGTTTAATTTTATGTTGTTTAATTAAAAATAAAATTTATAATAATAAAAGTTAATTAATTATTAAAAAGAAGAAAAATAATCGTGTCTGTAATTTTGTAATTATTTAATGTCACGGGTGAATTACTTTCAACTTCAATGTCAAAATTACCTAATTAAGAATATTTTTCCTCAGACAAACTTCTAATTATGACACGCTAAAATAAGGTTCATTAAATAGATCAAACGCCTTCTGCAAACTAACGACAAGCATAAAGCTAAAGCTATGTAATTTAATTATAATTTATATAACATGGTGACAAGAAGAACGCAGTTAAGTAAATACCTTTTACATAAAACTCCAGTCTGATACTGATTACAACAATCAGGACGCTGATTTATATGATAAACAATAATATTAGATTACAACAATCGTTTCGTGTTTTAAAAAAATTATCAAGAGCAATTGATATTTCGTGATATTTGCTATCGCAAAACAATCCATATTTCATTTTTTCAAATTCAAAACAAAAAATCCATTAAATTCTATAGTTGCTTTTTTACAAAAACAATTTTTGTTTCTAAAACAAACAAAATATTTTGCTTGAATAGTTGTTTTACGATTTACATTTGTTGGTTTAAGTTATTGAAAAATTCTAAGGATTAAACAGGTTCTTTTGCGCGCTTGAAATTCGGGGCCATGACCTATTTAGCTGTAAACAAACTGGTCCACCAAAATGAGCGCAACCCTTAAAATTTTCTACCCTTAGCACAAACTCAATAACTTTGAACTGATAATGTATTAATATTTTAATTTAAAGCTAATGCTTTGTACAATTCGCTGTTCACATGATGAAATAAATATCAAGAAAATTATTCAAAAAATTGAATGAATCATCGGAAAAACTACTGCTTCATGCTTCACTATAAAATTGATATTTATGGTCGTAATTAAAAAAAACAGGCCACCAATTTAGCACGATCATAAATAAATGGGAAAATAAAAATTTATTATTTACTTTATAAAAAAATAACACAGCCACCTGTTATTAAGGTACATTGGCATCCAAGAAAGTAATGTAATTAAATAAAGGCAATGATAATCCTTTTACTATAAAATTGACGTTTATAAACTATGTATGACATATTTCATTATTTATTTCAAATTAATTTATACAAATGGAGGCAACGGTTTAATAAAACGAAATATGTTAAAAAGTTACCTGTACGTAATTGGCGCAAAAGGACCTGACAGGTAGCTGGGCACCCAAAACACAGCTTTCGAGTTTATAAACAACGGTCAAAAACCCAACGCCATTTGTCTGCCCTTACAAACAGCCCTCACCCTCAGTTAGCAAAACAAAGCACTGTCGCTGACGAGGCCGATATTCAACTCTTCGCACATGCTCGTATGAGAGCAACAGTGTAAACACGAGTCGACAATGAAACTACGCTTCACAACGCTCGGCGATTGTCAGTTGTTGAGCACACAGTGCACAGCCGCCTGCCTGGTTTACGTACGTGCGCGCTAAACAGATGAAGATCTAGTTCGGGCGAACGGGGCGGGGTTTAGCCGCGCGGGCGCAACCTGAGAATCAATACCCTCAGTTGGGATGGGGCACAAACCCGTGCTAGGGGACACCACCCGCTACTAGAAGCCGCCGTAATTTTTTATGCGTACTATTTATTTGGATGGCAAAAATTTGACAATAATGAAAATTGATATTCTTGTCAATAAAAATACTTCTGTAATTTTTATTTTTAGAGTGTTTTTTCTTAGTATAAAATTAAGGGATGACAACCAATATTTGACAATTCGGCCAAAATAGTTCTGCCGCTACAAAATTTTATTTTTTCAGTTGACTTGATAATCGTAATATGTTCAAGTAGCATAAAATCTGGTGTGGGCACCACACTACTTTCTTTTACAAATAAAACCAACTAAACACGTATGATTTGTTCCTAGCGTAAACCTCTTTTTTTTTCATTGCAACTATGAATTTATTTTTAAATAGAAATTAATTAATATCTACTCTTCAAAACTTTCTAACCAATAATACAAATATTTCTTTTATAATATTTCACACGACACATATTTTGACACTTCACAATTATTTGACACGTTTGACACATAGATATTAAAAATGTCTTAGTTTTTGTTCCCATTGTAACTAAGATTATAGAAATATATTCTTTAAAATATAATTTAATTTTTCTCAAAATTAGAAGCATGTAAGTACAAGAAAAGTGCAAATAACATTTTATATTCCAAATATTTTTGTTAACATCTTTTGAAACTTTTTTTCACAGCTGATTCCATTTTTGAAATAAATGGAGTTTATTGTTTTGAGTGTCGAGTAAACTTCCTCTTCCGGTTTTTCAATTCCATTCAAAATCAACTCAGCTCTTCATTTTTTCATGAAACTTATAAATTCTGAGTTTCGTTTACATATCTTGTCTCGTTCATGATATATTGCGCACACGGACATCCATACATCCATCCATCCATCCTCACACACAGACATCCTTGAAAAAATTAGTCTTAACGGTTTCAGTGGACGTCAAAATATATATTTCCGCAAAAATCTCGTCATCGATTTTTTTTCGTGATTCCAATACTTTGTATAAGAAAGTAAAAAGGAATTGCGTAAGAATGTGGCACGTACAATAAACGAATTGAAAATAAAATTGCAAAAAGTATAAGAAAATATTCAACCTGATAAGTGAGCAAAGTTAGTTGATACAATTCCTGACAGAGTTATAGTAGTTCTGACCAATAAAAAAAGGCATAACGCAATAATAATGTAAGTGACCGGACTATTCTGAATCGTTTGTTATAGTTAATTATACTTTATTTAAAACCTCATGGTTTTGAAAACTATACGCCTACCACTATAATAAATATTATTGTCGTGGAAACAAGATTGTAAGTTTAATTTTACAATTCTATGAAAATAAATAACTGGTTGCCATTGAATCCGGATGGTAATATTTATATTATGCGCCGCTATAGGGTCAAATATTCTTCTACATAATAAACTCAAGGAAAAAAAAAAAAAAACGCAGCACTTGAAAATGCACCAAAAATAGCTAACTTTCAGAGTGCCATAACTCGGTTGCATTTAATTGAAATTGGATGATTCTTTGAGGTTTAGAAACTTGAAATGTTCTCTTTAATGTGATGCTAGTCAATATGATTTCAAATCATATCCTCATGTCAAAAAATGTCCAACTTTGACAGTTCGTACGCAGTGCCAAAAAAATCATAGACTCAATTGGCAAACAGGGCAATATGGTTCAAACATTTTCCTTTAAGTTTCTCAAGTTTCGAGTACCTACGACAATTTGGCGCGAAATTGTGAATTTTTCAAAAAACAATCGCTTTTTGCGTTTTTTTGGCTATAACTTCGCTGATTTTGCACCAAAACCGATGGACCTTGGAATTTTGAGAAGTTTAAAAATTTCTCTTTGCGGTGCTTAAGTTAATGTGCCACCAAACCCGTTCCACCCCTGCTACCCCCGGATGAAAAAAAAAACATATGTATGACTTAAAATATTCAAATTTAACTATTCCTAGTGTGAGTAAAAAAATCGTTGACTTAATTGGCCAACAGAGAATTAAACTTCAATCATTTTCCTTCAAGTTTATGCAATTTTCAAGGACCTACTATGATTTGACCAGAAGTTATGTATTTTTTTTTTTAAAAAGGGCAATTTGCGTATTTTTTGCCATAACTTGAATTGTTTCGTACCAAAATCATTTAATCTGTTGCAATAGCCTTTTAAATGAAAGAGCAATACTTATGGCACTCTGAAATTTAGCCATTTTTGGTGCATTTTTAAATGCTGCGTTTTTTTTCCTCCAGTGTATTAATCAAATTACGGTAATTCGTTTTAACTATGTATTCAACCATTTGGCAACTATTACAATTTGTACATTAATTAATTTATATTAAAACAACTATACATATTTTATTAAACAACTTATTTATTAATATTAATAATATGATAATTATTGTAGCATTAAGAATTAATTAAAGAATTATTATCAGATAATTTTGTGTTATCATCGAGGGGAATAATTTTATTATTCAAATTTAAAGTGGTACACGATAAATCAGAATCAAATTAAAAATTTTGATTATATAAAAACTTATTAGCTACTTTTATTTATTTGTAATTTATTGCGAAAGATAGCTTTTTTCAATGGTGGACAATTTCCATTAACCATGCTTTTTTAAAGCTGTACTTCGACACCCGTGTTGGCCAACGAAATCACTGATGTTCTTCTAAATAAGAGTTCTGTGTATAATTCAGGATTTTCCAAATTTAAAAAATTTTTGAAAATTATAAGCTGCTTCATAACTTTCTTCAGATTTTGTTGGTAATAGTGCTAACAAATTTGCATTAGGTGCTTCTTCTTTTTTTCTACTAATTTTTTTTCTATTCTTTACCAGAAATTGAGGTAAAGCTTACGAAGGATGCGAAAAAACAATTATTACAGTACGATCTTTGAACATTCTAGTATTTATATATGTGGATGAAAAGGATAGCTAAAACATTAAACTATAAAAAAATATTCGTTGAAGTCTAAAAAATACACTTTTTGATATATTTTTATTTGTTTCTCAAAAACTGTAAATTCAAATGATAAATAATCTAGTATGTTATAGACGATCATATTTATAAATATACGAATTATTTTCATTACTGTTCATGGGAATGTGTAGCAAATATTATACTACTTTGAAAAATATGTTCATGTATAATTTGCAAACAAAATTATCTTTTTAAAATTTATTACAAAACTTTGGACTTTTATCTACAAATTTAGGTATAAAACATTATATGTTTCATTTATTTATAATAATGATATATTATTTCAAAAAAGTCATGTTCATGTTGCGCTATCTTCAGCCCGTATGGTTGACTTTAAATCTCGAAGACGCGGTAAGTAACCGAACCTAACTTAACCTGTAAAAGTCCATAAATTGGTTAATATTAGGTTTTTACCACTAATTCAATGTCGGTAAATCCTAAGATATACTGGTAAAACCTAAAAATAGCCTATACACGGGTTATTACAGTAACATATACACCGCAGGAGAGAAGTGTATTTTTCCCTTGTCGTGCTTACATTTACTCCACGGGAAAAAATCATACACTTCTCTCCTTTAATGTATAATCTTCTATTATAAGTATGAAATATTTATTGGAACTATTGTCATAATTGAAATGTCATTACGGTGGATGATACGGTGATATTTTCTCAAACATTAAAACAATTAAGTAGGCTACAGATTACAGACGGTTTTTCTGCCTATTGAATTCACTCACATGGTTTATTTTCCTCGGCCCTACGGGCCTCGGCAAATAAATTCCATATTCGTAATAAAAAGTTAAACTTCAGTGCCTTGATACATAAATAACTAATTATAGTAGAACTGTCACGTTTCTGAATGGTTGTACAGGCGTGATGATTATTTATTTTTAAACACCAAATCGTTTTATATACCGGAATAGAGAATTTGATTATTATAATTTGGATTTAGAGATATAAATAAAATCTGACAACGTGACGAAGGAAAAGCTGAAAATAGATCCTGAAATACTCCTACTATTTTTGGATTTTATGAATGAAAATCTTTCGCGATTGTATTATTATGGAGAGAATTCGAGAAATGTAATAAGACCGTTTTGGCAAACGTCGTGGATTTCGCATTCGCATATTGCAAAACTCGAATAAAAACATGAAATTTAATACTGTCGCACGAAAATATAAATCACTCTTCAGTAGATTGTTTTAAAATATAGCTAGATATCTATAATTTTGTCCAGTATGCCAAATATAATGTGTTGTGTTATTAATAAATATATAAAAATGAAGTAATGTTCCCAAATTACTTTTCGCACGATTGGTCTTTTTACCTCACGCCGCATCCTGTAAGGGAGGTATAGGAATCACGCTAAAAATTGGGTAGTGAGTTTTCAGTGGATGAGCACGCTTTAGAGTCCCTAGAATACGATTTTAATAGTAGATGTTTGTGTGAGTGTCTGTCTGTCAGTCTGTGTGGATTTCTGGAGTTTAGGTTTCTCAAAAACTACTAAACTCAAAATTTGTATATTTTGTATATATCAATTGTATACCCTTTGGAAGAGCAGATTAGTTTTTGGTGATAATCCAATAACCGGAAGTGGTAGTTTACTTGAAGCCCTATCAAGTTATTTTAAAATATCTCAGTAAATAATGGTTTATTGAAAATTAGAATATTAGAATAATGTTTTAAATATTATTATCTACAATTATTGTTTGAAACATTTTCCTCTTACAGTCGCCATTTATGAATTACAACACGTTAAAGAAAATTTATATTTTGATATTATCGTTTAAATCTGCTACCCTGTATATTTTGAAAAAACAAATCAACGGTTGAAAAATGTAATTTTTTGACAATGTGACATAATTTTTTGAAGGGATGAGCGTTTCTTGATACTGGTGGTCCCTGTTTCTGCATTGTTCGATAAGAAATCTATGGCGGGAGGTATTGTGGTGCACACAACAGATTTTTTATCAACGCCTGTTTCCAAGGCGGTATGTTGTTTTTACCGGTTGCGGTTACTAGGTTAAACAGAACGGTAAGTTAATTGTCTTGAATTTTTTTTTTTAGTGTTTTTATATCGAAGTTTGGATTTTTCTGGTATAATTGTCAAACATTCAATACTCCACGATTCTTCTTTGTTTAATTTTTCAGTATCGGAATCGATCATTGCAATTATTATTGTTTTTAATTTTTTACCTTTTCGTTATTTCAGTTCATAGAAATACTTATATAACTTTTACATACTCCCTTTTCGCAAGGAGCACAAGTGAAGGGAAGTTTGTTGTCATTGTGACACATATAGAACTATCTCGTTTTTTACTTTCTTATACAAAGTATAAGGAAGTATTGGAATCACGAAAAAAATCGTTGACGAGATTTTTACGGAAATACATATTTTGACGTCCACTGAATCCGTTAATAACAATTTCTCAATGATGTCTGTGTGTGAGGATGGATGGATGGATGGATGTCCGTGTGCGCCATATTTCATGTACGGGACAAGATATGTAAATGAAACTTGGAATTTATAAGTTTCATGAAAATATTAAGAGCTGAGTTGATTTTGAATGAATTTGAAAAACCGGAAGAGGAAGTTTATTAGACACAAAAAAACAATAAATTACATTTATTTCAAAAATAGAATCAGCTGCGAGAAAAAGTTATTTGTACTTTTCTTGTACTTTCTTCTAAAATTAAGAAAATATTATATTGTGTTATTAGGAGTAAATGTGATACTTTGTGTGCTGAGCATGGAAGTTTGAACGACGAGCGAAGCGAGTCGGGCAATTACAAGCGAAGCATACAAAGTCACATTTACTCCGAATAACACATGCTATTTTTTCTTCAAACATAGAAAATAGACATTAAAACATTAAAAAATGCTCAAAACTTCAACAAATATTCTACCGTATCCAGTATTTCTAGTTGCCACAGAATATGTTATTTTGTTATTTTTGTTTATTAGTTTTATTCTTAACTGTCAAATTATTGAATTACAACCTTACTAGAGCTCTAGAAGAATGTAGGTATTCTCGTCCGCCATTTTGGGTCCAGATGTCACAAATAAAACAAGTTATTGGAATCCAGTTACTTAAAAAAAACATTTAAAATTTGTATCTGTCAAATTTGAAAACATATTTCTTGAAATTCTGTAAAGTCCAACTACACAGATCATACGGTAATATATTATTAGAAAGTATTCTATACCTGTACCTGTTAGATATGGAATATATTAATTGAAGGAATGATATATCACAATTATTAATCAATATCAACTTGAAATTTGACAGAAAAGAATTAAAGTAACTGGATTCCAATACTTTGTTTTATTTATGACACTTGGACCCAAAATGGCGGATGAGAATACTCATATATTCTAGTGTCTTAACCTTACTACTTTGCAAGATATTTTATTTTGTCCGCCGCCGGAGTAAATGTGTTGCCAAGGAAACACTTTTACTCTGGCGGCGACAATATTGAACTTCTGCTTGTTGAATACAAATACATAACAACGTACTTTTATGACGTTTGAAGAAAATAGTATATTGTGTTATTAGGAGTAAAAGTCATACTTTGTGTGCTGTGCATGGAAATGCGAACGACGAGCGATGCGAGTCCGAAAATTACATGTAAAGCACCCAAAGACACATTTACTCCGAATATACATGCTATTTTTTCTTCAAACACTGAAAATATAATTATAAATCATTAAATAATGGCCAAAACTTCAAAAAATATTCTGTTATCCAGCATTTCTACTTACCATAGAATATGCTGTTTTGATATTTTTGTTTATTTGTTTCATTTTAACTGTCAAATTATTGATTTACAACATAAATATTATTAATAATATTTTACTTTATCAAGGAGACACTTTTACGCCGGCGGCGACAATATTGAATTTCTGCTTGTTGAATACAAATACATAACAACGTACTTTTATGACGTTTGAAGAGAAAAGTATTTGATCAAAACACTAGGTATTATGATATCGTTGTTTACTGGTGTTACTATGTTTATAAAGTTGATCATAACAACGCACTATACAGTATTTATGATATGAGTCCATAACTTTGATATAAATACAATAATTGCTAATTGCATAGTTACGAATATTTACATTCGTTGCCCTTCCAACAAAATATCATCAGGAATGTATCCAACATTTTTCATGTTTTCCATCACAAGATTATTTGGATTCTTAGTTATATTTGGTTATAAAAATAGTTATTTACTTTACAAGTGGGTAATTCCACTTTGCTCACGTGTGAAGTATAACGTTTTATTCAACATCTCTTAATAAATGCAAAATTTATTACAGAAATATTTTTTGACAGTGACATAATGCTTTAAATTTTCTAAATTAAAATGTCAATCGAAGTTATTACCAAGGTGTTGTGTGTTATTATTGTTATAAATAGAAAATTACTCATTGACTTTTCTCAATATTATACCCACTAGTGGGTAATCTGTTACTTTCCTTGTTTAAAATCGCCATAGTTAAAGAGCATTTATTGAGAGGTGTTGGATAAACAATTTTGTTTTGACAAAAACTTTGTATTTAATACGGATATTTACAATAGACTCGGGACGACCCATAATGGGGCAAAGGCCCGAAAAGCTGGTCATACTATGAAAACATTAATAAAATTTCCTAAAAATTTGATACTTATACATTTTTGGGGTCGTTGAGTTCGAATCTGAGATCAAAATTGCAAACAAATAAAATGGCGGAATTCAGATTTACAAAGTTCAAATAGTATATTGTGTCATTAGGAGTAAATGTGATACTTTGTGTGCTGAGCATGTAAGTTTGAACGACGAGCGAAGCGAGTCGAACAATTACATGCGAAGCACCCAAAGACACATTTACTCCGAATAACACATGCTATTTTTTCTTCATAGAAAATAAAATTATAAATATTATAAAATGCTCAAAACTTCAAAAATATTCTGTCTTATCTAGCATTTCAAGTTGCCGTGGAATATGCTGTTTTGTTATTTTTGTTTATTTGTTTCATTTTTAACTGTCAAATTATTGAATTACAACCTAACTATTTTTCATAATATTTTACTTTGTCCGCCGCCGGCGTAAATGTGTTGCCAAGGATACATTTTTACGCCGGCGGCGACAATATTGAACTTCTGCTTTGTTGAATACAAATACATAACAACGTACTTTTATGACGTTTGAAGAAAAACATAAATATTGTACACTCCATCATAAATTGAATCAATTTGGAATTTTGTCAATCCACTTTTCTGAAACTATTTTAGCACCTTTTCAACTGTTATTTTGTTGCTTTTGTTCTCCTCGGGACTCGTTCGTAGAAGGTTCGGCTTTAAAATGACGCAGGTAATCTAATACAAGCGATAGCCGTATGCATTTACAGGAATTTGAGGCTTCAAATATCACTGTAGCCAACTGTATAATCAAAATTCCCTATACAGAATGTTTCATAACTTCGAGTACATACGTTAATGGTATATGTTGTTCGATATGCTGATTACGAATCTAAAAGAATTTTTGTAAATTCGAAAAATTAAGGGTTGTTTACCTAAAACATTTTTTGTAGTACTGCACTGGATTCGCTTTCCTATTAAACACAAACAATGAAGTAGATAATCAACAATTTAAATTACATAATACTAGTAAAATAAACAAACAAAATTTAATTATTTTTAATAAAACGATAATTATTAACGTAATCATCCACTCAGTAGCAGTGGCAACAAAAAATTTTGGACTGGGAAACATGGAAAATAATTTTGCGATTTACAAAAAAATTATTTTTGATTCGTAATCAGCATATCAAATAACATATACCATTAACGTATGTACCTAAAGTTATGAAACAGCCTGTATACATATTTATTAGTTTTCCCAAAATTGTGGATAAAATAAAAATAAATAAATATATCATCACGCCTTTTACCCATGACGGGTGTGGCACTCTGCTTACGCAGATCTCGGTAAGTGATATATTTCTTTATATGAAGTGCGGTTACCAGCCGTCAAATCATAGCCCCCAAAGATGTTAGTGAAGGGGGAACCACAGAGGCAAATTTAAATTTGTAACTGTCGGCAGTGGGATTCGAACTGGGGATCTCACGATCCACAGTCCGACACGTGGATTTAAGCAAGAAATGCATATTAACTATAAAACGAGAAAATTTTCAACCTAATGAAACTACATGAATTTGTGGGAAACATTTTCTTGATTTTTACATACAGCAGTTTAATGCCAATGTGAGAGAGAGATAGTCATATCTAAAATTACTCAGTGGGAGAAGAACAACACATTCGTATCACGTGCTGGGTGGCATGAAAATGTGCTGTTCTTCTCCCACTTCGTAATTTTATATATGACTATCTCTCTCTTATGTTGGTTACAGAATTCTGTATTAAAAGCATAGCCAACGCTCCATCCACACATTTTATTAAATCTATGGTGACAACACTTTAACACAGCTTATAGTAGTGGGTACTTACTGGTAACAACCATCAATACCGAAAATTCAACTTTAAAAAATATACAGTGTGTCCAATGAAACTGTTTAAGCATGGGGATCTCGAGAACCGTAAGAGACAGGAAGTCGGTTAAATTAGACAAAAGTTGCCTCATTACGGGGCCAATTTAAACATGTTTTTTTTTCCACAAAAATGCATAGGTGACTAGATATAAGCATAAGCATACAATAAAATCTCTAAGAAACTGTAAAAAAATGTTAATATGTAATTTCTCGCTTAATTTTAATATTAATGTACTTGTTTTTTATATGGTTGAAAAGAGAAAAAAAATCCCTATTTAAACGAGTCACAGCCTACTTTGAGCCCCATATAAAAATTTAAAGTTGATATCAATTTCTCGAAAACTTTACAAGCTATAAAAATTTTGATGACTGCTGTGAATTCCTTGTTAAAAAGTGCCTTAACAATTTGCAAGTTAAAAACTTGCATAAATCCAAATAACAATGTTATAGACGAAAAACGAAATTTGAAAAATTTACATTTTGGCTTATATCTAGTCACCTATGCATTTTTGTGGAAAAACAAAAACATGTTTAAATTGGCCCCGTAATGAGGCAACTTTTGTCTAATTTAACCTACTTCGTATCTCTTATGGTTCTCGAGATCCCCATGCTTAAACAGTTTCATTGGACACACTGCATACAGGGGAAAAACACCGATATTTAGCACATTTTATCTGTACCCCTGGTAGATTTCCTTCCATTGCCATTTTGTCTGGCAGTGACTTGAAGGGTCGGTAACCGTATTTATGCGTAAAAAATATCAGCGTATCACATCTCAAATGAGTCAATGGCATGATAGTATATTCATTAGCAAATCTGTCCCAGTTTCCAGAATTCGCGTGACGTAAAATCCGAAACCCCGCTACTGTTCTGTGAACGCAGCAGCAACAAAACCAACAAGAAGTTCTGATCTTGTTAGTATGCGCTGGATGGTCTTGTCTCGTGACCTTGAAAGGACGACCGCTTTACCTGACCACAGCCGCGGTTGGCCGGCGCACCAGCTCTACCAGTCTCTGAGGAATCGTTTTTAATTCACGGTAACTGGTACTCAAAGAAATTGAGTCGCGGACAATTTATTATAAATATTCTTGAGTTACGGTAGTTTATATGACGGGTAATTTGTATAATGGCTTTCATTTCAGGAGAATTATATGTAATCTAGAATTTAATAGTATGTGGCATACAAAAGCAGTTTAATGCGAGCATGGTTATTTGTGTAGTTTGTTCTTGCTGTTAGTGGATTCCTTTTGGTAAGAAGACGGATGATCGAGGCAGCCCTGTTTTAGTAGATCTACACTCATAATAGTATATTATAAGTGTATAAGTAAGCTTTTAAAGCACGTACGACGAGTTAAAGAGCACGACGCGAAGCGGAGTGCTTTTAACGTCGCTAGTGCTTTAAAAGCACTTATACACGTGTGTCATACGCTATTTTTTATTATACCTGCATCATACTCTGGAAAAAACTGGAAAGCAACATTTCGTTTACATGGAGACTGGTTAGCATTTGTTGTTTACGTTTACAGTTTTGATAGATATTAATAGTAAATATTTGTGTTGTTGCTTAGTAACCTTTAAAACACGGTGTGTTTTAATCTTGCGTTTATGAACGCTGTAGCGTGTTTTAAACACGGATTATGATGCAGGTATAATAAAAAAATAATTTCTTGTTTCAAGAAAATTTTCGGTTTTCCCTTTGCATGAATTTTTTGAAGAAAAATTTATTTCTTACAAAATGATTAGGTTCCATTCAAAAAAATATTAAATTTTAATATAATAGTTATTTATGTATCAAGGCATTGAAGTTCAATTTTTTATCACGAATATGGAATTTTTTCCACAAATTCTAGAATTTAAACTTATGGACATACAGCTCGGCCATTTTTACTCCAAACCTTTGTCCAAGGTTTGTACACGTTTGTCCACCTCACAATAATAAATTTCCACCCCATTAAATAACTTCTCGAGTAATAAAACACGATTATTTTCAAAAAAAAAAAAAAAAGACAAAAATTCTAGAATTTAAATGCACAAACAGCTCGGCCATTTTTACTCCAAACGTTTGTCCACGTTTGTTCACCTTAGAAAAATACATTTCCATCCCTTTAAATAACTTCACTAGTAATATAACATTATTTTTATATTACTTTAAAAAGAAAAAAAAGATACACCGCAATGCGTGTCTCCAAGGTATCCTTTTCATGACAGTTCGTTATAGAGAACGACATCTGAATAAATGCGGTATAATTGTTGACAATGTTTACAGTGCAAATGTAAACATTGTGGCATATGTGATGCAATCCTCCAATTTGAGAAAGAAACCGTACGAAATTAAAGGTGAAATCACTCAGGGTGGTGAGTTAGTGCACATAGATTGTTCCTGCAAAGCTGGACTGAGTGAACATTGCAAACACATCATAGCAACTTTGATTCATTGCAGCCGGTAAGGACCTAACCTAAGCTTCAAATTTTGACATATGACAATAATTGAATTAATAATGTAAATGTATAAATATAAATGTATTTAATATAAAATTAATAAAAATTTTAATTAATTGAACAATTAAGTTAAAAATTAATTTATGTAAAGCGTGTTATAAACTCCAAACTTATGACGTAACATAACCTCACTTACCAATAAAAAATAATCTTCCTTCTTAAAATGTAATGAACATACTTTTGTATGTTTCTGTACAAGTAAAATTTTCGTAGCTCGTTACCACGCTTTAAATTTATCCATTTTCTCTGGAACGTCGAACATATTACGCACTATAACAAAGCATTCACCCGCCAGTGGAAAGAGTGAAAACTTAAACCGTCGTTTTTTCCTTCTTTACTTCCACAATTTTCAACTGCGCACTTAGCTTTGTACACATAATGAGTTGATTTTCCGTTTGGGTTATTATTTTCACTCACCGAACTCATTTTTGTACAAATTGACTATAAATAATCAAATGTCACATTTGAACACGCCAGCCAGAGGACTACTATACTAGTACAAGCGTAATGCCGCTAGATGGCAAATGTTCAATGTCAGATCCCAATAGCGTTGTACACTCTGCACAGGCTGATAAAAACGTTTTTTAGTGTTCTATATCAATTAATTAATTAGGTGGTAAAAATAAACTAATTGGTGGTCAAACATGGTCAAACGATGGACAAACGTATGGTAAAGAGCAATTATCAATATTCCCATTTTTCGCAAAAACGTGAAGTTGGCCCCAAAAACTTGTTTCGGCTGTATCTTTCTATAGGTTGCTGGTAAAAATTATTTAAAGGTTGGTCAAATATGGTCTTATATTTTTTTAATTGAACCAATCAGATCTCAGTAAGTAATATATTTTTGCGTATGAAGTGCGGTTACCAGCCGTTAAATTATAGCCCCCAAAAATTTTAACGGAGGGGGGAGCAAAGGGGTAAATATAAATTGGCAATATTCAGCTGTGGGTTTCAAACTAAGGACCTCACGATCCGCAGTCCGATGCGTTTCCCCGGAGCACGGAGCTATATAACTCATAGAAATTATTTAAAAATGAAAAAAAAAAATATCATCGAAATGAGGTTTTTTACATATGCACATTAAAATACATATAAATGAAATACACGAATAAAATAAATGTTAAACAAGCGCAAAAAGAGCCAAACAATAAATGTCTGTTAGTATTTTTAATTTGTCTCCTTACATTTCTTTTCCATTTTACTTTACTGATGTGAAATTTATTTTCTGGCCTCCTGATCTGTAAACATAACAAACAACCATCATTTAGGTTTGCGGTAACTACGATTTTACAGTGTTCATGATTTTTGAAACACCGCGGTGCGGGAACGCGCACCGATATTTTTTAGCTTTTTGAGGCCATTAAAATAAAAAGTAACTTTGTAATAATAAAGAATGATTTAAAAAACTCTAGTTACCGCAAAAATCGTTAAATAAAGTAACATAGAAATAAATAAAACTAATAATTTTATATAAAAATTACATTTGCCAGCAGCGCCATCTCTTAACACTTATCCTAACTAAGTACAGATATTTCACAGTTGGTAAATATGACATAACTAATAAAATGTCTAAAGATAAAACTGATTGATTGGATTGATGAGAATTGGTAATTTATTTTATTTTAATTATATTAAATGAATTGTAATACAGAATATCGAGAAAGGTAGGTAACATTTGAATCGCTCATGTAGTCTATGCGGGAATTATTAAATTGTCATATTTTTAGGTTATAAATGGAAATCTTTCTTTTCAAGTATTAGGTATATCGGCCAGAAAATGTAATACATTATGTGTGCGTTAAGTTTATTATACATCGCTCAGTTTTATTAAAGCACTCCGCTGCGCGTCGTGCTTCAATACAAAACTTCGCGCTGTAAAACTAAACTTACCGCACGTATAATGTAAATAACTATTCATGAGTTAAGGACGAAAAATATCGGCGATCCTATTTTCGTGCGTCTAGACTGATGACCATAACATTCCATCTGTCATAAGTCAATGGAACACCAACGTTACAGATATGATTGGAGAATTAATTATTTAAAATATTCTGCCTAAATTAAAATTCATAAATTAAGATACAATTTATAGGAGAGGTACCGCCTTAATTTGATATGCGCTATTTTCAAGCCAAAATTAAGAATTGATTTATTTTGCATGCCAGCCAAGCATAGCGTAACCCGTCGCAGATGGCGTTGCAAATAAGAATGGAAAATTTCGGAAATATTTCCAAGCGTTCTAATGGCTACAAAATAAAACACAGCGAATAAACATTCACTCGGCAGCCTCCTTTGCTGTATTTTTAACCTGTTACACCTCTCCAAGACCTACTGAGAATCCAAATGAGATTCCGGTTTTGAAAACGATTTACAGATTAACCCTGCCAAGAACTAGCGATTGTTACTAAAACAAAGCACAACGCATTTATCTCCACCTGCTCGAACTAAGATCAGGATTTCAAAAACAGTTGGAACGACGTAGAACATCTGGCAGTATAATTAGTGTTTAAGGAGAAAAAATTGAGACGTCAGAAAAGTAAAAAATTTGACACGTATATTGGGTTTTCGAACTCTACACCAACCAGTTTATTTTGCGTTGCAAGTTGTAAAATCCGCAGTTCACAATGGGCGCATAAACCAAAAACGAAATATGACAAATTTATATCAAAATCGTGTAACACTTACGGAATAATTAGTAGTAAAGTATTTTTTTCTTTTAAATATTTTGCAGTAAAGCGATATAACGAATTGAACATATTTATTTTGACGTATTCGCATTGATTCTATTGGCCAGAAATATGAAACGTGCAAGTCGCGCGTCTGTTGTTGAGACCAACGCCTATTGTGGGCTAAAATAGAACAACGAAATGTCATTTCATTTATTTTGTTATTGGCATTTAAGATTATATTTGTTGGGCTTCTATTACTTGTTTTATAATTTCACTGTTTTATTGTGCTGTGTTTTTCTATTGAATAAAATTGTGTGTTGAGGTTAGGTTACATCACTACTAGCGCCACTGTTCTCAAACTTTCGTATGATGTTTACTCGAATATCAAGTAAAATACTCTTAATTCTCTTATTTATATTAAGTTTAATAGTTGTAAATTAAAACTTATAATATGTAAATATTATTTTTACATTAAAAAATATATAATATCCACTATCATGAAAAATCGTTGTTTTAGTGCCACTGGAGTAATACCAGTGACGTCACAAAAACTTTGAAAAATCATATCTCGGGTAATATATGGAATTTTCACATCGGGTTTTCACTGATCATCTAATACAGTTTCACCCATTGTACATAAATTAGATTCTTGTTGAGATATGTTTGAAAACCCGATAGTTCTTCAAGAAAACTACCATACTTTCGTTTAATGGATTGCTACCAAAATTTAATCCAAACACTTCTAAATATGTAATTTCAAACTGGTCATTATAAAATTTTAAATTATCGTTAGGCATATCTACATGCGCACCTTTACATAACGGGTGTAACATTAAAAGCTGATCACAGGCGTTTAACATGAGAAATCAGTTTTTCTTTGCACATAAGCGGCTAGTTAATTTTAGACAAAAATGACTCAAATAAATGCTGTAGATTGTAGATTATTTAATTCTGCATCTAAGTCAGTAAACACAATTTATTTTGTATATTTTGCAACCTAAATAATCGTATTTAATATTGTATAACAGCTTATTATGAATTTGTGATTGATTTAATTGGCAACAAAAGGTATATTATTCACTATTAACATTAAAAAGATAAATAAATAAATAAATGAATTGTTCCAGTAAAATTAGTTATTTGTCAAACTAGAGAGGAAAGCGCTTCTTTTTCCCATTCGAAATCAAAGTTTGCGTCATGAGCGCAACGAATGAGGCAATTCGTGCGAGAATGAAAAAAGGGTTTTCGTCTCGTGTTAGACACAATATTTTTTTCAAGCCATGTTTCTAAAAACGATTTGCTTAGATCTAAATACACTTTGAGAACACAACTGACAGACTAACACGTTAAAAGTTAGGTTATCAGATGCAAGGCGGGGTAGCAGTGTTACCAATCAACCAAAATTTTAAATATAAATTAAAGTTGTCAAATTGTGATTTAATCTAAAAAAAGAAAAATATAATACATAAATGTAAGTCAATTTAAAGTATTTTTATCATTAAAATAAGGATTTTCAATAAAATTTCGCATTTATTTATAGTTTTTACAATATATTTTTTGTAAATAACATTCATATTGGTAACACTGCTATAGGGGAAAAACACATTTTCCTCACTATTTCGGGAGAAGAACGGTTGGGTTTCCTGCTCGGTTTCCTGGCATGTCGTAAAAAATAATTATTTATCAAACTAGAGAGGAAAGCGCTTCTTTTTACTCCTCGAGTTCGAAGTTTGCCTCATGAGCGCAGCGAATGACGCTTTTCGAACGAGAGTGGAAGAAGAGCTTTCCTCGCGTGTTAGACACAACATTTTTTTACGACATGTTCCTAAAAACGATTAGCTCGGACCTAAAACACACTTTGAGAACACAACTGACAGAGTAACACGTTAAAAGTTAGGTTATCAGACACAAGGCGGTGCAGCAGTGTTGCCAATTAACCAATGTTAAATATCTTTAATAAGTTGTCAAATTGTGATTTAATAAGAAAAAGAAAAATATAAGACATAATTGTAAGATAATTTAAAGTATGTATATCACTAAAATAAGGATTTTCAATAAATTTAGGAATTTATTTATAATTTTTATAATAATTTATTTGTAAATAACATTAATATTGGTTTTATATTTTCTTCTCTATTCGTAACATAAATATAATACCTGCCTTACATATACATGAGCAGGAGGTGAAAATGATAGAATTTAATTTAAAAATATGGTGAATTGAATATATTGAAGGTTACTAGCCGTTTGTTGAGCGGTTGCTGTTGTAAAATATTTTTACAGCCGAAGCAGTAAAAGTGATACTTTACAGTTTGTTATTAGTCTGTAAAGGCAATAGTCAAAAAATTCTACTATTTATTATAAATAAATTAATATTAAATATTGTAAAATACAATTCGACTTAATTTTGGTTAGCTCATATTCAAGGGAATAATTATCCATTTTCAATAATAAACCTTTTATTGTCAGTTAAATCAACTAAAAACTCAAAATAAACTAAACTTTTTGACAGTTAAAACGTCATGCATTTGTTTGTTCTTTCGTCTAATTTCCATAGCTATCTGTGCTATTACCACTATAAATATGCAATTCTTATAAAACTTAAAAACAATTATTTCGTTTATAAAAACAGAATTTAATTATCATTTGTTTGAAGCATTTTTGGCTAAAATGAAATGGCCACTTTTGCGCAAAAAAAACTGATTTTCTCTGTTAAACGCCTATGGCCAGGTTTTAATGTTACAGCCTGTATGTACGTGTGGTATAAAACATTTTTTGAATCAAAATACAATATAGTAACTTCAGTATATTTTTGATGCACATAAAAATGTCAAATTATGACATTTTTGGAAGTGGTCCAAGACATTTGGACACATTCTAAAATTTATTGAGATTGAAATTATTTATGCATAATATTTCATTATTGTCATAACAATAATATGAATAAAATTAGATAACAAATTTTGAAACTTAAGAATTACTATTGTACTATTGTTATTACAGTCTGCCAAAAAAATTGATAAATAAAAACAACAACAAAAGAATTGATAATTGATAAGATAATAAAACAAATCAAATAATTACATTACGTAAAAAACTATGAAAATACAAATTCCAAAGAAATACAAATCTAAGCTAACTTTCAACAACGTCATAACAAAAAATAAATGCGCACAACTATAAAACTAGGAAAGAAAAGGAGATTTGTAAGGATAATGAGCAGAAACTCAGGACCCGGAAACTGTTCCGGGGACATTAACCCTTCCAGGACCGTACTCGAGAAAAGTGGGGGTGATTTATGAGTTCGTTCACGCAACCCTCCACACAAAGGGTGAAAGTTTTTCGTTCCGTTTTGTGCTGCTCGGGAAAATGAAGCGGAACGTTTTTTGTGGCAGTTAAAATGTTTAATACGTTTTTAATGATTTTTTTCGTACGCAATCTCTAGAATTATTGCTGATTTCTGTACGAGAAACAAAATAAATTATATAAGATCATCTGAAACCGATTAGTCGTCTGGTAATGAGATCTGCTATTCATTAATAGATAAATTGGGGTAAATAGCTCCGTGGTAACGTGTCGGACTGTGGATTGTGAGATCCTCAGTTCGAATCCCACCGCTGACAGTTGCCAATTTAAATTTACCCCTGTGGTTCCCCCTACACTAACATCTATGGGGACTATGATTTAACGGCTGGCAACCGTATTTCATACGCAAAAATATATCACTTACCGAGATCTGCGTAAGCAGAGTGCCACACCCATAATGGGTAAAAGGCGTGATGATATATTTATTTATTTTATTTTTTTTTATTAATGGATACGAGGCGTGATGATATAGTTATTCATTTTTATGATATTACAATGATTTGACGAAACATTTTATCTTTTTTAAGAAAACAAAAAAGTTTTCAAGTTAAGATAAACACCTGCCTATCAATAATAAGAGTTCATTGTTTCAAAATAGGTAGTATACCGTGAGTTTCAGTTAAAATACAATATTTACTTTTCTTTCATTAAAGTATTTCAATGGATACCACTAAAATATATTAATACTGGAATGCTAATTTTAAGGTTTCAAGAAAACGAAAAACAAATCTGAGACAGATAGATGTTGTAAGGCCATCCTTCTTTGTCTAACACTTGTACGTATAGCGGTTGCTATTTAAAAATATAATAAAGACAGATTGCTCAACATTAGCTGTTTCTCTCGGCTTGTATTTTCCACGTTAGTTAGCTTTCCAGTATTATTTATTATATTTAAATGATGCGTATAGTACTGTTCCAGATAAAATGCAACGTAGCATTGTTAAATGAACTTGTCTTTATAATTAAAGATTTTTAATTACTTATTAATAAAAAAAATCAAATGGTTACTAACGTTAGTAGATATAATTCTGGTTATAGTTTAGATTGACCTAGACGAAACTCTTCCACAATCTATGTTGAATTTTATCTGGAACAGTACGACAATATGTATAACTGATATCTAGAGAGCGGATTATATGCAAAGTGCATATATTTTAATTTTTGCATATCTTTAAATCAATTTCTGGACAAATTACATAGATTAGAGTTAATTAATGCTAATTACTAATTACATATTTGAGCATTCTTGTGCATATTTTTACAAAAGTTGCATATAAATGCATATTTAAATATTTTTAAGACTTTGTCTAGTAATAAACAATTTGAAATTTCTGGTAATGCACATTATTTCCCAAATATTGGAGGAGGCTGCAATAAATAGAAGAATATAACGGAAAAAACAATAAACATTAAAATAAGCAATTACACAATCCAATAAACTCTAATATTTCTAGGGAAATGCCTGTAACGGTAACGGTAGGTATTCATTGTATACACGTATGTTAGTAAAAGTGGGTACAATGAATATAAGACCGAGAATTCTCAGCTGTACATATCTTTCACTTATGTTTCACTTTTTTTGTAGCAAATTTGGAAAATTTGTTATTATAATTATGTAAATATGTCATAATCTCATAATATTATTATGTTAAAGTTTCTATACAAACCTAGTTTATATGTATATTAGTAGTATATTTGTGCAATAAAATTCATAATGCATTAATTTATACTTTTTATCTAATAATTTAAGATTCTTTTGCATATTTTGTTGCATATATCTCAGTTTTTTCTTGCATATAAGCCGCTATCTACTGATATCCCTAGCACAGAATTATAATAATTTAATAATACTAGAAAGCTAACTTACATTGTAAATGCGCTTAGGAAGTTGATATGGAAATATAAAGAAATTAACATACAATGATTTTGAAGTAAAACGTTTTATATAAAAATTAAATAATACATTAATAGAAATGAGTTTCATTATCTATTATGTATGTGAATTTAAAAGAATTTTCAAATAGAGAAACTCGATTTCTTTACCAAAATAATGACAAAAACAGCCAATGTCATATCTACGGGAGATCTGCGCACATTCTCTCCCGTTGTGAGGGAAAGTGCTCATATAATGTGAAAAATATGTACAATTTAAATAATTTTGAAATACATAAAACCATAATAAATATTGGGGATCGTAAAAAAATAGTATATACACCGCAGGAGAGAAGTGTATTTTCTCTCACTTAATGCATAATATACTATTATCACATTTAGACAAGACTGTATAACATGTTTTTACATAGCAACCGCTCAACAAAAGCATAGTAACCGATCTACAAACAATGTAAGACAAAGAAGGATGGCCTTACAACATTTATCTGTCTTAGGCTCGTGTTTCGCTTTCATAAAACCGCGAAGCAATTTACTCCATCTCGTAATACAATTGAGTAAATTTTGCATTTCAGCTGCAATTTGCAGAATAAAAATAATAAAAGGAAATAGAACACATTAAATAATTCTTTATATCCGAAATACATAGGTAGCTATTAGCTGTCATCTTTTATGTTCATGTTTCCTTTTACAAATAAAAATTATTTGTTCTACATTCATTCATTAAACAGCTGTATTTCGTACCATTAATTCGCCTACAGCCATAAATAAATAAATTAATTATTCATAAATCACTCATTAATATTGAACATTAACCACCAATATCAATTATTTCACCTTTACGATTTCATTCACCGCGATTCATAACTACGCATTAAAACAGTTCGATAATATCCAAAATCTCAGGTTGACCTTGAGGAGGCCACGCGCAAATTATGAACCCATTATTCAGGTAATTACGTGTAACATTATAGCGAATTGCAAATGACGTCTTTGACGATCTCGTGCTTAAATCAACGTCAACAAATTTACTTGTTTACAGTCTCAACACGGAATACATCTCCAGTAAAATAAAACACTATTGAGATGGTTTTTGATATACGCCCACTTTCGATCGACGATTTGGTGATTTATTTAGGTTGAAAACAACCTTTTGTTTGTGTTCAAAGTTTGGTTCAATCTGTATTTATGTTTGACCTGGTTACAAGGTAGTACACAACGGTTGACAGGATACAAATGTTTAGATTAGAACTTTTTGTTATTAAATAAACAAACTGCGTCATTATTTACCGCTTAATATTTGTATATTTTACATCGGAACTAGCATATATACAATACTTGTAATTAATAAATATATTTTATCTGGAACAGTTATTCATGATGTCATATTATTAAAGATTGTATGTATGTTTTAGAGTATTATAAATTATAATACTTTTTATTAATTGGTATGTCCTTCATTTGATACCTACTTTGTAATTACAAATTGCTTATGAAATATTTCTAAGAACTAGATAACTAGAGCAACTAAATAATGACGCATTAATATTTGAAAATACAATAAATTACAAAAAACTTACTTTCGGGTTGGGTTCCCTCGGTAACCATTCTGAAATAAACAAACAAAAATGAATATCAAACTTTTTATTACACAATACATTTTTTATATTTTTTTCCAAAATTAATTTATTGTGGTTATCAGCATGACCTTATAATTAATTAAACTAATTACAAACAAACATATTTCAAGCATGAAAGCATGTGCATCATGACAGAAACGTGCTATGCCGCATTATGTCAAATAAAATATCGAAATCTATCAATAATTTCAATGAACTACATAGTATTTTAGCTCCTAAATTCATTGCTGAACCTTTCGTGTTAAATTATAATTAAAATCAACTTACTTTACTGGCTGAACACCGTGAAATTATTTTTTATTAACTTGACAATACAACGGCCATGCTAAAAAGAAAGTTTAGGTAAAAAACTGAATGTAATCGTACAGATCGTTTACGTTAGATGGCAGTGTGAACAAGTAAATTAAAACGCCGGTCGCGACATCTGTTCATATTACTATAAACTAAACAATATCGGTATTAGCGAAAATACAAACATTAACATTTTTTACAATCAAAACCATGCGTAATAAATTATAAAAACTGTTTAGAATAAAAAAGATAAGTGTATATCTTCTTTAAATTGTTTTTGCATTATGTCATTACATTTCATTCATGTTTTATGAACGCTAATATCGAACATGACAGCATCTTCTGACGTAGTTACAAACAAATGAATATTATGCGATTTGTATGAAAATTTTACGACAAATTTATAAGTGATGAATAAGACAAACAATTTTTATTTTCTTTTAATTGACAGTAATGATTCTTGATTACAATAAATATGATGAAATATTATTAAAATTTTATGTAAATTTCTGTCTTCAGGTTTTACTTGCGGGTGGCAAGAAAAACGAAACGGAAAATAGAAAAAGTATGAAATATTATCGTTGAAGAATATAAATATTTTTATTTAAATTAGATAGGATAGGCTAAATTGGCATTGTTTTTAATTTATTTTGGTTAATTTTTTGTGGCCTTCACTTAATAGCTTACTTTATCATAAACATAGATATATGATATTCAAATATCAAATTTCACGAAACGTCATCAATTATTTACGGTAATGTAAAATTAAATAATCATAATAGTAAATTTATTGCTTTGCGTAATCGTTTATCAGCATTTGGACATTGTAACTTGGAAATAGTGTTTTTTTTTTAATTATAAAAACAAAAAGTATACATTTATTTTGTATTAAATTATTTATTACCACTAGCATAAAATGTGATAAATTAAATATTGTACAATTTGCTAAATGATGTAATAAAATAAATAAATAATCAAAAATCTGATGTGGCCAGCACATAACCTCCCGCCCAATACTACTCTTAAACGGTACAAAATAGTATTTGATGATACTGAAACATACCTTTTTATTTATTTATTATCTTTATATTTGAGAATTTTAATTTTCTTTTGTATATTTATTTAATTTTATGACATATATTTCACTAAGAAAACAGCTTCATAAACACAATGACATGTGTCACATTTCGTAAAAAATTGATAATTTTTAAATGTTTTCATGGTGTACTAGGAATGCAAAATTTGTAAAATCTAATTTCTTTATATTTTATTATCTCTAAATCTAATGGAAATTAATAAAATTAGTGTAATCAAAAAACATATAAAATTAAATATTCTTCAACTTTCAAAATAACATAAATTGTTGAAAAAGGAAATTTAACCGTGTTTTTCACGAAAAACTGTTAAGGGCTTCAAGCAAACTGTTACTTCCGGTTGACCAATTTTATCCAAAATCTAATCAGCTCTTCATTTAAATATAAGAAGCAATAATTCACAAAATTGTATTTTTTGGTATTATAGTATTTGAGTCATGCGAGACGAAAAAATTGCCACCGACTACACACACACACACACATACATACATACATACATACATACAGACATCATCGCGAAAATAGTAAAATCGTATTGTAGGGACCCTAAAACGTGCTTATTCATTGAAAACTCACTACCCAATTTTTTGACCAAAAACAATACCTCCCTTACCTAGAGGTAGGCGGGAGGTAAAAAGAGTTCTAGTTTTATTTTAAAGCAGTTTAGATCTGCAACCACCAATGCGGATGTGTAATATGGGTCAATTACTGGGCATATTGTCAAAATTTCGAAGAATGCAATAAATTAAATGTCAAAAAATCAATATTTGATTACTGTTTATTCAGGAAACATCAAAGTCACAATAATTCACGAAAAGAATGTGGCTAAATAACCAACATACCAAATAACTGCTATTCCGATGAGTAGGCACTATTAAAAACAGTAGGCGTAGACAATAAAAACAAATTCCTATCTTAAAATATGCAAATGCCGTGCTCTGTAATCTGAGACGAACAACTGAATAACGTCAACAAAAGAAAACAAATACTGAACACTAACAAATGAACAGTGCGGGAGAGAAAATGTCCGCCTATTATGATACATTTACGTGCTTTTTTAGTGTTGGTTTTATTTGTTCATTTTTCATTCACAGTTATCGTGTATATTACGAAGCGAGGTTGCAAATGCACCGCGACATGTTCTAAGAAAGTGTTATTATAGTATTTTATTATTATTATGTCATTAAAAGCGCTTTTAGTGGTTTTCTACCTATTGGAGCTCTTCAGAAATCTAATTTTGTAGGTTTCGTGAAATTTGCACAAGTTGTATTGCACTTGTTTTGAAATTTTAACCATTTAGAAATTTTCAAACGATTTGTTTCTATAAAACTTAGTTTGGCAGAATCTAATCCAATTTTTAATATTTTAATAACAATAAACTATTTCAAAGAAATGTACTTTCTTTCATATGTATTTGACTATACAACTCTAGGAAAATAGGCCAATCAAATAGCTTAATTTTTCTTAGTTACGCTGTATTATATTGGTTGTTTGCATTGCTAAAGGGCATGTGTCCACGGTGATAGAAATCTCGGATATATTTCTCGAATCAAGAACTCGGATCGTGGACACTACCAACTTGAACAAAAAAATCGAATAGAAAACTATGATGAAAAAACGCGTTCTGTCCAATTTTTTCATACTAGTTGCTAACTTCATATAGATGTGACCAAATTAAAATTTAGATGTTTAATGTTTAAAAAGCTGAAAAATTTTCAATCAAAACTGAAAATTAGTATTTTCAAAAGGTTTCTGATACATGAAATATATTTTTTATTTATTTCTCGTATAAACAAATTTAATTTATTTATGTCAGAATAATTTCTTGAGTTGTTTTATCAGTTTTTAGTATTGGTAGAATTGACTGAAGCTAACTTCATAAATTAGACTAACCTGACACCTGTAGTCATACAAGTTCACTATTTATGATATAGAACTATATCCGAGATCTCGGACCGATTTCTATCACCGTGGACACAGGCCTTAAGTTGTATTATAAACAAATAATTTATATTTTTGACAAATAAATAATTGGTTTGATATAATTCGTAGTATAGTCCTAACATATACAACTCGAGCTTCAAAAATTATCTGAATATACAGTTGCGGACTCGATGAGTTTCCTATAAAACACAACTCCACCTACGGTGTCGTTGTGTTTCCTAGGCAACACATCTCGTCCTCTCAACTGTATATTCGATTATTTTCGAACCTCTTGTTGTATAACTACTGATTATTCAACGCCATAGTAAATAACCCAATAACAGGCTTACACGTCATCTATTTTGACCAATCAAATCAATTTATCAGCGAATATACGGGTCCAAGCAGTATATTTCGTTACCATGACAATTTTTTAAATAAATAATACTTTTCTCTTAAACATAATGTAATTTTTTCGCAAAATGTGTAAATTTTTACATTTTGGAAGCGGTTCCATTAATAAAATTTATAAAAATAGTGTATCTTGTTGAATAATCTATCCAAATACTACTCAAGGTAAATATTTTTTATTTTCGTTTTTAACAAAATTTTTGAATCGCGAAATTTTGACGTAATAGTTTGCAAAACCAAAAAATTTTCAAAAAATATTCATCTTTAGTGGTATTACTCTTGAATATTTTCAACAAATCCACAAAATTTCAAATATCAAAAGTTTTAATTGGTAGACAAAGAATTTAGAATTTGGGATAAAAAAAAAGGGAACTAGATTTAATAATATAATTAATTAACTATTAATGTAACATGTACATAATTTAGGGTCTTATGGACGAGACTGTTTAGGGGCTGAGCAAGCGCAGCTAAGTGAGGGACATAAAATGACGAGTCAGTAAAACCCTGTTACGTATGTTACATAAAACAACAAATAAACAGCCAGTTTCATACCTACGGGAGATTTGTACACTTTCTGTCCTGTTGTGAGGGAAGGTGCTCAAATAATACGAAAATTGAACAAAATTAAACAAATCAAAGGTAACTATCATAAATTATATTACAATTCAAATAATTTTGAACACATAAAAATCATCATAAATATTGGGGTCGTGAAAAATATTGTATATATTTATACTGCAGGAGAGAAGTTTATTTTTCTCTTGCCTACACTGATATTTTTTTTTTCTTGGAACAAAGAGGTTTCTCCGAAATGAAGAGAAAATTTCATTTGAATAGTACCAATCCGTTTTCGTTTTCATTGAAAACTTTTTTGGTTTAATAAATATTCTTGTATGAAAATTAATTTAGTTTTGAAGGAACCTATCAAAGTATTCAACTCATTATGGAGACGAAGTAGATTGAAAAGGAAACGTTTTAATTCAAAATAATATCGTTTTAAATAAAAACGTTTTGTTTAAAGTTAAAACAACTTCTTTTTCATTATTGTTAAATCATAATTTAAATATATATTTATTTTCTTTAAACGCAGAAAAAGAAGATAAATAAAATTTATATTCAAAATTAATATCTCTTTGAATTTAACCTAATTATTTCCTAAGAAATAAAATTTTCTTCAACGAATGCATACAAAAGCAAAACTTAAAATTTTCTTGAAACAAGAAGTTTTTTTATGAGTGTACGGTGCAAGTTTCAATTTACTCCGCGGGAAAAAATCTTACACTCTCTCCCTTATTGTATAATATTTCGACTGCATTGCAGATTATTTTCCTTAGATTAAAATGACAATTATATTTGACACATGATGTGCGCTGTTATTTGATTGTCAAGAAGTATCATAAACAAGTGATTATAATACTGTCGTGGGTACATAAATAAATTTTTGTGCAACCGGACGCGAAATAAGCATTTCGCAGCCGCAGTATATAGATCGCGAAATTGAATTTCGCGGCTGTTGTCATGGTAACGGCCGCGAAATCCAAAATGATTGTTTTTTAACTTATTTCGCGTCCGTTACCATTAACAACGGCCGCGAAATAAGGTAAAAAAACAATCATTTTGACACTTGAGAATTGACATTATTTTTTAAAAACTAAATGTTTTGTTTATCAAATGTCAATCCCATAGCCACTTTCTATTTACAATAAAACTGTTTAAAATTTGTAATTAAAATTTTCTACGATTGCACAAAAAACAGTGTGTACACCTTGTCCGCGAAATCCTTTATCGCCCTCGAGATTGTCCTGCCTCGGCTGCAAGCGGCCTCGGCGACAATTTTTCTCTCGGTACGGTAACAGGTGATTTCTCGGCCTTGGTATACAAATAAGTAATATCATCTCGTCTTTTACTCATTATTTTTAGACATGAAGTGCTGTTACAACTCGCCAAATCAAGCACCCCCAAGTTGTTAGTAGAGGGTGAACCACAGGGGTAAAGTTAAAATGGCAACTGGCGACTGTGGGATTCGAACTGAGGATCTCACGATTCACAGTCTGATGCGTAATCATGGAGCTATTTACCCCATTGATGATATTAAAGTTAAATATTTAATAGTTAGTTTTTTAACTAGGCATCAAAATATCAGATTTACAGCAGAGGCTGCCGAGGCAATGAATGCTGCCGAAGCTATAAATCTGTGTTTGATGCCGAGTTGAACACATTTTTTTTTTGCCGATTTGGGATTAATGTTAATTTAGTGATTATTTTTGTATAAATATTTTGAATGTTATTGATGTCAAATTACGTTGCCATGCGTGTGTTGAACGGTTGCTATGTATTTATTGATTGTTGCTATGCGTTTGTTGAGCGGTTGTTATGTAAAATATTTTTACAGCCTAAACATAAAAGTGATACTTTACAGACTGTTACCAGTCCGTGAAGTGTCATCTTCAATACAAATCGGCAAAAAAAAAACTATTAATGTATTGTTAAATAAACAAAAACTTGGACGAAGAAGTGCAGGTATGTGGAAAAAGAATTATTATAAATTATAATATACATTTGTAAAGGAAAATATTTCCAAGTACCAAGACCTACACGGTAGAAATCATACTGTTTCATGTTATGTTATAACACAGTATATAATACTTGTCGGATGCAAATGAAATAAAATCTACAAATATTACTTCCCCTGCTCTTTTAAATTCCTACAATTTTTCATGGTATAATAGATACTTACGATATAAGTGGGATAAGAGCATTATTAAGAAACGCATGTAATCACGTAAGTATGTTAATAATATATTATCACACATGTATTGTACAATAATTTATCTACGTCCGCCCAAAATTAATTAATCCAAGTAGTTGCTGTAAAAACGTTTTGAATCCATGACGACCACAATTTGACATTAAACAATTATGTAGTTCTTTTTCATTAATATTTGAAGAATTTCGTTAAAATGAGTGATTTAGAAAGTATTTCGTTGAATATAGAATTATTAATTAATTTAAAGAATTGTAAAATTTGTATTATCAACAATTATAATAAATTGTGCGTTAAAGAAACCGAGTGCTGTAAAGAAGCTCTTAACTCACGCAAAATGAAGTGGGATAAGTGACATTTAACTCACGGGTGTAGATAAATAAATTTTTTGCCGATTTACCTTAAAGATGACACTTCACGGACTGCTAACAGTCTGTAAAGTGTCACTTTTATGTCTAGGCTATACAAATATTTTACATAACAACCGCTCAACAAACGCATAGCAACCGTTCAACACACGCATGGCAACGTAATTTGGCAGCAATAACCTTCAAAATATCTATATAAAATAATCACTAAATTAACATTAATTCCAAATCGACAAAAAAATTATGTCTTCAACTCGGCATCAAACAGATTTATGGCTTCAGCAGTATTCATTGCCTCGGCTTCGCCTCGTCAATGAAACGGCAGCCTCTGCTGTAAATCTGGTATTTTGATACCTAGTTAAACAAATAACTATTATCTCTCTATTTTGTACTCATTTTTGAACTTAGCATGAATGAAATTCCGTGGCTTGATATTTGACAGATATAAGTGACACTGACATACTATAATCTCGTTTCTATTGTTAATATGAAATCAGCCTATCTGCATCTTTTCGGTAGAGTACCACTGAAATATTGGGATCACGAAATATTTGAAGTGTCGCTAATGTGAATTCTTATACTGTGGTTATAATAGGTTTGTTCCAACTGGTCATTTCTGACAAGTTTGTGACATGTTTGTGACAATTTCACTGCGCCTGCGAAAAATGTAAACAAGATAACTTTGAAACATAAGCTTCATTTCTTTTTTTGTAGCGAAAAATGTACTAATTTCTTTATTTATATTTATATTTAAGGTTAGCTGTCAAAACAAAAAATGAGCATGCACATGCACTTCATTTCATTCGCCCTTCCAGTCTATATTGAAAACTTAATTTGTTTACATTTTTCGCAGGCGCAGTGAAATTGTCACAAACATGTCACAAACTTGTCAGAAATGACCAGTTGGAACAAACCTACTATGAACAAGTAAGTTAAACAAGGACAGAAGATAAAATTATACTTTAAAGTTTGGAGTTTGTAAACTTCGAATTTTTCAAATTGTAATTGGTTGTGAATGCTTACATTGAAATCCTATGTCAAACTTGAAATTTGAAAGTGAAATTAGTTGCGAATGATATTTAAAATGTTACTAAAGAGAAGGATCTCGTTACCAACTAAATATTAAAGTAGCCTCACTAAAACGAATAGGATACACAAGACAATATACAATACGTCATTTGTTTCGTATTTTGACGAATGCAAATTGAAACATCATCTCGAATTTTAGCAATACAGTCATTCACATACCTACATAAAAATACACACAAGCAGATAGAATACAGAATACGCTTTGCACTCATCCAATAACAATGAGTCATAAAATAAAACATAACACGATCGTATAAAAATAAAATACTACTCGACAATCATTTTACTCTCCTTAAATCGGTAATTACATCATCTTCCGTTTTACGTCTTGACGTAGACTTCCACAAACAAACAGGAAGGATAACTGACGTCTCTTGCCACTTCTATCGCAGAATATGTCATAGAGATAAGTGACCTGTGGAATGAGTCGATGTTCAATTATTTTTCCAGGAAAAGTGAGTAACAATTGCAACCACGCAGCACGATTTCAAGGCACTGTTGATTTTTCTGGTGGTATTTTTACCAAGATAATGTTTGTGAGATTGTGGTGAGATATTTGCGATTAGCTTTCGAATTTTAAAGAGTATTTTTAGCGAAGTGAGTACATTGGAACAGGAGCGAAAGTGTGGTTTGGTTTCTGGAAATAAAATAAACTTTATATTTGGAATTCAGTAGGTTGAAGAATTGACTTGATTTATTGTCGTTGGATTTATTTTCGTATACTGTTTATTAAATTTTGATCCACCATAAGGGTGCCCGCATTTGATCGTATAAAGGGTGAAACTACCCTAACTCATAACAAATATATTTAACACCTAACCGTGATTTCTTAAATAATTAATTTATTATATACAATAAATGTTCTACATATTTATGATTAAATAACTTCATGGTAACAATCAAAAGATACATCCGACAAATTGTCATCATACAAAACATTTCTCTGGATCATGATTTGACGTCTGGTAACTGCAATTCAATTACAAAAAATCTGTTGTGGGCACCATAATACCTCCCGCCATAGATTTATTATCGAATAATACAGGAACATGGACCACCACTATCAAGAAACGCTCATCCCTTCAAAAAATTGTCACATGTCAAAAAATGACATTTTTTAACCGCTGTTTTGTTTTATCAAAAAACAGGTTAGCAGATTTAAACGAAAATATCAAAATATAATTTTTCTTCAAGAATTCGAAAATGGTGACAGTAAGAGGAAAATGTTTCAAACAATAATTGTAGATAATAATATTTTAAACATTATTCTAATAACAAAATTTTCATTAAACCATAATTTATTGACATATTTTAAAATAACTTGATAGGGCTTCAAGTAAACTACCGCTTCCCGTTATTGTATTATCACCAAAAACTAATCAGCTCTTCCAAAGAGGATACAATTGATATTTACAAAATATTAAAATTTTCAGTTTAGTAGTTTTTGAGAAACCATAACTCCAGAGATCCACACAGACTGACAGACTGTCAGACAGACACACGCACAGACATCATCGCGAAACTATTAAAATGTTATTCTAGGGACTCTAAAACGTGTTCATCCACTGAAAACTCACTACACAATTTTTAGCATGATTCCTATACCTCCATTACAGGATATGGCGGGAGGTAAAAATATTGCATATAAAGAGATCTGCCGTAAGCAGAGTGCCACACTTATATAGGGGGAAATTTCAAATATTTTCATATAATTTAGATAATTTTATTACACTGTTGGGCAAAAAAACTGGACACTTTATTTTACGATTGATGATAAATATTAATAAAACGGTTGATGATAGACTGAAAAGTTTAAAAACAAAAAATTAAAGTTTAATAAACAAGGAACAATAATATTTTTACTAATAAACATAAAGTCATAAATGAAACAAAACGTTGAAATAAAGTATTGTATTTTTATTGTTCAGCAGTATATTCACTTTATTATAAAATTAAAAAAAAAAAACATTTTTTGATAGAAGTGTTTGTATATATTACAAAATGTAAGCAAGTCAAAGAAATAGACAGTCTTGTGACATTAAAGTTTCTAGTTTCAATCACAGTTATTTATGTGTAATAAAATTATTGTATTGTAGGTACATTTTAATTTCCTTGATTTAATGGGAAAATTTTAATTAAAATATCAAAATTATAACATAAAAAATATGGTTTTACAAATTTCTGAAAGTGAGAGCAGATCTCGGTATATGATTATATATTTATGATATACTGAATCGTAATCTTCTGTTATTGAGCTCTGTCTCTAGTGGTAAATAATCTTTTTACAGGCTGAGTATGTAATTGTATGTACATACGTTACATACCGAGGTGGAAAGTGTTTCTTTAGCTATAGTTAGAGAGGCTTCAATGAAAATTTTCTCTGAGGTTTGCACACTATTTTATTCATAATCAAAAATTAATAAATGAAATATACATATATAAAAAATTATATTAATTTTTAACGTTTGCTTTTACGAGTGAAATATTTTTGTTTATTAGGTGATGAATTTTACATTTGTTTTACAAACAATTTGAGAGTGAAATTTATATTTGTTAATACATTTTCAATCTTTTATTATTTAAATGTCAAAATAGGAAAGACCGAAATGACTCACTTTGCACTCCACCTGAACTATGGCAAGTGGCAAAAACAGTAATAGAAAATTTGCTCCGATAAAAAAAAGCCAATATTAGTTATTAATCAAATAAGTACTGATTTCGCAGGTTGGAAAGCGCCAACTTTCCGACCAATTGGAAAGTGAAAGGCTTTCCAACTTCTTAAAAGTTAACTAACTAACTAACTACTAACCGATTGTAAAGAAAAAGGGACTATTATCTTAAAACCATACACTTATAAAAATAACTTCTTGGTTCAAGAAAAATTTCAGTTTACCTTTCGTTGAAGAAAATATTTTTTATTACAAAATGATTAAGTTCAATTATAAAAATATGAATTTTTAATATAAATTTTATTTATCTTCTCTTCCTGCATTGAAAGAAAATGAATAATTTTAAGATTTTTAAAAATAAATACGAGTCAGAAGTGCAGTCTAACTGCAACCCCTAAAAAGTGGGGGCTACTATAAGAATCGAAGTGATGATTTTTTAAAACAAAATAAAAGTATTAAATCTAGCAAAAACTACATTTGCAATTCTGCGAAATTCTGAGAATATATATTGAATGAAACAGACAAATCCTGATCTACCCTAATATAGAGAAACAACACTCAACTATTTTAATCTCTCACCATACGTCACAAATATCATTCCCATCTCAATCACCCCTAAAAATAACCCCAACCCTCTATCTCACCGCACTCCACAAATCCCATTAAAATTCCTCTTAGAACTCATTCACACACTCAACTGTTTCATCGTGTGATCATCTCTATCTCTATTCATTTGTTTCGCACCCTGTCTTGCATCTTGCACGTATATGTGTTTGGTTCGCACTCTGAAACGGCAACAGTCGCGACTTGACTTGGACGCCGACACACGGAGCAGATCGCCGATCGTCAGTTGTTCCGCGACACGCGAGCGTGCGACACGCGATCTAGAGCAAACAGACGACAGTCGAGGAGTTGGGAGATCGTAGGTGGACAGCAGTGGAGCCAGTGAAGACGGTTGGTGTGAGATTTGGTGACGGGCGCACTCAGGGAATAAGGTAGGAATCTGTTTTGCCCTTCCTTTGGGGATGCTAAAGGAACTGTACAGGGTGTTTTATTTAATTGGGCCACCATTGCTAGTTTCTTAAATTAGACAAGAATTTCTATTTAACAATGAGCAAAAAAAATTTTTTAATCACAGGTTTTCAAAATATGGCATTCAATTTATTAATTTTAAATGGTAACATAAATTTTTAATTGCTCATTCCTTAGAGAATTTTTTTTGAATTTAACGATATAAACATATCATGTTATAATTTTAACAAATTAACTGAAAAAAAATGAAAATAAATAAAAATAAATTTATATGTATTTTATTTATATCTTGCTGAAACAATAGTGCTTTGGATAGAAAACAATTGAAAAATCTAATCGAATTAAATATTAAAATTAATAAATATTAATTCAATTCTGATTAATACATAACTGAATTCTTTTAAAATAAATTAGCTGGTACCACGAGCTCTGTTTTTGGTTGTTTTAAGAGCAGTGTTTTAAGCTCGGTTTTAGCGCTGTACAACGTTCTAAAATTATTTTATAAAAAAATACTTGAAATAAAAGTGGTAGATAATACATTTCTCTGTAATTTTTATTTGAAGCATTTTTTTATAAAATAATTTTAGAACATTGTACAGCGCTAAAACCGACCCTAAAACACTGCTTTTAAAACACCCAAAAACAGAGCTCGTGGTACCAGCCAATATGTCTAACATTATTTCCAGTTTTTTTTTTTATATTAAAATATAATGTTTATATTATTGAATTTAATCGAATCGAGCCAATAAAAAATATAAGTTGCATTTAAAATTAAAAAGTTTGGTTCCATATTTGAGAACCTCTGGTTAAAAAAAATTCTAAATAGAAATTGTTATCTAATTTAACCAATTTCGTATTTCTTATAATTTTCGAGATAGCAATGGAGTGCACATTAAGAGTACACCCTATTTATATATTATTTTCTATAACTTAATAAGTTAACCATCAAAACTTTATTTTAGTACGATTTAAAAAATTATCAAAATATTTCTTATATTAAAACCTTAAATTAAATTTTAACCCATTTCGTATCATATTTCTGTAAATTATTAATTACATTTAAAATAATTTTTTTATAAAATAAATTTTATTTTCAAGGTTTGAAAATTTGATAAATTTGATATTTAGTATTAAACAAATGTGGAATAAAAATATGTGTATTTAATTAATTTATATTTTTTAATATTTGATATATTAAATTTAAAAATAATATTGCTTTAAGGGTGCGTAATTTAAATTGTTCTTCAGAACAATTTCAAAACATAAACGAAAACTATAATCAAAAGACTGTTCATGTTTTTAAGTTATTATAGTTAAACAAGATTGTATAAAATTAAGTTTAAGTAAATAAATAAAATGTGTATCATGTTCCATTTTTAATTAATATGTTTTGAAAAGTAAATTCTTTGTAATGTTTACGTTGTGAAAAAGTGTTATACAACGTAATTCGAGTCCTATAAAAATTTCAAAATCAGCAAATAAATTTCAAAATATTCTAAATAGATAACCTTGACCCAAAAGTAGTAAAATTAATCTTAAATTTTTATTGCAATAATAATTTGTTTAAAAATAATTTAATTGCCTCGATATCACTTTACTTAAAAAAGACGATCGCAGCCTCGAATCATTCATCTTCGTTTGTCGCGTTTCCAATTGAGAAACATCTGAGAATCGGTTCTTAAGTAGCTCTACTTATGCTAATAATTAATGTCCTATTAAAAATTTTACCATATTTTTATCCGCAAGCTTTGCATGATGTCATAGCCATTCTATAAAAGTAGGCTGTGCAAATGTCATAATAAAAAAACAAAAGTTTATGTTGATAATTAAAAACTGTGTTTTGTTTTTAAAGTGCCAAGTGGTTATAAGGGTCAACGACAGTTTCAGCAAAAATTAAGAATGCAAAAAATTCAGAAAAGATTTATTAGCACTTGTGCAAACTTAAAAATAACAAAAAATGATGACTTGTCATTGGAATAAACTGGATACGGAATTAACAAGTAAAGAATATAACATCCCTATACTAAATACATAATCGTATTAACATATTTAAAATTCTAATTAAATTATAAAATACTTCAATAATAAATTTGATTTAAAATCGGCACTAAAGTGCTCAAAAATCGACATTAAAAGCTCAGAAATCGTCACTAAAGTAACCCATTATACGACGATTTTGAGCAACCCAGTGTTGGCAACCGTTAAATAATTATTGTACAATTAGGATAATTTTGGCAGATACATTGACGTACTATAGTAAATTTGGACGTAACATGAAACAAAATTTGCAAGTAGAATTAACTAATTAATTCAGATAACGAAATTGAGGATAAAACACATAATTTTGAGTGTTATTTACAATAACTTCACTTCTCGAGGTTGGCAACACTGACTGTCAGTTTCAATTGACAACTTACAGATGTATAAACTTAACCTATATTGTAAATTTTTTACAGTTTTTTCGAATTTTAGATTTCAAATAAAACTTAATATGTACCTCGGCACTGAAGTTCCTTTTTATCACTCACATGGTTAATTTTCCTCGGCCCTACGGGCCTCGGCAACTAAATTCCATATTCATCATAAAAAATTGAACTTTAGTGCCTTGATACTTAAATAACTATTATATCTACTTATTGAAGCATAAATAATAATTATTATTTTCTTTATAACAAGCCAGTCAGAATGCAGTCTGGACTATCCGAATTTTTTTCTCATTTTTATACATAAAATTCCGGAGTTCATAATTCTTCTCCTCCTAAACGGATTGATCAATTTTGATGAATTTGTTTTTGTACTTATGGAGTCACCCGAATAATCAAATGATTAGGAAAATTAAAAAAAATAATTCTGAACCATCCAGGTGACCCCAAAGTACAAAAAAAATTATTTCGTCAAAATCGGTCAAATCGTTCAGAAGGAGAAGAATTAGTAACACTCGCACACTGGAATTTTATATATAAAGATGAAAATGGCAGTTGTTGAGATCTGCAACGGCAGAATGTAGAAATATTTATTTAATTTCTGATAAATATTACTGGTAAGATCGTTAAAAATTGTTTATAACTGACAATGATGAAATTTATTTTAAAAGATTTATGAGCATAATAAATTAAATTAAAATTCCAAATTATTTTGCAATGTTCAAAATTTATTGTTCTTCTCTCAAACACAATTAGAGATGAAAGAAAATCAATATAATTTTATGGCACATGCAAATAAGGTTAATTTCTTACTCTGTTAACATTTTGCCATTTATTCTACTTGCATTTATTTAGATGTAAAAAGGTTAAACTTTCATTAAACTTTATCTGAAGCGTTGGAATTAATATAGTAAACCTTCAAATGTTGAGAAATATGAAATATGTCCCTACCACATCAATAAAATCTCGACAAGTAAACGTTGCTAAACAAATATAAAAATCCCTAGCAAATAAATGAACGTCGGCGCTCCAGATAAACCTCTATGACGTCACTTCACCCTCACGGCCGTGACATAGATATCTGAGCCTAACACGGCTTTAAACATTAGTGATATGCAAAAAAATAGCTGAACATTTCTAGAATTAAATAGGTTAAGTTAGCGTTTCTGACTCTTGGTTAGTGTAACGTGACTTCTAACCTAACATAACTTACAGCCCTTGGCAACCGGTTTGCGATTGTCATTTTTTCTAGCGTTCGTTTTTTTCCTAGCCTACTTTGATTTACATAGCGCTCACTGATATTTACACCACAACAAAAGAAAGATAAATGCTGGATTGTTCGATTGTCATTTTAATAAAATAAAGTAATTCATTTATTTTGCATAGCCTACTTGTGTATTATTATTAAAAATGTTACAAGAGGATTATTTTTAAATGCAGTGGTGTAATATTTTGTTCTGATTCAGTGTTTATATTCTTGCAGCTGTTGCAGATAATTTTATTTCGTAGAGTACTAACGGAATAGGAAGTTCGTTGGCATGAATAGTCACAACAATATAAATATCTTCAAGGCGAAATATCTGTGATTTTATTCACAATTAGATATTCTACGACTATAGCAAATCTAAATTTTATAATTTAAAGATACGATTTGTGAATACAAAGTTTACAAATACTTAACAATAAAAAAATATTTACGCAAGTAAAATGTGAATATTTTTTAGTAGATAATATGACATATCAAAGAATGGAATGCATTCCTAATTTGATAGTCGATAAATTTATTATTAAATACTGGTTTGTTGTTTAAAATCTGTTTGATCTTTCAATATTGATAACTTTCAATAGCTATTGATATTTGCTATGCAGGAATGTAAATTCGTGCTAATTATGTGTCTAATTTTAGCGATTTTATCAATTTAATTAAAAATGTAAATACGGAAAAGAAGCGATAAAAATATTTAACTAATCTTTCAGCTGCTTCGCTCAAGGGCGATTTATAGTTTTTACTATAATAGATATTAAAACAGCGCGGTTCTATTTTATAATTCTTATGACAAATGCACATTTTTCATTTGTTATTATTGCGGAGCGTATTAATTAATGTAATTAAATAATTTATCTTGTTATGGTTGATAATTTAATTACCAATGCCATTTTTTGTTCCACTTATTAGCATTTTGCATTTTGTAGTTAACTATTATTGTTAATTTAAATATTTAACAGTACTGTAGTCATTTTAAAATACTTGCCTGTTTGCATAAAGCGTTGTCAGCTAATCACGTTGTTAATTACGGAAAAAAAGAATTGGAATAAAGAATTATAAGAAACATTTATAAGATAAATAAAATGCGCGAAACTTATATTTATCTACGATAGTTTGTAAAATTGATATATAGTTGTTAGTTTTAAGTTTGTATAAAGATTGTTTAGTAACAATATTTCATTAGCCACGGGTTTCCGAGCAACGAGTGATTAAAATATTTAAATTCGGCAAATTTGCAAAAATTTTGTTATCATGGCAAACTTCTCATATGTGATTATAATTAAAAAATAATAGTATATTATTAAATGAGCAAGTAATGTAAGCTATTACTCTTGAGAATGAAGTTTACATGACGAGCAAATGCGAGTGGTGTAAATCATTCGAATGAGTAATAGCTATTACATGCGAGTAGAATACTATACTTTATCCACAATATTTTGACAAATATTTGTTTTGAAATTATAAGAAAAGTATAGAATTTTTGCTCTGACAAACAAACATTATCAACATAGACAAATTATAGCAACCATCGCTAGGCTACGTACTATTGTAACAATATTTTGAAATGATTTGACATTTAGCTTAAAAAGAAAATAAATGCATGAAAGTGAGAAAACTAGTGTCTTTGGTTTTTTATGTAAAAAAATTACTTAAAAATCATTTTGATTTGATATAACGAAAGAATAATATTATTTCATCGAACTGTCAAATATTATTTCATTAGCAATAGTAACAAAGGTCATTAATTGATAGACAAATATGGGTATATTATTGTGGATAATAGTTATTTACTTTACAAGTGCGTAAAGTCAGGAATTACCCACGAGAAAAATGGCTGAGTGTGATAATTTTATCGAGTGAGTAATTCCACTTTGCCTACGTATGAAATATAACGTTTTATCCAACACCTCTTAATAAGTACAAAATTTATTAAAGAAATATTATTTGATACTGACATAAGCTTTAAATTTTCTAAATAACCACTAGTGGGCAATCTGTTACTTTTCTTGTTTAAAATAGCCATAGTTACAGAGCATTCATTGAGAGGTGTTGGATAAAAGTTTTTTTTTTTCATTTATTGGGTTTCTTCATTATATCGTAGATAAAATATTGTACGATATACATACGTAAAGCATCTTTATTCACTCAGGGGTAAAGACTAGCTTTACGTACTTGTTCCGTAAATAACTATTTATTGGTGGAAACTTCAGTACACTTTTTTTCATTGATTTGTTTGAACTTTTTATAGGTTTCATTTTTGACATCAGTTTATGTTTCTTAATTAATGTGTTATTGTTCCTTGATTATTATATATTCATATTATTGTATTTAAACTATTCACATACTATTATCAACCGTTTTATCAATACTTATCGGCATTTGTAAAAAAAATTGTTCCATTTTTTTTTGTTTAGCAGTATATTATAAATTATGAAAATCAATTAACAAAATGTGTAAAATTTCAGTCGTCTTTAATTACGTAACTAACAATGTGACTAAAAACGCTTTAGCCAGCTGGCCCTATTTTATTTAAATTGTTTTTATATTAAGAATTTGTTTACGATAATGAGGGTAATTATTTTCTGTTCTATAAGCAAACAAATAAAATTTTTAATTTAACGGTTAATTTAAAAAGAATACAAAATTTTGCCAAAGATTAAAGTATCACCCGTTATTCTAAACATAGGTTCAGTTAAAATTAAAAGTACAATTTGCATATTTAAATTTAGAAATTTGGGCATCAATAAGTCGAGGTCATTTTCTACGAAACCACAAAATCCAGTCTTCCGAAACAACTTGTCAAAAACCTAAGCCTAACATCTGCTCGAACATCTAAAACTAACAACAATACGTTGTAACAACACCCACTGTTGACATTCTAACACTAAAATGAAATATTTGGTGACCGATTCGATATCGGCTCTAGACGGTCGCACAGACGGAATTCTCGATGTTGGGACGAAATCCAGATTTGGTAGACGTTGTAGATTTCTAAATGTGTTAACGGAGGCTTGGTAGACTTGGAGAACCAGAACTGAGAACCAGCTATCCCACTCGCGGCCTTGGCGTTACATAAACCGATAAACGCGCGGGGCAAGGTTAAGGGCTGTCGTTAAATAGGCTTCGTACATAACGGGTAGATTAGATTACTAGCAGAAAAACTTAATTGATTTTGGATTTTTCAACATTTTATATTGATTTTTTAGGAACATATTATACAAGTATAGAGTATTACCTACTGGACTCGGATTGTGAGATTTTCATATTATTATAACGGGTATTTTTATCTCCCACCACATCCTGTAAGAGAGGTATAGGAATCATGCTAAAAATTGGGTAGTGAGTTTTCAGTGGATGAGCACGTTTTAGGGTCCCTTGAATACGATTTTAATAGTTTCTGATGTCTGTGTGTGAGTCTGTCTATCAGTCAGTATGGATCTCTGGAGTTACGGTTTTCAAAAACTACTAAACTGAAAATTTTGATATTTTGTATATATTAATTGTATCCCCTTTGGAAGAGCTGATTAGTTTTTGGTGATAATCCAATAACCGGAAGTAATAGTTTACTTGAAGCCCTATCAAGTTATTTTAAAATATGTCAGTAAATTATGGTTTAATGAAAATTTGTATAGTGTTTCAAATATTATCTACAATTATTGTTTGAAACATTTTCCTCTTACTGTCACTATTTATACAGCACGTTAAAGAAAAAATATATTTTGATATTTTCGTTTAAATCTGCTAACCTGTTTTATTAAAAAACAAAATAACGATTGAAAAATGTAATTTTTTTTACATGTGACATATTTTTTTGAAGGGATGATCGTTTCTTGATTATGGTGTGGTTCATGTTCCTATATTGTTCGATAAGAAATCTATGGCGGGAGGTATTGTGGTGCCCACAACAGATTTTTTTTAGATATACAGAACTTTAAAATGAAATAAAATACATTAAAATCGGGGTAATGGCCATAGTATTGGCTATTTTGGAAAGAGAATATCCGCTGTAATATGTGATAAATATAGAAAAATCTCTCATTCTTAGTGCATTGGTTTACAATTTAATGAATGATACAGTATATAGTCAACAATATATGCCTTGTGTTCCTTTTAAATCTATATCAGTGAAAAGTCAGCGAAAGATATATAAGCTGTCTAGAAAATCACGCAGCACTAAATATTTTAGATAAAAGTCAGGAAACAAGACGATTACATAGATATAAACTACTGGACATCCCACACAGATTCTTACAATAATATATACAATCTAAAATAATCTGATATGGTCAGCATATAACCTCCCTCTTAAATAACTTTCAAACGGTACAAGGTAGAAAATAAAGTTTTAAATTAAAATTGTACTAATATCATTTAACATCTCTTTTATCACAAGATCATAACAAAATTTATTCTAACCACATTATTTACTGAAACATGATTAAAATACTTTATAGGCCGGTTGATGGCCACCAAAATCTAATCAACTCTTAATTCAAACATCCAACATCTAAATATAAAATTTAGAAATGAAATGATGTATGAATGTATGAATCGCACTATGAATGTGGACGAGGCGAAAGTGGTGTGTCAGGATAGGAATGTTTGGAGGAGATTGATTGTTGGTTGACTGTTTCTGGGTTCGTGCCACCCCACTAAGTGGCACATAGCGTGATGTTATGTATGTAAATGATATTGTCATTAAAATCTGATTATTTTGAAATTATTAACTACTTCGGGATAAGTATGAAGTTAGAAACTTCTCACAAAATCTTTCCTGCTAATAGTAGCACATTTATTTTTCAAGAAAGTTTTCTAACCATTTCTTCTCTCTTGTCTAGGAAGTATCCTAAAAAATCTGATGTGGCCAGCACATAACCTCCCGCCCAATACTACTCTTAAGCGATACAAAATAGTATTTGATGATACAGAAACTTACCTTCTTATTTGTTTATTTTCTATTTATATTTGAGAATTTTAATTTTCTTTCGTATATTTATTTAATTATTTGACATATATTTCCCTAAGAAAACAGCTTCACAATCACAATGACATGTGTAACATTTCGTAAAAAATTGAAAATTTTTAAATGTTTCCATAGTGTACTAGGAATGCAAGATTTGTAATATCTAATATCTTTATATTTTATTATCTCTAAACCTAATGAAAATTAATAAAATTAGTGTAATCAAAATACATGAAAAATTAAATATTCTTCAACTTTCAAAATAACATAAATTGTTGAAAAAGGAAATTTAACCCTGTTTTTCGCGAAAAACTGTTAAGGGCTTCAAGTAAACTGCTACTTCCGGTTGACCAATTTTATCCAAAATCTAATCAGCTCTTCATTTAAATATAAGAAGTAATAATTCACAAAATTGTATTTTTTGGTATTATAGTATTTGAGTTATGCGAGACGAAAAAATTGCCACAGACTACACACACACACACATACATACATACATACATACATACATACATACATACAGACATCATCGCGAAAATAGTAAAATCGTATTGTAGGGACCCTAAAACGTACTTATTCATTGAAAACTCACTACCCAATTTTTTGACCAAAAACAATACCTCCCTTACCTAGAGGTAGGCGGGAGGTAATAAGCTTTCTTCATGTGAACTAGGTAATAGATTGTATGGTATTGCAAACAGATATTCCTTAAAATTTATCCTAAAATTTCCCTATCGCATGTTCAAGATTAGAATAGATTTTGAACTGTAAATCTGTTAAATATTCATCATGGTACCAAAATAAATAAGAATTACGAGCCACTTACATGTTTGGTTCTTATAGATATTTGATAATTCTTAGCAACGGTAGAAAGAATAAAAAATACACATTCAGTTAAACCTCTATATTTATTTAAATTGTAACAATACTTTTTTACGACGTCTTAAAACTAACTCGTTTTCGTAACGTGGACGGGTATGTGTGCAAAATTGAGAATGCATGTTTTAAATAGTCTATTTCTTTGTTCTAAACATTTAATTTTAACAGTTAAGCATCATCAATCGACGTAACGGGCAATAAAACGGAAACTGATTACATTTTACTAAACAAGTGAGCTTCAGAACATCTGCGATCACAAGTCACGAGTCATGGGCACGAAATGAGTTGAAAATCAATTCCACTGTGATTTATAGTTGCAAATCATGCAACAATAGAACATCCAAACAACAGACGATCAACTCGAAAGGATACTAAAGTGTAGGTAATGGAATCTAAAGGAAATTTAATATCCGTGTAAGAGCTTATCCACACGAACACGGACGCAAGAGGAAATGTAAATTGCAATTTTGCGAAACTGAGGAAGATTGGTTGGAAATTGTATAACTGCATGTTTAACTGAACTTGACGATTTTTCAAGGCCCAGACTACGAGGTCACAGGGGAAGGTTGTCATCGACCAAAATGCCAACAAAACTCAAAACTTATTAGTTTAACTAATCCTGAATTTTTATTTATGTTTAAATAATGTTAGTCCATACTAAATTTACATCAATTTATCCAAATGACAATCAAATTTTTAACAGCAATCTTATAATTTGAAATTATATGCAGTGATTAAAAACAAATAAATTTATTTTAAAAGTAAATTTAAGTGACAGTTAAATTTATAATACCGGGCAATAGTGTATGTAGAGTAACTATCACTCAAGAAGGAAAACAACTATCAAATCTAAAAGGTATGGAAGCCTATTTGAGAACTGAGCACATCTCTTTCATATTTCCCTTGAAACCTATCACATTTGGCATCAAATGCGAATTTGCAATTGGATAATAATATATATCGAGGTGTAAAGTGTTTTAATGTAGTCGAAGGCTGATATTAAATTGAAACCTTTCACCGTGGTTTGTATACAATTTGATTTACAATTAAAAATTTACAAATGAAACAAATATAAAAAATTATATTAATTTATGATTTTGCTTTACCGGGTGAAATCTTTTTGTTTAATAGGTGGTGAATTTTACATTTGTCTTGTAAATAATTTCGAAGTGACATTTATATTTGTCTATAAATTTTCGTTGTTTTGATTATTTTAAATACCGAAATTCTAAAACTTAATTAGTGGATTGTACTCAAACTCAATCAAAACTTGCAACTGGCAAGTCGCAGGGAAATTTACAGAAAATTTGTTTCCACAGAAAAGCCTATATTATTCACAATCAGTAATCAAATATGCACTGATTTTATAGGTTGAAAAGTAGCAACTTTTCGACCGGGTGAAATGTAGGAATAATCAAATTTCAACATTTTAAAATTTCGGAATTAATTTATTATTAACTGATAGTGAATAAACTTTGATTTACCTACAATACCTTGAAAATAACAAATTGTTACATACACTCATGAAAATAAGTTCTTTTATCAAGAAAATTTCCAGTTTCCCTTTTGTATGTATTCGTTGAAGAAAATTATATTTCTTACAAAATGTTTAGGTTCAATTCAAAAAAATACTAATTTTGAATATAAATTTTATTTATCTTCTTTTTTCTGCTTTGAAAGAAACTGAATATATTTTAAATTTTGTTTTTAAAAATAATAAAAATGAAGTCGGAATTTTAAATAAATCGTTTTTATTTAAAACGATACGATTTGGAATTAAAATTACTCCTATTCAAACTACTTCGTCCCCATAATGAGTTGAATACTTTGATATGTTCCTTCAAAGCTAAATTAATTTACATATAAGAATATTTATTAAACCTACAAAAGTTTTTAATGAAAACGAAATCTGATTGACACTATTCAAATCAATTTTTCTCTTCATTTAAGAGGAATGTGTTTGTTCCAAGAAAGAAAACATTTTTATCAGTGTAGAGCAACTTATCTTACCAAACTTCATTTCAGAATTTTCCCTTCATTTCTTTCCATCATACATGGTTGCTAAACAACACATAGGCTGTTGCAATTAGTCAATTGTTAACAAACAACGACATTTTCGTAAATAAAACCTGAATTACCCTTATTTTATTGTTATCAATGTACATAGTCTATATTATTTATTCTACAATTTTGACAATTTCAAAGTTGCCATTACGAAGTTACAAATTATTTCCCCTTGAAATATTTCTTTTTTGTAATTTTAGTTGTACCAAACAACTTCGTCGCACCCGGAAATGCAGTTTTAAATATAAAAAACCGCCAACTCGCTAACATTTTTCAGTTATCTCCATATGCCAGATAAAAAAAAACCTATCTGCCAGATAACAAAACACTATCGCATTACAGTTGACTGCACACAACAAACTACAACCTCAATAAAATCCAGTTTAGTACTGGCCTGGACAATAAGGAAGTAATGCCGCCACGTTCATGTGTACGCCGTTGTTACATATATATACTAGGTGTTCGAACATAAAGTTATGTTAAATGGTTCCAGTTTTTGCTGTTGGTCAATTACTTTTTAAGAAGAAGAAAACGTCTGGTGTTTATAACTGAGATACCTGATAATGAATTTTTTGCCAGTTAATTAGAATCTGCGACGTTATTAATGGGTTTTGAATATTTGTTTATTGTTAGTAGCTATTGAAATTTAAATGAGGAAGTCGTCTTTTGTTTTACATTAATATATACAGCACATTAAAGATACCATACTGAAACATTTGTTTAAACAAAAAATGTTTACTGAATTAATAGGATTAGCTTATGAATAACTATTATTGACTAAATTTAATTAATTATGGATTATGTCAAAATGTACTTGCTATCTAATTCTAAATCAAGCAGTGATCTATCGTATGTTCTCTTCAATTTATTTATTTACTTCTAATTAATAATGAGTCTGTTTTATTATCCAACTTATCCTCTACACGTTGATGTTTTATTTTTGTTTCTCAGTTCGATTCTCACAGTCGACAAAAACTTTTGCCCTTTTTAACTTTACCCCTGTGGTTTCCCAATATCTTTAGGGGTTATAATTTGATGGTACTTCACTTACAAAATATATCACTTATTAAGATTTAAATGCACTGAAAAAGGTAGTATTGTTCAGAAAATTTAAATGAGTAATCAGTAAATTTGCGCGTTACTGTAAAATTCAGCCAAAATAACTAAATACTTCAGTAATTTTTACTGAATATTATAATGGGGTCTTTCACCATTTTTTAAAATTTTTTTTAGGAAACTTTATCTAAATTGAAAACTATCTACACTTTAAAAAGGTCTTAATTGTTATTCATTAAGCCACAATGATTTTTTTTAAATGTTGTGACTTCATTATAAATGTGTTGGTGGATCTCAAACAGTAGAGATTTAAATAATTTTTGTCACATAAATGTTCTATATTATTGTAATAATAATAATAAAATAAGCAAAAAATATATGATTGCAATTACATATTTACAATCTGTACTGTTTGATATCCAGCAACACCTCTACAATGACGTCACAACATTTTTAAAAAATCATTGTGTTTAATGAATAACAATTAAGACTTTAAAAGTGTAAGTAGTCTTCAATTTAGATAAAGTTTCACAAATTTTTTTTTTTATGGTGAAAGACCGCATTACATCGTCTTTTGTTTTGTTATGACGTGAAATGATATCTAGGTTATATTTTTAAAGAAAAACAAATTATTATATTTTTTCACGGCCGGGAGAGAAATTCGATTTCTATAACAAAAAAAAAAAAAATTCGTATTAACGAGAGATTTGTGCACATTCTCTTCCATCGGGAGGGAAAGTGCTCACATAATAGCGATTTTGATGTCAAATCAAAAGTAACTATCATAAATTATATTACAATTCAAATAATTTTATGATATAATATTATATTTTAATATATATTAAAACATTTTGAAAAATTTATAAAAAATATTTAAACAATTAAAAATCTGCATAAGTCGAATATTTACGAATAGTTTTAAATTACGAAACCTTGTTATAAAACGTGATTAATGTCATTTCGTTACTAAATCTTGGTTGATTTAACCGAGAGCTTCAGTCAAATCTACTGAATTTTCAGTTATTTCAACTAAAAAATGTCAGTTGCGCGCTGCTCAACTAATAAATTCAGTTGTCTATTGAATAACCGAAATAATTAGTAAAAACAACTGAGGTTCTTAGTTATACATATAGCTGAATTTCTTAGTATGATCGAATAATATAGTAAAAATAACTGAACTATATATTTTCTGAATTTTTTGTGTCATTTTAACACCCGATTTCTCTGTATATTTCACATCAAAATGCATACGATTTTGAGTACATTATTTGACAAACAAAAATTTTACATTCCTAGTTTAAAACATACAAGATAAAAAATTTGATTACATTAGGGAAGTTGTAAATATTAGTAACCAACACCTCTCAATAAATTCTCTATAACTATGGCGATTTTAAACAAGGAAAGTAACGATTACCCACTACTGGGTATAATTTTGAGAAAATCGACTAGTGATTATATTTTTATTTATAACAATAATAACACACATCACCTTATAACAACTTAGTTTGACATTTTAATTTCAAAAATTTAAAGCATATGTCACTGTCAAATAATATTTCTTTAATAAATTTTGCATTTTGAGAGTTGTTGGATAAAAAAAAGAAAGTATTTAGGTATATTTTTGACTTTGACACTTGCGTCGCATATCAGTTTGTCTGTCTATATATTTGTTTTTCACAGAGAACGAAGTTCAAACGGACAAAGTGGTTAGCATTATTATTTAAATTACAATATATTTTTTTATTTATACGCAGATTAGAAAAGGAAAAATGCAACTATTCTCTAACAGTTTATTAAACATAAATATCCATAAATTAGCCATCAAATTTCGTGGTCTGGCATCGACGGAGTCATCACGTATTATTTCCAGTCTCCAACAGAGATATGAACATATAAATAGTGTCCCATAGCGAAATGTCACATAAAACAATAAACAAAATCATTTAACACCACTTATCCTGCTCATTTACATAACTCTTGGAGTTTACGATTACACTATAATCAGTGTCTTGTTAGCATTGTGACACACTTTTCACATGTCACTAGAACACAAAATAATTACGAGTTAAATTAATTTTGATTGATCGTCGGTTGTTACAATGTTTTCTTGATTGAATGGAAGTGAGAGAGGAAAAATTACACAGCTATAATGAGAACAATGTTGTAAATAAATTAAAGTTGCAACAAAACAGCAACGATTTTGCGGTTCACTTGTTTTGAATTGATTGAAGTTGATGTGTTGAAGTGCACAGGCGGTGTTAAACGAATTGCAGTGGCAAATGAATTGATTGCAATTGTTTTTAATTTGATGATGATTGTGCAAATATATACATGTATAAATAATATGATTTTAAATGGACGTGAAATAAATGAATTGCATGTTTTCATTTTTAATATCAATCAAATTAAATAATAACTTAAGAAAAAAGAAAAATAATAAAAACAATACTAGGAGAAAAAAAGGTTGATTATAGAATAGAAATTTACTTTGAAATAGGATAATAAACAGAAGAAATAGATATGGAGAGAAAAAAACCCAATAAAGGCTATGCAAGAATGCAGCCCAGGAGGAAGAAGAAGAAAAACAAAGAACAACAGGGATGAAGAAGTAAAAGAAATAGAAGTTACAAACAGGAATAAAAATTTGGAAACAAATAAAAATAAATAAATAAATATATCATCACGCCTTTAACCCGTTATGGGTGTGGGACTCTGCTTGCGCAGATCTCGGTAAGTGATATATTTTTGCATATGAAGTGAGGTTACCAGCCGTCAAATCACAGTCCCCAAAGATGTTAGTGGAGGAGGAACCACAGGGGTAAATTTAAATTTGCAACTCTCACCTGTGGGATTCGAACTGAAGATCTCACGATCCACAGTCCGACGCGTTACCACGGAGCTATTTACCCCATATTGGGAAGAAAAAGTAATGAATATAAAGAAATGGAAAAAAAATACTAGGTTTAAGAAAGGTATCAGATAATGAATATAAAGAACAAATGAACAATGAAATAAAAAAAGAACTAGAAGGAAAAAATAGAAAACAGCAAAAAGTAATACGAGTAGGACACTGAAGAACAAACCTGATAGAAGTCTGTGATAGAATGTAGCCCAGGAGGAAGAAGAAGAAGAAGAAGAAGAAGAAGAGGAAAAAGGCCTACAATAGCAGAAACTAAATACTAAAAAAAAGAAGCAACAGATAGAAAAAAAATGGAAAAGCAGTACTAGGTCTTAGCAAGGTATCAGTTTAAGAATATAGAGCACTAATAAACTATGAAATAGAAGAAGGCATGGTGTAGAAAATAAAACAGCAAAGAGTAAAATGACTAGGATACAAATATAGAGCTGAAGAAGAAAACCCAATAAAGTTTGTCTTAGAATGGAGCCCAAGAAGAAATAGGCCAGAAACAACATGAATAAAATAAGTAGGAAAAACCTACTACAGCAGAAATTAAAAATTAGAAAGAAAAAGTAAAAGATACAATGAAATGGACAAGTAATACTAGAATTAAGAAACGTGTCAGATAAAGAATATGGAGCACAAATTAACCATGAAATAGAACAAGAACTATGAAGGAGAAAAAATGCAACGAATAGAATGGCTAAGACACATACAGAGCTGAAGAACAAACCCCAATGAAGTTTATTCTAGAATGTAGCCCAAGTGGAAGAAAAGGAAGAGGAAGGCCAAGAACAACGAGAATGAAAGAAGTAGAAAAATTGGAAATAAGAAGTAACAGACAAAAAGAAATAGAAAAGTAATGCTAAGACTAAAAAGGGTATCATACAATGAATATACAGCACAAATGAAACATGAAATAGAACGAGTACTACAAGGAGAAGACATAGTGAGAAAAATAAAATAGCAAAAAGTATAATCGCTAGATCATGTATAAATAGCTAAAGAGCAATCCACAATAGTCTATGTTAGAATGGAGTTCAGGAAGAAGAAGAAGGAGAAGAAGGTTAAATACAACGTGAATATACGAAGTAGAGAAAGACTTACAAACAATAGGAATTGAAAACTTGGAAAGAAGAAACAACACAGAAATAAATGGAATAACAATACTAGGACTAAAAAATATATCACCTAATGAATATAGAGAACAAATGAACCATGAAACAGAACAAAAACCAGAAGAAGAAAACAGTGATGAAAACAAAACAACAGTAACTATACCCATAAATGTTTATGCTACACTCATAAAAATAACTTTTTCAGTGTTCCTTTCTCATGCATTCGTTGAAGAAAATTTTATTTCTTACAAAATGATTTGGTTCACCGCAAAAAAAATTTTAATTTTGAATATATATATATATATATATATATATATATATATATATATATATATATATATATTTATTTATTTATTTATTTATTTTCTTTTCTTGAATTGAAAGAAAATGAAAAAAATGTGTGTATTTTGTTTTTGAAAATAATAAAAATGAAGTTTAATTTTAAACAAAATCTTTTTATTTAAAACGATATCATTTTGTATTAAAACTTCTCCTATTCAAACTATTTCGTCCCCATAATGAGTTGATATGTTCCTTCAAAACTAAATTAAATTTCATACAAGAATATTTATAAGGAAAAGACCTACAAACAGCAGGAATATAAATTTGAAAGGAAAGCAACAGATAGAAAGGATTGGAAAAAGTTAATGAATAAAATTTTAACGGTGAAATGGAATACGATCCACTCCAAATAATAGATCTATAAAGCTTTAATATATTAACTTAAGTATAAATTACACAGAATGAAATCTTTATTAATTAAATATTTTTTCTAGTCTTTCTTATGTCTTATGTGTGATGATTCTGTAACTGTATAACACGGTAGATTATACAGGATGGTCTATCGGTCTGTATTTTTTATTTTATGCGATTATTATAAATATTACCGAAAATTTTTTCAGACAAAGTTTATTTTACATTAAAATGCCCATGTATCTGCAGTATAAGTTTTTCTACCGGGTGTTCCATTTTCTCGCAAGGATACACAACTTTATAGTTTTAAATAGAACATCCTATATATTTTGACAAAATTTGAAAGACCATTTGTTTCTCTTTTAAATAGTTCTTATTCATTACAGTCCTAAAGTGATCAGTACAGAAACTAATCACGTTTTTTTAAATAAAAAATCATACCCAGATAGTATGCCCTGAAATTTAAAACAATAAATATATTTATAAAAAAATGTTCAAATTGTACATTAGTTCAACAAACTAAACAAAATATAACAAAAAAGTTGTTAAAGTAAGTGCAAATATTAAATAATAATTATTAAAGATCTGACAGCAACTAAACTGATTGTTTAAATAAAATAGTAAATAATTCACTATGTGTTATTGGATAACTTGGCTTTAAATAAATTTATTTCAACTTATATCGTCGTTGATGACGTTTCGGCTATGATTAAAGCCATCTTCATGTCTAAATTAAAATTACAAAATATATTTATAATGCAGTCATAGTATATAATGAAGTTAAGTTTATTGAACACTAGATAATTACATTTTGTAATATAACTTAATTGGAAGCGTACACTTCTAAGAATCGATAACGATTGTTTAAATATTCATACTTTTATGGCATATTTTCTGTGTGATTATTGATTCATAAAAACGTGAATAGTTTCTGTACTGATCAATTTAGGACTATAGTGAATAAGAAATTATTTGAAGGGAAACATAAGATCTTTAAAATTTTCTTAAAATATATAGGTTGTTCCATTTAAAAATACCAAGTACATTTTACTGTAAAATAAGCTTTGCCTGAAATTTTTTTCGGTAATATTTATAATAATCGCATAAAATAAAAAATACAGACCGATAGACCACCCTGTATATCTATTGTGAGAGTAATCACTATCAGAGTAGCAGTAGCACATATTTATTGTTTGTGTTTGACGAGGAATGTTGCGCTGTCGAAATGAAACCATCACTGTCACCGAAAAAACTGGCTCCAATTTGCCATCAACATCCGAGCAATCTCCGAAGCGTTTCCCTTTTGTTTCTGCCCGGCAGAATAAAGAGTGACAGCTGTAGCACTCTTAACATCGCTCAGTTTAATCCGATATAAATCAATTGATAACGGCACAATTCAGACGCTGGTTTCCACAACATCAACAACAAACAACATCAGCGCAACAGTGGCGCTATGGAAGTGTGTCACGCGTGCGCACGCCAAGTAACGGACCGTAGAGAGGCTAGCGTTGGCGAATCCGGTTCGGAGTAAAAATAGCTCTGATTTGGTTTATGGTAATGTGTTATGATTATGGAAAGTAAAACTGAATTTTGGATGGAATGCGAGGTACTGAATGTTACGTAAATGTTATTATAAACACTGGAGTCATTTTCTATTCACGTTGCTATTTTACAGTTTTGTTTGGATTGTAATGAAACATGACCTGCCGCAAATAAGATTAAAATAAAACATTGTAAAGATATAAACATTAAAGATCTGATTTATCCCTCGATATCTCTTCGCATTTATGATCTGATAATCAGATATACAAACCGAGATTCAGTTCGATTCCTAACAGTAGAAACGGATAAAAGATTTGGATAAAAAATGGTAAAGAATGCAACCTATTCTAGCACGATTTTGAATTCGGAGACGAGTACTTGAATGGCCTATTTTCAGTGTTTCAGCTATCGTTTACATCATTTTTGCACACACAACCTTGGAAGCTACATTTGTCGCACTCTATTTACAACCAGAAACTTTTAGTTCGCACACTCGTGCGGTAAAATATACAAAAACACTGGCATTCCACATAAAAATAATCTGATGTGTCCAGCACATACACTTCCGTTTCAAATAAAAATTGTAGCCAATAGGTGCCTAAATCTCTTTGAATATAACAAAATGTACTCTAATTTATTGAGTTATATCCAGATAACCTAATAGATCTTCCAAGTAAATTACATTTTTAGTTGATATTAAAATCTAAAAAGCTCATTACGAATGTGTAAAACCTGAATTTGAAAAATTACATTGTAATCGAAACGTAAACGAAAAAAATGTTACACACATATACCAGTCATCGTGAAAATAGGGGTCCCAAAACATGATTGTCTATTAAAAACTCGCTATCAAAAATTTTGACCCGTCAATATCCTTTACATACCTATATGTGCGGGTGGTAATAAAGTTTACTTCATAAAATGTTACTTACCCCGTTTTTCGTGTATCAAAACCGCGCAAAAACCATCGATATACGCCAATTATTTAAAGAAAAATGTGTTCATGTTTCTTCATCCACACCCAACATTCAGAACCATACATAAATGTAGGCACTAACACACCATTATAAACACTCAATCGAGCATCTCTAGATACATTCACGTTTCGATCAAATGTACCCAGAGCACCCAATACCTTGCACCCTGCAGACACTCGCCTTTTAATCTCTCGGTCAATACGTCCATCCCTTGAGAACATTCTACCCAAATATACAAATTCATTCTCTTGTTCCAGTCTTACACCATTCGCTGAAACATTACAATCGGTCACCAAATCATTCTTCTTAAATACGAACTCTTTACATTTATCGACATTCATTAGTAGATTTAAACCTTTCCCTACTACATTTATGCTCACAATCATTCTTTTTAATTGCGCAGCCAACCAGATTAAACAATTTATGGGTTTTGACAGGTTAGGTTAAGTTATTTACCGTGTCTTTGAGGTAAATCCTAAGATTTAACAAGGAAATGGTGGTAAAAATTTGAAATGAACTGATGGACTGTTACTATTATGAGTTGATAAATCTTAGGTTTTACTGGAAAATCTTAGGATTTACCGTAACTAGGGTTTTTACAGTAACATATATAATGCAGTCACACCAATTCGTGTTAACAATGTTACAAAAAAACGTTGAAGGATGAAGCTTATTCTAACATCAATAAGTATGTGAGTATTTATATTTTAATGCCGAATTAGAGAATATAGATAAAGATGAAAATTATTTGGTTATGCAAAACCTCTCGATAAATCGTGTAACCCTTAAAATATTTAATTGTTATAACAGATTTATGTCTCCAAATCCAAATCCTGGTCAGTACTAACATCATTGGAGAACGTGATGAGTGGTTTATGGGTAAAAATATATCATATAGTGTTATTTACGAAAGCAGAGTGCTACACCCAGACTTAGGTAAATGGCGTGATGCTATAATTTCTTCTTATATTTAAATTGTTGAACGGTACAACAACCAACAAAACAAACCCTACTCAAGCCGATCTCGGTGGCGCAGTGGCTATGTCACTAGCTTAGAACGCCAGAGGTCGTGGGTTCGAATCCCACTGAAGAGCATGGTCATTTGTGTTCACCTAAATTCATTATCATCCACTCATGAGGCGGCATATGACCAAAGTAGTTAGTCCGCCTCCCATCTTCATAATAAAAAAAAAAAAACCCTACTCAAGTTAAAACTTCTTAGGTATACGAAAATTTACCATAAATAAATTTGATAGACCTTCTTCTGGTTGAAGGAATACTATCAAAATGTAATCAGCTCGTAACTTGAACATCTAGTACGTATACTTTTAGAAGTCATAGTTAAAATAATAGTGTCGCATTGTAGGGTCCCAAGACGTGCTTATCTTTCCAAACATTGGACCAATCGTGGGCGGAATTCTGCTTTATAGCATAAAAAAATGTTACTCATCGTGACCGTTTCCTGTGCCCTGCAGTAGATCTGTCTTCATTCTGAAACAAAAAATAAATGAAAGAGTCTCGTAAATTAAAAAGAAATAGAATGTTTATTATTCCTCATCCGTTCCATTCTTGCAATAAAGTTGAAATCTAAAAGCCTCAAATCTTCAAATAAACAACAAACCGTGTAGATTGATGTTTGCATTTTCAGAAGAAAAATATATACCGAAATCTTTTCTTATTAATAGACGCTGTGAATGAGAGTATGCAGGAAAGTTTGTAATAATTTTGATAGGACATTCCTTTGCCGTGTGCACCGGAACAGCGTTCTTAAACATTGCAAATATTCAACGCATACACGTTCGATTTTATGTCGCTATAAATATATTACACACTCGAGGAAAGCGATTTTCATGGACGTTACTCAACAGAAATCAAATACTTATTTCAACATATCATTAGTTTTCATTTCTGTGAAGATGAAGACGTCGCTAGCATAAACAAAGGAGGATTTTATTGTTTATTTATATTTGTTAAGTGCTCTACAAGATATATTTGCAATGATAGTGCAGCAAGTATTTCATCGTTGGTATCATTCAAGACAGTTCGCAGAAATGATTAGATTTTGTACTGTTTACTGGACACAAAACAATAATTCAATTTATTTCAAATGTGGAATCATCTGCCATAATTGTTTCAATTGAATGAGATTAACAATACAATACTTCTAGTTTCAAATAAGATGCAGTATTTAATTTTGTCATGAATTATTAATATGGATACTAACTATATGTAGTACTGTTCCAGATAAAATACAACATAGACTAATAAAAATAACTTCTTGTTTCAAGAAAATTTTCAGTTTTCCTTTTGTATGCATACGTTTCTTACAAAATGATAAGGTTCAAATCAAAAAAATATTAATTTTGAATATAAATTTTATTTATCTTCTTTTTTCTGCGTTGAACGAAAATGAATATATTTTAAATTTTGTTTTTAAAATTAATAAAAACTATAAACAAAACGTTTTTATTTATCATTTTGAATTAAAACTATTCCTATTCAAACTACTTCGTCCCCATAATGAGTCTCAGTTGAATATTAATTAATATATTCCTTCAAAACTAAATTTATTTTTTTATAAGAATATTTATTAAACTTACAAAAATTTTTCAATGAAAATGAAATTGTATTTGCAGTTTCAAATCAATTTTTTCTTCATTTAAGAGGAATCTGTTTGTTTCAAGAAAATATTTTTATCAGTGTAGGTTGTAAATTTTAAGTGAACATTTATTCTTGACTTTTTTAATTTTGTAAATATTCTCGAAACTGTGGTACTCTAACCAGAATTGTTCCAAGTAACCAATAAAATTTTTTCTTCAACAGTAAATATATTTACAGTAAATGACAAGTTCATTTGACATTGACATAATATGTAGCATTTATCCGAAACAATACTACCTATAACTGGTATCCAATAGGTAATACATTAATGACAGAAAAGTAAATATTGCATTTTAGCTGAAACTCGTTGTATGTTTAATAATATGTATATTTCAATAATCATAGTAGTTATAGTATTTCAATGTTTTTTTTAAATATTACTGTAAAATTTTACCTACTTATTTTACAGAAAAAAATGTGAATACGAAAGGCCCATTTGTTTACCGGTATATCAATAAAATTTATAAAATGGTAACGGTCATGGGAAATTAATCAAAATGGAAAAAAAAAATGATAATTCACAAAACAGTTTTAGATTTATTTATTTTTTACCGATTGACTTAAAGATGACACTTCACAGACTACTAACAGTCTGTAAAGTATCACTTTTATGGCTAGGCTGTAAATTATTTTTACATAACAATTGCTCAACAAACGCGTAGCAACCGTCAATAAATACATAGCAACCGTTCAATACACGCATGGCAACCACAACTTTCAAAATATCTATATGAAATAATCACTAAATTAATATTAATTCCAAATCGGTAAAAAAATTGTGTTCAACTCGGCATCAAGCACAGATTTATAGATTCGTCAGCATTCATTGCCTCGGATTCGCCTCGTCAATGAAACGGCAGCCTCTGCTATAAATCTGCTGTTTTGATGCCTAGTTAAACAAATACCTATTATTTCATAGAAAGAAATGTAGAGAATTATATCATTACAATCTTCTACGAGATTTTTACTGAAAAATAATACAACACTGTAGTAAATAATTCTAAAATTTTTTCTGAAATACCAAATTTGTTCGTTTTTGTTTGATTTTCCATGGCTGTGTTACAATTTTCCTAATAAATATTCATTTGATTTGATTGATGTATCGTGATATTCTAAGATTTAAATAACCAAATGGGCCTTATTGCATGCATTTTTAAATTTTGAACAATTATTGTATTTACACTTTCTCTGTAAAATCTATAGATAAAATGGTAAAGCAATATTTAAAAAAAAAATAGTATTGAAAACCTTAAGCGTCACATTTCATTTCTTAAACGATTAATTGTGTATTAAGTGTAATTATTATAAACAAACAAATTCAAATGATTAGTGCAAGAAAGTCTTGGGCTGGTCAAAATTTATTGATCAATCGGTTCTTTTATTATTTTCTATTATTGAAAACAATATTTATGTCAAACTGCCCTTTCTTTACAAAATATGTATGTACCTATAGTGCTCGCCAAAATAAATAGTTACTTACTTATTAGACCCTCACAACAGGTACCTAATAAGAGGTTTATAGGGGTTGAAAATACAGACACGTATTTGAAAGCAGTAAAAATTTGTCATCGCTATAAATAGTAACTAAAATAAAATTTCTTAAAAGATTCTTTATATAGTACTTGCAAACTACTATTTACCGTTAATTCTTTTCAGATTATAAATTTTCTTATTCCGTAAATAAAATTATACAAATTGCGCTCTTAGAAAATTTAGCGTAATGTATTTAGAAATACAAGATTTTAAATATTCCCACCCTGGCGTTCCAGGTAACCAGACTCTCTACTAATTGTGGTAAGCCTGTCGATTAACGGCTACCACCCATAATCATTTATTTTAGCGAGCACTATATGTCTGTGTTAGATTTTCGATGTAAAAATGATTCACCTCCTAAAATATCGATTAAGAGCACTGAAAAAAATATCTAAATCATTACTGACAGAAAAGTGAGTCAAATATTATTAGTGGTAGTGAAATGTCACTTGTCACATGGCCACTAAAGAAAAAAAAAAAACAAGTTTCTTAGAACGAATCCTCAGTTCAAATTCAAAACACGAAACACGGCCATCCAAGATTGTTGACAAACAAGCGAACATCATCGATTCATCATCGTTGACAGAGTGTTGTCATCAACTGGTTTAAACTAAACCTAACCTAAAACATTCTCCCTTCTCTTGTTTTTTAACATCGCTCTTCAGATGTTAGTTGTTTATTTAAACAGAAACGACCGTTGCCATAGCAATGAGATGATGTCACTATGACGGCAGTTCCACCAAACTGCACTTGCCAAAATAACGTTTTTTTTTGGGCGGTAGCATTTGTTTCTCTGCAGCCAACAGCTGATTCAAACGACGATCCAAGTAGCCTTGTACATTAAAATAAAACAAGATCGTAGTATGTTTATTGTTTTGAATGGTCTTTAAATTGTTTTGGGTTCCTATAAACTGTTTGTTTGAGACCGGGGTTTAATTTGTTGTTAACATAAATGTTTATGAAACTGGATAATACGCGCGATATTTTTGATGCCTAGGTCACTGGATGCAACCTAAATTAATTTGTATATGCTACATTAGTGTATAAAGGTCGCTTTTAGATAAATATTTTTTGTAGTTATAAACAAAATTGCTAGAATATCTTAGTAAGTAAAATTAGTACGACATTGGCATATTTGATAATATGCTGTACACAGTAATGTCACTCTTGTATTAAGTACATAGTGTCTGCAGAAAGTAATTAATCAAGCTTGCTATGCAAGCAGCATCCGCCTTGGGCCTTGCCATTGCATACCAACCCAATTGATCGAAATAGCAGGCACGTGGTTCGAATCCCGCAAGGTCGAGGCTGAAATCTACAATTTGACATTTAGTATTACATCGCTTAATGTTAAAACATGCCCATGTTTTCAATTTTCGGCTGAGGCAGAAGCGCCAGACGAAATGCTATGACGATGACGAAATCTCGAACACAGTGGGGAAATAATTAGTGGTGTGCGTGGGTTTAGCAATTAAATTAAGTGGTTTTTTGCAACCTTTAAGTTTTTTGTACATAGTTTTCCATGTTTTTGTTGTGGAATGAACAGAGGTGTGAAATTGAAAATTATGATGGTTATTATAGGTAATTGATTAGTCTATGATGCACCCAATACGGATGTAACTTTAGAATAGGGAAGGTCAAGAAGAAAAACATGTAATTATTATAATTGGAAGGTAAATAAAGTCGAAGAAGGCGCGGAAATTTTACAGAAATTAGAATACTTCAGGTATGCAACATTTACTAATCTGTTACAGTATAAGAATTCACACAGAAACGACACTTCAAATCTTTTATGATCCAATATTTCAATGCGCAATCGAAAAGATGACCGCTTAGTGTCCGTTGATATAGTTGAGTATAGTATGTCAATGTCAATTGTATCTGTTAAATATCAAGCCACAGTATTTCTTTAATGTTAAGTAATAATAATAATAATAATCGTTTATTTTGTTAAAAGCATAGAAGCTTGTATAAAAAAGTGTAAATGGTCACATTTACTTTATATATTTATATGCTTAAATCTAATGTAGTAAACTCATCTCATATCGAGAAATTTTAGTTTTATTTCACATTAGTTTTTTTTAAATTTATTCACCCAATGCAAAGAATTTCTTTAATGTTAAGTTCATAAAATGAGTGCAAAACAGAGAGGTAAACTTATTTGCACCATGAAAAATTGTAGGAACTTCTATATAGTGCAGGTAATAGTTATTTACTTTACAATTGCGCAAAATAAAATTTCTCTCGTGGGTAATTCCACTTGGCCCATGTGTGAAGTATATCGTTTTATCCAACATCTCTTAGGGCCGGTATTTCCATCTACGAATAAACTTCCGAATAAATTATTCGTCGAATAAATAAAAAGATACGCATTAAAAAATGACAGCTATCATTTGAGCTATGATTTCGATGCTATATTTTTCATTTATTCGGCGAATAATCTATTCGGTACTTTATTCGTAGATGGAAATATCGGTCCTTAATAAAAAAAAAAATATTAAAGAAATATTATTTGGCAGTGACATATGCTTTAATTTTAAAAAATTAAAATGTCAATCGAAGTGGTTACCAAGGTGTTGAATGTTATTATTATTGTTATAAATGAAAATACTCACTAGTGACTTTTCTCAAAATTATACCCACTACTGGGTAACCTGTTACTTTCCTTGTTTAAAATCGTCTCAGTTATAGAGCATTTATTGAGAGGTGTTGGATAAAATATATTTTTAGACTCTCATTTGCAAATGACAGCTATTAAAATTTACCGCCGTTTACAGCTACTATCAATATGGCCGCTCGACTCAAGGTCATCGATCGATGCGACATAAAAATCAAAAGTGCCGACAGCGAGTGTCGTTACTGTATGAATTCTTTAATGTGGCATTATTATGGATACCAATTATATGCAGTACTGTTTCAGATAAATTGCAACATAGGTTGTCAATGTTTAATAAACTTGTAAAAATTTTGTAAATATTCTCGAAACTGTGGAAGGTTTAATCAAGGACATTCAGGAAATAAATTATCGAACATATCACAAATATTTCTCAAACTATTATCAACATTGTACCAAGTAACCATTCGAATTTTCTTTGCATTAGTAAATATCTTTTTTTCACGACATGGTAGGAAACCCCACCGTTCTTCCCACCTTGTGTCTGATAACCTAACTTTTAACATGCCAGTTTGTCAGTTGTGTTCTCAAAGTGTATTTTAGGTCCGAGCAAATCGTTTTTAGAAGCATGTGAAAAAAAATGTTGTGTCTAACACGAGAGGAAAGCTCTTCTTCCACTCTCGTTCGAACTCGAGGGGGAAAAAGAAGCGCTTTCCTCTCTAGTTTGACAAATAACTATTAAAGTATGATACCAGTTTATTTGAAATTGACATTCTAATTGGGTCTTTCACCATTTTTTAAAATTTTTTTGTATGAAACATTATCTATATTGAAGACTATCTACACTTTTAAAAAGTCTTAATTGTTATTCATTAAGCCACAATGATTTTATTAAAAATGTTGTGACGTTATAGTAGAGGTGTTCCTGGATCTAAAACAGTAGAGATTTAAATAATTTTTATTACATAAATGTTCTATTTTATTGTAATAATATAAGTAAAAAAATATATGACTACAATTATTTACAATCTGTATTGTTTTAGATCCAGCAACACCTCTACTATGACGTCACAATTTTTTTTTAAAAATCGTTGTGGCTTAATGAATAACAATTAAGACTTTTTAAAAGTGTAGATAGTCTTCAATATAGATAAAGTTTCATAAAAAAAAAATAATAAAAAAAAAAATGGTGAAAGACCCCATTGCATTTTATCTCTATAGCATTCATAATAATACATTAACGACAGAAAAGTAAACATTGTATTTTAGTTGAAATTCGCGGTATTGTTTGGAGAAAAGCACTAAGTTTTGTCGATTATATCTAATATAATAGATAATATTTGAATCATTTTTGAATTTCATGTTTTGAATTACAAACTGATTAAATTTTAATAGCTTCTACCAAAAGTGGTTGTTTACTTTACGGGCCTATCAGGTATTTAATGTATGTGTCTCAGAAAATAAATGATTTATATAAAATTTTGTTACATCAAAACGATATATGTGTAATATTACCGTTGATCCATAATTTAGTCTTAATTTATGTTGACGATTGTCACGTGTTTTCAAGAGGATCAGGTTTTATAAAAATAAGATATAGTTCTGGTGTAATAAGAACTGTACGTGTGCCTGCCTTAATGCGACTTTATTTATTGAAGTCGCTTTTTATTTGTTTTGTTCATTTTAAGATGTCATCTGTTGGGTGGTCAAAATCTCAAAATTTATTGGCAATTATTATTGACAGGTTATTCGTTATGAAAATTAATTGATATTTAATTAAAATTGATTAATAGGGATTTAAAACATGACTGGATGCTATATTTTTTGTGTTGTTTTTAATGTAAGTTTATCGTCTTATATTTTATCGAGGGAATGTTGAAATCATAAGAAGCTTAAGAAGAAAAGAAACATGGTTTAAAGAAGATTAGTTGAGCATGTATACACCGTAAATAAATTGATTTGGTTATACTTTTTCTTGTAGTCCATTACTAAAGGATCAATGAAAAACATTAGTAAATGTTTTTGATAAGAAAACCTGGGCCGGACTAGAGATGAAATCCATTCGGATTACGAAAACTTATAAATACTCGAGACTTTAGTTTACACTATATTTTACTTATCAAATATACCCGTTTTTATGAGAATTTATATATAAAAAAATTGAATGCGAAACCAAAAATAATAGGTGTAGAACATTTTATTGTTCCACTATTATAAATTATAATTGTAAGTAGTGGTTCCACATCCTCTACTATATTTGGAGGTGGTATTAAATAAATCAGGAGATCTGCAACAGCAGAGCATCCACCCAAAATAGTAACTTCTCTCATGATATATATTTTTGCATTTCATAATTTTATAATATTGCGGTATGCATTAAATTTGATATGAAACATAAAATTGGAACCAACTTTATTTTATAGGTAGTTAACATATATCTATCAGTTCTCAATTAAGTCAATAATTGCATCTTGTGCTCAGTGTTACCAACCTCGGATATTTAACATAAAGAACACTTAAACTTAAGTATTTTTTCCCAACTTCTTCATTAAAATTAATTATTTCGTTTTCTTGCATATATTGTTTTATTTTACTTACAAATTTACTATCGTACATCGTTACTGAAATTATCCTACATATATAACAATTATTGCACGGTTGCAAATACTGCGTTGCTCAAAATCGTAGTATATTGGATTACTTTAGTGCCGATTGCAGAGCTTTTAATGACAATTTTGGCGTTCTTTAGTACCAATTTCAAATAATAGTTATTTATGTATCAAGGCACTGAAGTTCAATTTTTTATCACGAATATGAAATTTAGATGCCGATTTCCGTAGGTCCGAGGAAAATAAACCATGTGAGTGATAAAAAGGAAATTCAGTGCCGAGGTACATATTAAGTTTTATTTGAAATTTAAAATTAAAAAAAACTGTAAAAATATTATATAGGTTAAGTTTATACATCTGTCCCTTGTCAATTGAAACTGACAGTCAGTGTTGCCAACCTCGTAAAGTGAAGTTATCGGAATTAATTAGTTAATTCTTTTTGCAAATTTTCATGTTACGTCCAAATTTACTATAGTACGTCAATATATCTACCAAAATTACCCTAATTGTACAATTATTTAACGGTTGCCAACACTGGGTTGCTCAAAATCGTCGTATAATGGGTTACTTTAGTGACGATTTTTGAGCTTTTAATGACAATTTTTGAGCACTTTAGTGCCGATTTCAAATAAAAATAATTATTTTAAGAAAAATGTGCTTCTTATTCTAACTTTTGAGTAAATACGAAGGCTGTGTTACTCAAAGGCAATGCACTATATCTCTGAACATTCTATATTGGATCATTTAAATTACTCGTCTAAAGTTTAAGGCAATATTTTTAATATTTAAATTATAACGCAAAAAACAAATGAAAAATAATTTCCGGCCTCCTCCCAAACAATTAAGACCTTATTTCCTGTTAAATATTAAAAGAAACCTGATTTAAATCAGTCAAATTTCACAGCTACTGTAATCATAATTACTCACAGTCAAATAATCAAAATCTTAACAAATTACAACAGTCTCAAGACTTCTTAGAGACTGCGTAATAATAATTAAAGCATTGCTCTAATTATGAGCAGTTATTTTGATTGATTAGCTTCTAAAATTACACTTAATTACAGGTTGGAATGTTTTAATTCGTCGGTTTCTAAGTGTTAAGTAGTCTTTGTTGATTACTGCCACCAAACTTGGGTTTTGGTTATTTGCTTTTCAAATTTAAACGTGGGTTTTCTAATTTATTGTTTGTGGATTAATTAAATGATAATTTCGATTAGAATACCTGGAGAGTTAATGTAGTACTCAAGGTTGCAAACGACAATTTAAATTAAAAATGAAAGTGTACATTTTCTGTACATCTGAAAATATCATTTATATATTTAGCGCATTACAAATTGTGTAGATTATTAATAGAATTCTATGTGAAATGTCAATGTTTTATAAAATGCGTGTAAATATGGAGAACATAATTAATTAAGCTGACGTTGGCTGACTAGATGCAAATTTCCATGAATTTATGTTTGTTATTAAATGAATGGCGACGTCATATTTATGCTACCATTCGCTTATCTACATAAAAGTAGGTACGATTATTTCAGAGCACTATTTACTATTTTAATCGAGCTATTCATGAATCAGTTTATAATATAATGAAGTTCATTATCAGGTTGTTTATATATATTAACCAAAGTTTTCTGGAAAATTTTCTTTATATTTTATTGTGTCATGTAGAGCTGCAATCTGAAATGCATCTTTGAGAGATGTGATTTCGGAGGCCGTACAAAATTTTCTTATTTAAATCATACTTTTCATTTTTGTTTCATTTTCTTCTCCATTATTCTAATACCTTTCATTTTTTACCATCTTTTCCATTTCTTGTCTTGTGTCCATTTTCTGTTATTCTTACTTCCCCGATATTCCTCAGTTTCCTTCTTTCTTTTTACCTCCCGCCACATCCTGTAAGGGAGGTATAGGAATCATGATAAAAATTGTGTAGTGAGTTTTCAGTGGATGAACACGTTTTAGGGTCCCTAGAATAAGAATTTAATAGTTTCGCAATGATGTCTGTTTGTCTGTCTGTCTGTTAGTCTGTGTGGATCTCTGGAGTTATGGTTTGTCAAAAACTACTAAACTGAAAATTTTGATATTTTGTGTACATCAATTGTACACCCTTTGGAAGAGCAGATTAGTTTTTGGTGATAATTTTAAAATATCTCAGTAAATTATAGTTTAATGAAAATTTTGTTATTAGAATAATGTTTCAAATATTATTATCTACAATTATTGTTTGAAACATTTTCCTCTTACTGTCACCATTTACGAATTACAACACATTAAATAAAAATTATATTTTGATATTTTCGTTTAAATCTGATAACCTGTTTTTTGAATAAACAAAACACGCACATGTATGTAAGGGCAGTATTGTGACGGGTCGAAATTGTCAATAGTGAGATTTCAAAAGATAAGCACATTTTAAGGTCCTTCTTTGACGATAACTCAAAATATAATGAAAATATAATTTTAGAATTACATGCATATTTAGAAATGGGATTCAACAATAGAAAGTGGTAGTTTATTTGAAAGCCTGTCAGGTTTTTTGAGCATATTTCAGTAAATATTTGATTTAGAATATTTTTTATTAATCAGAAAGATGTAAAATATTAGGTTTGTTCCAAGTGGTCATTTCTGACATGTTTGTGACAAATTTCAGTGCGCCTGCGAAAAATGTAAACAAGTTAACTTTGAAACATAAATTTCATTTCTATAACACTGTTTTGGAAAGTGGGCATTCCACTACTAAAAACTGTTATGGAATCACTAACATTCCATACGCGGCGTATGGAATATTTTCGACGAATTAGAACCGCTTATTAGCGCGACATATGAAGTATCTTGATTCAGTTACTATGGTTACGTCTGTTTGTTTTAATTTGATTTATTCGAATTTGACGTTTTCAACAGTTTTATATTTGTATTTTTGTATAATTTCCAAAACCTTTTTATAGAAAGTATAGTCTACAACATGTAACGGAATGGCCTATCCCACGCTCGCAAACCGTAGCCCTCGCCTTTGGCTCGGGCTACAAACTTTTTGCTCGCGTGGAATATGTGCCATTCCATTACTTGTTGTAGAATATACTATTCTTTTTTTGTGGCGAATAATGTATGAATTTCTTCATTTATATTTATATTTAAGGTTAGCTGTCAAAACAAAAAAATGAGTATGCACATGCGCTTCATTCCATTCACCGTTCAAGTCTATGTTACAAACTTAACTTGTTTACATTTTTCGCAGGCGCACAGAAATTTGTCACAAACATGTCAGAAATGACCACTTGGAACAAACCTATTATCAGCAACAAATTTTATTTGTATAATTTTTGTCTATTTTGTACTGTTTAAAAGTTGTTATGAGTATAATATTGTATCTATTTTTAATTAGTAACAGAAGAGGTTCTATTTGACCGACTTGCAAATTGATACACTTATCCAATAATAAAAAAGATAACAGAAACACTTTCAAAATGAGATATCAATAAAGAAGTGACTCTTCCATTTTAACATCTTTGGAGATGACACAAGAACGCATACAAATAATCATACATTGAGATCAGCTCTAACGAGAATGCTACACTTAGAAATAGATAAATGGTGTGATAATATATTTATTTATTGATACAAGTATCGTAATATACCTAAAATATATAGAATTAGTTTAAACGCATGGTGGTAGGTATTAAAACTTAAAATCTATAAATAAATAAATACATTATAAACGCCGTTAAACAATTTCCGATTCATTTTATTGTTACCAAAATACTTTAGGCACTTTTACTAGCAATAAATTCGCACAGTTACTCCAGATTCCTTTCTACATCGTAAAAATGAGGGCGAACAAAAATGAAGCAAAGATAAAATGATTTGAAACCGTTTGAACGATTTAACGAGAGCAACAATCGTAAAAATGCGAGAAGCTGTGGCTGCTGCGGTTGCTAGTTGGCAGATGCACGTAGGTGTCAAACAACATTCACGAGAAACACGCGGACTTCATAGACAAATTGGCGGAGAACAAGTTATAAAAACAGAGCAAATTTCGTACGAAAGAAATTGGACGTGTGCCCATTACACGTTTAGGAATTAGATTTGTATTATTACAGAAATAAATTTGGATTAATCACTGTACATTGTAATGAAGTTTGACAACCAGCCGTCAAATTATCAAATTCCAGTAGCTACCTGTGTAATTTTGCATTTATTAAGAGATGTTGGATAAAACGTTATACTTCACACGTGGACAAAGTGGAATTACCCACTTGTAAAGTAAATAACTAATTTTATAACCAAATATAACTAAGAATCCAAATAATCTCTCGATAAAATTATCACACTCAGCCTTCGGCTTCGTGTGTTAAAATTTCTCTTATGGGTAATTCCTCACTTTGCCCACTTGTAAAGTAAATAACTATTAAATTTTGTTTTGAAAAATAATAAAAGTGAAGCCTTTTAATTTTAAACAATTTTTTTTTATTTAATATGATATCATTTTGTATTAAAACTACTCCTATTCAAACTCCTTAGTTTCCATAAAGAGTCTCAATTAAATATGTTACTTCAAAACTAAATTAATTTTTATACAAGAATATTTATTAAATCTACAAACGTTTTCAATGAAAACGAAATCAGATTGGCACTATTCAAATCAATTTTTCTCTTTATTTAAAGAGGAATCTAATTGTTCTAAGAAAACATTTTTATCAGTGTACCATTCGAGGTCCTGTCATTCCAGCTACGATCTCGTGATTTTACCGTACAAATCTTTTCAAGAAATTGCCAAACAACTAAATTTTCATATAAATAAAAACAAAATGTCCGACCAAATCAAACCTCTAGCGATATTTCTATCGAAAATTTTTTGGTTAAAAAATATCTAATTGAATGTCTGTATTTCTGACCACATGTGCAAGAGTAACCAATCAGGTTACAATTCCACTAATTATTTCACTCATTACAAATTTGACCAATCAGAATGTCTCATTTTCCAGTGTTGTGCATTTTAGATAAGTGATTAAACAACACCATGCTGTTTATTCGCGATTAAATTGAAGATAGCTTTTATATACAAATTTTGAATATTTTGAAGGCATATTTAGCCGGATAATTATTTGCAGAATCAAGATACATGGTTTTTACCTTTACTGGTATTCCATGTCTTTAAACATGCTGAATTATTCAATTCAAGCTATTTTTATTTACAAATTTTTGACATTTATTTGATAAGTAAAAAGAAAAACAAACAATTTGCTATAGTTACAATACAACAAAAAAATATAATGGTGCCTTTTGCTTATGTGTGTACCTATTTATTTATGTGAAAATGTGTCAAAATCAACATTTTAGTACAATTTCTTCGGCAAGTATTAAAGTTTATGCTATGAATTCATGAAATAATCTTGACATATACCCCTCGTGCTAAAGAATTGAATCGAATAAATTTGATGTCTAGCTTATTTATAAAATTTTGCTTTTAATAAAGTGTTATCGTACATAATAATTTAAGATAAATTTTTTTCAAATTATTATGTACTCAAACATTTTTTAAGCATAATTTTATGCATAAGCTAGACATGTCAAATTTAATCGATTAAATTCTTAGCACTCGTTATATAACTATTGAAATTTTCCCGGGAAAATTGATAATTACGAAATAATTTTTTCACAGTTACCGAAAGCAACGTGGTAATTGCAAGTATCATATATTCAAAAGTTTTAAGACGATTCAATTGATTACCAATAATGAATAAATAAATTGCAAATTTAGGGTTTATTGTGGTTACCGTTACCTAGCTTTGAATTCGGCCCTCAAATAAATAGAGCTAACATTTTTTTCTCAATGAAAAAAAAATTCTTTTAAATTAAACAGTGTTTATTTATTTTACGACTAACAAACTGCAGCGTTGAAATTTGCGAATCTTGTGTATACAAATGTCCCATGCAAATTATCATGCAAATATTGTGATATATTTTTATAAAATAGGCCACGGTGTCCTAGATTCGCTAAAATAGCCATAAAACAAAAGCAGAGTGCAAATATTTTGTTGTTTTTCTAAACGCGGATAATAATAATTAGCTCAGGCCGTGACCCGACCTAGAAAAATTAACGCGAATTTTGATAAGATAATACAGAGAAAAAAATCCATTAATTTAAAAACTACAATGGATTATAATTGAAATGAGTCTTATTATTATAATATGATAGTGAAACACAAATAATATTATGCCGTTTCATAGAAATGTCTTCATGTTTCATTCAGGTTTGATTATTTTTACAAATTTTAAGTTAAACTGACAGCTGTCTCATATTTTTGTAGTCAATGTGTAATTTCTAGATTTAAGCGTAGTTATTTACAGGTGAAATTATATACGAGTAAATGTAATTACATCCTTATAAATTAATTAATTTGTATGTAACTGTGTTGAAATTATCATATGAAGACAGTATGCAAATTATTTCAATTTATGATTCATGTAAAATAAAAACAAAATAAATGAATCGAATCTGTCACACTCGTACCATTTTCTGCTGTTTTAAAAATAACAAAATATTTCATAAACACGTTTATTGTTTTTGTTTGCTATGGAAACAATGTATCTGTTTATAATTATTGCGTGTGTCGAATCTTGAGAAGCAGAACAATTTTCAAGTTTCGTAACACTGCCATTTGAAGTAAAAGAAATCAGATTCTATCCTAAAGGGAATAGCGATAATTAGACATTTTGTATGCATGATTTGCAACGCTTTCTTCTACGGTAAACCCGCTGGTAGTACAAGGAAAAATGCATTTTCCTTTCTAGTTTTGCCGGTACTTTTATTTGAAAGTAGGTATTCTACTTTAAATTGTTAAATTATCTATTTATAGATTGAACTTCGTAAAAAGAGAATGACTTTCTTATACACTGCATCGGAATTTCAATGTTTAATAATATATTGTTTGTTTGTTCTCATTTTTGTTAACTCGTTACTCCAAATATTACTGGCAAGGTGGCAAGAAACGTTTTCCGCAGCTGATTTCATATATGGAACAAATAGATTGTTTTGTTTATCCAACAAAATCTAATCAGCTCTGCGCAATGTTATGAAATTTATACAGTTACTGTACCTTTTCTTGTTCATGATTTATTGTACAACGTACAAGCACCCAAACGCTATTGAGGACTCATGGGACCTTAAAACATGAATGATTGCAAAAATTTCGCCATTGAGTTTTGCATGATATCTGTAACTATTTAAATTGAAGACTATCTACACTTTTAATAATTCTTAATTGTTTTCATTAAGCCACAATGATTTTTTTAAATGTTGTGACGTCATTGTAGAGGTGATGCTGGATCACAAACAGTACAGATTGTAAATAATTGTAGTCATATATTTTTTTAACTTATTTTATTATTATTATTACAATAAAATAGAACATTTAAGTGACAAAAATTACTTAAATCTCTACTGTTTGAGATCCACCAACACCTCTATAATGACGTCACAACATTTAAAAAAAATCATTGTGGCTTAATTAATAACAATTAAGACTTTTAAAAATTTAGGTAGCTAGCCTTCAATTTAGATAAAGTTTCATAAAAAAAAAATTATTTTTTAAATGGTGAAAAACCCCATTGCCTGAAAATATTTGGAACGCAGCAGGTGAAGCTCTGAACAGCTTAATTTCGTGTGTATTAATTAATAGCGTTATATTCTCATTGTGTTTTATTTTCATTTTCTTGACTGTTTTGACAGGTCAGTATGGTAATATTAACGTACAGCATACAGTTATGACATACTTATTTTGCCTACTTTTGAGCATGTAAACTTAGGTTTAATCTCCTGAAACCAGTAATAGTTATTTACATACCAAATGCGGGAACGCTTGGTTCCCGGATAAGTGTTTGCGAGCGCTGCCATAGAACGAATCCGGAAACTGAGTTCACGCAAGAAGTTTGTACAATATTTTTTGTACCAAAAGTATAAATCTAATAACAGTCCATACAAAGAAATGAAGTTCTTCAAGGAGTTATTTTGATAATTGTCAAAGTTGCACTATAAATATAAACACACAAATTAATTTGTCAAATATATTAGAAAACAATTCAAATATTTATAATATTTACCGTCTTCACTTGTAAAATTATTATATTTCTTATTTATATTGAGATAACTAATATTACATTTGTAGGTTATGTATTTTACAGCTGTCATATCGGGCAGATTTTATTGCCAACTTTGGTAACCAAATGCATGCACTAAATTTGTTATTTTAAAATTCAATTTCATTCTTATTCCATCATTGTTTATATTAATATTATGTAAAGGAATGTTTGAAATACTATATTTTTTAATTATAATATATTTTAATAATAAACGCTTTAGAAATAGGAATGTTTTCGTCGAAATTTTCCGGTTGTCTATCTGGTGGAGACCTGGGAAATGGACATTTCGGACGTTGCTTAGGCAACGCTAAACAACACATTTCAATGTATTAGTACAAAAAATATTTTTCAGCCTTGGCAGTAAAAGGGACTTTTTACAGACTGTCAACAGTCAAAGTGTACCGCTTAAAAGGTGTTTAGGTGAGAGGTTATATGTTGGGTAAATCCAATTTTTTGTACAAACTATTGTAACTTCATCTTTACATTTCTTCGCTCTCCACTTATATAGGAACGAAATTTACTGCGAATCTTATTTAAGCTCTTTCAGTCTTTCAGTTAAAATTATGGGTGCAATAAACTTTGCACTGCATGGCAAACGATTTAGCAACAAACTAGATTATTAAAATCAATTGTACGATGTCAAAAATTATTAGCTTAATAATTGAGTTGTTACTGGCTATTAGCAGCGTGAATTTGGTTAAATTCTAGCTCCTAATTGTTTTAATTCAAATTAGATTCGAGAAAGAAATGAGCGAACTGCATGAGTCACTGGTATAACCAAACACTATTGTTCGGACAAACTTAAAATGTTGCTTCAACTGAATAGTTGTTACGACCACGAGTAGACTTTATAACGACGAAAATAGTAGTTGTTCTGTCATATTTAAATACAGGTCTAGCATCAACGAACCAGGTGGAGAGGCGAACATTAGCCAATGCACAAGATATTGGTATGCGACCCCAGTTTGAAGTTTTGGCAGAATGTTTGTATGTAAATTTTGACATCAAATTCTGAACAGAATTGTAACTAGGTTTTTTGGTGACTACTATGATTAAAAATAGCACAATTACAATAATTTTGATACAAAGATTTCACAGGGTTTTTGTTTGGAAAGTGAAACGTAAATATCTGAAAGAAATTGATGTGCGCATAAACTTAGATGTGTTCTTTTTACTTTCTTATACAAATTATAAGGAAGTATTTGAATCATGAACAAAATCGCTGACGAGATTTTTGCGGAAATATATATTATAAATCCGTTAAGACCAATTTCTCAATTATGTCTGTGTGAGGATGGATGGATGGATGGATGCCCGTGTGTGCAATATCTCATGAACGAGACAAGATATGTAAACGAAACTTGGAATTTATAAGTTTCATGAAAATATGAAGAGCTGAGTTGATTTTGAATGAAATTGAAAAACCGGAAGAGGAAGTTTACTGAACACACAAAACAATAAATTACATTTATTTCAAAAATAGAATTAACTGTGAAAAAAAGTTTCAAATGAAAGATGTTAGCAAAAATATTTTGAATATAAAATGTTATTAGTACTTTTCTTGTACATGCTTTTAATTTTTAGAAAATAGTAGTTATTAGGAGTAAATGTGATACTTTGGGTGCTGCTGCTGAGCATGTAAGTTTGAACGACGAGCGAAGCGAGTCGGACAATTACATGCGAAGCATACAAAGTCACATTTACTCCGAATAACACATGCTATTTTTTTTTCAAACATAGAAAATAGACATTAAAACATAAAAAAAAATGCTCAAAACTTCAACAAATATGCTACCGTATCCAGTATTTCTAGTTACCACAGAATATATTATTTTGTTATTTTTGTTTATTTGTTTTATTATTAACTGTCAAATTATTAAATTACAACCTTACTATTTTGCATGATATTTTATTTTGTCCGCCGCCGGAGTAAATGTGTTGTCAAGGAGACACTTTTACGCCGGCGGCGACAATATTGAACTTCTACTTGTTAAATACAAATACATAACAACGCACTTTTATGACGTTTAAAGAAAAACTAAATTATGTATTTAATAATTTTCAGTAATCATAGTTACACTGAAAACAAAATCTATTTTTTTTAACCTCTATGTGTCAAACGTATCAAATAAGTGTGAAGTGTCAAAAATATGTGTCCTTTCAAATATTATAAAAACAATATTTGTATTATTAGTTAGAAAGTTTTAAAGACTAAATATTTTAATATTTTAAATTAAAATCATAATTGAGAACTCAAAATTAAAAAGGTATATTTAACATCTATATGTCAAAATAGTTATACGCAAGGAACAAGTCATACATGTTCAGTTGGTTTTATTGGTATTAGAAAGTGGTGTGGTGTCCACATCAGATTTTAATAACATAAATTTTATAGAATTTCTTTATACTTTAGATCAAAATTAATTAGTTTAATATATTTTATGTCATTAAAAATTATTATATATAGGCAAGAACATTTCTATGGTAAGGTGTATGGTGTAAAAAGTTATGATTCCTATATTTTTTACTACGTATAAGAGAGTAAAAATAAAAGAATAAACGAAGAAAACTAAATCGTAAATTATTTACTGTAACTAATTCTAAGAGAAACAAATAAAACTGAATAAACGATCCGTATCCTATCCTTGTTAGTAAAATTATGTCATCGCGTATAATTATTCAAATCCCGATTTAATGTATACGAACCCAAAAATAAAACCAAAACATTAGATAACTATGTGTATTCAATGCAAAATTTCCCAAGGCCGGCCCTGTTTTTGGCAAGGTGCACTAAAATTTGTAAAAACCACACGTGTTGTTGTTAAACGGTTGACTCACCGTCAAAACAGACTTGACCCTAGAGAAAGTTTGAGTGCCACTGCTATAATTCGTTCATGTATTACTATCTTAAAATCTAGAGTAAACTTTGTAAAAATATCTTGCGAAATTGTAAATAAATTCGTTGTGTTTTGACATTTATATTTCGCTGTACATGTTATGAAGTAATGAAATAATATATATGTAGATTTTCAACTGTTTACCTATGAAAACAATCTACGATCTGCGGTTTGGTTGGCTAACCTGATCTTTGAACTCGATTTTATGTTTTTTATTACAAAAATGAATCATATAGGATGACGTTGCTACTATATAATAAATATTTATTAGTTTGTGTTTATTGTTAAAAAGATAAATTGTTTATGGTTTTTGTGTTGGCAATATTTAAACAATTTATTTTTAGCAATGATGTCAATAACACAGTCAACTCTCTAAATATGTCCCGAGGAACCTAATTAATTTAATTTACTAATAAAGAATTTAAAAAACCAAATTATCAATTTGATATAAGAACATACAACATGGCGGCTTATGACCAATCTCTTTGAATAAAGGAACTCTAGATGCAGTTTCAATTGTTAATATTAATTTATTACGCAGAGATGGCCATGAAATTCAAATGATGCAACAAATGAGAGTCAAATGTCAATCAAGAAATATAAATTGTTAGATATTAGAAGAATTTCCCGGAGCAAAAATAAAAATCTGTTAATAGCTCATTAATGAGAAAATAGTTAATAAATCTAATCTACGAAAAGTTATTAGTAATAACGTGGATAAAATTGATAAAATTAAGGAAGGATTTTGTGGTCAACCAAAAACCAAGTGATTATCCGCGATAAATGAAACAGAAACAAGTGACGAAATTCCGCTTAGACGACCTTTGCCGCTATTAAAGAAACAGAGTTTGTCTGAGACACAGAAACATTTTTGAACAACTCAATTAATTAAAAACAGCCATAAAAACGCAATTAATCGTCTAATGTGCTAATTACAAGGCCTTTTGGGCGGGCTCGTGTAAAACAAAAATAATAATAAGCAGAAAAAAAGACGCCGCGCGGAAAAAATTGCTTGTGTACACGCGACAGTGCGCAATCAGGGCCGTCTGCGTTTTTTTCAGACGAAACAAATGCGAGTCTTGCCGCCTTCACATGTTTTCAAGCATAGAAACTAGATCGGCAACTATTTATAGTTCGATTGCAAACACTGCAAGACCAGCGGAATTAATATTATTTGTTCAATATTGCTATTGAAACTTGTTGTTTCTTACTTGGATGCAGAGCTCGAAACCTTCTGTTTTGTTCACTCACTGTAATATTCATGTTTCTGTAGTGTATAAATAAATAAATAAATATATCATCACGCCTTTTACCCATTATGGGTGTGGCATTCTGCTTACGCAGATTTCGGTAAGTGATACATTTTTTCGTATGAAGTGCGGTTACCAGCCGTCAAATCATAGCCCCCAAGGATGTTAGTGGAGGGAAAACCACAGGAGTAAATTTAAATTGGTAACTGTGGGATTCGAACTGAGGATCTCACGATCCACAGCTCGATACGTTACCACTGAGCTATTTACCCCATTTTGTAGTGTGTAATGGAGAATTTTTGTGAAATCAAGATAAAATTGCTGATTCAAGCCTGCAAAAGCATAGAAAACGCCGTTTTCAACTATTCAAATTGTCATATTCATATTTCTGTCGTGTATAATGGCATTCCTATGGTAACGGGATTATAAAGTTAGAAAATACACACAAAAAAACTCTGGCCAGTATGGAGTGGGGAGGAAAAGGGAAGCAAGGACCATTAAAAGCCAAAACTCGCTTGTCAACAGGGAAGCTGATGTCAACTGTGTTTTGGGATTCTCGCAGTTTGATTTTCTTCACGAACGTCGCACAATAAACGTTGTTTTCTACTATGACCTTTTTGACCAGGTACGAGCTGCATATCGGTCAAAAAGTTGTCGTCAACCCATCCGAGATGTCCTGTTCCTGCATGACAATGCAAGACCCCTCATTAAAACATTTAAATCAAATGCAGAAATAATTGAAAAAACTGTAATTATGAGAATAATTATTAATTTTGTTATTACAATACAGAAATACAGAGGTACACTTCAAAAAACTAATATTAAAAATTGTTTGATTTATTTGTTTTCTTCCATGGCAAACTTTGTATATGCATATTTAAATAAAAATGATACATTTTTATTTTGCATTTGTCTCAAACATTTTGTATTATTTGGTCATTACATGTGAATATCATTGAATTCAGAAAAAATACTGAATCGAATAAGCAAATAAAATAAATAGGTTGACATTTAAAATAAGAAAGTTGCACCCCGCATTTTGAGAACCACTGGTCTAAAAAAATCTTGTTTCGCTCATTTTAATTGTCTTATAAGATAGAAATTGTTTGCTAATTTAACCGACCTCGTAACTCTTATAGTTCTCGAAATAGCAATAGTGTACCACTTAAAATGAACACCCTGTATATTCACTATAATAATGATAAGATTGGTTAAAATGCAGGCACGTGACAAACAATGGCACATTTCATTGGTATTAAGAAATGTTAAAAAATAATCATATACCTCTACAATGACGTCACAACATTTAAAAAAAATCATTGTGTATTAATGAATAACAATTAAGACTTTTTAAAAGTGTAAATAGTTTTCAATTTAGATAGAGTTTCATAAAAAAAATTTAAAAAAAATTGGCGAGGGACTCCATTGCGAAACCGGAAGAGGAAGTTTACTGGATCCACAAAACAATAAATTAAATTTATTTCAAATATGGAATCAGCATCTGAGCTATTTTTAGAAACCCCTATTTATAGGTTTACTTACAAAATGCACTTGTCGTAACATTGATAAATGATTTTGTCAATTCTTAAATCTTTTATTTTGACCGGTACTTCAAAATAGATCAAAACAAAAAATAAACATTAGTAAGTACACCGTCACATCTGCACTTTCACGGTCACTCGCCAAGATTCTCATACCTAAAGAACAACTCACGAAATTTATTTTCTATTTACATGTCGTTGGCGCGAGCATCCTACTTCGAGAAACACCCATCTCCAAAGTTCTTATCTGAACATTCCCTGATACCAACCTATCGAGAAATATCATCCTCAGCTGCCAACTATAATATTTCACATTTAAACTTGTAATCGCTTTTGACTTATGAGTTGTTCGAAATATTTTACGATCAAGCACGCAGGTAACACAGTCAGATATTTTTACACACCATTTCTCATCTGTTTAATACTAAAAATATCTGAATGTTGTCAACGATACGAAAATATGTAGATTCCCAACCGGTTCTGGAAAGGAGTGTTGACTATGTGTTGAATGGATCGAGCCGGACGTAACGGGGATGGTTGTTGGATGAGAAAGTGCATGATCGAGTGGTATTTTTAGTCTAACTAGGCCTACTAGATATGGAGAGGTTTTTTCGCTTTTATTGTTAATGTATCAAGGATGAATTGGTGCATTAAGTATTATCAGGATAATTTGATTCTGAATACGGTAGTTAATGGGAAGTAACGGTTGTTTGAAATCGGTAAAGTATTTTTAATTGCATTTTAACCCAATTTTAAGACGATAGATTATCAATATATTCTGCCCGCCATCCACTAATATCGGTAATTTAGGCTAATCATTTTCTCTAGCACCCTTGGGGGATGATAAATATATGATATAGTTATTTGTCAAATAAGATTCAAATTGGTAACACTTCTATATTTTCCTCACTAGAGAAGAAAAACACATTTTCCTCACTAATTCGGGAGAAGAACGGTGGGGTTTCCTGGCATGTCGTGAAAAAATACATTTATCTAACACCTCTCAATAAATGCTCTATAACTATGGCGATTTTAAACAAGGAAATTAGCAGATTACACACTAGTGGGTATAATTTTGAGAAAAGCCACTAGTGAGTATTTTTTTAATTTATAACAATAATAATACACAACACCTTGGTGACCACTTCGATTGACATTTTAATTTAGACAATTTAAAGCATATGTCACTGTAAAATAATATTTCTGTAATAAATTTTGCATATATTAAGATATGTTGAATATATTTCATATGTGGGTAAAGTGGAATTACCCACTCGATAAAATTATCACACTCAGCCTTTGGCTTCGTGTTCTAAAATTTCTCTCGTTGGTAATTCCTTACTTTGCCCACTTATAAAGTAAATAACTATTATCCAACACCTCTCAATAAATGCTCTATAACTATGGCGATTTTAAACAAGGAAAGTAACAGATTACCCACTAGAGGGTATTATTTTGAGAAAAATCATTAGTGAGTATTTTTTTTATTTATAACAATAATAATAACACACAACACCTTGGTAACTACTTGGATTGACATTTTAATTAAATAAAATGTTAAATTATAAATTATATAAATATTTAAATTTAAATGTTAAAACTGTTAAATAATATTTCTTTAATATTTATTTTTTATTAATTTTTTATTTAAAAAGAAGTGTTGGATAAAGCGTTATACTTCACACGTGGGCAAAGTGGAATTACCCACTCGATAAAATTATCACACTCAGCCTTCGGCTTCGTGTGCTAAAATTTCTCTCGTGGGTAATTCCTTACTTTGCTCACTTGTAACGTAAATAACTATTATAAAAAAATATTTAGAATAGAAGTTAAAGAGCAATACATTATTTTCAATTTTTATTTGAAGTATTTTTTATAAAATCGTGGTAATTTCTAATTGCAATTTCTAAATAGTGTAAGAGTAAAATGTTTCAAACAGAAATTGTAGATAATAAGATTTGAAATATTATTCTAATAACAAAAATGCAATAAAAACAATTTACTGAGATATTTAAAAATAAACTAAACTACCACTTCCGGTTTTTGGATTATCACCATAAACTAATTAGCTCTATACAGGTGATACAAATGTAAACTACAAAAATTAAAAATCGTATTCTAAGGACCCTAAAACGTGTATATACATTGAAAACTCCCTTACATGATGCAATAGTAGGTAAAAATATTTGAGACGTATATTAAATATAAAATTGTAAATAACGAAAATAATTTACATTCCTGAAATGTAATTAGCGTCCGGAGCAGATGTTCATGAATCTTTTAATAGGATTCGTCACAATAATTAATTATGAATTAATTCAATTATACGCTTATTAAAAGAAAATAAGAGTGTATTATTAGTAGTTTAAAAATAAATAATCTGCCTCATATTTCATAAAGATCATATTACACTACGGAGTGCAGAACTAATCCCAGCCCAATGTACAATGTCAAGTAACAAAAACGAATCAAACATACATAAAAAGTAAAAGCGATTTCACAATTTTAGTGTGTTTAAATATAAATAACTTAATGATAAAATCAGTGCAATAAAAAAGCAGTTTTTCAAGAAAGTGAAAATAAACATATCGTCAAGTATCTCACTTAAAATTTTATAAATAGTTGTACATAAAAAACTGACATATTGAGCACAGGCATAAATAATTAAATTCTAAAAATAACACAATTAAAATATAAAATAAAACAAAAGTTAGTATACTCGTAACCTCAAAAAGTCGGAAAACAAATTACTTGCGATTTTATTGGCCCGGTTCATAGAACGGAAAATTAATATATTTACATTTAAATTATAAAAATAGCCGAGTTTTCCATGAATAAAGAATAATAAAATAGCAACGTAACGTCATAACCCCAAAATGTCAACGAGAAATGACTTACGATTGAATATTTCTTTCGCTGGACTACTGCATCATCGGCTTGCTTATTCATATCTCAAACTTTCAAAATAAATTTTCCACAATGAATAACAATAGAAACAGGAACATATTTAAAGTAAACGTCATGACAGCAAAAGCCAAGAAACAATTACTATTTTATTTGTTATTCACCGTTTATTTTAATGCAAGAAGTAAATCTGTGATTGCACCCCTTAATATATTCAAAAAGAAATATTTACAATTTTAAGGATAGCAGTTCTCCGTATATGATTTTGTGCGTGAAGTAGAGTGCGTACTCTACTATCTACTAGTCGTTAAATCAGTAGGTACTAAATATAAAAGTACTAAATATGTTTAAAGATGTTTATTATTAAAATATAAATTTAAATAATTATCTTTTATGTAGAACAGAGTTGTTGAATAAAATTTAAACGATTATTTTTTGACGTTTCTTTAAACAAATGAAATGCCTTATTGCATGTCACGTGTCTGCGTTTTAACCAATCCTGTCATTATTATACTGAGAATAATGCTCTTGTGATTATTCCCGGCAATTGTCTCTGTAGCTTTTTTGTTTTTGTTGACAGATGTTGGATGTCAGAAAGTTATCAAAACAAGTAAAAATGAGCAAAAAAAATAGATTTAGTGAAGTACCTGATGATGAAATAAAAAAATAATCTAATTAAATATAACTGGAGAGTTCGATAAATTAGAAAATAATCCTCCAGTATCTTTCTCAAACTTGTTGCCATTTGGCAATAGCCACTCAAGCCCTCAGGGCATTTGTGGCTATGCCTGGCAACAAGTTTCCAAAAATCTGTCAATTTATTCTCACTCTCTTGTTATATTATTACTGTTTATTGATGAATGATTACTAGAATTATTTCTCGCCCTGTCCTAAACTGATAACTATCTGCAGGATTAATAATATATATTTTGTTCTTACAACCTTGGAATCAATATTTCACGGATGCTATTGATAACCAATTTGCGTACTTGTGCGGTAAAATTATACAAAAAACACTAGCTTTCTCTGGACATTCTACAGCTTATAAAAATAAAATTCAAGGTATTTGGATTCTACGAGTCCCGTCCAAAATTAGTTCATACAGTTGCCTAATTTGCTTAAAATTCTGAAATCTTCACTGTATAATGTAGAAGCAATATTAATATTATTCTTTTCTGGATTATTTACTTTTCAATCATTTTTACTCTCTTATACAAAGTATAAGGAAGTATTATTGTAATCATGGCATAAATCGCTGACGAGATTTTTGCGAAAAAACTATTTCTCAATGATGTCTGTGTGTGAGGATGGATGGATGGATGGTTGGATAGATAGATATCCGTGTCCGCAGTATCTCAAGAACAAGAAAAGATACGTAAACGAAACTTGGAATTGATAAGTTTCATGAAAATATGAAGAGCTGATTTGATTTTGAATGAAATTGAAAAACCAGAAGAGGAAGTTTACTGGACACACAAAACAATAAATTCAATTATTTATTTCATAAATAGAGTCAGCTGTAAAAAATTTTCAAACGAAAGATGTTAGCAAAAATATTTGGAATATAACATGTTATTTGCACTTGTCTTGTACATGCTTCTAATTTTAAGTAAAACTAAATTATATATTTAATAATATATTTCAATAATCTTAATTACAATGGGAACAAGAACTATTTACATTATAACATATATATGTCAAGTAATTGTGAAGTGTCAAAAATGTGTATCGTTTGAAATATTATAAATGGTATATTTGTATTATTAGTTAGAAAGTTTTAAACATAGATATTAATTAATACCAATAAAGTCATATGTGTAGTTACAATGAGAACAAAAAAATTAAACAGGTATAACATCTATATGTCAATAATTGTCAAAATAAAGTTATACGCAAGGAACCAGTAATATATGTTCAGTTGGTTTTATATTTACAAGAAAGTAGTGTGGTGTGTGGTGCCCACACCAGATTTTTTATAAATAATTTTTTTTTCTGTAAAATGATAAAAGATTGCCTGTTCAAATCTTTTCTAGTTTTTCAAACCAGACAATCACTCCAGAAACCAAAATCTTTTAAATACCATGACAAGACTTATAAAAGTCGTTATAGAAAGAAAAGGTGACATCACAGAATAGTAATTATATTATATAATTAGCGCAAATCGTCTCCGTCCCAATAATAATAATATTAAATATTTCCATTGTATTGCTAATTTAATTAAACAATAGCAAAAATTTTATTTGTTTTATTTTTATGCAGCAAATTTTGATAATTAATAGCAATAGCATTAAATTAGGTGCTTGTATTTCTATGGGACGGGGCTCGTAGAATTAGTTAATTCCAAATGAATTCAAGATTTAACGTTAACTCCACAATATTAAAACTAGATAATTTACGCTGATATTATCAATCACGAATCAATAGGAATAGCCTTGTCAAATTAATTATAAATATTTAAAACATTGTAAAACCTTCCAACATTTGTCAAACATGCAATAAAGCAAAAGGTAATAAACACCATAACCTCAAAACGTCAAAAACAAAACACTTACGATTCTATGCACATATCCAGAATCAACTTAAAATTATTTCTGTTACATCTTCGTTATTAATAACGCTTCATAAATATAACTGCCTATACTGAGTGACAAGGAGTAATTCTGGATACTCCACTGGATCGTGCAAATTCCAGAGCTGAAAATAGCTTCGGTAAATCAGTGAACTGCCATTCCAACACGTATATGATGATGTATGAGGTGTGCAGCTCGGAATTGGTTAATAGTTATTGCTGCACGAAACCAGAATGTGGGTGTTACACATGTAAACGATGCTATGTTTTGGTTAAGCGACTTGTATGTTTTCAGATGTTACGGCGCTGATTATTTGCTGTTTGATTGAAATTAATTTAGGTTTATGTTGTAATACTACACTTGTCGTTGAAGTGGCAGAGTATAGACGCAACACTGTTTGGGAATTTTTCCTGAGAAACGTTTTTGTTCTTTTTATAATTCATATAATATTGCTCTTTAAAAATAAATCACAAACTCGTCAAAACACAAATCTACTTACATGAACCTACAAAATCAACTGCACAAAAACTATGCATACAATCGAGAGGGGCTCTTTAACAGTGTAGCAATTTTTTGAACATTTCACAAGAAAAACAAAATACATATGGAGCTCACTGCCCAAGGTTGACAATTTATTACTTAAGGGATGAGACAGTGGCAATCAACTGGGCATTACTCTCGCATAAAACACTAGTTAAATATTTTCTATAACACTGTTTTGGAAACTAGACATTCCACAACTAAAAATTGTTATGGAATCACTAACATTCCATACGCTGCGTATGTATTTTCGACGAATCAGAGCCGCATATTAGCGCAATATATGAAGTATCTTGATTCAGTTACTATGGTTACGTCTGTTTGTTTTAATTTGATTTATTTGAGTTTGACGTTTTCAACAGTTTTATATTTGTATTTTTTGTATAATTTCCAAAATCTTGTTATAGAAAGTATAGTCTACATGTCTACAACATGTAACGGAATGGCATATCCCACACTCGCAAACCGTAACCCTCGCCTTCGGCTCGGGCTACAAACTTTTTGCTCGCGTGGAATATGTGCCATTCCATTACTTGTTGTAGAATATACTATTTTACAACATATTGTCATCCGCTGATTAGGCGGAAACTGAATTAATGAATTGGAATTTTTCATGAACAACTAAATAACGAACTATTTAATTATTTTGAAATCTCTTAATGTCATTTGTAATCTTTAATCGTTATAAACGCAAATACCGTGTATTACAAATGTATCGTCCACTTCGTTAAACGATAATTATTAATTATTATTATATTGGCTTAATACTTCTATGAGGTAACGCCGCTTTTTATAAAGATCTCTAAATCCTTTAAATCATTATAGTTAGGTTTTTCTACATCGTCTTATCTTTTGTTTTACTTTGCTAGTCTTTATTTCCTGCTGCTTTTAAATCTTCTTCTACTTCCTTTAGCTATGTTGATCTGGGACTGCATCGTCTTTTTCTTCCTTTTGATCTTCATTCTACCACTGATATAATTGCATCCTTTTCTTCTGCTCTCCATATATGTCCAAGCCATCTGACTCTCTGTTGTTTGATCTTTTTCATTATGTCTCATCCGTCTAACTCTTGTTCTATTTCATATTTCATTATTATTCTGTATTCGTGTTCTGATATCTTTATTAGTCCTAATATTGATTTTGTTATTCTTAAATCTGCTTCATATTTTTTACTTTCTTATACAAAGTATAAGGAAGTATTGGAATCATGAAAAAAATCGCTGACGAGATTTTTTCGAAAATACATATTTTGACGTCAACTGAATCCGTTAAGACTAATTTCTCAATGATGTCTGTGTGTGAGGATGGATGGATGGATGTCTGTGTGCACAATATCTCATGAACGAGACAAGATATGTGAACGAAATTTGGAATTTATAAGTTTCATGAAAATATGAAGAACTGAGTTGATTTTGAATGAAATTTAAAAACCGAAAGAGGAAGTTTACAGGACACACAAAATAATAAATTCCATTTTTTTCCAAAGTAGAATCAGCTGTGAGAAAAAGTTTCATATGAAAGATGTTTGGAATATAAAATGTTTTTTGTACTTTTCTTGTACATGCTTCTAATTGTACTATGGGAACAAAAAGTAAAACATTTTTAATATCTATGTATCAAACGAGTCAAATAATTGTGAAGTGTCAAAATATGTGTCATGTTAAATATTATAAAGTAACATTTGTATTATTAGATAGATAGTTTTGAAGATTAGATATTAATTAATTTCTATTTTAAAATAAATTCATAGTTACAAAAAAACAAAAAATTATACATCTATATCATAAATAATTGTCAAAATAAAGTCATACGCAAGGAACAAGTCACATGTGTTTAGTTGGTTTTATTTGTATAAGAAAGTAGTGTGGTGCCCACACCAGATTTTTTGGTATTGCCATAGTTTCAGCAGCGTAAATTATTACTTGTTCTATTATCTTAAATTACGAAAGGTAATACAAGAAAAAGCAGCAAAAGAAGGAATAAAGTGGAATAATATAAAAACACACAAGTTCTAAAAAAATGGAAAGAACTTTAGAAACCCAAAGCAACAAGATGATACTAATTAATTTACTGCGTAATCTAGAAGGAAAACGTTGGACACCAAAAGGTAAAACAAGACGAGATTAAGAAGAATAATGCGTGCGCCTGAAAGCACAAAATCGCGCAACCTTCTTGACTGCAGCGGTAACCTGGTGACTAAAGCAATCATCATAATAAAAATTACGGTAAACTTTTGCCCTTTTACCTCACATAAACATGTCACAATGACGTCACCTTTACCAGGAATGTGTGTGTTAGACAATCGTCCAACCCAGAATAGTCATACGCAGCAAAATAAATAAATTACCATATTAAACTCAGACGCGATAGCAATTTATAATTTATCAACAAAATTAACATAAATCAAGGCTTGGTTTCCGTTCTAATGTGAGTTACTTTTTCACCTGAGGGAAAATTTAATCGAGTTGTGGATAATTGAAAACATGCACGCACTGATAGATGAGATGGGCATTTAAAAACAAATGAGAAGCGTACACAAACAAACAAACAAACGAACTGTTGTTGGCGCATGAGAAAAATATAAACATTTATTATTGTTTTGCTTGATTATAAGAATAACATTATGTAATGAATATTAACGTATAAGACATTTCCTTACAATATTTTCTTTCCCTAATACAGCCACAAAGAGTTTATTTTGATATCTCTTTTTTTTTATTAAGTGGTCTCAACTGCTCAGGTTATATGCCTCGTTTTCAGTGGTGTGACAACGGCACGCAGTATTCGCTGGTATGGGTTTTCGCAAAGCGGTCACCCATCCAACTACTAACCGCGGGCAGCATTACTTAACTTGAGTTATTGAGTGATCCGGCTTTAACGCTACCTGCCAAGCCGTTGCCCGATATCTTATTTAAGTGTTAACATCTTTAAAATTAAATAGTACACATGAATGTAGAACGCGTGAATCTGGTCTAAGCAACAACTTTTCAGTTTAACTTCTAATGAAAAATACATATTGTTTTAGGCTGACCAGATGTACTCTTTTTTTGAGTATTATACTCTTTTCTAAATAATATCTTCTTTACTTTTACTTTTTGTAAAAAACTTACAATATATTCTTTTCTAGGTATGTTATAATATATTACAAATTTTAAAAATCTCAAAATTAAATTTGTCGAAACGCTGGATTTTTACAAATTGAAAGTACATATCCGAAATTTACAATAATCGAACAAAACCTACAGAAAATTTTCATTAAAAATGTGTGCTGTGATTCGAGTTTGTCGAACGAGAGTTGTGTAGGCTTAGGGTTTGTTTATTAAAAGTACGAGCGAAGCGAGCATATCTACAAATAATTTCCATTAACATTCGACATTTGAAACATCTTTAATATTCGACATTTGTATTTTAGATAAATTTATAAACTCTGAATTTAATTTTCGATATTTGTATTGTCGAGATTTGTAACATTCAAGCTATTCGACAAATGTACTTTCGAAATTTGTAACGCTTTACATTTGTAACTTTTCCAACATTCGACATTTGTATTTTCGATAAATGTAGGTAGTCTCTCTAATCTTAATTTTTAACATTTTTTTCATTCGAGAAATATATTTTCTTGGTTTATACTTTCGGGATATGTTTATTAATTATTAATATTTGGTTAAAGTTACTAAAATAAAATAAGTACTGGTTTAATATTTCAGTCAAACTACCATCGTACTCTATTTCTATAAAAAGAATCTGATCAGCCTATATTGTTTTATAGGATTCTCTTTCCTTAATACAATCAAGTAGAGTTTGTTTTCATATCTTGCTTAGTTATTTACTTATTAAAACATGAAATAATCATTATTTTTTGAGATTTCCCTAAACATGTTATAGTTTGTCACGTGTCTGCGTTTTAATCACTACTGTCATTTTAGTTGTGCTGGGAATAAAGATGTAAAGATTATTCTCGGAGATAATATCTGTAGTTTTTATTTTTCTTGACAAATGTCCGGTAGTTAGATTAAGTTAGTACGAAAGTGGCTTATAACACATGATAAGTGTGTTACCTAATTAGGTTTTGAATTTTGGATAAAAATTTTAAATATAATTCGAAAGTTCGATAAAATAGAACTAGTTTTTTTTATCAGACAGAATTTTGGAAGTCCAATAGTCACCTAGAGTTTATTTTCATATTTCGTTTAAATACCTACGATGTACCTCTTTCTCTTTAATATGCCATTAACACTTCACGCATCCCTTCTACCAATTTTAAATACGTTACTTCGTAAATTATAAACAATTCTTCGATTAAAAAATCCGCGTATTTTATTTTCATGTCCAGAATCATGTTTTGGCGTAACAAATATCGACGTAAAAATGTAACTATTTGAAAGATTTAACTAATTTGCTTTGAAACCAGCTGAGTAATGACTCACATAAACAAAATAAATGAGTTGACTAAATTGTATTTGAAGTTCGACACACAAATGAAATGTTATGACAGTCCCGCGTTTGCCAAAAGTTGATTATATTCACACATTCTGTTTCAGCTAATTACAAAATGTGAACAGCGAAACAAATCTAAACTTGACAGTGAGTGGAAAATAAACAAAGAGCCAAGATCACTCACTGTAAACTAGAAACCTAACCCACTTTCCGAAAATAAAGCGTTTCGCCATTTTCTGAGACTTTTGTCAAAGGATTTACGAGATTCACTTTATAGTTACGCTGGACCATATTTCTTGATGTAGTTCACGGGTTATTTTTGAAAAGTTGAAGAGGAAAATAGATTCGGTTGTGACACCTGTTGACTGGCGAGGCGGCGACATCAAAAGACATGTAGGTGTGATTACAACCAAGTAGTTATGGCCGTGATTTATTCATAATAATTATGGAAATTAACCACCATAATTGAAAGAAATTACCGCTATTACAAATGATTTTATAAGGCGTTCACTTGTTTCTTTTTATTAAAACAATTGTAAACATTTTTTATGTTCAACTGTATTATAATCACTTGTTATTTATGATATTTTAACGCCAATAAACTTGCTTTTTATGGGCTTGTCCGATAAAGCACTCGCCCTTTTATGTACTTCGCTTCACAGTGCTCGTTCAGCCCCTATATTGCCTCGTCTATAAAACCCTAAATTATCTACTTGTTACATAAATATCTATTATAGATGACAGTTTTGTATGTGTAGATTTCATTACCTACTTAAAAGAAGGTATATATATATATATATATATATATATATATATATATATATCATCACGCCTTTTACCCATTATGGGTGTGGCACTCTGCTTACGCAGATCTCGGTAGGTGATATATTTTGGCATATGAAATGCGGTTACCAGCCGTCAAGTCATAGCCCCCAAAGTTGTTAGTGGAGGGGGAACCACAGGGGTAAATTTAAATTTGTAACTGTCGGCAGTGGGATTCGAACTGAGGATCTCACGATCCACAGTCCGACACGTTACCACGGAGCTATTTACCCCAGAAGGTACAATAAATATTAATATACTGAACTATTTGTTATGAAGATAATCAAAATATCATTGATATAATGACGTATAATGACGTATTGTACGTATTTTTGTAACTAATGAGTTAATGTTTTATGAAACTATAACAAGTGTGGAATAAATAATATTCAAAGATGCAAAATTTTAAGAATAATTCGTTGATTCGCTCAAAATTAGATCAATAGTTTGCAATCATTAAAATATATAATCAAAACCTTGTGCTCTATACATAATTAAATTTTAGGCTAAAGAAAAATGTCAAAAGTGTTGTTTAATAATTCAACTTCGAGAAAATCTTTCACAAAGATAGCATTTTGGGAAAAAATTGTTTATATTATGCTCTATTGCCGAATTCATGCAAGCATTTTCATTTAATTTAATTGTAATTTAATTCTAATTTATATTTTTTAAATGTATCATTCAAGGAACACTATAATATTAAATTAAATGAAAATAAATGCATGCAACAAAGCACGTCATGTGTCACATTTCAGTCTATTAATCTTAATTATTGGTATAACATATACATAAATAGTTACGCGAATTTAAAAATAAAAAAAAAACGAAGACCCAGTTAAGTCGTTTGTCCAACAAACAGATTCTATAGGGAAAAATAATTCATCAATAACCTTTTGAAATTGAAATCTATGTTACTAAATCCTGATCAAAAGAGCTTCTTTATTTTAGAATAAATTTTCAAGTCATTTCGAAGAAGTGTTGTTGGTATATAATGTTGAAATAGCCGATTTACCATTTAGCAGTATATATTGTTTATTACTGCTTCAAATTTTCCTTTTGGTAACTTTGATTTCAAACGTGTTTTTCTCGAAACGTTTTTTTTTTTCAATTTGCGGGAACCCTAAGTTAAAAATCTATCTACTAATCATTCTACAAATTTGCATGAATATTCTTTATGGGCAACGTATAGGCAACAGTTTATTTCCGGCAGAAATGACTTGAAAAAATTATCAGATGAACTTCAAAACATAATTAAAATATTCTCATTCTCGAAAAATGCTACGAAATCATGCTCCTAAACTAGACTCCCTCCTTAAATTAAAAATCTTTTCATTTATATTATTTCTTGTTTGAAAAATTCCCTGTATTTTATTGCGTTTCTGTTACTTTTGTCTTCAAACTGGAAAGCGTAGCATCTTAACATTCAATGAAAAAATCATCATATTAAAATAAGCTTTGCAACAGTACTAAAAATAATTCGCGTGCACTTAAATAGCTCTGAAGAACTAGAGAACCTGTGGATCTCGTATCAGTTCTCTAGTTCTCGTCGTGTTTTAAGAGCAATTAAAATAATTCCATGTTGAACTCATCTCGCGAATGTGAAACGATCTGTCATTTGCCTGAAGTAGGCTGCGGAACACAGTGGCGCCGCCTGAGATGGGAAAATGGGGCATTGGCTAATTGGAAATTATAAATAACTTGTGGTTTCCTTTTGATTTATTCGTTTTTATTTGTTAATGGAGTGAGTAATATGCTGGCAGACATAATTTGTTGGAACTACTTTGAGAACATACTTATTTGTTTTTAATTAATGGCGCAGTTAAAGACACATATGAGTGTTAGTGTAGGTGTTGTATTCTTTGTTGTAATTGTTACACGTGTAGTTTTTTTGTCATACTAATTTATTGCGTGGTTCTTGTGGGTGCAGACTTAAAATTGATTGTTTTCTGTCTTTATCTCGATGAGTTGTTATCTATTCTAAGAATCTATTTCATGAACCAGGCGTGGAATTCTCAAAAATATAAATAAATATATCATCACCCCATAATGCATCCATACTTCTTACTCTTTATTCTAATATCCAGATTGGTTGTTGGAATTCCACATTTTAAGGTTAAGGTCAAACATACGTGTCAAAGAACGAATCCTTTTTTTTTCTTTGAAATTGTTATCTTCATTTATTATCATGTTCTTTATGGTGCACAGACACATATCATTTTACCTCCATTTAACAAATTTTCATCATGTATTTTTACAGTGACAGTTCATGTACAGTCCACATGCTAAAATCGAATATTTTCGTTAGGTTACCTTCAATCCCATAAATTTTGTTTTGCAAATTCAAATTTGAATAAATTATTTCTACAATTATTCTTATCAAAAAACAAAACAATTATCACAGTGAGGTCTTTGAATATTCTAGAATTTATATATGTGGATGAAAAGGATAGCTATAACATTAAACTATAAAAAAATATTCGTTGAAGTCTAGGTGGTCAAAAATTCAGAACTTTGATACTGTGTCTCTCATTCCCATGAATGACTACAGTAATGAAAATTATTTGTTTATTTATAAATATGGTCATCTATAACATATTAAATTCAAATGGATAATAATTCTATATAGTTTATTAGTAAATACTAAAAAATATTGAATGATATTTGACTGATTGATACAAATTGTTAGTAACGTGTTAAAAATAACAATGAAATAACTTTTAACACGTTGCTATGTTACTTTTAACACTAGTGTCAGAAAATGACTCTTTTAACTTGCTAAACAACCGTAAAAAGGGTCGCTTTTAACAACGGTCGTAGATAATAGTTATTTATTTTACAAGTGGACAAAGAAATTACAACACCTCTTAATAAATGAAAAATTTATTAAAGAAATATTATTTGACAGTGACATATGCTTTAAATTGCCTAAATTAAAATGTCAATCGAAGTGGTTACCAAGGTGTTGTGTGTTATTATTATTGTTATAAATAAAAAAATACTCACTAGTAACTTTACTCAAAATTGTACCCACTAGTGGGTAATCTGTTACTTTCCTTGTTTAAAATCGTCATAGTTATAGAGCATTTATTGAGAGGTGTAGGATAATAGTATATTGTGTTATTAGGAGTAAATGTGATACTATGTGTGCTGAGCATGTAAGTTTGAACGACGACCGAAGCGAGTCGGACAATTACATGCGAAGCATACAAAGTCACATTTACTCCGAATAACACACGCTATTTTTTCTTCAAACATAGAAAATAGACATTAAAACATTAAAAAATGCTCAGAACTTCAACAAATATTCTACCGTATCCAGTATTTCTAGTTGCCACAGAATATGTTATTTTGTTATTTTTGTTTATTTGTTTTATTCTTAACTGTCAAACAACCTTACTATTTTGCATGATATTTTACTTTGTCCGCCGCCGGCGTAAATGTGTTGCCAAGGAAACACTTTTACGCCGGCGGCGACAATGTTGAACTTCTGCTTGTTGTATACAAATATATAACAACGTACTTTTATGACGTTTGAAGAAAAAATATTTTTCAAGCTGTTTTTAATAATAAATTTTAATTCGCAAAGTTCAGAATTTTTCAAAAGTACTTTCTCTATTATATATTATATTATATTTCTATGACAGCATCGGTTATAAATAAAGATAACTGTCGCTAACAGATTTATTCTTCAGCAACTCATTCAATCCAATATTGTATAACTGAATGAAACAAGTACATGAATCTAAAACGCATTAGCTCTATGAGCACTAACGGTAATAAATCGATCAAAAGACAATAAATGCACCTTGTATCAAATCCTAATCTACTTGTACTCAAGAATGTAATCTCTGCAAAAAAGCTTCTGATTTATCCAAACCAATAAAATTTACACTAACCAATAAATATCAGTAATACCGCAATAAAATTTATATTGTTGCTGAACTGACTCCGTTATTTGCGAACATTACCATATGCAGCTCTGCGCTGTCGGTACTGCAGGTAACTGCAGAGCTCGCGGGGGGCAGAGCCGCGAATCGGGTCACTGAGAAATGATCATTTGCATACGGCGAGCGAAATGATAAGAGCATGATGCTGCGATGATATCAGATTGGATAGCTGTGCGTTAGTTTCGAACGAGTGCAGAGGCGGATTTAAAAATATTGATTGGAAATTGTAAGCTTTCCATGCGGCATCAAATTATTTTAAAGATAAAGGTTTGGAGACCATGAGAAGGCTCTTTCACTTACATCTTTGGGGTTTGTTATTTAACGGCACTAATTTAAACTGCACTAAGCAGAAGGTAACATTTAGAAATTGGTAAATGGCGTGATAATGGGGTCGTTCACCATTAATTTTTTTTTTTTATGAAACTTGATCTAAATTGAAGACTATCTACACTTAATTGTTATCCAGTAAGTCACAATGATTTTTTAAAAATGTTGTGACGTCATTATAGTGGTGTTGGTGGATCTCAAACAGTAGAGATTTAAATAATTTTAGTCACATAAATGTTCTATTTATTGTCATAATAATAATAAAATAAGTAAAAAAAATAAATAACAATTATTTACAATCTGTACTGTTTAAGATCCAGCAACACCTCTACAATGACGTCACAACATTAAAAAAAAATCATTGTGGCTTAAGATCAACCATACGGGCTGAAGAAAGCGCAACATAATCAAGACTTTTTTAAAATAATATATAAATTATTATAATAAATGAAACATACAATATTTTATACCTACATTTGTAGATAAAAGTCCAAAGTTTTGTAATAAATTTTAAAAAGCTAATTTTGTTTACAATTATACATGAACATAATTTTCAAAGTAGTAAAATATATGCCACACATTCCCACGAACGACTACAGTAATGCAAATAATTTGTATATTTATAAATATGATCGTCTATAACATACTAAGATTATTTTTCATTTGAATTTACAGTTTTTGAGAAACAAATGAAAAATATACCAAAAAGTGTGTTTTTTGGTCTATTTTTATTTGTTTCTCAAAAACTGTAAATTCAGATTCATGTTTATAAATATACAAATTATTTGCATTATTGTATTCGTTCATGGGAATGAGAAATACAGTATCAAAATTCTGACTTTTTGACCAACTAGACTTCAACGAATATTTTTTTATAGTTTAATGTTTTAGCTATCCTTTTCATCCACATATAAAGAAACTAGAATGTTCAAAGACCTTACTGTAATAATTGTTTTGTTTTTCGATAAGAATAATTGTAAGAAATAATTTATTCAAATTTAAATTTGCAAAACAAAATTCATTTAAGTGAACGAACCCAACGAAAATATGTACTTCATCTGACATTGCAGTCACTGTAAAAAATCCAGGAAATTTTGACGGATGGAGTCTATTGGACCATAAAGAACATAAAAATAAATGAAGAATACAGAATTTGCTGTTTTTTTTTTTAAATAAAGGATTCCTTTTTTCGACGCCTATGTTTGACTTTAATGAATAACAATTAAGACTTTTAAAAATAGATAGTCTTCAATTTAAATAAAGTTTCATAAAAAAAATGGCGAAAGCCCTTATTATGCTATATATTCATTATAGTCTCAAAATGATCAGTACAGAAACTATTCACGTTCTTATGATTAAATAATCACACAGAAAATATGCCATAAAATTGTGTGTCAATGTTTAAACAAACAGATTATTAATAATTATTATTTACTACTTTCACATAGTTTAACAACTTTTTTTGTTATATTTTGTTTAGTTTGTTGAACTAATGTTCAATTCGAATATTTTTCATAATAAATTTATATTTGTTTTCAATTACATGGCATACTTTCTGTAGGTGATTCTTCATTAATAAAAACATGAATAGTTTCTGTACTGATTATTTTAGAACTATAAGGAATGAGAACTATTTTGAAGAGAAACAAAAGGTACTTAAAATTTTGCAAATATATATATATATATATATAGGTTATTCCATTTAACAAATTAAAGTTGCACATCATTGCGAGAAAATAGAACACTCGGTAGAAGAATACTGCAGATAAGTGGGCATTTTAATGTAAACTAAACTTTGTCTAAAAAAATTTTTGGAAATATTAGCAATAATCGCTTAAAATAAAAATACAGACCGATGGACCATCCTGTATTTTATTGAACTGATGTTTTATTAACCTCACAGTTGACTAAAATACTATAATACTCTGCACATTCTGATTTATTGCTCTTTCTCTTTCTGAAACTGTCCTCCAAAATTTATGAAGATTTACAATAGTTGTGTAGTGGAAGTAAACCCGGGACCTTCAGGACGAAGCACCGATTAAATGCGGTCAAATCTAGGTTGTTTACTGAAATATTGCTTTGTTGTTCTGTTAATTAGGTAACATTATTTTTATAATTAAGGAAATAATGTAATCAATTTTTTTTCTATTTAAAGTAGAATCCTGTTTTGAACAATAATTTATACAAATAATATAAGTTTTATCTTAATATCCTGTCAGTCTGTCTAAAAATGCAAAATTATTAAAATGGGCTATTAAAATAAAATAGAAATATAATAGCTGTGTAAAAATTATTCATAGGAAAATATTTAGATAAATCTTTCGCATATAATATAATAATAAACTAGATTAAAGTATTTCAACGTCACATGTGCCCTAAATCCTAAATCAGATCAATCTCTTCCCTGCTATTGGTTTCCACTGACGTAATTCTTGGCATGAAGGAATTCCATTGGACGTTAATTTGACAAGACACCCGTGACATCACAGCTATTTTAAATATGCAAATTGAAATCAACGTGTGTTATGTTGCGCGTGTTTCGTGAAATTATTTATGATCTAAGTAACCCGTTTTGAATCTGTTTAAATTCACTTTGAATTATTTAATCGAAATTTATAAATAAACCTGAAATGTTCATCCAGGTATTTTAAGTGTCTACGAGTATTTTAGTGGATTGTATCAGGCCTTTAGGCAGAGCCAAAAAGGTGTGAAAACATACGATGACCACGATTGCAAAGGAAATTTATTTTTAATTTAACGCAATGCATCTCCTGGGGTGCTAAATACTTTTAACAACATTCTTCTGTTGTACAAATATTTACCACAAACATGAAAATTTATTTATTTCATACTGTATTACATTTGCATGTTTACCGGACTGATTTAAGCCTGATAATTGAGATTTTACAGTACAGTTATTTTTACGGTATACTGCATCGATACTAAGTGCCGATATTTCCATCTACGAATAAATTATTCGTCGAATAAATAAAAGAATACGCATCAAAAAGTGACAGCTAGAACAATAAGTATCATTTGAGCTATGATTTCGATGCGACATTTTTCATTTATTCGACGAATAATTTATTCGGTACTTTATTCGTAGAAGGAAATATCGGCCCTAAGGATTTGATGCACTCTATCGCTTTCCACAACTTTGAAAAATGTTAATAGAATGTCAACAAAACAAAATTGGTTGATATCATTATTATTATTTTTTATTAAGAGCAAGACGACCTGATTATATTTAAGAAAGGAAATAAGCATGAAAGCAAACTTTCCTCCAAAATTGTGACACAGGTATGAAATAAATAAACTCAATCGTTGTACATTGTACATCATATTTATGTCCGTTAATGATTTTCGCGGCACTCATTTCAAAATCCTTGACACTTCGTCGTCTCGTCCTGCAATATTTTATTCTTTCCGTAAAAACTCATTTACCGGACTTATAACGTAAATAAGTTTAAGAATCTGGAATCTTCTTGGCAATTTTAAAGATATAGTTGCTCTAAAATTTTCTGGCATTTATGAGATTCTGTGCCAGTGTTGTAAAGTTTACATTGATAAATCTGGTAGAACTCTAGCAAGAACAAGATTAGAAGAACATAAACGACATACTAGATTAAATCACCCTAATAAATCTGCAATTGCTGAACATGCTATTCAAGAATTACATAGAATTGATTTTGAAAACACGAAGATTCTAGCAAGAGAAAATAACTGGATGAGAAGACTAATAAAAGAAGCTATTGAAATCAAGAAAACTTAAATAATATAAATTTATTTGAAATCGGCACTAACGTGCTTAAAAATCGTCATTAAAAGCTCAGAAATCGTCACTAAAGTAACCCATTATACGACGATTTTCATGAAACAAAATTTCCAAGATTTAACTAAATAATTCCGATGACGGAATTGAGAACAAAACACATAATTTTGAGTGTTATTTACGATAACTTTACTGTTCGAGGTTGGCAACACTGAGTGTCAGTTTCAATTGACAACTAACAGATGTATAAACGTAACGTATATAATAATTTTTTTACAGTTTTTTCCTAATTTTAGATTTTAAATAAAATTTAATATGTACCGCGGCACTGCAATTCCTTTTTATCACTCACATAGTTTATTTTCCTCGGCCCTACGGGCTTCGCAAAATAAATTCCATATTCGTAATAAAAAGTTAAACTTCAGTGCCTTGATACATAAATAACTATTAAATACAAACTTTGAGTTTATAACTATTGTTCTTTCTTAATTTTTTGTTTATATTATTTGTATAACTTTGATCTATGTTACCCTTATTTCGTAAACACGTAATCTTGACTACATATTTATTGTTTGTGTATTTAACCTGAAGAAGGCAGCAAATAGCTACCGAAACGTCGTTTAATAATAGTTATTTACGATACAAGTACGTAAAGCTAGTCTTTAGTCACGAATGGGTCAATTAAAACACGAGCATAGCTAGTGTTTTAAGACCCCTGAGTGACTAAAGACGCTTTACGTATGTGTATCGTACAATATTTTATCTACGATATAATGAAAAACCCCAAAAAATATAAAAAAAATATTTTTATTTATGAAGTAGGATCACAATATTAAATGAGAAGTTGGCCATGATAACAAAATTTTTGCAAATTTGGCGTGCTTTAAAAATTTTAATCACTCGTTGCTTGGCAACCCGTGACTGCCCGTGACTTATGGGATCGTGTTACTAAACAACCGTTTTACAAACTTGAAACTAACAGTTAAACATCAATTTTACACACTATCGTAGATAAAAATAATAATTATACAGAACTATACCCAGATATTGTACATTTATTTATATTATGGTTTCTGAAAGATTTTTTCAATATTTAAATAACTATTGTATATTTTTAAAATTAGATGTAAATATTACTAAAGACAAATAAAATGAATGCTGATATATAGTGTGCTATAATTCAATTTTGTTTTCTGTTTCAGATGAGGCATAGGGGCGAACTTTTTCTGCTAGCCACGGCGCTAGCAGTGGCGCTAGTATCGGCAATTCCGGACTACTCCGGGCTTTATGGACCATACTGTCAAAGAATTGGTTGTTGCAGTCAACGAGATGACAAATGCGCAACTCCAATTATAGGTACTACGTCATGTTTCTAAACCGACAATGGGGTATTCCTGTCTAACTGAACTACCATAAAATAATTATAGAGTATATTAGATTATGTTAAAATATGTCTGGAAAATATAACAAATAATTTAAAAACATTACTTTCATTCATAATTTTATATTATAAATCTGCTTTTTTTCGCGGCTTTAAAATGCGTGACGTAAATGTGCCTACTGCTGCTCATTTCAGACAGATTTAAGTTTTCAAATGTCAAGTGCGCTGCCATCTTGTAATCATTTACCATAGTAGAATCAATTACAGGTAAATTTGATGAATCTGCTTGTTTGAACCCAGGCTCCATATTTCAAATCTTATCACACGCAATCCACAGATAAATATACTAACAAACAACAAATTGAAATGTAAACAAGTTTCTTGACAGTTTCAAACACGTGCGTCGCTACTCACTTGGCGATAGATGGCGCCTGATATCAGTTTACAGTCCATCTTTGAATTTTAAAAATATTTTATAAATTTAATATCTCACTTTTAACACTTCCAATTTTTCACTAAAATTTGAATTATTGTAGATCTAATAACATTTACAAATAAAAAAAAAATTGTCCCAAAAATGCAGGAATACCCCATTATAACTAATACCAAAATTAGAAAGACTTTTGGATTAAGTTCTTTAAAATTATTTTATTTGAAATCGGCACTAAAGTGCTCAAAAAACGTCATTAAAAGCTCAGAAATCATCACTAAAGTAACCCATTATACGACGATTTTGAGTAACCCAGTTTGGCAACCGTTAAATAATTATTGTACAATTAGGATAATTTTGGCAGATATATTGACGTACTATAGTAAATTTAAACGTAACATGAAACAAAATTTGCAAGAATTAACTAATTAATTCCGATGACGAAATTGAGGACAAATCACATAATTTTGATTGTTATTTACGATAACTACATTTCTCGAGGTTGGCAACACTGACTGTCAGTTTCAATGGGCCCATAAACCAATTTTTTAAATTTTTTTTTATGAAACTTTATTATCATATATGACGATCAGTGAAAACCCGATGTGAAAATTCCAAATATTACCGGAGATATGATTTTTTGTAGTGTGTGTAACGTCACGGGTACTGCTCCAGTAGCACTAAAACAGAGATTTTTCATGATAGTAGATATTACATATTTTTTAATGTAAAATTAATATTTACATATTCTAAGTCTTTATTTACAACAATTAAACTTAAAATAAATAAAGATAAAATTCCTTTGGTAACTTTAGAGTATTTTACTTGATATTCGAGTAAGTAATAAACGAAAGTTTGAGAACAGTGGCGCTGGTAGTAGTTTAACATAACCTCAGCATACAATTTTAATCAATAGTTTTTCAACATAGCACAATAAAACAGTGAAATTTTAAAACAATTAATAGAAGCCCAACAAATATAATCTTAAATACCAACAAACAAAATAAATGAAATGACATTTCGTAGATCCATTTTAGCCCACAATAGGCGTTGGGCGCCACGGCAGACGCGCGATTTACACATTTCATATTTCTGACTAATAGCATCAATGCAATACCCGTGAGGTCAAAATATGTTCAATTCGTTATATGGCTTTACTCCTGAATATTTAAAACAAAAAAATACTTTACTACTAATAATTCCATAAGTGCTACACGATTTTGATATAAATTTGTCATATTTCGTTTATAGTTTATACGCCCATTGACAATTTTTCGAATTTTAGATTTCAAATAAAACTTCGTGAGAAAAAATTGAACTTCAGTGTCTTGATACATAAATAACTATTGGAACACTTAATCCAAAAGTCTTTATAATTTACTACGAATTCTGAATTTTTTCCAAGTAATTAATACTATTTTGTCGTTAGGAACCCTATGCTATTGTGATAACTTCTGTGACCGGATAAACTCAGAGGATTGTTGTCCAGACTTCTATTCGCATTGCCGAGGAATTTCACCTCCTGAGAACATCACAGCTCCCTGCAAACTTAACGGGAAATATGTCTTGCCAGGACATTCAGCAAAGGACAATTGCAATAATTGGTATTTATTTACTTAATGATACAAGAAACTAGTTGTACTAATTATTTTCTTTATAGTAAATGTGTCAAGATGGGAGGCAAGCACGAGCTACTCTGTGAAGACAACCCGTGTATCATCGAACCAGAAATCATTAATGCAGTGAACGCCGAAGACGAGAAAACCGGATGGCATGCTTCGAATTACTCCGAGTTTTGGGGAAGAAAACTCAGCGAGGGGCTCACTCTCAGACTTGGTATGAATACTGATAATTTGAAATACAACAATAGTATGTTGTGTTAGTAGGAGTAAACGTGATACTTTGGTTAATAACACATGTTATATTTTCTTCAAACACCAATAGAAATTATAAATAATTAAAAAAATGCTCAAACCTTCTGTGTTATTCAGCATATCTAATTGCTATAGTATATGTTGTTCTTTTTTTATGTTTCATTTTTAACTGTCCTTGTACTTGAATTTACAACTTTACTATTTTTCAGTACTTATTTATGTACCTAGAACGAAAAGTGAAACTTTAAGGTACTAGCAAGTTGTTTACTTGCCAGGACCTTAAAGTAACATTTCGTTCGAGGTACATATAAAATTTTATTTCATACTAGTTGTTAAATTATAGTATTTATTAACAGAAATTATCAAAAATTCGTAAAAATATGAGTTGACAAGTAGGCTAAATAATAATTTCTATAAGAACAAGTATTTGTTTATAAATAATAAAAAAAATTAAAAGTCAAATTGTACTTTAAAGTCGTAAGACTTTAAAGTTCCACTTTTCGTACGACAAATAGTCCGAAAAATGTAACATAAGTAAGAAGTATGAAATAAAATATTTTCTACACTGTTTTGGAAACTACACATTCTACAACTAAAAACTGTATTGGAACAACTATCATTTCATACGCCGCGTATGGAATAATTTCGACGAATCAGAGCCGCATATTAGCGCGATATATGAAGCATCTTGATTCTGTTACTATGTTTGTTTTAATTTTATTAATTTGCGTTTGACGTTTCCAACAGTTTTATATTTGTATTTTTTGTATATTTTCCAAAATCTTGTTATAGAAACTATAGTCTACATTCTACAACATGTAACGGAATTGCATATCCTACACTCGCAAACCGTAGTTTTCGCCTTTGGCTCGGACTACAAACTTTTTGCTCGCGTGGAATATATGCCATTCTATTACTTGTTGTAGAATATACTATTACTTTGCCAAGGAGATACTTTTGGCTGAACACAAATACATAAAATATGCTCAGTTGATGTTTAAAGAAAACTATCAGGAACTTTTAATTCGCGCACTCGTACGGTAAAATATAGAAAAACAGCACTGGCTTTCGTCAAGCATTCTACTACTAAATATAACAAGATTTAGTTCATAAAATATTACTTACATTCATTTTCGTTTATCAAAATCCTCAAAAACCACAAAGAAAGAAAAATATATGAACAAATTGTTTTTTTTTCTCTGTTATATCATCAAATTCCTTAACAATTTTGCTGCTATGAATTTGTAAATTTTCTAGTATTTTGATTAAACAGTTCATTAATAGCTTTGTTCAGCAGAAGAATAATTTTGGAATCATTCAATAGAAGTTGATATTTGATTTGAGAAATTTTGTTTGTAAAGGTACTCTTCAACCCCATAAAAGTGTGATGCGAATGGAACCAATCAGACGAATCTACGATCCGAATAGTTTGCCGAAAACATTTGAAGCTGAGACCAAATGGCCACAACAACTGTCCAGGATTCAAGATCAGGGATGGTGCGGGTCTTCTTGGGCTATTTCAACGGCTGCCGTCGCCTCTGACAGGTCAGCAGTTTTCTCTACTTTATTGACATAGTATCAAATTTGCAGTTTTTATGTAGCGATGAGTTAACATCTAAAATTATGTTTTACAGTATGTGTTAATTAGTGGATGGTGTGGCTGGTAATTGCGGAATGATGTTAATGTGTTATTTTAATGGTTTTAGGTTCGCAATTATGTCGAACGGCGATGAGCAAGTAACCTTGAGTGCCCAACACCTCTTGTCCTGCAACAATCGCGGCCAGCAGAGCTGCAATGGAGGGTATTTGGACCGCGCCTGGCTTTTCCTAAGAAAATTCGGGTGAGACACTATTTCTTTATACATTATGAATTACTAAAACTTTTCATAGATTTACTTGATTTACTCGAGTTTCTTAGTGCACATTGGGTTTAATAATTATTTTTACAGAAATATGCCAGTTACATTTGAATTAACAAATGAAATTCTATAAACAAATGATTTATAGATCACATAGTTGTCATAGTACTATGTAACATAAACAAATTTGATAGAACTTAATTTATAAACTCATCGTCAGATGAATAAAAATTTTATTGTAACATTTTTTGCTATTGGTTCCATTTAAAAAAATTACACTTATCTTGAATGAGCATAAGAAAAGAAATTTCTACTCTGCTAGTTAGACAGTAAAAATATTTACTTTAATTATTTGAAAGAATTTTCTCAATATGCGTAAGTTTAGAAATGATTTACAAATAATAATTTTTTGCCGTTTCTTAAAACCAATGAAATGCTTAATTGTGTATCACGTGTCTGCTGTCATTATTATACTGAGAATAAAGCTCTAGTGATTATTCCCGAGAATAATCTCTGTAGCTTTTTTGTTTTTGTTTACAAATGTCAGATATCAGATAGTTATCAACAGAAGTAAAAATTGAGCAAAAAAGATAGGTTTAGTAGCGGGTCTGAAGATGAAATAAAAAAATAATCTAATCAAATATAACTCGAGTATATTTCTCAAACTTGTTGCCATTTGGCTATTGATTGGCAACAAATTTTCGAAAGATCTGTCAAATTATTTTCAATTTATTCTCACTCTCTTGTATTATTATACATACACACATACATATATAACATCACGCTATATCCCACTTAGAGGGGTAGCACGAACGCAGAAACACAGTCAACCAACGACCAATCTCCTCCAAACATTCCAATCCTGACGCACCACTTTCGCCTTGTCCACATTCATAGTCCGATTCATACATTCTCGTTTATTCTACACACTCGGAATCATTTGTTCATGCAACAAACCATCAATCATACCCAACCAGTTATTCCTCAGACGCCCATACAAACTCACCCAAATACACTTGCGAGCAAAAAAATCGACCCACCTTGCATTTTTCACGTTAAATGAATTTTATTTAAAAACTACTTACGGAATTTAAATAATAATAATAAAATATGACTAGAATATTTAGAATGATATGCTTTTTCTAAAATTAATAAGTTTTTAAGTTAATTAACGGTCTTAAAATTAAAAATGTCTATTTTTACGCGCTACAGCAATTACGAGTTTCGCGCGCATCCAAGGTTATAAAAGCTTGTGCACACACTATCAACACGTCATTTGCCGATCAGCCCTTAAACTGTGAACTACGGATCCAGTATAAGCAGATCAGTGTATTAGCACAAGCAGAAGCAATTTTATAAGATGCACACCTCGCGGATTGTAGCCGCTCAAGTTGTTGCTCTTCTTCGCGCAGGGTTTAACCTACGTATTGTGGCGAGACGGCTTAATTTAACCCGTTCTACTTTAATACCCTTAAAAAGAGCTCATTTCAAAGATTATGAACTGACCGCTGAAATAACAAATTTTTAAAAATTATATGCTATATAATATTTTAATAAAACTCATTGAAAGTAAAAAATATGAGGTGGGTCGATTTTATTGCTCGCAAGTGTATATTAGTTTCACCAACCTTTCAATCGACATTCGCTCAACATGTCCAAACCACCTCAACTGACTCACTCCCACTTTCTTAATAACATTCTTCTCAATCTCACACTTACCATATGTACACTAATGTATTCCGTATACGATCACGTCTCGTATACCCACACACTCCTCTACAATATCTCATTTCCACAGCAGTTATACGTCGTTCATGCTTCTTCATCCACACCCAACATTCAGAACCATACATCAATGTAGACACTAACACACCATTATAAACACACAATCGAGTATCTCTAGATACATTCACGTTTGAAGTAAATGTACCCAGAGCACCCAATACCTTGCACCCTGCAGACACTCGCCTTTCAATCACCCGGTCAATACGCCATCCCTCGAGAACATACTACTCAAATATACAAATTCATTCCTTGTTGCAGTCTCACACCATTCACTGAAACATTACAATCAGTCACCAAATCTTTCTTCTCAAACACCAACACTTTACATTTATCGACATAGCAGATTTAAACCTTTGCATTTCATTTATGTTCACAATCATTCTTCTCAATTGCTCCTCAGTTTCACCCAATATGTTTACTAAACAGTGATGTTTCTTTGTAGTATCGTCGACGAGAACTGCTACCCCTACGCTGGTAGAGACGAGAAGTGCCGCATCCCTAAACGAGCGACTTTATTATCCGCCCATTGTGGTCCCCAATCAGGGGGTGCTAAGCGCAAAGAGATGTACCGCGTGGCTCCGGCTTACCGCCTCGGAAACGAAACCGACATCATGTACGAGATCCAGCAGAACGGACCAGTACAAGGTAAGAGAGAATTCATTAGTTGAAATTTGAATATTTTGGGAATGGAGAAGTTATACACAGTAAAAATTTTGATTTGCGATTTGTCAATTTTGCGGTTGTTGAATATTTTCAGTTAATATTGACAAATTGTATTAAATTAACAATTTGAACAAATATGGCAATTTGTTAAATTAAAATTTTGTCAATTCTGAATTTTTGACAAGAAAATTGTTTGCTGGATTTATTACAAATAGACTCGTCAATAATAACAAGTAAATTTAGCTAACTTATCAATTTGAAATTGTTAAAGGAAGTTTATATCTTTTGTGACAACTTGATTTGTTATAATAACTATGATTTATTGTTCTGCTTCAATATATTACTAAAATATTTAGGCAAAATTACATAAAAAAAAATGTTAATAATTACTATATTCACAATTACGTTTACTTACGAAATACACAAGAATAATTTGTTACTTGCTAACAAATTTGAAACTTGTGAAATTAACAAAAATTAAGGGTGGATCGTCTGGGACTAAAAATTTTGTCTATAATTTTTTTACTGTGTATATGAATAAATAATAATTAGATGGATATCAATCCTTTTTTTAATTGTGTCATATTAAACAATTTTATAATTTTGACATACTTTTTATTTTTTGAAAACTATAGCTATTTGTAAGGAAAAGTAATATTTTTCAAAAACACACCTATATACGGAAATTAATACTTTTCCTACGTGTTGGACACAAGATTTTTTATACTATCGTTTGAAAATAATTATTTTATTTGAAATCGGCACTAAAGTACTAAAAAAAAATCGTCATTGAAAGCTCAGAAATTGTCACTAAAGTAACCCATAATATGACGATATTGAGCAACTTAGTGTTGGCAACCTTTAAATAATTATTGTACAATTTGGATAATTTTGGTAGATATATTAACGTACTATAGTAAATTTGGACGTAACATGAAACAAAATTTGCAAGAAGAATTAACTAATTAATTCCGATGATGAAATTGAGGACAAAACACATAATTTTGAGTGTTATTTACGATAACTTCACTTCTCGATGTTGGCACCACTGACAGATGTATAAACTTAACTTATATTGTAATTTTTTTACAGTTTTTTCGAATTTTAGATTTCAAATAAAACTTAATATGTACCTCGGCACTGAAGTTCCTTTTTATCACTCACATGGTTTATTTTCCTCGGCCCTGCGGGCCTCGGCAACTAAATTCCATATTCGTGATAAAAAAAATTGAACTTCAGTACCTTGATACATAAATAACTATTGTATTAAAGTTTTGAAATTGATATTGATTGATTTGTCATTTTGACCTTTTGAAAAACTAGAGAATCGTAGATAGCATGTATAAAAAATTGTCTCGGAAGTAGTTAATTTAAATAACAATACTTTCTCAAACAAATCATCTAAAGTTATATTTTTAAAATGTAAGAATGTTACTGTTAATATTTACAATAAATAAAGTTTTTGTTACAATAATAATTGATTTACATTTACGCACTAGTGCGTAAAAATACAATTTTTCCTGACTCAAATGAATATTGAAATCAAAGACATTTTCAAACGATAGTATAAAAAATATATTACTTTGTATTTTACGTTGACGCTTCTGTCCTGAGGATGGATCTGTGTAAGGTCGAAACGTAGAGTGAGAGTGAATAATAATTTATTAAAAGGATTGATATCCATCTAATGTTTTATTCCTTTAGAGATTTCAATGTTATGAAATTGAATATTTAATGTACATAATGTGTTTATATTTATTTGTAGCTACAATGAAGGTGTACCAGGACTTCTTCTCGTACCGTACGGGAATATATAGACATTCAATGCTTTCCACTCTACATCGTACTGCTTATCATTCAGTTAGGATTGTTGGTTGGGGAGAAGATAAGTCTAGCTATCCATCTAAGAAATACTGGGTAAGGAACTAACATCAATATAAAAGTATTTATAGTTTTATTGGTTCAAAATTATGAAGAAACTGAATACTAAATGTTACTATTTATATTTGGACGGCATTATTATTTTGTTGGTAATATTCGTTAGGTTTGAAAAGGATGGATTGTCTGTTGACAGATATGAGTCACAGAAACAAATTGTTACTAATAGTTATAGCATGAAGCCCAACGCAAGTATGATAATTTCAAATCAAACTATTTATATTTGTTATTTAAAACTGCATAACTGTCATTCAAATAAAATAGACAGTAATTGAATAAATGTAAAACATAAACAAAGTGTTTTGGTTTAATTTCTGTAATTTTTTTATTAAAATTCAAAGTTTCGAATTACTACACGTAATTCTTCATCAGGAAACAAGTAAAACAGTAACTAAATAACAAAAAATTATGATTTATATAACAGAGGAAGATCGAAATGTGCCAATGACAGACTTAAAATAAAAGAAACTATAGAAAACTATAAGCTAAAGAATACTGCGAATCAGAAAGAAGGCCACGAGTTGGACAAGACATGGCTTCCTCTGTTTTATAAATCATAATTCATTGTTATTTTTTGTTGTTAATAGTAATTTGTTTACCTTGGCAGCCAAATAACATATTTACAGCAGAGGCTGCCGTTTCATTGACGAGGCGAAGCCCAGGCTATGAATACTGCCGAAGCTATAAATTTGTGTTTGGTGCCGAGTTGAACATATAATATTTTTGCCGATTTGGAATTAATATTAATTTAGTGACAATTCAACTCATCAAAAGTGGTCCAATAGATTTTGAGAATTTAAAAATTTTCCACCAATTGCAAAGAATTATACTGACATTTTTCACTATTGATCTCATCGATACTAATGGTCCCATCAATAATTTTAAACAATTGAAATATTGCACTGTTACAGTTTAAAGAAAAAATACATTTTTATCCGTTCAATTGGCTTCCGAATACCATTCGTGTTACAAGTTATGTAAACAATTTTTGGGGCTGCATGGTTATTACGCTTGAAAATATCACTCATGCTGCGTACTCGTGTTATTTAAAATAAAGCGTAATACCCATTCGTGAAACAACAACAAATATATGATTATTTTATATACATATTTTAAAGGTTATTGATGTTGCCATGCGTTTGTTGAACGGTTGCTATGCATTTGCTGACGGTTACTATGCTTTTATTGAGCGGTTTCTATGAAAAATATTTTTACAGCCTATATATAAAAGTGACACTTTACAGACTGTTAGCAGTCCGTAAAGTATCACCTTTAATGTCAATCGGCAAAAAAATTTATTTAGTTTCTGTTACTATTTACGAGTAGGTACTTGTTTATGTTGTTAATTTATTTTTCCTGAAGAGGTATTATGTGTAGTACTACAAAAATTTAAATTAAAACTCGTTATTCATTGATTAATAAATGTGTTATGAAAGTTATTTCTACTTATTGCAATAATTAAATTTACAAGTTGTTAATTAAAATATTAAACGTAATTTGTAATATAAAATGAAAAAATTCTTACTGTTGAGTACTTATTGATAATTTTTATTTATCTGATAGATTAGTTATTTCTCACTTAAATCTTAAATTTTTTCTATGCGGATTTTTGAGACCCTCATATCGAATTCCACAGCCGACAACGACAATTACCATTTTAACCTTACCGCTGTAGTTCTTTGTCCACTAATATCTTTTAGTGTCACGTATCAAAATCTGGGAAAGCATGTTGCCAAAACCCAAATGAGTTAAATGCATGATGATATATTTGTTTATTATCGGAAGATAGTTATTATTTTCGTAATTTATCTGCTTCTAAATGAGTCTATTTCTCGTTAAAATAATTTCCAATTAATTTTGGTTTGTGTGTCCGCAGAAAGTGGCAAACAGCTGGGGCAGGGACTGGGGTGAAGATGGTTACTTCCGTATCTCCAGAGGAACCAACGAATGCGACATCGAATCATTCGTCCTCGGGGCTTGGGCGCAGCCTGCCATGGAGGAGAACGACGTGGCCCCGTTCCGTCGCCGCGGCTACCGAAACTAAACATACACCCAGGTGGCGCTAGTGAGTCCGTACAAAATTCATAGGCGCAGAGAGGAATGAGAAGCTAGAACCAATAGCTTTCTAAATTTTCGACTCCACAATTTTGGTACATTGCATTTTATAACAGTTACAATAAGCGTAGGTTCTAGATTGGATGTGAATGTACAGCAAAGCAAAATGACTGTGTATGTGCCATAAAAGCAATCAGACCCTGTGCCCTAATCACGTCAGCCTTGAAAATCGCTAAGTAAAATAACAAAAAAACAAAAACGTAACGCTAAATAATCCACTTAGCGTATTAGTGATAAATCCGTGTCAAAAAATATTGTTTTGTTTTCTATGTTTGTCTACACGTTTATCGTTACTCAGTTGTTTTAACAAATGAATGTGATTTGCCCGATAATTTTTATGATTTGAATGTCATTATTTTTATAATCTTAGTGGTTAGTATTTTACCATTGTATTCATTTTAATACTGCCATTTCTATCATGTGTTCACTGTTGAAATCTGTGTTCATGTGATCCCTTATTAAATACTTTATCTTTTATGTATATTTATGAATTATTTTTAAGATTTTTCTGTTTTTATTTCAATATAAATGCTTTTGTACGTAGAAAATATATTTAGTTTCAAAAATTGTTTTGTTTTGACAAAAGTACTTATTTAAGTAATAAATTTTGTTTATTGATATTTCTAAGTTATACGAATATATTTTTCGAAACATATTTCAAGATATTTAATAAGAATAAACATATTTTTCTAGATATTTGTGTATAGTTTTATAAGCTACGAATAAGAATAAATAAATAAATAACGTATTAGTTTTAAAATATTTGTAATATTGTTGATCTGTACGGAATATGTCTAAATAAACATATTAACAGTAATTTTATGTGTTTATCACCCAAGATTACCCTTCAGTACCGACGCCTATGCAACCCTTATGATCAATATTTTTCCTTAGTTACCTTATTTTATCGACCGCTTTTAGTTCACAACATGAACTTGTATTTGCAACACTTTACAGAAAAGTTCATATCAAATAATTTATTTCTGTAAATATTTTTCAATTTTATTGTATGAGAAATGGCCCAAGGAATCAGGCCCGTATTTACTTTTGATTTAAACAGTAAAATTATCCCCGGTCGAGTGACTGTTGGAAAATATGATGGAAGCCATCCCTGTTTGACTGTTGCTACTACTGCTGACAAGGTAAATGTTTATTTATTATTGTTTATAAAAAATATGAATAAAATTTTGTAAATATTCTTGATTAGGTTTTGATACACAGTCCTCACAGGCGATCTGTGTTACCGACTGGTCGTGTAATATGGTCCGAATCAAATAAAGAGATCGCTATTTTGAATATGAATCAAACTATAACGGCTTTACATGCAGAAAAGTTTCTGCCGAATGATGAAAAAGATGTTCTTATTATTGGTAATACATAGAAATGAAACGAGACTTTCTATTTTTAAGGTCAAACATACGAGTCGAAAGAACGAGTCCTTAATTTTTTTTAAAAACAGCAAATTCTGTATTCTTCATTTATTTTCATGTTCTTTATGGTCCAACAACCTCCATCCGTCAAAATTTCATGGAATTTTTACAGTGACATATATTACAATGTCAGATGAAGTACATATTTTTGTTGGGTTCGTTCACTCCCATGAATTTTGTTTTGCAAATTCAAATTTGAATAAATTATTTCTTAGAATTATTCTTATTGAAAAACAAAACAATTATTACAGTAAGATCTTTGAACATTCTAGTATTTACATATGTGGCTGAAAAGGATCGCTAAAACATTAAACTATAAAAAAATATTCGTTGAAGTCTAGTTGGTCAAAAATTCAGAATTTTGATACTGTATTTCTCATTCCCATGAACGACTACAGTAATGAAAATAATTCGTATATTTATACATATGATCGATCATCTATAACATGCTAAGTTAATTTTCATTTGAATTTACAGTTTTTCAGAAACAAATAAAAATATACCAAATAACACACTTTTTGGTATATTTTTATTTGTTTCTCAAAAACTGTAAATTCAAATGAAAAATAATCTTAGTATGTTATAGACGATCATATTTATAAATATACGAATTATTTGCATTACTGTAGTCGTTCATGGGAATGTGTGGCATATATTTTACTACTTTGAAAATTATGTTCATGCATAATTTGTAAACAAAATTAGCATTTTAAAATTTATTACAAAACTTTGGACTTTTATGTACAAATGTAGGTATAAAACATTATGTTTCATTTATTATAATAATGATATATTGTTTCAAAAAAGTTACGTTCATCCTGCGCTATCTTCATCCCGTATGGTTGACCTTAAATAATCGCACTTAACATTTTTTTAAATATAGAATACATGTTGCAGACTAATATATGCGGGTGGGAGTGAGGGTGAATGATTGCGTTAGGTATGATTGATGGTTTGTTACGTGAACGAATGTTTTCGAGTTTGAAAAATGGACGATCTTGTATGAATGTGGTCGAAGCGAAAGTGGTGTGTCAGGATAGGAATGTTTGATTGTTGGTTGTTAGTGTTTCAAGGTTAGTAGTTAGTATTACCCCACTGTGTGGGATATAGCTTGATATTATGTATGTATGTATGTTATTTATGTGTTCTTATAAGAACTATAATTACTGAAATATATTATTAAGTATATAATATAGTTTTCCTAAAGCTGGGCCAAGAATATTGCAATTAATATATTTACTAATTGTAATACTCGTATTTTGCGTAACTCGCCTGCGGCTCGTTTACGCAAACTATACTCGTATTACAAGAAAGGTCATTGTAACACTAGCTGTTCAATATACTATTCCGTGATCTTTTTTTTATGTATTGTTTGTTAATCGCTTTCCAGGTTCGCCCACCCACCTTCTGGTGTACCACGTGCACGACAACAAGGACGTAGTGTACCGAGAATGCGCAGATGGTGTACGGGCAGTAGCCGTTGGACGTCCTCTCCAAAGTGTGGTACCTCTACTGCTCGTTGGAGGAGGTTCCACTGTGCATGCTTTTGATGCTCAGGGAACGGAAGTGTTCTGGACGGCCGTAGGAGATAGAGTGACTGGATTGGCGGTATTGGATTATAATAGGGATGGCAATAATGAGGTAATGACAGACCGAGGGTTCATTGATAAGCAGAAGATATTTTCTTAATCCAACACTTGTAAAATTATATATAAGGAAACATATATTTGTTACTTACATTATGTAGAGTTTTGGGCCAACCAGAGAAAATAAATTGTTAAAGAGTTGAAAAGAGTTTGAAAGTATCACAAAAATTCGCCATTACACACGACAGAAACATGAATATGACAGTTTGAATAGTTGAAAACAGCGTTTTCTATGTTTTTGCAAGCTTAAATCAGCAATTTTATCGTGATTTCACAAAAATTCGCCATTGTACACGACAGAAACATGAATATGACAGTTTCAATAGTTGAAAACAGCGTTTTCTATGTTTTTGCAAGTTTAAAACAGCAATTTTATCGTGATTTTACAAAAATTAGCCATTACACATGACAGAAACATGAATATGACAGTTTCAATAGTTGAAAACAGCGTTTTCTATGTTTTTGCTAGCTTAAAACAGCAATTTTATCGTGATTTCACAAAAATCGCCATTACACACGACAAAAACATGAATATGACAGTTTCAATAGTTGAAAACAGCGTTTTCTATGTTTTTGCAAGCTTATAACAGCAATTTTATCGTGAATTCACAAAAATTCGCCATTACACACGACAGAAACATGAATATGACAGTTTGAATAGTTGAAAACAGCGTTTTCTATGTTTTTGCAAGCTTAAAACAGCATTTTTATCGTGAATTCACAAAAATTCGCCATTACACACGACAGAAACATGAATATGACAGTTTGAATAGTTGAAAACAGCGTATTCTATGTTTTTGCAAGCTTAAATCAGCAATTTTATCGTGATTTCACAAAAATTCGCCATTACACACGACAGAAACATAAATATGACAGTTGAAATAGTTGCAAACAGCGATTTCTATGTTTTTGCAAGCCTAAAATTGTTAATCCCAATCTAAAAATTTGTCATATAATATATCTATTCATACAAAATGTGATACTGCTTAATAAAAGTATTATTGATAGACAAACCGAAATGCGCCCCCACGGGAATGAGCGTAAATTCTACTTGCACAAGTTTGAATTGTACAAAAGTGTAGTTTTTTAACACACAAGAAATGAGAGTGGACTACATTTTATTTAGTAATTATTTATAGTTTGAATTTCAAAACTTTATATAAATACAAAAAGTTTCATCAATACTTTTCAACTAACATCTTGGTGGATTGAATTTTGATGGCAATGCCCGCGCAAAAATATGTCATATACTCAGATCTGCTCTAAGCAGATTACTAAATCTAGATTAAAAAAAAAACGCCTCTCAATTTTTACATACATACATACATAACGTCACGCTATGTCCCACTTAGTGGGGTAGCACGAACCCAAAAACACAGTCTACCAACAATCAATCTCCTCCAAATATTCCTATCCTGACACACCACTTTCGCCTCGTCCACATTCATAGTGCGATTCATACATGCTCGTTTATTCTTTACACTCAGAATCATTCGTTCACGCAACAAACCATCAATCATACACAACCAGTTATTCCTCGGACGCCCACGCAATCGTTCACCTTCAATCTCACCCACATATATTAGATTCACCAACCTTTCATTCGACATTCGCTCAACATGTCCAAACCATCTCAACTGACTCACTCCCACTTTCTTAACATAAATTTTTTGTTTTGACTGAATATCGAGTATTAGAAAACTCTAGCATTTATAATTACATTTTAGCTGATAGTAAGTGCAGAAGACTATATAATCCGAGTGTACAAAGGAGACCGTCTGATTTCTGAACAAGCGGAAACGGAAATGGTAACAGGACTAATAGAACTTCCCGAAAATCGTTACGGATATTCCGTGTCAAATGGTACAATTGGAGTGTACGAACAAGATACTCGACTATGGAGAGTTAAGGTAGGAATTACTTCTTATTGTATGTAACAAAATAGATGTTAAACCTGTTTAATTTTGATCTCAATATAGTCTCAAAACTTTCTAACTAATAATACAATTATTACTTTTATAATATTTCACACGACACATATTTTTGACATTTCACAATTATTTATCACGTTTGACACATAGATATTAAAAATGTTTTAGTTTTTGTTCCCATTGTAACTAAGATTGTAGAAATATATTCTTATATATTTAATTTAGTTTTTCTCAAAATTAGAAGCATGTACAAGAAAAATGCAAATAACATTTTATATTCCAAATACTTTTGCTAACATCTTTCATTTGAAACTTTTTCTCATAGCTGATTCTATTTTTGAAATAAATGGAATTTATTGTTTTGTATGTCCAGTAAACTTGCTCTTCCGGTTTTTCAATTTCATTGAAAATCAACTCAGCTCTTCATTTTTTCATTAAACTTATAAATTCCAAGTTTCGTTTACATAACTTGTCTCGTCCATGAGATATTGCGCATACGGACATCCATCCATCCATCCATCCTCACACACAGACATCATTGAGAAATTGGTCTTAACGGATTCAGTGGACGTCAAAATATGTATTTCCGCAAAAATCTCGTCAGCGATTTTGTCGTGATTCCAATACTTCCTCATACGTTGTATAAGAAGCCTTCATACTCATCGTCCCTAAATTTACATTTTCAAAAAAGATCTAGAGATATTCAACTGTCACGCCTTCTTGAACACATTTTTTTCGCGAATCTTCTCCATCCAAACTTTACCTTCACATTCATCTGTTCTTTCCATTTCTGTCTCTCTACATTACAATCTCAGATGTTCCAATGTTTCTTCTTCTCTTTATTACTACTGTCATCTTAAAATATGTTTTATATTCTAGTCTAAAAACATAGCAATATCATTGTACCACTACGACTTGATGGGCCACGGAGCGAACCAACTAATAACAGGCTGGTCGAACGGTAAAATCGATTGCAGATCTATAACAACTGGAGAAGTACTCTTCAAAGACAGCATGGCTCACGGAGCCGCTGGAATAGTCGAGGCAGACTATCGAGGAATTGGGAAAGCTGATCTAATTTGCGTCAGTGTTGAAGGAGAAGGCAAGAAAAATATTTAACTTCAATGAAAAACCTTCAATGAATCATCAATTTGGTTTCGGTTTTAGTTAGAGGTTACTGCACCACAAAAATGATCGTTTCCAATGTGAAAGGATCAAATCCTGAACAAGATGCAGTTAGGGAACTTTTGGTACAGAAGCAGGTTTTAATGCTGGAGCTCAAACATTATGAAAACAATTCTAAGTATGATTGGTATTCGATTTAATGTTGCAATGTTATTTGGAAGGATAAAAGAATTCAATCTTGACCACTGGCTTGGTTTACAAGTTGTGTAATCTTGATTGAATCCCTTTTGATCTACCGATGATGACGACAATTTATCAATCGACTGTTAGTCAAATGTTAACTAACAGGAACATAAGTAATACAGTAACATAACTGTCGATTGATAAACCGGCCCTTAGTTGTTGAAATACGTATATAGATTTGTTTGTTTATAACTTTAAGGCTTAGGGGATAAATTTAATTTTTAGATTGGATGATTTGTAGATTTAATGAAGAAGTCAACAGGCCAAGAGACATGGAAAATATGGGGATTATTCCAGCGAATACCCGATTGCAAATTGGAATTTCTACCAGTGAGGAGATAGGCAAGAAGGTAAATAAATATATCATCCATAGAACTAATAAAATGTATGAAAGGAGTATAGACAAAGACAGTGTGTAAGCAACAGAGCGCAATAGAGATAGAGAGACGAAAGTCACGTGACGGATGACAAAATTACAAGAACTTGGTTTGACTTATGAGTAAAATACTGTTTTGATAGACTTTTGTGCGAGTTTTTGTCCCGAATTTATTATCTTATCAATTATATATGTCTTATTTAAATATTTCAAATATGGTAAAATCCGATTCTACATATAATTGTACAGAACGAGTTACAAAAGACAGATATAAGCTAAAAAATGAGAAAATTTTCAAATTATTTACTTAAATGTGTGGTAATTTAAGCAACAAGAATTTTTCTAACCAATAGCTGATTTGAGGGATATTCACTTTAAACAACATTGATCGACAATAGTATATTGTACAACGAGCATGGAATGGTATCCATTTCCTACGAGTATGAAAGTTTGTAGCATGAGCCGACGGCGAATGCTTCAAATCATACGAGTATGAAATGGACATTTCATGCGAGTTGTACACTATATTTTTTCTACGACCACGATATTATTTCCCAATTCATTTAATTTTAATAATAAAATTGTCCCGCTTTTACCATTCCAATATTTGACAATCCTAAATAAGTATCCTAGCAATGGCACCTGTACTGAAAAGAGCTGACCTGTATTGAAATACGCACAAAACAAATTTCTTTTCGCACGATGATTGCAATATACCTCATATCCCTAACAACAACAAACATACAATGAGCAGATTTCTAAATGGTCGTACTAATATTCGCGCTTGTAAATTACCAGTTCGGAGACAACTACTGTTAAATTTAAAAAATCTAATGTGGACAACACACGACTTTCTTATACATATACAACTGGATATAATTCTAATGAACATTATAAAAACAATTGACTGTCCCTCAAAAGTAATTTTTTATAAGTTGAAAAATCTTTTAGAACTCAGTAATAAATGAAAAGATTTTTTGTTTAAGTTCTGTAAATTTTTTATTAAGGTTCAACGTTTCGAATTACTTCACGTAGAATTTTATAAAACTGGAGCCAAAAATATTTTCAATAAGTTCAAAAAACGAAAGTTCTGAATGTTATATTTTGTATTAGAAAAAGATGAATACAGGATATATAAATAATTATTTTAAATTCACTCACACAAGACATTTATTTTAAACCTTCTAAATTAATATTTTATTTATATACAACACTGAAAAGAACGCATTTGAGTAAAATATAAAATATTTATCTATAAGACTTTTTAAAATTTTGCAAAAATCTTATCAATTAATTATTTTGTATTTTATTTCAACTTTCTGTATAAGATAGGTATTTAATTTGATACCAAACTCAGTAGAATTCAAATAACTTTTGTATTAAAACAATTGAAAATCAACAAAAATTAATTTATCTGACGTTTAATTTGATACCAATCTCTCTAAGGCTTCATAAATATTTATTAAATATCATTTCACAAAATATAATATTAAACATATTAATTAGGCTTTCTTCAAATTGGTAGCAATATAAGAAAATTGCATACAATATTGTTTATTTGAAATCGCCATCGGCACTAAAGTGCTCAAAAATCGTCATTAAAAGCTCAGAAATCGTCACTAAAATAACCCATTATACGACGATTTCGAGCAACCGTTAAATAATTATTGTACAATTAGGATAATATTGGCAGATATATTAACGTACTATAGTAAATTTGGACGTAACATAAAACAAAATTTGCAAGAAGAACTAACTAATTAATTCGGATGACGAAATTGAGGACAAAACACATAATTTTGAGTGTTATTTACGATAACTTCACTTCTCGAGGTTGGCAACACTGACTGTCAGTTTCAATTGATAACTGACAGATGTATAAACTTAACCTATATTGTCATTTTTTAAAAGTTTTGTCGAATTTTAGATTTCAAATAAAACTTAATATGTTCCTCGGCACTGAAGTTCCTTTTTATCACTCACATAGTTTATTTTCCTTGGCACTACGGGCCTCGGCTACTAAATTCCATATTCGTGATAAAAATTGAACTTCAGTGCCTTGGTACATAAATAACTATTATTCAGAATATTATTGCTAATATCTTTTATTTGAATCTTTTTAACGCAGACGATTCCATATTCAAAATAAATTGAATTTATTATTTTATGTGTTAAGCAAACTTCCATTTCCAGTTTTGCAATTATGAAATAAATTAGTTTAGTTTTTCGCATTGTCATAGGAATTTCATTACTCTATCTTTTCTCGTACATGAATTATTGAACATAAAGACACACATCCACCCATCCACACAGATGTAATTAAGAAAATGGTTAAATCGGATTACGGGACCTCAAAACATGTATTTCCGTGAAACACTTGTCATCGATATTTTCATAATTCCTTTATTTTCTCATGTTACGTATAAGAATGTAAAAATAGACACAAACAATAAAATTCATTGACCATGTAATTCACTTTTCATTAATTTATTCATTCATTACTTCATTCGTTCATTCAGAAGGCTCCTATCAGTTTGTCGATCTATAGTTAGTATTCATTTCTGTTTTGCGTTAATCGTTTAATTTAAAATGACTCATATTTCCAGCCACATGTGGAGATATCAGTGGCAACGAACAACGACACCATAATAAAAGCAGTCATGGTTTTCGCAGAAGGAATCTTCAAAGGAGAAACATTAGTAGTCCATCCTCCAGACTCCAAATTATCCAACAACCTTTGCGTGCCTCTATTCCCTCCTAAAGACACCCCAGTTGACATTCATATCAAGGTACACTCCCTTCTACAATTCTCAAATATATAGCAATAACTTATTAGTTTCCAGGCTCTGGTCGGATACAAATCCAGTAAGCAATTCCACGTTTTCGAACTAACAAGACAATTACCAAGATTTTCAATGTATTCTCTGTCTTCGAAAGAGTTCATTAAAACTGATAGTTATGTCCAGTTCAAGATCACTGAGCGGATTCAAAGGATATGCATGTGGGTAAACCAGAACTTCTTGCTGGAGAATGATATTGAACCTACTGGTGACCCAGAGTTTAAGGTTCATTTAAAGTCGCTGAGGGATGGAGAACGTATTGGAATAGCTATTGATATATCTGGAAAGACGACTGTCTATACTAAGAACATGCTACTTGCTTCTGATTTGGTCAGATCGCTGACCAACTTCTTGAATTTGGACCATTTACAGGTGACGTTTAACTTTTTGAGATTGATGTAGCATTTAGGTATTAATAATGCACGATTAATAGATATAATGAAATTTATTCTAACTGAAATAAACTGTTATTTGTAACATTTGATGAACAACAAATCATAACATGACGTTGCATGCAGGGCCGGTTTTACCATAAGGCGAATTGGGCGACTGCCCTAGGCCTCCGAATTTAAGCGGCCTCTAAAAATTCTATGGATACTATACAAAACGATATATCATTTGTATTCTGCGTTAAATAATTTCATTATGAATGTATAATTTAAATTCACGCCTTAATTACATACTTTTACAACGGTAACGTCACTAAGTTAGAGGAATATAGGAAATATCATTTACGTTTACCAGTAAATTGATCATTTTAACTTTATACCGCTCGTGAAATATAGTTTTGGTTGAAGGGTGTGAGCGTGCCTAAAATTCAATAAGTACTATCCAATTTCAAATCTTTCGAAACGATCTAAAATGGCTGAGTTAGCAGAGATACGAACCAAAATTCTTTTTTAAGTTAGCTCGATTCGCTCGCGCTTTTTTCTAAACAAGCCCTAAGCCCGCAGAACTCACGCCCGACAAACTCGAATCACACTACGCATTTTTAATGGAACCTTTGCATAAATAGTAACTCATTTTGGTTCATCTCTTTTCTAAGTCGGTCATTTTTGTTTGTTGCACATTTTACAAATGAACATTAGACAAGTTTCGAGGGATTGGAAATTTGATAGCACTCATTGAATTTTAGGAAGACGCATGTGCTCCCGTTTTTGGATGGAAAAAAATTAGATACTTTATTTCGGCCTCTAATTATTTCCGCCTTAGGCCTCTAAATATATAAAACCGGCTCTGGTTGCATGAAGTTTATGACATTGATCAGAGTTACCAACTGTCTGGTATTACATTTTACAGTGTTGACAATATAAAAACATCACAGAATTCATGTTATGTTTTAGTCTTTTGCTTCGTTTCCTGATGATGAGAACAAGTTAAAGAATTTAATGGAAAGCTTAAATGAGATTCAGGATGCAAGATTAAGATTGGGCGCGGATGTTGCTGATAGACTTGGTCAAATTCGCGGATTGGTTATTAAAGCTGAAGACAGCAGAATTAATGCCATGTAAGATAATACGAGATCTGTTCAGGAAATAATCGGACATTTTTAATTACTTGCCAATGGAGATATTTTGCACGATGCGGTTGGCAGCAATGTGTTGCGCATAACCTCCTCTGTAACCACATGTTTGGATTGTTGATATCTCGTTTTAGTCCAAGAGCAGGCTGCAAAAAACCTGGCCGATCGAGTAACAGAATAAAATGTTTTTAAATTATTAGCGATCATAACAAAAATGTAAAGTGTTGGTGTTTGAGAAGAATGATTTGGTGACTGATTGTAATGTTTCAGTGAATGGTGTGAGACTGGAACAAGTGAATGAATTAGTTTATTTAGGTAGTATGTTCTCGAGGGATGGACGTATTGACCGGGAGATTGAAAGGCGGGTGTCTTCAGGGTGCAAGGTATTGGATGATCTGGGTACATTTGCTCGGAACGTGAATGTATCTAGAGATGCTCGATTGAGTGTTTATAATGGTGTATTAGTGCCTACATTGATGTATTGTTCTGAATGTTGGGTGTGGATGAAGAAGCATTAACGGCGTATAACTGCTGTAGAAATGAGATATTTGAGAGGAGTATGTGGGTATATGAGACGTGATCGTATCCGGAATACATTGGTGTATGGTGAGTGTGAGATTGAGAAGAATGTTGTTAAGAAAGTGGGAGTGAGTCAGTTGAGATGGTTTGGACATGTTGAGCGAATGTCGTATTAAAGGTTGGTGAAACTAATATATGTGGGTGAGGTTGAAGGTGAACGATTGCGTGGGCGCCCGAGGAATGACTGGTTGGTTATGATTGATGGTTTGTTACGTGAACGAATGATTCCGAGTGTGAAGAATAAACAAGCATGTATGAATCGCACTATGAATGTGGACGAGGCGAAGGTGGTGTGTCAGGATAGGAGTGTTTGGAGGAGATTGATTGTTGGTTGACTGTGTTTCTGGGTTCGTGCTACCCCGCTAAGTGGGACATAGCGTGACGTTATGTATGTATAACAAAAATCACTGGTTGCCTGGACAGAAGTTGTGTACAAGATTTATTTGGGTGTAGAATTGTAATGTGGAACATAAGGGATTTCAATGCAATTTTGTTGATGTTGCTGTATTGCAGAATTTAAAAATGCATGCAATAAGGCCCATTTTGTTACCTAAATATTGGTATTTCGCGATATATCAATCAAATTAAAATCAATAATTTATTAGGAAAATTGTAACACAGCTATGGAAAATCAAAAAAAAAAAATATTTGACATTTCGGAAAACAGATTTAGATTTATTTATTACATTGTTGCATTATTTCCTGTGGAAATTTCATAGATGATTGTAATGATATAATGGCGTATGAGTTCACATCATTCCATTTATTTCTGTAAAAAAAAAAAAAATAAATCTCAATCTGATCTGGAAATGTCAAATATTTTTCGTGTTTATAATACTAATATTTAGATAACCAAATGGACCATATTGCAAGCATTTTTAAATTCTGAACAATTTTTGTATTTACACTTTTGCTGAAAAATGAATAGGTAAAAATTTACAGCAAAATCAAAAAAATTTCATTGATATACCTATGTTCCACATTTCAATTCTACACCCATATAAATCTTGTGCACAACTTCTGCCCAGGCACACAGTGATTTTTGTTATGATCGCTGTAACAGTTTAAAAACATTTTATTAACTCGATCGGCCAGGTTTTTTGCTCTATTTAGTTTTCGAGATATATTTAGGTGTTAGTAGCGATTTTTGAAATGTGCGATTTTCTGAAGCAACGATGCAACATAAAACTTTTATAGAATTTTTTCAAGTGACCAGAATGGTGGCGAGACAACTCAAGATTCTTGTACCACGAAAATGCGACCGCTCATCTCAGCTTTGACAATTCGTCAGTTTTGTGTGAAAAATCACATGACTGTGCTCTCTTTCTCCTTAGTCGTTAGATGTCTGAAACTAAAATCAGTGCTGAAAGGACGACGTTTTCGGTTTTCAGACTATTGGTGACATCAAAATAAATGCACCGCAGACCTTAAAGGCCATTTCAAATGAAGCTATATAAGACTGCTTCATGAAATGGAAACTCCGCTGGGAAAAGTGTGTAAATAGGGGATGGGGGTATTTTGAAGGGGACAAAGACCAATAATTTTATAGCAAATGCGGAGGTGGTTATAGGGATAGGTAGTGTTTCATCAAGACAAGAAATTTTGTCTTGATGATCACTTCTTGTCTTGGTCTTGATTTCAAGACAAGACATTAAACATTTCTTGTCTTGCTCATTTCTTGACAATGTATTTCTTGTCTTGAATCAAGAATTGTTGATATTTCTTGATTCTTGACATTTTAGGGGAATACCCTTTCTCTATCGTTTTGTCCAATCCAAACGCTCAAGAGTGTAGCGTTAGCGTCTGCCCTTGCCCCTCTCTTTTAATATTAGTTAAATGTTTTTTAACGTAGATGTTTCGGCATAAATTAAATTTTGAAATATATATGGATTTCGACCATATATTTTGAGCTAAAGGAAAATTATATATAAATAGTTTCAATTTATACATAAGAAATTACACATTTTAAGTATCAACTTAATATATTTCCTACATTATAAATAAAAATAAATAAATATATCATCACGCCTTTTTCTCATAATGGATGTGGCACTCTGCTTACGCAGATCTCGGTAAGTGATATATTTTTTCGTATGAAGTGAGGTTACCAGCCGTCATACCATAGCCCCCAAAGATGTTAGTGGAGGGGGAACCACAGGGGTAAATTTAAATTGGTAACTGTTGGCAGTGGGATTCGAACTGGGGGATTTCGCGATCCACAGTCCGATACGTTACCATGGAGCTATTTACTCCATTTGTTATTTTTGCGACATAAAATTTATATATAAATCTTGACTTCACATATTTATAAAATCTTGTGTTTTATATTTACAAAATTTAGAGGTTCACATTGAGGCCGCCAGATGGTGTTAATATTGGCTTTTGGAAATTGGCAAATGAGTATCAAATTTTTATATTTTAATCATAAATGCGGAACAGAAAAATTTCTTGTCAAGAAATCTTGATTCTTGATGATACTTTCTTGTCTTGTCTTGAGAAATATAAAATACTTCTTGTCTTGGTCTTGTCTTGTCTTGAAATCAAGACAAGATCAAGAGTCTTGTGAAACACTAGGGATAAGGATAATAATAAGGAGGGAAACTTTAATGAAAAAAGGGGAACAAACCAGTCGTGGTTAAATTGAACACTCTAAAACAATGTAAAAATTGGGATCTTATTTTAATGCAGAACTTCTTATAACTTAACGTTGCACTAACTTATGTAATAAATGAAACTACTTAATTAACTTAAAACTACGTAAAAAATACATTTTTTACGTAGCACGACTACATTTTTAACTGTAACTGATCACGACTAACGCAGAATTGTCTTTTTGAACTGACGTTGGAATCTATTGTATCGGTTGGACAGGGATGCAGGGTTCATTGGTCATAACAACAAATATTCTAATCAAAACGGACCTATGACCGATGATCCATGTCGCAGAGAGCCTGCGAAAACTAAACAATTTGTTTACGTACAACAAACTACGATAATTTAAATATCTAAAATCAAACTAATTATTTCATCATTGTTTAGTTTTCCAATCCAAATCTCATCTTGTTACAATTTGTAAAATTAATAATAACGTTTCAAAAAATAAAGTTCGGTTATTTTGTGAACAGACCTCATATACACATTAAAAATTATAGTATTTAAGTTTGTGATACATTCTAGACATGAGATGGCCCAGTACTATCAAGAACTAGAGACTCTAAATCGTGAATTAATAAGTGGATACGGAATCAGGTTGCAAAATTATAATGAAGGGATGGATGCTATGAAAGGAATCAATTCCATTATTCAGAAAGCATCCAGACTAAGAGGTAAACTTTATAGTGAAAAATCAACAAACTGATATGCGTGCTCGGTAGGAATTACATACAAAACAAATGCCGTTAATGCTGGTTCAAATTGCACACTACTAGACAAAAGATTATTGTAACGCACAATAAATAATATACATAAATACATACATAACGTCACGCTATGTCCCACTTAGTGGGGTAGCACGAACCCAGAAAAACAGTCAACCAACAATCAATCTGTAGAAATGAGATATTTGAGAGGAGTGTGTGGGTATACGAGACGTGATCGTGTCCAGAATACATTGGTGTATGGTGAGTGTGCGATTGAGAAGAATGTTGTTAAGAAATTGGGAGTGAGTCAGTTGAGGTGGTTTGGACATGTTGAGCGAATGTCGAATGAAAGGTTGGTGAAATTATTATATGTGGGTGAGATTGAAAGTGAACGATTGCGTGGGCGTCCGAGGAATAATTGGTTGGGTATGATTGATGGTTTGTTGCGTGAACGAATGATTCCGAGTGTGAAGAATAAACGAGCATGTATGAATCGCACTATGAATGTGGACGAGGCGAAAGTGGTGTGCGAGGATAGGAATGTTTGGAGGAGATTGATTGTTGATTGACTGTGTTTCTGGGTTCGTGCTACCCCACTAAGTGGAATATAGCGTGATGCTATGTATGTATGTATAATAATACAAGAGAGTGAGAATAAATTGAAAATAATTTGACAGATCTTTCGAAAGTTTGTTGCCAATCAATAGCCAAATGGTAACAAGTTTGAGAAATATACTGGAGAATAATTTTCTAATTTAATGAACTCTCGAGTTATATTTGATTAGATTATTTTTTTATTTCATCTTCAGGCCCGCCACTAAATCTATCTTTTTTGCTCAATTTTTACTTGTGTTGATGATAACTATCTGATATCTGACATTTGTAAATAAAAACAAAAAAGCTACAGAGATTATTCCCGGGAATAGGAAGTATAATAATGACAGCAGACATGTGAAACACAATGTGGGTATACGAGACGTGATCGTTTACGGAATACATTGGTGTATGGTGAGTGTGCGATTGAGACGAATGTTGTTTAGAAAGTGGGAGTGAGTCAGTTGAGTTGGATTTAACATGTTGAGCGAAAGTCGAATGAAAGGTTGGTGAAACTAATATATGCGGGTGAGATTGAAGGTAAACGATTGCTTGGGCGTCCGAGGTATAACTGGTTGGGTATGATTGATGGTTTGTTGCGTGAACGAATGTGGACGAGGCGAAAGTGGTGTGTCAGGATAGGAATGTTTGGAGGAGATTGATTGTTGGTTGACTGTGTTTCTGGGTTCGTGCTACCCCACTAAATGGGATATAGTGATGTAAGTATGTTAAAATAATAATCCTTAATTTTTAGTTGGAAAATATTCTGCAGATATGATAAATCATTGCAGAATTGCTATAAAAGGTAATAATGTAGATGCATTAATCAAAATCATCAGGACAGGAGATCTATAAAATACAATAAAGGTAAAAATATTTATTACTGGAAAGATACATTTTATATGGTTGATACAAATTCACTTATTTACTTCTAAATAGATTATTTATACCAAATACCGAAATAAAGATTTATATAGCACACCCTGTTGTATTATTTATTTTCTGTTACTTGTACTTCATACCTTTTTGCTGGAGATTCAACAAGTATTGCCATTTTAAAACCTACCTAAAATATTACTAACAATTGTCAAGTCAAACAATTCAGTTCAATAGTCTTCTTAATATTGACCTCCTAAAACTATCAACCTCACAATCTCATTTTTCCATCCATAATATCTCGATAAAGCTCTTTAGTGAGTGGAACGAAATCGCTGGATTTGCTATCGTACATGTACAATTTGTCCTTTATTAGGTCTACGTTAAACGCTTCTGTCTGCAGATCGACTTTTTTCAGTTTAAAAGTACCTGTGAGAGGCGCTGACTTTAGGACTCTCAAGAAAATAGGGCAAGCGTAAGAAGGAAGATTCTTCCGAAGACCAACTGCTAATTCTTTTAGGTTGAGGGTGTTGTTGGGGTCGACGATGGCTGCCATGCCGCAGCGGCCATCCGTGTTTGGAATCTTAAAGAAAATAAGAATCTCTGAAATAAAGTAATATTGGAACGCAAAGTGGCTTTTATGAAAGCGAAAAACGAGCCTGAGATAGATATATGTCGTAGAGACAACTTTCTTTGTCTAACATTTGTTTGTGGAATGGTTGCTAAGTAAAAACAAGTTGCACAAGATTGTCCAAAATGATGATAGTATACGAGCCCAGAATCATATAATTTAGCTAATGAAGTCTTTTAGAATAACTTGAAAAAATTTGTTCTAATCTTACAAAAAGAAAATTGGGTCATACACCTTTTTTCATTTTATTTATTTTTTTTCAGTAAGTTTGAGTAAAATTATAAATATAGATACTAATTTTAATATTAAAAGGCATTTAGTTATTAATATACGATTTTTTGAAATTGGCATCCCATTTCAAATTTTTACTTCTTGACGTCATCTTGCAATTCTACGAAACACGCTCTTGCGGAGAGCGAGGAACTACACCAACTGTCAAATTGACTGTAATCTGTCATTGTTATTTACTGAGATGTTTTTACAAATATAGTTTAATCACATTACCTGAGCAAAATAATATAATAAACATATAAGTTTAATTTGAAAATCGTGGTTAACTGCAACATATGACTTGATGACAGGTGTGATACCGACATTACCGACAAGCGACAAAATATAGTACATCAAAGCATTTTTATTTTAACACGTCCTAAACTCTGTCTAAAAACGATATAATTAACGAATACCTAATTAAATTTATTGGAGTGTTCATTTTAATAATAATAAGTAATTATTTCAATCCTGAAAAGCAAATTATTATTTGTTATCAACACCTCTTTTGCCTTGACATGCTGTATATTCTATTACAAGATGACGTCACGATTTTGCAACCTCGAAACTTCATAAAGGAAATTAAGAATGAAAAGTTAAAAAATTATAAGAAATATTGAATAATAAGTGACTGAAATGATCTAAATTGTTATAATTTGTAAAAAACACAACTTTTTTTTTAAGTGTATGACTCCATTGTTGTCTTCAATTTATTTGTATCTTAAATTCTGTTATCTTCAAGAACATCTTACAACAACTTATATAATAATAAATTAACAAAAAGCACTAAAATGAAGATTTCATTTGGCCCAAAGGCCAAAGGTATTGGTTGGTATCAGGGACACTGTTTTTGAATCTGATAAAAACAAAATATAGAAAAAATGTTTTAAATAAAAATTGTAGGTAATATTACTCTATACCTTTTTGATTCCAATGAAATTTACTCTATCTCATTTATTTACAAATAATCTACCACTTACTGTTGATGAATTATTCCCAAAATCTAATCAATTCGTAACGTAAACAAAATACCTCTATACTGACTGTCTCTCTCGGCTCGCATTTCATATTTTCAATATCAATTGGCATTCCTGTGTTATTATATTTTAGTGCTAAGAACTTACTTGTACGCCATATACGAGGGCATCTTGTAAAGAAACAACGTTACTAATAACTGCCTCAACTTCCGTTGTAGCCACGTTTTCACCCTTCCACCTAAAAGTATCACCCTTTCTGTCCTTAAAGTAATAATACCCAAATTCATCCATAACTAGAACATCTCCAGAATTAAAGAAACAGTCTCCTTGTTTAAACACATTTTCCAAGCATTTCTTCTTCGTTGCTTGCTTATCTGTATATCCCGCGAAGTCACTCACGGCTTTCCTAAAAAATAATAAGATGATGAAATTTTCCAAGAAAGACATGTTGTATGTCCAGTATTATAATAGTATATTGTACAACAAGCGTGGAATGGTACTCATTTTCTACGAGTATGAAAGTTTGTAGTATGAGCCGAAGGTGAATGCTGCAAATCATACGAGTATGAAATGGACATTCCATGCGAGTTGTACACTATGCTTTTTCTAGGACCACGATATTATTTCCTAATTAATTTAATTTAAATAATAAATTTGCCCCGCTTTCACCTTTCCAATATTTGACAATTCTAAATAAGTATCCTAACAATGGCAACAGTACTGAAATAAAAAGACCTGTTTTGAAATACTCACAAAACAAATTCAACCGCATTTTCCTAGCAACAACAAACATACAATGAGCAAATTTCAAGTGGTTGTAGAAAAAGAAATTTAACTGTCACTTAAATTTACTTTATTTGAAATCGGCACTAAAGTGCTCAAATTCGTCATTAAAGGTACAAAAATCGTCACTTAAAGTAATCCATTATACGACGATTTTGAGCAACCCAGTGTTGGCAACCGTTAAATAATTATTGTACAATTAGGATAGTTTTGCCAGATATATTGACGTACTATAGTAAATCTGGACGTAACATGAAACAAAATTTTCAAGAAGAATTAACTAATTAATTCCGATGACGAAATTGAGGACAAAACACATAATTTTGAGTGTTATTTACGATAACTTCACTTCTCGAGGTTGGCAACACTGACTGTCAGTTTCAATTGACAACTATATAAACTTAACCTATATTGTAATTTTTTTACAGTATTCTCGAATTTTAGATTTCAAATAAAACTTAATATGTACCTCGGCACTGAAGTTCCTTTTTATCACTCATAAAAATTGAACTTCAGTGCCTTGATACATAAATAACTATTTAAAGTAAATTTATTTGTTTTGTCATTGTCATTTGGATAACTTGACTTAAATTTAACAGGAAAGTAAAATTTAACTGGAGTTTAAATTTCTTTATAATACCGGGCATTAAAGGTGTGCCAGGGTACAATGTTTGAGAGATACTGATTATGATTGAATGTGTTTATTATATTGCGAGATTATAAAAGAAAGTAATTACTTTTTGTTGATTTTGCCGACAAATACGCCAGGTTCATTTGGACCACAAGTGATGCAGAAACCATTTGAATCACGTACAGGTTCTCCAGTTTGTTCATTGAATTTTATTAGGTAAATTGGGTAGAAATCTCCAGCATAACGGGGCTTGAATCCCACAGCACCTGGGATACCTTCGAAGTTCACTAAAATAATTCATAACCTTTAAACATCCAAATATATTTTAATGCATGTCTAAAAAAATATTTCCCAGTGTTAGATATATTCTTGTATCTCCGGAATTGGGTAAGAGGTGTAATAGATCGACAAACAGACATGATCCAGTGTCTGGGATCAAAATATGTTTTCATAAGAAATTCACATACAGGGTGTTGACCGCGACCCCGGAACATAGGACTTTAACATGTAAAATCATACTTTCGTAATTTCCTGCTTAACAAATTATATTAGACAAAAAAGGTTCAAATAAAGTTGAAAGATCATAAAATTCTACATCAGAATCAATAAACAGAATTAATTTTACATGCCCTATAACGCCAGAAATTAATGCCCAGTTTTTCAGTGCGAGTTTAAACCAAATTTTTAGTTTAAGTTTCAGTTTAAGGTTTAAAGTGTATTTCAGTTCTACTTAAACCATGAACTGAGTTCAAATTTCGCTTGAACTTGAACCTTATCGGGTACTTGGTTCAACGTAGAGTTCAAGGTTTAATTGCAAATAATGACAGTTTTTTCGTTGCATTTGGTTGTCAAAAGTTATATTATTATATTTTAATATTGTGAATAATATTAAATTAGGAGAAATTGTGTGCGAAATTTATTATGGAGTTATCTGATAATGAGGACGATATAAACTTTTTTGAAAATCAATTTATATATCATTTCAATATTTGAGACGATTACGATCTTTCTTGACAAAATTTAAATTGAGCAAAGAAACCATTAATGTAATTATAAATGTCAACAAGGACCTTATAAAATATGCTACTGCCTGGCAAATTTGTAAGATATAGGTTACATATATATGCGAGTAGACTCATGTAGTTTAACTGTCGAATTTTAAGGAAATCATACTTTTAGTCCAGATAAAACGATCCCATTAACATTCAGATTTTACGCTACTGGAAGATTTAACTGGGGACACATACGAGTAAATCTGCGACCCTTAAAATATTGCGTGCAATAGCATCTCCGTCCTATTCATATTAAATGGCCAACAGTTTCAGTATAAATCGACAAGTTTTCTATAATATAGCACGTTTCCCAAAAGTAATAGGAACAATTTACAGTAATCATATTAAAATACAGTCCCCTGCTAATAAATAAAGATATAAATAACATTACATTTATGTTAGAAATATTTGCTCCTCTTTAGTGAAATTTATTCATATTTTCAATTACATTCATCTTAACTGTCATACTGAAAATTAGATAAAAAAACTCATCGATGTGTCAAATTTGACAATAATTTTGACGTTATGTCACTTTTCTACTACCAACTTTATCAAATTAAGCATAGAATCGTTGAACTGAAGTTCAACTAAACTTGTAACTTAGAAACGCCATGTCCATTGAACTAGTTCAAAAATTAGTTCACGGCTCTACTGAACTTTTACTTAAACCATGACTGAAAAACCGGGCATAAATATGCAAATATTAAAAATTAGCTCAAAAATCGGCTTAGCCTTGGAAATGAAACAAAATTGTAAAGAAAAGATTGACGATTTATAGTCAATTATGCAATTTATCATAATAATTAATAATAAATACAATTTTCGTTTCCAATTGTTTTGTGTAAAAAAAAAAAAATAGTCTATTGTACCTATATTGGAGTTTCCTTCAGTGGCTCCATAAAATTCCCCGATTTCCTTAATTCCAAACCTATCCACAAAACTATTCCAGATTTGCGGCTTTAGTCCATTGCCTAACATCCTTCGAACAGTGTGCGTTTTCTCTGAAGGGTCTCCAGGAGGAACAGCCAACAAATATCTGCATAATTCTCCAATATATTGTGCTACCTACAAAAAAAAATTATTCTGGTAGAGAAATAATCACGGATGGTATATTTTTTCGTACCGTGCACTTGTACTTCACACAATCTTTCCAGTAGTTGCTCGCAGAGAACTTTCTACGAATGACGACTGTGTTTCCGTAGATGATTGCTTGTCCCAAACCTACGATACTTCCTGCACTGTGATATAAAGGAAGAGGATCATAGATTACGTCGTCAGGACGAATGACCAGCATGTAATGTACTGCCACCACCATCAGGCAAAATCTAAAACAATGTTTTGTTCAAAGAGAAATCATTGCCGTTACATTTATATAGTTATTTGTTTAACTTGGCATCAAAATACCAGCTGAGGCTGCCGAAGCTATAAATACGTGTTTAATGCCGAATTGAAGACATAATTTTTTTGCCGATTTGGGATTAATGTTAATTTAGTGATTATTTTATATAGATATTTTGAAGGTTATTGCTGTCAAATTACGTTGCCATGCGTGTGTTGAACGGTTGCTATGTATTTATTGACGGTTGTTATGCGTTTGTTGAGCGGTTGTTATGTAAAATATTTTTACAGCCTAGGCATAAAAGTGACACTTTACAGACTGTTAGCAGTCCGTGAAATATCATCTTTAATATCAATCGACAAAAAAAAATATTTTTAAAGAAAACAACATTGCCGTGCACACCGATTTATTACACCAATCTAATTTAATAAAATAATATCCCTAATACTTTAAAATATACGGGGCATTCCTGGCCAAATCAGCAAAAAAAATTTCGATCATCTTCAAATTGACCGGAAGTGTAAACATATGAGTAAACCTTGGTTTGATTTATTTTCTGTCATTTATGTCAACATGTAAAATCAAATATATTGATTTTTATGAAAATTTTTAGAGAGTAGAAGTAACGTTAAAAGACTATTATTTTTTATATAGTATTGACTGTAAACGACTTTCTTACATTCCTGGTATGGTTCTGAATGTTGGGTGTGGATGAAGAAGCATGAACGACTTATAACTGCTGTAGAAATGAGATATTTGAGAGGAGTATGTGGGTATACGAGACGTGATTATATACGGAATATATTGGTGTAAGATGAGTGTGAGATTGAGAAAAATTTTGTTAAGAAAGTGGGAGTGAGTCAGTTGAGGTGGTTTGGACATGTTGAGCGAATGTCGAATGAAAGGTTGGTGAAATTAATAAATGTGGGTGAGATTGCGTGGGCCCTAGATTAAAAAAAAAACTGTACAGCATGTAAAGTTCGGGTTACAGTCGAGCATTGTACAATGTTATTTTTTTTTAATTAATATAATGCTCCATTTCAGTCTGTATTTAAAAAAAATTAGTTTTGGGTAGGATGAGCAGGCTGATTGTAATTGAATTACTAATCTTTTTGTCAAAAATATTAGTAATTCAATTACAATCAGCCCGCTCATTCTACCCAAATTTCATTGTACAATGTGTTATTATCTACCGAATTGTAAATAATTTATTGGAGCATGCAGTAAAACATTAATCTATTCGATTGACATAATCATTTATCAGATTCGCTATATATATATATATATATATATATATATATATATATATATATATATATATTTTAAGGACCGAAATGAGGTTCGAAATATATTGGTTTTTGAAATAAAAATGTCTTTTTAATTTTATTTAACCTTTTAATAGACCGAATTTCCCACGATTTTTTCCTTTTATATATATATATATATATATATATATATATATATATATATATATATATATATATATATGAGCCCAGAATCATATTATATCTTAAATTCTATTATTTTTACATTCCGCACATACATATATGTAATTAAGGTATTGTTTATGTTACGAATTAATTAGAATTTGGAAACAATCCATCAACAGTAAGTCAGTAAGTGGTTGATTATTTCAGTGGAATCAAAAAGATGTAGAATCATATTACTTACAATTTTTATTTAAAACAGTTTTCTGTATTTTGTTGTCATCAGATTCAAAAACGGTGTTTGTGGTATCAGTCAATACCTTTGGGACAAATTGTAAATTTGATATTATTTCAGTTGCTATTTTTCCTTGAAATATTCTTTAAGATAACAGATTTATGATATAAATAAATTTAATACAATAAATTATCTTTTTGTTAGACCAGAACTACTTTTTAAAGCTATTCTAAAAGTCTTAATTGGGACAAATAATATGATTCTGGGCTCGTATGTATGTTGGTTTTAAGAATCTTTTCTACCAGCACGGAAGTATAGTAATACTGGAAGGCTAACTGACGCTGAAAATGCTAGCCGAGGGAGATAGCTATTACAATGTTTTAAAGTTAACGCTCCAGTATTACTTTATATTTCAGTAGGCACTTGAGACAGAGATCAATAATAGTAGGTTTACTCTTCAGTATATCGTAAAATTACATGACCTCAAGCAGTGGAAAAACTTTTTAATAAACTCGACAAGAGGGCGGGACTAAGTTTTTGGATAAAACGTTACGTCTTTAAAGTGATCATGCTATACATGCTAAACAAATATACGTTTTAAAATAATAAATATCAATTATTGTTTACAGTTATTGTTATTATTATTATAAATACCTCATTTGGGTGATAACAGCAGCCTTGGGCAGTCCTGTGGTGCCGGATGTAAACACGTACATCATTTTCTCTTTCATTGATAGTTTGACTAATTCTTCCCCTAAATATTCACCACTAATTTCCTTCAATACTTGAATTAAATCAATGGAATTACTCATTAATTCAGCATTATTTTTTGTATTGTACTGGTAGAGTTTCACACTCGGATTTAAACTATCCTTTACTCCTTTCATGGCTGAAAAAAATATAAATTAGTTTTCATAAATACATTTTGTAATATTGTTGTTTACATTCAACATAATCCGATCCAAAAATAACACCCTTCGAGTTGGAGACCGTCAATGAATGTAGTAAAGGTTGGTTAACAAGATTGTTGTTAATTAAAGCTGTCACTACACCGATTTTGGACAGCCCTAACCAAATGCAAGCGTACTCTGGCCGATTCTCCATGACTAGAGATACTGTATCACCTCTTTTGTATCCTTGATTTTTGAAATATCTTGCCACTTTGTTGCTGAATTCCTCTACCTAAAATATAGTTGTCCTCATGATTATTTATAATTAAAAAATAAAAGATAAAATAACAAGTTCATAAAAGTTATAAAGTTCTTCATTTGTTTGGACTATCAACTGCACAAAATATGTTAATTATATGCAGTTAAAGATAATGGTGTAATTATATTTGTGCCATTAATACATACAAAAAAATATAGACGTCAGATGTTTGAATTTGCGTGATTACAAAGTTGTCAAATTAGTTGCAATGACAAAACGATAACTTAAAGATGATCATTATTGACCTAGTGCGGAAATTGCATAACCAATGGTGAGCTATTAAATTTTTCATAGAGCCCGCTAATAGTTCAATTAGTAGTTATTTATTTTACAAGTGGGCAAAGTAAGAAATTACCCACGAGAGAAATTTTGGCACACGAAGCCGAAGGCTCAGTGTGATAATTTCATCGAGTGGGTATAATTCCACTTTGCCCACATGTGAAGTATAACATTTTATCCAACATCTTTTAATAAATGCAAAATGTATTAAAGAAATATTACATGACAGTGACATATGCTTTAAATTTTCTAAATTAAAATGTCAATCTAAATAGTTACCAAGGTGTTGTGTGTTATTATTATTATTATTATTAATAAAAAAATACTCACTAGTGACTTTTCTCAAAATTATACTCACTAATGGGTAATCTGTTACTTTTCTTGTTTAAAATCGCCATAATTATAGAGCATTTATTGAGAGGTGTGATAAAAAAAGTTAATTACATGCTATTATAGTATATAAAAATAATACATGTACAAAAATAGTAATAAAATTGAAATACACATAAAAATATATGCATAAAGAATAGATAGAAATGTCAACAATATAAATGTGCAAATTACAATAAAATAAAGACAAAAAATGTCATTTATAAATAAAAAATCACTAAAATAATTTAAAGAAAATACTTATGCATCTATGCCATTGCTTGCATGGCAAGATTTCGTCTGTATATGTATATAATGAAAATTAATTTAGGGTATTTGATTTTCATTTAAAAAAAAAAAATTATGAAGAAGAAGAAGGGGCTCTTAAATTATAGAATAATTTAACAGCTGACCACCAGATATAAGGCGCTTAGTCAATAATGATCAAATCAATCATGGTATATAATATATATTGTATTTTTTCACTACTAGCTCTTCAATCCTTTTCAAACGAATTTTATATTAATAATAACATAAGCATTAATACTTGTAATATCCACAGAAACTAAGGAAGCAGAATAGTACGAGTATATTCTACAACAAGTAATGGAATGGCATATATTCCACACGAGCAAAAAGTTTGTAGTCCGTGCCGAAGACGAGGACTACGGTTTCTACACATTCTATAACAAGATTTTGGAAATTTTACAAAATACACAAATACAAAACTGCTGAAAAAACTCAAATAAATCAAATTAAAACAAACTGACGTAACCATAGTAACTGAATCAAGATACTTCATGTATCGCACTAATATGCGGTTCTAATTCGTCGAATTTATTCCATACGCGGTGTATGGAATGATAGTTATTCCAATACAAATTTTTGTTGTGGAATACGTAGTTTCCAAAACAGTGTTGTAGAAATTCAATTCTTTTAAAATATGTTTCTATTTGATATTTCGCTTTGGCAAGTAACAATGTTTCGATAAAATTAAATCAATTTCTTTTTTACTGTAAATAAATAATATACATTACTTATGTTTTGCGTTTTTTTATATACCAGCCTAACTCCAAATGTATTCGTACCACCTAAAATATATAATTATTGTTTTTTTTTTCACGTTGTATTTATCGCTATACAAGTCTAAATTTTACGTCATCCATGTATTGCACTGTATTCTCAGGTAAATGACAATTTTTCGACAGATATTTATAAGATTTACTAACTTAATAGGGTCACAATACTTTTTCGTAAATCCGCACCTAACGCACGTCCACGGACTTATTGAATGTGTAATGAATGATTAATAGTTATTTGTCAAACTAGAGAGGAAAGCGCTTCTTTTTCCCCCTCGAGTTCGAAGTTTGCCTCATGAGCGCAGCGAGTGAGGCATTTCGAACGAGAGTGGAAGAAGAGCTTTCCTCTCGTGTTAGACACAACATTTTTTTCACGACACGTTTCTAAAAACGATTTGCTCGGACCTAACACACACTTTAAGAACACAACTGACAGATTGGCACGTTAAAAGTTAGGTTATCAGACACAAGGCGGTGTAGCAGTGTTGCCACAATCTTAAATATCTTTAATAAGTTGTTAAATTGTGATTTAATAACGAAAAGAAATATATAAGACATAATTGTAAGATTATATAAAGTATGTATATCACTAAAATAAGGATTTTCAATAAAATCAGGAATTTATTTATAATTTTTATAATATATTTTTTATAAATAACTTTCATATTGGCAGCACTTCCATATTTTCCTCTCTAGAGAGGAACAACACATTTTCCTCACTATTTCGGGAGAAGAACGGTGGGGTTTCCCACCATGTCGTGAAAAAAAAAATATACCATTACTTGTTGGCCAGATTTCTTACGTGAACTAATAAATTAGATACGTTTCAATGTAAATACGAATATGTATATTGTTTATTTCAAGCAGATAATAGTTATTTGTACACCAAGGCCGCGAAATCACTCTTTAGCGTACCGAGAGAAAAATTGTCGCCGAGGCCGCTTGTGGCCGAGGCAGGATAAACTCGAGGGCGATAAAGGATTTCGCAAACAAGGTGTACACACTATTTTTTGTGCAACCGTAAAAAATATGTAATAACCAATTCAAACAGTTTTATTGTAAATAGAAAGTGGCTATGAGATTGGCATAACATAAACAAAACAATTAGTATTGAAAAAATAATATCAATTCTCAAGTGTTAAAATGATTGTTTTTTACCCTATTTCGCGTCCGTTACCATTAACAACGGACGCGAAATAGGGTACAAAAAATCATTTTGGATTTCTCGGCCGTTACAATAACAACATCCGCGAAATTCAATTTCTCAGTCTATTTTGCGGCTGCGAAATGCTTATTTCGCGTCCGGTTGCACAAAAACATATTTTTGAACCGCGCATAAAGCGTTATAATGAAAAATTTCTTAATAAATAATATTTGTAGCGTGTACAGACTTTAAATATATTATTTATTAAGAAATTTAACATTAAAACAAATCTAATTTATTAGTCCACGTAAGAAATCTAGTCCACAAGTAATAGATTATTTTTTTAATCATTACACATGCAATGTTATGAACATGGTTGAAAAATATTTTCATTATGGTTCGTGGGAATACTTTAGGTGTGCATTTGCGAAAAATATTTTGATTCCATACGACGAATATCTATCGAAAAATTATCATTTACCTAAGAGCATAGTACAATAGATTGATGACGTAATAATTTAGACTTGTATAGCGACAATTACAGCATGAAAAAAAAAACGTATTTTTATTTGATTATGGGCCGGTATTTCCAACCTCAGATAAACAAGAGTATAAATTGTAATTCATGAAATAAACAAAAAATAGCGCATCAAAAGACAGCTTGAATAATAATAGTTATTTACTTTACAAGTGGGCAAAGTAAGGAATTACCCACGAGGGAAATTTTTGCACACGAAGCCGAAAGCTGAGTGAGATAATTTTATCGAGTGGGTAATTCCACTTTGCACACGTGTGAAGTATAACGTTTTATCCAACACCTCTTAATAAATGAAAAATTTATTAAAGAAATATTATTTGACAGTGACATATGCTTTAAATTTTTAAATAAAATCGCCATAGTTATAGAGCATTTACTGAGAGATGTTGGATAATAATCATTTAAGCTATGATTTTGATGCAATATTTTTTTATTATTCCACTAATAAATTTATTTTCTAGTTTATCTGAGATAGGAAATACCGGTCCTAAGGCATGTTTTTCAGGTGGTATGAATACATTTTTGATTGGGCTCGTAGAAATATAATTATAATCCAAAAAAATGTGTAAGACAATATTAAAATACATTATTTTTAACAATAAATATTAGGATAAATAAATTCATAAATACAAATTTTACAATATAAAAGTAAAGCATACTGATGTAAAATTTGACAGAAAATAGTTAACTATAATTTTTATTCAATTTTAAATTCATAAAAGTAATAATTTCCTTGAAATTTTAAATTTATAATTAATAAATAAATTCAGAAGCTCAAATTTCTTTAAAAATTGATAGTTCTAATTATTTAGTAGAGGAAAGATTAAATCTGTTGTTCAATGTCGATAAATGTAAAGTGTTGGTGTTTGAGAAGAATGATTTGGTGACTGATTGTTTCAGTGAATCGTGAGAGACTGGAACAAGTGAATGAATTTGTATATTTGGGTAGTATGTTTTCACGGGATGGACGTATTGGCCCGCAGGGTGCAATGTATTGGGTGCTCTGGGTACATTTGCTCGAAACGTGAATGTATCTAGGGATGCTCGATTGAGTGTTTATAATGGTGTGTTAGTGCCTACATTGATATTTGGTTCTGAATGTTGGGTGTGGATGAAGAAGCATGAACGACGTATAACTGTTGTAGAATAGTATATTCTACAACAAGATATGGAATGGCACATATTCCACGCGAGCAAAAAGTTTGTAGCCCGAGCCAAAGGCGAGGGCTACGGTTTGCGAGCGTGGGATAGGCCATTCCGTTACATGTTGTAGACTATACTTTCTATAAAAAGGTTTTGGAAATTATACAAAAATACAAATATAAAACTGTTGAAAACGTCAATCTCAAATAAATCAAATTAAAACAAACAGACGTAACCATAGTAACTGAATCAAGATACTTCATATGTCGAGCTAATAAGCGGTTCTGATTCGTCGAAAATATTCCATAGGCCGCGTATGGAATGTTAGTGATTCCATAACAATTCTTAGTAGTGGAATGCCCAGTTTCCAAAACAGTGTTATAGAAATGAGATATTTGAGAGGAGTATGTGGGTATACGAGACGTGATCGAATCCAGAATACATTGGTGTACGGTGAGTGTGAGGTTGAGAAGAATGTTGTTAAGAAAGTGGGAGTGAGTCAGTTGTGGTTTGGATATGTTGAGCGAATGTCGATTGAAAGGTTGGTGAAACTAATATAGGTGGGTAAGATTGCGTGGGCGTCCGAGGAATAAGTAGTTGGGTATGATTGATGGTTTGTTGTGTTGAGTATACAATCAAAAGTATTTTTAAAGTTACCGCTCTTTCTTAGTGACTTTTGGTTGTAAACATATTAGAAACAAGATGGTAGTGTAATTGATCCAATGAACATGAAACGTGTGTTAACTTTTTACTTCTTTCTTCTCAAGAACAGTGTGTGTTAATAAAAGGGTTTAATGTTATTTGAATCAATCTTTATTTCAAAATCCAGGGCCTCAACATGTTGCGTAAACGAATGATTCTGCGTGTGAAGAATAAACGAGCATGTATGAATCGCACTATGAATGTGGATGAGGCGAAAGTTTTGTGTCAGGGTAGGAATGTTTGCAGGAGATTGATTGTTGGTTGACTGTGTTTCTGGGTTCGTGCTACCCTACTGAGTGAGGTATATCGTAATGTTTTGTATTTATGTATGTATGTCTCAATTATTATTCTATGCCGTTACTAAGGAAGCGATAGAAAATGCAATTTTATGTCTCAAAATGAACTCAATAACGGCATTTTACTAGGATAGCAGTGAAAAAACACTCACATCGAATCTGACAAACTATAATTTCTATATTTCAACCAGCCATTTAAGTCACATTAACAATATTAAAGATTAATGCAAATATTAACCAAAATTATTTTATGATATAGCATGCGAATAAATTGTTTAACTATATTTAAGTATAGTTGAAGATAAATATTATCACAACCACTCAATAACTAAGTTAAAAAAATATGCTTAATTTGTGTTTTTCATATTCGAGTTTATAAACATATTTATCCTCAGCTACAACCAAAAAAAAATACAATATATTGACTGATAACATTTGTGCACGTGCAAATTTGCGTTATATCTTATAAAATAAAAAAAAATAGCATAATTACTTGTTCATAGGTCCAGTGAGTGTCCTCAAAATAAAAGCAAATTTTTTTGGGATGCTTATCAGCTACTTCCTTGAACATTTCAGCCACTGTCTTATTCTGTATATCCCAGATGTACAGAGTTAAGTTCATCTTTAAAAACCGCGTCGCTGCCCTGAAACATAAATATAAATATGTTTACATGATTCAGCATAATCATCAACAGAGTTCTAATGTACCTAAAAGAAACAGATAACATTTATCACAATTTAGAGTATTATTGTATAGCTTGTTTGGAGATAAAAACACATGCCTGCCTGCACCCTTCTCAACGGAAGGTAGTTAATTTATTTTGTTATGAGGAGTAAATGTGATACTTTGAGTACTGAGCATGTAAGTTTAAACGATAAGCGAAGCGAGTCGGACAGTTACATGCGAAGCACCCAAAGTATCACATTTACTCGGAATAACACATGCTATTTTTTCTTCAATCATAGAAAATCGATTTATAAATTATTTAAAAATGCCTAAAACTTAAAAAACTATTTTATCTTATCTAACATTTCTAGTTGCCATAGAATATACTGTTTTGTTATTCTTGTTTATTTGTTTAATTTTTAACGGTCAAATTATTGAATTACAACCTCACTGTTTTTCATAATATTTTACTTTGTCCGCCGCTGGTGTAAAAGTGTTGCCAAGGAGACATTTTTACGCGGGCGGCGACAATATAGAACTTCTGCTTGTTGAATACAAATATATAACAACGTACTTTTATGACGTTTTAAGAAAAAATACATTAGAGAAGCAACAAGTTCAGGGACGTATTTATTTTATTTATTTGTTTTCTGACTTAAAATCCAATGCGTATATAAGTATACAAAATTTTAATTTACAATCTTATGTTTCCACAATTTATATACACATTTGTACAGAATTATAATGTATAATTATTGTTTCAATGATAAACATTAATGTATTCGCATAATAACTAACACTAAACAGTTAATATTAATTACGGTTAATTATAAGCATATTTGCAATTTGGAAATTAATCTTTTCCATTGCAAATAATATATTTTATTTGAAATCGGCACTATAGTGCTCAAAAATCGTCATTAAAAGCTCAGAAATCGTCACTAAAGTAACCAATAATACGACGACTTTTGAGCAACCCAGTGTTGGCAACCGTTAAATAATTATTGTGCAATTAGGATAATTTTGGCAGATATATTTACGTACTATAGTAAACTTGGACGTAACATGAAACAAAATTTGCAAGAACAATTAACTACTTAATTCCGATGACGAAATTGAGGACAAAACACATAATTTTGAGTGTTATTTACGATAACTTTATTTCTCGAGGTTGGCAACACTGACTGTCAGTTTCAATTGACAACTGACTGATGTATAAACAACCTATATTGTAATTTTTTTACAGTTTTTTCGAATTTTAGATTTCAAATAAAACTTAATATGTACCTCGGCACTGAAGTTCCTTTTTATCACTCACATGGTTTATTTTCATTGGCCCTACGGGCCTCGGCAATTACATTCCATATTCGTGATAAAAAAAATTGAACTTTAGTGCCTTGATACATAAATAACTATTTTTTTAAATTTTCCCGATCCCTGCCTAGGCAAATCGCCGGCAAAATATCGTGCTTATATCTCCGAACATGCTATACTTAATTTAATTTATATGGCTTGCAAAAAGATTTTCATTTTACGAATGAATTTGATGACAGAGCACAGCAATTTCAGTTCAATTACAATGATGACAAAAATATATATGGCCTTGAAATATGTCACGATAGCAAAAGGAACTAAAAATAGAAAAGTATCTTTACAAAAACAGAACTTTGGAAGGTAATAAATGTTATTTGTTGATTTTTTTAAAAGTATTATAAAATAAATAAAAATATAATCACACTATCTAACAATTCTTGAGTGTAGCACTTTGCTTAAAGTAAAGAGTTAGTGGAGGGGTATTTTTATGTGACAGTTACTCTTGGATCTGGGAATCGATCTGAGGATCTCAGGTACCACAGAGCAATAGCTTGACTAAAGAAAGACTATACTCGGAGTTTTATAAATTAAATTATAATTTTGACTTATGTTTCCGCTTTGGTATCAAGGCTTTGGTATCTTACCAATAAAGAATTATGCACATATCCATTATTTGCCGTTATGCAAACTTAAAATGATTTGAAAGTAACAAATTATTAGAAATTACAATGCTTACCTGGATAATTTTAAAATGAAGTCAATCATTCAATATTTATTAGAGATTTTGTTTATTTAAAGTACTGTCCAATTGGCGTTAATTAGTCGTAGTTATCCGTTGTTCTTACTTAATTTTCTGTTTATATACATTTGAATAGCCATTAATTTATTGTACCCTTTTTTATAAACACGTAGTCTCGACTACACATATTTATTTATAATTTTGTATTTTACTTGATACATAAGCAGCACTTTCATGTAACATCAACTTTATCAATTAAATATTGTTTTACTTATCGTAGCTTAAAGTCGATTGTCAATTAGAAGTTTTTACAGGCAATAAAATTAAAACTGGATGGTAAATAATTTTCATTTTTACCTCCCGCCTACCTCTAGGTAAGGTCAAAAAATTGGGTAGTGAGTTTTCAATGAATAAGCACATTTTAGGGTCCCTACAATATGATTTTACTATTTTCACCATGATGTCTGTATGTATGTATGTAAGTATGTGTGTGTGTAGTCGGTGACAATTTTTTCGTCTCGCATAACTCAAATACTATAATAACAAAAAATACAATTTTATGAATTTTTGCTTCTTATATTTAAATGAAGAGATTATTAGATTTTGGATAAAATAGGTCAACCGGAAGTAGCAGTTTACTTGAAGCCTTCACAGTTTTTCGTGAAAAACACGGTTAAATTTCCTTTTCAACAACTTATATTATTTTGAACGTTGTAGAATATTAATTTTACATGTGTTTTGATTACAGTAATTTTATTAATTTTAATTAGATTTAGAGATAATAAAATATAAAGAAATTAGATTTCATAAATCTTGTCTTCCTTGTACACCATGGAAACATTTAAAAATTATTAATCTCTTTACGAAATGTGTCATTTTGATTGTGAAACTGTTTTCTTGGTAAAATATATGTTAACAAATTAAATAAATATACAAAATATTATAAAATTTCTCAAATATAAATAGAAAATAAACAAATATGAAGGTATGTTTCTCTATCATTAACTACTATTTTGTATCGTTTAAGAGGAGTATTGGGCGGGAGGTTATGTGCTGTCCACATCAGATTTTTTATATAAAATTCGCAAAGTAATCTTCTATAATATACTAGTTTTTCTTTTAAATCTCGGTGTGTATATAAAAGTTAAAATTTAAAATATTAAGTTTATGTTGCCATTTCCTACAAGTTAAAAGGGCAAATTTAATTGTAAATATTTCAGTTACAGGGCAGTCAATCCTTTTCAAATTACTATTGGACTTCCAAATTATCAAGAGATGGCACTGATCACAATTCATGAAAGGAACATAGCAAATTCAATTTGTATATCTTACGATAGCAAATGCTTGCTTCAGTATTGGTAATTTATTTTTATCAGCAGAACTGTAGGTTTTTTTTAAAGAAAATCAATACTAACCTATAATCCAGAAATACAATGTACCTTTCATTTTCATATCTTATTTGAATAATACGGCTTAAACAAATGTAATACTTATATCGGAATACTACTAAAATAACTACTATTCTTATTAATTTTTAAAAAATAACCATTAATTTCAAAATACAATGAAATTTATGTATCTTACGTTTAGTTCAGCTTTATACCACTAGTTAGCGTATTTTAATTTTGGATGCCCAATAGCAGGTATAGATTATACTTCAATTGAGATGTAGTTTGAATTTCAATTAATTCTGTTTAAAATGATTCCATGTAATATTTACAATTTCCATTTCCATAACTTGAACTAAATTCTAATATATACAATAATGATTTTTATTTGAAATCGGCACTAAAGTGCTAAAAATTCTTCATTAAAAGCTCAGAAATCGTCACTAAAGTAACCCATTATACAACGATTTTGACACAGTATAAGAATTCACACAGTAGCGACACTCGCTGTCGGTCCCTTTGATCTTTATGTCGCATCGACCGATGACCTTGAGCCGAACGGCCATATTGGCAGCTGCGGCATACGGCGGTAAATTTGAATAACTGTCAATTGCAAAGGGGATAAAATCTACAAATATTATTTCACCTACACTATACAAGTACCTACAATTTTTCATGGTACAAATAAGTTTACCTCAATGTTTTGCACTCATTTTATGAACTTAACATGACAGAAATACTGTAGCTTGATATTTGACAGATACAACTGACATATTATATTTTCTTTTCTATGGTTACTAAGATAGCCTATCAGCGAACACTAGGCAGCCATATTCCCGGCTGCGCACCACTGAAATACCGGGATCATGAAAATATTGGGAGTGTCGCTACTGTGTGAATTCTTATACTGTGATTTTGAACAACCCAGTGTTGGCAACCATTAAATAATTATTGTACAATTAGGATAGTTTTGGCAGATATATTGACGTACTATAGTAAATTTGGACGAAACATGAAAAAAAATTTGCAAGAAGAATTAACTAATTAATTCCGATAACGAAATTAAGGACAAAACATAATTTTGAGTGTTATTTACGATAACTTCACTTCTCGAGGTTGGCAACACTGACTGTCCGTTTCAATTAAGAACTGACAGATGTATAAACTTAACCTATATTGTAAATTTTTACAGTTTTTCTCGAATTTTAGATTTCAAATAAAACTTAATCTGAATGTACCTCGGCACAGAAGTTCCTTTTTATCACTCACATGGTTTTTTTCCTCGGCCCTGCGGGCCTCGGCAACTAAATTCCATATTCGTGATAAAAAATTGATTTTGATACATAAATAACTATTTTAAATACAATAAATTATACCGGGTGGAGCATCATACCTGTGTACATAGGCGATTAACATGAAAAAACAGTTTTTCCGTGCGCATTGCTCCCCAAATTATTTTAGGCAAAAATGATTCAAATACATGTTGTAGAGCATAAAATTCTGCATCTAAATCAATAAACAGAATTACTTTTACTTGCTTTGTAACGACAGAAATTAAATATGAAAAACATGGAAAATTTCGTTGAAAATATCAAATAGCCATGGAATTGAAACAAAAATAAATAAATGCTTATCGTTTTTCTGTCTATTTGATATTTTGCCCGTCAAATTAATCATTCATCTGTCAAATGTCAAAAATTTTATATATATATATATATATATATATATATATATATATATATAATGAAACTTTTGGAAATTAGCCAATGGTTTATTAAAATATTACCTCTACCGGTTTCGATGCCACATGCGTCTTCTGAGTCTATTTTTTCCATTAGGTGGACACTAACTTTTTTTTATATTTTATTTTATTCACTATGTTTTATTTATTTATATTGTATAATTGTTTTAATTTTTGACGAAGAGATTTAAATCGGTAGAGGTAATATTTTAATAAACCATTGGCTGATTTCCAAGAGTTTCATTTATATCCATCATCCAGCCAAAAAATAGTCCTTATCATAATACATTTTGTCGCACACTAAAAGCGTTTATATTTTATTTATAAAAGTGAAAAAATTAATACTTTATTTATATTTGTAAACAATGATTTTTGTAACATTTCCTTGAATACCATTCAAAGTGTCATTGCATTCAATGAAGCTTAGGCACCTGACAAAATAATTATTGTTTATGTCGAATATATCTAATATCAATGTGCCAGACAAATTACGTGACTCACACGTGTATAATTTGCACTACTAGTTGTAAAATACATATAAAAATAAAACGTAATGCAAAACGTTTGTCTCTGTTTCTATACAAGATAGCTTTTTGTTTTTGTTTGCCACTGTTGAACATGCGATATATAAAACATATTGTATGTTTAGGATATGCTTACAAGATAATGAGTAAAATTGAGTGGAAACTGTATATGTATACTATAAATTATTTTATCCAACACCTCTCAAAAAATGCTCTATAACTATGGCGATTTTAAACAATGAAAATAACAGATTACCCACTAGTGGGTATAATTTTGAGAAAAGTCATTAGTGAGTATTTTTTTATTTATAACAATAATAATAACACACAACACCTAGGTAACAACTTCGATTGACATTTTAATTTAAAAATTTAAAGTATATGTCACTATCAAATATTTCTTTAATAAATTTTTCATTTATTAAGAGGTGTTGGATAAAACGTTATACTTCACACGTGGGCAAATTGGAATTACCCAGTCTATAAAATTATCACACTCAGCCTTCGGCGTCGTGTACTAAAATTTCTCTCGTGGGTAATTCCTTACTTTGCCCACTTGTAAAGTAAATAACTAATATCCAACACCTCTCAATAAATTCTCTATAACAATGGCGATTTTAAACAACTAAAATAACATATTACCCACTAGTGGGAATAAATTTGGAAAAAGTCACTAGTGAGTATTTTTTTATTTATAACAATAATAATAACACACAACACGTTGGTAACTACTTCGATTGACATTTTAATTTAGAAAATTTATAGCATATGTCACTGTCAAATAATATTTCTTTAATAAATTTAGATTTATTAAGAGATGTTGGATAAAACGTTATACTTCACACGTGGGCAAAGTGGAATTACCCACTTGTAAAGTAAATAACTATTTTATGTAGGTAGAGGTTTCTCAATTTTCTTTTCCAGACAAATTTGATGATAGCAAATTAATAATATTTATCTATGGCCGTTGTTAAAATTGCCCATTTTAACGGTTTCTTAGCAAGTTAAAATTGTCACATTCTAACACTAGTGTTAAAAGTAATTTCATTTTTATTTTTAAAACGTTGCTAACGATTTGTAACAATTAATCTACAAATATAAACCTACCTGTCAAAATATCATTCTACATTTTATAATACTAATACACTAGGAAGATCGTAGATAATAGTATATTATGATAGTGCTTTAAAAGCACTTTTACACGTGTGTCATACGCTATTTTTTATTATACCTGCATCATACTCTGGAAAAAACAGGAAAGCAACATTTTGATTTTGATTCATTTCATAATTTTGCGCGTGTGACGTTGACGTATATCGTTTACATGGAGACTGGTTAGCATTTGTTGTTTACGTTCACAGTTTTGACAGATATTAATAGTAATTATTTTTGTTGTTGCTTAGCAAACTTTAAAGCACGGCGTGTTTTATTCTTGCGTTTACGAACGCTGTAGCGTGTTTTAAACACGGATTATGATGCAGGTATAATAAAAAAATTTGTATGATGAACATGTAAAAAGTGATTTATTTCATTCATGGGGTTGTTTCACTCGGCTTCGACTCATTTCACAAACTTCCCCACTTACTCACAAAATGTCACTTGTAACACTTATATCATAATTCATAAATAACTATTATATATTCCCAACGGCGATCAACAGGAAGTTATCCCAATGACAAAACAGAAGAAAACGCAGTTGAACTCACTGAAATATAGGAATTCTGGAACGCTCACTTTTATGTTTTTGTGAAAGAGAAAAACGAGCCTGAAACAGATAGATACCGTGGGTTACCCGTCTTCGTCTAACACTTGTTTGTAGAACGGTTGCCATGCGCATTATCACCAAAACCGCATGTCGTACAGTCTTGTCCAAGAGTGTACCTTTTCATCTAGTTTTATTGTGTACATATCGAGTAAACGCATAAATATAATAAAATTAATAATCATGGTAATAGATTGTTGCGTGAGTATTGAAAATCATACTGGTTCCCAACAAACAACCCTTTGCCATTTTTCAGGTTAGTTGTTTGTAAGTTGTGAATATTAATCGAAATGAAATAAACACAATTTTAATATAAAATTTAATCCAGAATGCATGCATAATAGATATATCTACGAATATATTCATTTAATTAAATTATTTAAATCCTTTAATGAAATATAACACATTAATATAACTTAACCTCAAAATGTGTATCAAAAGAAGAAATACAAATTTCTTATACATATTTTTAGCTTTCCTCGAAACAATAATTCACAAAAGTGGCTTGAAATTGTACCATCGAAAAGAAAAAGAAGGAAATATTCTCACATCTGTAGTAACGATTTCAATACACTAAATCACGACGTTATTTATAAAAATCAGCGATACCAAATAAATTTGGTTATAGTGACGTACAGGTAATTGTTAAATATAAGTATAGTGATTGACAGCCTCGTCTATGCAGTAATATGATGACCGAGATGTTCAAAACAATACGGCAAACACTTTATCAATATAAGGAATAAACCAATTACAAGTACGGGTGTATCGAGTGTTCAAATAACTTGCTTAGCAGACTGTACGACAAAGACAGGTTTCCCACGCATTACCTGTCTCTCTCGGCTCGCATTTCAACGTTAGTGAGCGTTCCAGAATTCCTATATTTCAGTGGTTGAACTTTAAACTACAAGTTTTTTATTCCTTGAATACAAACTATTTAAACAGAGACCCTTAATTTGGACTGTAGACAATTTTGATAAGATTGTATAGAAATTTTAAGAACGACAGGAAATCCTATTCTATTGCACTAAGAATAGGATTCATTTGAAGATGTCGCAAGGCTACAGTTCAAAGATCAACTTAGGTTCTTAGGTCTTAAAGCAATGACACGTTATCAGTGTTATTAGTTGTCAAACGTTGCGACGATTATCAGACAAATATAAATGAGTGATAAAAATTTGTATTCTGGTTTTATTTTACTTATTTATAAATAGAACTACTTAAAAAATTATAATTTAATGTAACTTCTTTTATCACAAATGTATTCTTTAGAAGCCAAACACAATAACCTGATGTGCCCAGCACATAACCTCTCGCCCAATACTACTCTCAAACGATACAAAATAGTATTTGATGATATTGAAACATACTTTCCTATTTATTTATTTTCTATTTATATTTGAGAAATTTAATTTTATTTCGTATTTTTATTTAATTTTTTGACATATATTTCTCTAAGAAAACAACTTCACAATCACAATGCCATGTGTCACATTTCGTAAAAAATTGAAAATTTTTTAAATGTTTCCATGTTGTACAAGTAGTGCAAAATTTATGAAATCTAATTTCTATATATTTTATTATCTCTAAATCTAATGAAAATTAATAAAATTAGTGCAATCAAAACACATTTAAAATTATATATTCTACAACTTTCAAAATAACATAAATTGTTGAAAAAGGAAATTTAACCGTGTTTTTCACGAAAAACTGTTAAGGGCTTCAAGTAAACTGCTACTTCCGGTTGAACAATTTTATCCAAAATCTAATCAGCTCTTCATTTAAATATAAAAAGCAAAAATTCACAAAATTGTATTTTTTGGTGTTATAGTATTTGAGTTATGCGAGACGAAAAAATTGACACAGACTACACACACACACACATACATACAGACATCATGGCGAAAATAGTATAATCGTATTGTAGGTACCCTGAAACGTGCATATTCATTGAAAACTAACTATCGATTTTTTTGACCAAAAACAATACCTCCCTTACATACAGGTAGGCGGGAGGTAAAAATTGAAAGCAGGTTCCTATAAGAATCTGTAAATAATGTAACTATCGCAGTTCAGTCATATTCAAATTAAATTGAATAATTGTTTTGTGTGTTCAGTACATTTCCACTTCCGTTATTGAACTTATGACTAAAGTCTAATCAGCTTTGCTTATTGTCATGAACCTTATAAATGTAAAGATTCATTACTCCATTCCACGATACATCATTTATAATAAAATTATGTAATGTTAAATATTTTTTCTACAATCGTTGCACAATATCGACATTGTTATTCCATTTTTAGTTAGGAAATGTTCAAAATTGTCGCTCTAGGGCGACAAAGTGACATATTGTCGCACTAGTGCGACAAAAATAAATTAGATAAAAGTAAATGACGCATTGGATTTTTCTGGTAATAACCTTGCTATTGCAAATACAGTTGGCATATACGAACATACACTTCAACTTAATCACCATAAACGTATTCTCTCTGTAGACTTTATGTCAAATGTACTCCATATGTCAAATGTACTCCATGTGTCAAATTATGATTTCTTTGAAAATTTTTATTTTGTTCATAAACGTTGTCATGATTACGGTGACATGGGTAACTACAATTTTACTGAATTGTTATAGGCAGGACCAAAGATAATTTTGAAAATTTTTTTTCTACAGCTTGACATTGGTCAACGATTGTAGAAAAAATATTGTGTGTATCTCGTCGGATAGAGCTTGTTCGGTGCACTTGTCGAGTTCTCGCCGCGTGCAACAAACAATGCTCTATCCGCTCTTGATACACAAATAACTATTTCGATTGATGAGGTTAGAATTTTCAAATAAATATTAATTTTAATTTGATTGATAAATCATAAAACATTAATATTTAGGTAACAAAATCGGTCTTATTGCAGGTATTTTATATTTAGAACAACTGTTATACTTACACTTTCGTTGTAAAGCGAAAAGATAAAAAGATAAAGCAATATACAATAATATGACGTAAAAACAAAATTTAAAACAGAAATTGTAGCCAATACTATTATATATCTTTTTGAATATGGCAGAATTAACAGTAACTTAATTATTTACTGAGACATACCTAAAAAACCTGATGTGGCCAGCACATAACCTCCTGTTTAATAAATTTTTAAACGGAGAGCCCAGCACATAACCTTCCGCCCAATACTACTCTTAAACGGTACAAAATAGTATTTGATGATACAGAAACATACCTTCTTATTTATTAATTTTATTTATATTTGAGAATTTTAATTTTCTTTCGTATATTTATTTAATTTTTTGACATATATTTCACTAAGAAAACAGCTTCACAATCAGAATGACATGTCACATTTCGTAAAAAATTTCCATGGTGTACAAGGAATACAAGATTTATGAAATCTAATTTCTTTATATTTTATTATCTCTAAATCTAATGAAAATTACTAAAATTAGTGTAATCAAAAAACATGTAAAATTAAATATTCTTCAACTTTCAAAATAACATAAATTGCTGAAAAAGGAAATTTAACCGTGTTTTTCACGAAAAACTGTTAAGGGCTTCAAGCAAACTGCTACTTCCGGTTGACCAATTTTATCTAAAATCTAATAAGCACTTCATTTAAATATAAGAAGCAAAAATTAACAAAATTGTATTTTTTGGTATTATGCTATTTGAGTTATGAGTAGGCGGGAGGTAAAAAGAATTTCAAATAAAAAATGTATCTAATATTATTTAACATCGTTTTAATATAACAAAATTCAAGTACTACCACTTCCGGTTGATGAATTGCTACCAAATAAAAATACATAACCTACAAATGTAATGTTAGTTATCTCAATATAAATAAGAAATATAATAAATTTACAAGTGAATACGGTAAATATTATAAATATTTTAATTGTTTTCTAATATATTAGACAAATTAATTTGTGTGTTTATATTTATAGTGAAACTGTGACAATTATCAAAATAACTACTTGAAGAACTTCATTTCTTTGTATGAACTGTTATTAGTTTTATACTTTTCCTACAAAAAATATTGTACAAACCTCTTGTGTGAACTCGGTTCCCGGATTCGTTCTATGGCAGCGCAAGCTCGCGCCGCCAAACACTTATCCGGGAACCATGCGTTCCCGCATTTGGTATGTAAATAACTATTTCAAATTTCATATTTAAAACTTGGATGTTCAAATTACGAGCTGATTAGATTTTGTTAGTAATCCATTAATAAGAAGTGGTAGTTTGAGTTAGAGTAAATTTTGGTATAATAAAAAAGATATATTAGCAAAAATTTTTACTAGAATCCCATTTATTTCTATTTTGTACTCTTTATAAATTCTTCTAGTGGGAGATTATGTTAGTCCACAAGTTTTTTTATTATTAAAGTACCTATATTAAGTATGAGCATATTACGTCCTAATTTCTTTGATTTAAATTAAGCCTGTTCTATTTAAAAGTACAAATTCCGATCTCTGCCTGTAGTCATATAGTGCCCATTCAATGTCAATTAAGGAATGATTGTCGCAGTATGCCATGCCGAGTGGTGCGAGTAAAATTGCAAATATAATACAACAGTAACAGATGACAGTGCTAGCATGACACTGGAACCGCCTCACGTGATTACAAAACATAAACAAAAGTAGGTACTGTACGTCCGCACTCCATGGTTTGTGTCACCATCTTGTTGCGAACCATCTTACTTTATTAAAAGTATTTCAAACTAAAGCTTTTAGTTATTTGATTAAAATATACATTTTTACTTTCTTATACAAAGTATAAGGAAGTATTGGAATCACGAAAAAAATCGCTGACGAGATTTTTGCGGAAATACATAATTTCTCAATGATGTCTGTGCGTGAGGATGGATGGATGTCCGTATGCGCAATATCTCATGAACGAGACAAGATATGTAAACGAAACTTGGAATATATAAGTTTAATGAAAAAATGAAGAGCTGAGTTGATTTTGAATGAAATTTAAAATCCGGAAGAGGAAGTTTACTGGACACACAAAACAATAAATTCCATTTATTTCAAAAATAGAATCAGCTGTGAGAAAAAGTTCCAAATGAAAGATGTTAGCAAAAGTATTTGGGATCTAAAATGTTATTTGCATTTTTCTTGTACATGCTTCTAATTTTGAGAAAAACTAAATTAAATATTTAAGAATATATTTCTATAATCTTAGATACAATGGGAACAAAAACTAAAACATTTGTAATACCTATGTGTCAAACGTATCAAATAATTCTGAAGTAATATTTGTATTATTAGTTAGAAAGTTTTGAAGACTATATTGAGAACAAAATTAAACAGGTTTAACATCTAGATATCAAATAAATGTCAAAATAGTCATACGCAAGGAACAAGTCATACGTGTTCAGTTGGTTTTATTTGTATAAGAAAGTAGTGTGGTGCCCACACCAGATTTTTTTTATCTAAAGTTTATTTTAAATTATTATATATGCAATAAAAGTTTTTTTTTTAATAGATATTTATAAAACAAATACATAATTTGAAGTTTTAATAACGAGACAGTTTAGAGGCCGAGCTTGCGCAGCATAACGAGAGATATAAATGGACGAGTTAATGAAATGGCAGACACTGCTGTAGATCTGTGTTTGGTGCAGTGCAGTTTGCCGTTTTCGAATTCATATTAATTTAGTGATTATTTATAAAACATATTTTGAAGGTTATCGCCATCAAATTACGTTGCCATGTGTTTGTTGAACGATTGCTAGCATGTAATGTATGCTATTACTCATGAGAATGAGGTGTGAATGTGAATCATTCGAATGAGTAATAGCCATTACATGCTAGTGGAATACTGCACTTTATCCATAACATATCGTCAAATATTTGTTTTGAAATTATAAGATAAGTAGAATTATTGCTTTGACAAATTCAAAAAAACTGTTTGTTTATCAACATAGACAAATTGTAGCAACCATCACTAGGCTACGTACTGTTGCAACAAAATTTTGAAGTGAATTGACATTTAGCAGAAAATCTTAAAACCAAATTCAACTACAGTTTAAGCTTAAAAAGAAAATTAAAGTATGAAAAATGAGAAAACTATTGTCTTTGGCTTTTTTGTAGATAAAATTACTTAAAAGTCATTTTGATTTTACTCATTTGACAGGTAAAATTTGAATTTGACATAATGAATGAATAATATTAATTTATCGAACTGTCAATTTTATTTCATTAGCAAAACAAAGGTTATTAATTGATAAACAACGGTTGAATTATGGGTATATTATTTGACAGTTGTGGATAAAAATATTTATAGTCTAGACAATAAAAAACCTTATTATGTACGTGGTACATATACTTTATATATGACTACCTTGCAAATTATTTTTCTTATCTTACAATAACAATTTATATTTGACACATGACAATGCCGTGAAAAAAATTGATTATTTCAAAGTGTACTTTTTCTGTTGTTTGATTGGATGGTATAAACACTTGCTCACTACAGTACAAAAACAAACAAATTAAAGTCTATTTACTATCGTAGGTAAATGAATTATAATATAATCATTTTGCAAATAATTTGACAGTCATTGTGAAGATTATTATCATTACAGAAGCGAATCGATAAAACTATTATAAAATTAACAAAGTATCACTAGACATCTATCTTATCAGTTCAGATATAATAACAAAAATTGTAAACAATTACATATGAATTACTCGTAAATGAGTAACAAGAAATATTTACATTTTTAAACTTCGTCATTGCACATTGAATGTACTTCAATTCTTGTTACACATAATATAAAAGTTATTTTATAAGTACGCCATGTGCAGCACGCGCAGACCTAACCATAAGGAGTTTTACCAATTTTGATAATTAATTAGTAATAAAATATTGTTTATTTCCACCTCTGTTCATGTAACCTGCTACCTGCTTTAAGCATTTTTATGGTATAATATTAAATATTCCAATGTTGTCTATGACTCTATGAGCCTGTGGTCCATCGGTTCGAATTTTTTATTTTACTCGAATATTTTATGCATTACCCATTATTTTAAACTAAAGTTTGTTTTAAATTCAAATGTTTACATGTATGCAATATAAGTTTTTCTAGCGGGTGTTCCATTTTCTTGCAAACTTTATATTTTTTAATGCAACTCCCTTATATTTTTTTTCAAAAATTTAAATATCTTTTGATTTTTACCTCCCGCCTACCTCTAGGTAAGGGAGGTATTGTTTTTGGTCAAAAAATTGGGTAGTGAGTTTTCAATGAATAAGCACGTTTTAGGGTCCCTATAATACGATTTTACTATTTTCGCGATGATGTCTGTATGTATGTATGTATGTATGTATGTGTGTGTGTGTGTAGTCTGTGGCAATTTTTTCGTCTCGCATAACTCAAATACTCTAATACCAAAAAATACAATTTTGTGAATTATTGCTTCTTATATTTAAATGAAGAGCTGATTAGATTTTGGATAAAATTGGTCAACCGGAAGTAGCAGTTTACTTGAAGCCCTTAACAGTTTTTCGTGAAAAACACGGTTAAATTTCCTTTTTCAACAATTTATGTTATTTTGAAAGTTGAAGAATATTTAATTTTACATGTGTTTTGATTACACTAATTTTATTAATTTTCATTAGAGTTAGAGATAATAAAATATAAAGAAATTAAATTTTACAAATCTTGCATTCCTAGTACACCATGGAAACATTTAAAATTTTCAATTTTTTACAAAATGTGACACATGTCATTGGGATTGTGAAGCTGTTTTCTTAGTGAAATATATATCATAAAATTAAATAAATATACGAAAGAACATTAAAATTCTCAAATATAAAGAAAATAAACAAATAAGAAGGTATGTTTCTCTATCATCAAATACTATTTTGTACCGTTTAAGAGTAGTATTGGGCGGGAGGTTATGTGCTGGCCACATCAGATTTTTTTTTAAACAATTCTTATTCATTATTCTACTCATATATCGGGTATAGAATTGAAATGTGGAACATAGGGATTTCAATGCTATTTTTACCTCCCGCCTACCTCTAGGTAAGGGAGATATTGTTTTTGGTCAAAAAAATTGTGTAGTGACTTTTCAATGAATAAGCACGTTTTAGGGTCCCTACAATACGATTTTACTATTTTCGCGATGATGTCTGTATGTATGTATGTATGTATGTATGTATGTATGTGTGTGTGTAGTCTGTGGCAATTTTTTAGTCTCGCATAACTCAAATACTATAATACCAAAAAATACAATTTTGTGAATTTTTGCTTCTTATATTTAAATGAAGAGCTGATTAGATTTTGGATAAAATTGGTCAACCGGAAGTAGCAGTTTACTTAACAGTTTTTCGTGAAAAACACGGTGAAATTTACTTTTTCAACAATTTATGTTATTTTGAAAGTTGTAGAATATTTAATTTTACATTTGATTACACTAGGCTTATTAATTTTCATTAGGTTTAGAGATAATAAAATATAAGGAAATTAGATTTCATTAATCTTACATTCCTTGTACAGCATGGAAACATTTAAAAATTTTAAATTTTTTACGAAATGTGACACTTGTCATTGTTATTGTGAAGCTGTTTTCTTAGTGAAATATATGTCAAAAAATTAAATAAATATACGAAATAAAATTAAATTTCTCAAATATAAATAGAAAATAAACAAATAAGAAAGTATGTTTCTATATATATCATCAAATACTATTTTATACCGTTTAAGAATAGTATTGGGCGGGAGGTTATGTGCTGCTACATCAGATTTTTTGATATAGCTGTAAATTTTAACCTATTCACTTTACAGCACAAAGTTAAGTTTTTTCAGAAATTTAAAATACATGCAATAAGGGCCATTTGGTTAACTAAGGGCCGGTTATCAATAGACTGTTATGGTAATCTTCCTGTTAAATATAGAGAAATATGTATTATTTATCTTGCTATTAGATAACATTTGATTAAGAGTCGATTGATAAATCATGCGTAAATGTTAGTATTTGTCGATATATCAATCACACTAAAATGATTATTTATTTGAAAAGTTGTAATACGACCATGGGAAATTAAACAAAACGAAAAATATTTGACATTTCTAAAAGCAGATTTAGATTTATTTATTGCAGTATTATATTATTCTCAGTAGAAATTTCATAGCGAATTTGAGACTTAATTTATTTCTCTTAAATTAATAAATAACCCTAAAACTGTTTTAAGAAATGTTAAATAATTTTCCGTTTTGTTTAAATTTCCATGGCCGTATAATTTTCCTAATAAATCTCGATTTTAATTTCTTTGATATATCGTGAAATACTAATATTTAACCAAATTTAACCAAATGGACCTCAATGCATTACATTACAATTCGACACCGGTTATAATGTTTTAAAACTTCTTCTAAAGATAAATTACGTATAATGACTACATTAATTAGAAATAACAAAGCTTCTTGGCAACAAACAGACAGATAAGTTTTTATTTAATATTTTATATATAACCTGGATACCCTCATTAACAAAACTATATATGATAAGGACTGCTTTTTGACTGGATGATAGATATAAATAAAACTCTTGTTTATCAGCTAGAATTATTTATTGTATACTACCTCGACCGGTTTCGATGCCACATGCGTCTTCTTTAGGAGGTGGTATTAATATAGACAATTACAAAACATATGAATAAATAAATAAATAAATATGAACAACACAACATGGATGAATCTTTTCGTCAGACTTGAGACAATTTTTTCCGTTAGATGGAAAAGTTACGTTTTTATTTTCATCTGACTATATTTTATTTATTAATATGTATTTATTGTTTTAAATTCTGACGAAGAGATTCATCCATGTTGTGTTGTTCATATTTATTTATTTATTCATATTTTAACATGTTTTGTAATTGTCTATATTAATACCACCTCCTGAAGAAGACGCATGTGGCGTCGAAACTGGTCGAGGTAGTATTCAATAAAAAAATTCTGGGTGATTTATTTATAAAACTATACAGGGTGTTCATTTTTAAGTGGCTACCATTGCGATCTCGAGAACTAGAAGAGATACGAAGTTGGTTAAATTAGCAAAGAATCTCTATTTCACATAGGTATTTCAATGATAAACTGAAAAAAGAAATTCAACCAGTGGTTCTCAAAATATGGATACCAACTTTTCTATTTTAAATAGAAACATATATATTTTATTTGTGCATTCAATAGAGCTCGTTATTCTGAATCCAACGATATAAAATTTTCATACCCTTACATAACAAAATTTTCGGCTCGTCCTACAAATACGAGCACTCGCAAAATAGTTTCCAACCGAGGGATACACAAGATTTTTCGCGGCAACATTTATGTAAATTAAAATAAATAAATTTAATTTATTACTCATTTTCTGAATGACAGGGAATTTTTTTATGTTGCTAACTTCACAATATTTGAATGTCAATTATGTTTATTTTCCAGTATCATAACTAAAAATATCTACATATTTTTATTTTTATTTTACACTGCAAATACAATTATAATTACTTACAAATATGTTTAAAATCCATAAATATTCTGTTTTCTTGTATTGTAAATACTCAATTGTAGATATATTGCCATAATATTTTTATGTCAATGTAATACTTTGACATTTCTAGCGTCAGAAGTTAGCTAAAATGATGCCAACATATAACCATAAAAAGTTAGCAATTTTTGTCGAACTAGTACGACAAAAACATGATTTCCGACCGATTTAGAGATATGTAATTGTATCAATGACGGACGGCGGCGCGAAAAATCAGTTTTTTGTAAATAAAAAGTGTCCGGCAAAATAATATATCACAATACTGCCAATATCCCTACATCTTATTTAATACAGATTACTTTATTTTGATACCGCAATTTAATGAAGTTAATAATAATAATTCCTAATTTTCCGCCTACTCTTTTTATTGCTACTGACGTATAGTGCTTGCAATTTGTTTTAAATATTTTAATCTGTCACTGGCAATTTCTGGCGATGGAAACCATTCAGCGTTCATTCCTGTGGTGTATTCAGATATTTGTCTTGCACTGCGCCCCCATAATACATTCTAATAATATTTACAGGGTTCTCATCATTTAATGAATTCTTGATGACAGTGACAGATTAAAATATTTAAAACAAATTGCAGGCACTATACGTCAGTAGCAGTAAAAAGAGTAGGCGAAAAATAACGAATTATTATTATTAATTTCATTAAATTGCGGTATCAAAATAAAGTAATCTGTATTAAATAAGATATAGGGATATAGGCAGTATTGTGATATAATTTTTTGCCGGACACTTTTTATTTACTAAAAACTGATTTTACATGTTAACTGCCTATGCCAACATTTACGTGGGACACACGGTATATATTTATTTCTCAGCAATAATATACTTTTTTTTAGCTATAGGAAGTGCAATGTTAATATTTTAAATTCGTTTTAAGTTTTTACCTACTAATATTCGAGCAAAGGTGTAAATTGGTAAAATTTTCAGAATTAAAATTTGCAACAAATGAACATAAATTTATTGATGTGTTTATGAGATAGACGTAAAATAAAATGTAAAATTTTTAAAAATTTCCAGAGTGCCATTGTAAACAAAACATACCTAAAAACAATCGTGTTGTTTGAGTTTGGCAGATGTCATTTGGCAGTTTTAATAATTATTGACTTGTTTAAAACTCTGTCAAATGTCATCTGTCAAACTCAAACAATACGACTGTTTGCATGTTTTTACCACCCGCCACATCCTGTAAGGGAGGTATAGGAATCATGCTAAAAATGGGTAGTGAGTTTTCAGTGGATGAGCACGTTTTAGGGTCCCTAGAATATGATTTTAATAGTTTCGCGCTGATGTCTGTGCGTGTGTGTGTGTCTGTCAGTCTGTCAGGCTGTGAGGATCTCTGGAGTTACGGTTTCTCAAAAACTACTAAACTGAAAATTTTGATATTTTGTATATATCAACTGTATCCCCTTGGGAAGAGCTGATTAGTTTTTGATGATAATCCAATAACCGGAAGTGGTAGTTTACTTGAAGTTCTATCAAGTTATTATGAAATATTTCAGTAAATTGTGGTTTAATAAAAATGTTGTTATTAGAATAATGTTTCAAATATTATTATCTATAATTATTGTTTCAAACATTTTCCTCTTGCTGTTACCATTTGCGAATTACGACACGTAAAGGAAAAATTATATTTTGATATTTTCGTTTAAATCTGCTAACCTGTGTTTTTTGAAAAAACAAAATGGTTGAAAAATGTCATTTTTTGTCATGTGTCATAATTTTTTGAAGGGATGAGCATTTCTTGATAGTGGTGGTCTGTGTTCCTGTATTGTTTGATAAGAAATCTATGGCGGGAGGTATTGTGCTGCCCACAACAGATTTTTTTCTATGGCACTCTGGAAATAGCTAAAACTTATACATTTTATTTTACTTCTATCTCACGACAGGAAGGTATCACATCAATATATTTTGGCTCATTTGGTGCAGTTTTTAATTCTGAACATTTAACCTATTTACACTTTTGCTCTAAAATTATTAGATAAAAGCGAAATTAAAATATTTACATTGTATTTTCTTATAGCTAAAAAAAAAAAACAAAGTAGGCACCCGGTATATACGAGCCCAGAATCATATTATTTGGCCCAGTTAAAGTCATAAAAAGGAAATTTGTTAATTCGCCTTATTTATATTTTAAATTCTATAATTTTTATATTCCGCACATACATACCGTGTGTCCCACGTAAAGGTTGGCATAGGCAAATAACATGTAAAATCAGTTTTTTGTAAATAAAAAGTGTCCGGCAAAAAATTATGCATCCAAATTTTATATCACAATACTGCCAATATCCCTACATCTTATTTAATACATATTACTTTATTTTGATACCGCAATTTAATGAAATTAATAATAATAATTCCTAATTTTCCGCCTACTCTTTTTATTACTACTGACGTATAGTGCCTGCAATTTGTTTTAAATATTTTAATCTGTCACTGTCAATTTCTGGCGATGGAAACCATTCAGCGTTCATTCCTCTGAAGTATTCAGATATTTGTCTTGCACTGCGCCCCCATAATACATTCTAATAATATTTACACGGTTCTCGACATTTAATGTATTCTTGATGACAGTGACAGATTCAAATATTTAAAACAAATTGCAAACACTATACGTCAGTAGCAATAAAAAGAGTAGGCGGAAAATTAGGAATTATTATTATTAATTTCATGAAATTGCGGTATCAAAATAAAGTAATCTGTATTTAATAAGATGTAGGGATATTGGCAGTATTGTGATATAAAATTTGGATGCATAATTTTTTGCCGGACACTTTTTATTTACAAAAAACTGATTTTACATGTTATTTGCCTATGCCAACCTTTACGTGGGACACACGGTATGTGTAACAGAGGTATTGTTTATGCTACAAAGTAATTAGATTTTTTTAACAATTCATCAACAGTAACTTGTTGATTATTTCAAGGCCTATCAAGGTTTTTGGGCTTATCTTAATAAATAAATGAGATAGAGAAAATTTCATTGGAATCAAAAAGATGTAGAATAATATTACTTACAATTTTTATTTGAAACAATTTTCTGTATTATGTCGTCATCAGATTTAAAAACAGTGTTTGTGATACCAGCAAATACCTTTGGGACAAATTGTAAATTTGATAATATTTCAGTTGTTATTATTGCTTAAAATATTCTTTAAAATAACAGAATTTATATTATAAATAAATTTAGTACAACAAATTTACCATCTGTTCGATCAGAACTATTTTTTTAAAGCTATTCTAAAAGTCTTAACTAGGCCAACTAATATGATTTTGGGCTCGTATATCATAATAAAATATCTTGCTTGGAATAGCAATAGTTGTTGATTTGAATATATATATTACATCCATAATAATATAGCATATTTAAGACAACGCTTACAACAATATTAGATTATTAAAAACCATAAATATTTAGATTGTTGAAGAATCAATCGAAAATAATATCACATTGCTAATAAAAATATTGTTATTGTAAATATCTAAATTGCTGCAACTATACGTAAGATAAATATTGCTATTGTAGCAATCCATTTTTTCCGTGTAATTATAGACAAAACCAATTTTCGTTGATTCTCTTTCATTTGTAAATTATTTCTAAACTCTGACTAATTAATAAGCTATTTTACTGTGATATTTCTTACTATTGGTTCCATAAAAAAAATTATAAGTTTGTGTCATATCTCGAATATAAGGAACAGAAAAAATATTTTCCTACGTCACTGATTAGACAGTGCAATTTGTACCTGTTTTATTTGGAATATTTTTCTCACAGTTTAGAAATTTGTATCAAACGAAAAAAATTTTGAACCATATCTATGTATTATTTTGGGAAAACAAAAACGTTATTAAATTGGCATTCTCGAAATTGAAACACACTGTATGCTAAATCTAATTTAAGCAGAGTGCCACATAAAAATGGGTATATGGGAAGATAATATATTTATTTTTATTTCGAAAAAATTAAATGGTCTGCCTCTGTACAAATATGTGCATAAAATTAAGATTTAAAATAATTTATTACTGGCTTTCGATATGCTAATACCCGGTTGTACCAACGTTAGTTAAATTTTAAACTTGGTTTAAATAAATAAAAGTTATATGTCATATGGAGTAATTGACATTGATGTCAAAAATTAAATACGCTTTTATTTATTTGAACCAAGTTTAAAATATAACTAACGTTGGCGCAACCGGGCATAAGAGAATTTGTTTTAGGTGAGGTTTTAGGTTTGTAATTAATTGAAAAATACGTTAAATAAATATATTCTTCTGCACCTGAAATGTTGGACAGAGATTAAATGCCAGCACCAGATTCGTATTATTTTATTTACTTGCTGCACCATTTTTATGTTAATTAAAAATAAATTCTACTTACGTTACATCCCGTGGCAGCGTTTTATAAAAAATATAAAACCACTTATACCACCGCTTCTTAAAGAAAACCGGCACAACAAAAAGTGCTACCGTAAATAACATTTGCAACCCTAATGCGTAGGCTAGCGTCAGGACGCTCAGCGACGTCACCAGCGCCAGCACGAGCAACGTCAGCAGCTGAGCTAGAGCCCTAGGCATCTTGCACCTTCACAAACAATAAAACAGTAGAAGAGATGTTAACGTGACAAAAGCCTATCGTGCACTAATAGAGGTAGACAAGTGAATGATGATGCTACATATCTCTGTTGAAGTATTAGCGGCAATCAGAGTATTGGTGACAGAATGAAGAGAGACTGGATCGTGTAACTTCGGGCGGTTACGATGGTAATTGATAAGAGAAATTTATGTGGGGTTCCGAGGTGCAAAGGTCAGTTTCGGTCAGACGATTTCGTTTATGATCTACGTTCCAATTTTAACAATACTTTGTGTTTAAAGTACATCATATTAATTAGATTACTTGTTGTAACTATAATAATTCTCATTCATAGTGGAAAATTTTTAATGATTTAGTTTACGGATATGATTCGAAATTATCTGTGCAGTAATTTATTAATTATATTGACCAATTAACTGGAAAAAGAGGGGAAGTATTTTTACATCCCGCCACATCCTGTAAGGGAGGTATGGGAATCAAAAATTCGGTAGTGTTTTCAATGCACCTTTTAGGGTCCCTAGAATATGATTTTCATATTTTCACGATGATGTCTGTGTATCTCTAGAGTTACCGTTTCCCAAAAACTGCTGAATTAAAATATATAATAGTATATCAAATTCTCAGTGATAATATAACAAGAGAGTGAGAATAAATTGAAAATAATTTGACAGATCTTTCGAAAACTTGTTGCCAGGCAATAGCCACAAAAGCCCGTAGGGCTTGAGTGGCTATTGCCAAATGGCGACAAGTTTGAGTAAGATACTGGAGAATTATTTTCTAATTTATCGAACTCTCGAGTTATATTTAATTCGATTATTTTTTGATTTCATTATCAGGCACGTCATAAAATCTATCTTTTATGCTCATTTTTACTTGTGTTGATGATAACTATCTGACATCTGACATCTGTCAACAAAAACAAAAAAGCTACAGAGAAAATTGCCGGGAATAATCATAAGTAATATAACAAGTGATATGGACATTGCCGATTATTTTTTGACATTAATTTTAATGAGTTGTTATGGAAATGGAAATATAACGAGTGCGCAGCACGAGTTGTATTTCCTATTGCCATAACAACGATTCAAAATTATGTCAAAAAAATAATTTGGCAATGGTCATGTCACGAGTTGTATTTTGCGTGAGAATTTAACAAGCAAATGATACTCAATAAAAATAGTATTTATTTATTACAACATACATAGCTACTACAAATCTGCAATTTTCCATTTTACACGAGTTTACACACTTTTTCTTTCTGACGTTTAAAAAATAATTGTCAATATAGCTTACATTTACATGACAACTAGGATTTTTATTTACAGTGAAGTATAATCGCTTATTAATTTTCACTAGTGATTACAATCGGTAAAGCTTGTCGTTCATTGGCTTAATTTGAAATAAATTCGTAATTTTATTGGTTGCCACGTATGTGCGTTAAATTCTCACAAGAGCATTATTCTCAGTATAATAATGACAGGATTGGTTAAAACGCAGACACGTGACATACAATAAAGCCAATTTTATTATAACAATTTTTTTCTCTGTCGACCGGTTTCGGCTCCTCTTGAGCCTTCTTCAGGAGATGAGAAAATTTAAAATGGTATAATATTTAATATATAACAAAATTTAAAAATAAATGCCATCTGGAGATATATAGAAAATATTTTTATACTTTTGACGGAATCCAATTGCTCCAGATGGCATTTATTTTTAAATTTTGTTATATATTAAATATTATACCATTTTAAATATTCTCATCTCCTGAAGAAGGCTCAAGAGAAGCCGAAACCGGTCCACAGAGAAAAAAATTGTTATAATAAAATTGACTGAATTCCAGTAATTTTCGTTTGTCTTCATCAACCCTTCCAGTCAAGAAAAAAAAAAAATTTTATGTTCATATACAATAAAGCATTTCATTGGTTTAAATAAACGTCAAAAAATAATCAAATTAATTATATCAGACGTAAATAGATTAAAGTCAAAGTACTTGCACATGTCTCCGATGTTTTAGATTTTATCAACTTTTAAGTGTGTGTTATTGTAAAACTATACTCAAGGTTGGACTGATATTTACGACTAGTCTTACCTCAAACTTATAACCTTTCAAATTAACGTGATTCTGTTCACTACGTCTTTTCATAATCAAAATAAACTCAAGTATATAGCATACAATGTTTCAATCCGCATTTCCAAACCGGTTTTTATTTATATAGCGATTTTTCTAATTTTTTAAAAATAAACTTTCAGAGACTCTAACTCAAAAATCTGTTGTGGGCACCACAACACCTCCCGCCATATATTTCTTATCGAACAATGCAGAAACACGAACCATCACTATCAAGAAACGCTCATCCCTTTAAAAAATTATGACACATGACGAAAAATTACATTTTTCAACCGTTGATTTGTTTTTTCAAAAAACACAGGTTAACAGATTTAAACGAAAATATCAAAATATAATTTTTCCTTAACGTGTCGTATTTCGCAAATGGTGACAGCAAGAGGAAAATGTTTGAAACAATAATTATAGATAATATTGAAACATTATTCTAATAACAACATTTTTATTAAACCACAATTTACTGAAATATTTCATAATAACTTGATAGAACTTCAAGTAAACTACCACTTCCGGTTATTGGATTAGCATCAAAAACTAATCAGCTCTTCCCAAGGGGATACAATTGATATATACAAAACACAGGTTAGCATATTTAAACGAAAATATCAAAAGAGATAAATGTTTCAAACAATAATTGTAGATAATAATATTTGAATATTATTCTAATAAAAACATTTTCATTAAACCATAATTAACAGAGCTATTTTAAAATAACTTGATAGGGCTTCAAGTAAACTACCACTTCCGGTTATTGGTTTATCACTAAAACCTAATCAGCTCTTCCATAGGCTATACAATTGATACATGCAACATTTTAAATTTTTCAGTTTAATAGTTTTTGAGAAAACGTAACTCCAGACTAACTAAGACAGACACACACAAACATCGTCGCGAAACTATTAAAATCGTATTCTAGGGACCCTAAAACGTGCTCATCCACTGAAAACTCACTACACAATTTTTAGCATGATTCCTATACCTCCTTTACAAGTTGTGGCGGGGTAGTTCAGATGCATAAATTGACTAATTTTTTGGAAACTTTTGTAAAAGCAATATCTCGAAAAATATTAAAGATATAGACTAACTAATTTTTAGACCTTTTACTCTAACTTTTTAACTCGGCCAAATTTTATGAAATTTGCTATGTTTATGTATTTCGAAGAACTGATTCTAGTGCTTCTATCAGGGATTTCACATGTTTTTATTTTTAGAGACAACGGAGATTGAATATCTCGTCTAGTTTTTGAGTTACAGTCACGAGTCACCCAAATTTGGCTCCCAAATTTAAATAGGTACTGATAAAAATGTTTCCTTGAAATAAACTGCTTTAAATGAAGAAAAAGTTGATTTGAATATTCTTGTATGAATATTAATTTTGTTTTGAAGGAACATATCCAAGTATTCAACTGAGTTTGAATAAGAGTAGTTTTAATTCAAAATGATATCGTTTTATAAAAACGTTTCCTTTAAAATTAAAAAGACTTCTTTTTCATTATTTTAAAAAACAAAATTTAAAATATATTCATTTCCTTTCAATGCAGAAAAAAGAAGATAAATAAAATTTATATTCAAAATAAATATTTTTCGAATTAAACTTAATAATTTTGTAAGAAGTGAAATTTTCTTCACAGAAAAACTGAAATATTTCTTGAAAAAAGAAGTTATTTTTATGACTGTCGTATTTTATGCACATTAATTTAAATAGAAACATAACACAGAATTTCGAAAATTTTAAATGTGTGTTTTTTAAAATTAAGTTTACACCACGACACAAGAATTACACGCATGTAGAATGTGTAACATAATTTTTTTTAATACTGCATTGGCTATTATTTCTACTAAAACGTAGATGTCTCATTCTAGCTAGCATTTCACAAGGTTCTACCTCCAACTGTAGTTCAGCAATTCCCCACGAGATATCACTACAGTACATATTACATTTACTGAACAAATAACATTCACACACACATATATACAATACACGCGCTGACCTACTTTGCTTGAAAACTACGTGAGCTACTCATGTGCGTATGTGTGTGTACATACATTCCACCGCGTCTGAATCAGGGTGATGACGTCACGTGACGTCACAATTGCAAGAGCAATTTGATTCGTGAAGGCGCGGATTTTTTTATCAATTGTTTTCGTTGAATCTATACCATGAATGGTATAGATTTTGGGTTTCAATAATTATTAATTTATTTTTTTTATGTTAAAATATAAAAATGATTACCTGTTATTTATTTATAAAATTTGATGACGAATGATAAGTATAAATATGAAAACTTGCATCAGCAATGTATGACAATATAGGTACATTATATTTTTAATTTAATAATAATTATGCTGAATGTTGAATAATATAATATTTCTCTTGATAAGTGTCGATATGTTAATCTAATCTAAGCATATCATTTATCATGTTACATCTACATAATTGAATAAAATATTTTATTTTATTAATTACAATAATAAAAGGAGTATATAAATTAAAATGCCGATCTTGTTATTTTCAATTACAAAATAAATAAACATGTTGAATACTTTATACTAATTTAATGATTATAGAATAATTTTAGTAGGTAATAACAGATATTTTGCTAAAATTATGTTAAAGGTTTTCAGTTTGAGCCTTCGAATTTGGTTTTTAAACATGCGAAGCTTTTCTAGTAATTTTTTTCATTGATCTAATTTCAGTTGTGCCCGGTTTCACCAACGTTAGTTAAATTTTAAACTAGGTTTAAATAAATAAAAGCAAATCAAAGTTATATGTCATATGAAGTAATTGACATTGATGTAAAAATTAGATACGCTTTTTCAAAATTTAAACCAAGTTAAAAATTTAACTAACATTGGTGCTACCAGGCATAAAAATATATTCATCTTAATATTGCAATTTATTATTTGTGAGGAATAACTGTAATAATATTTGAACAAATTTTCCATTGTGTGGTATTTCCGCAAACTGTACAAAGTCTCATTTGTATAACTAGAAATAAAATTCGCAAACGCATTGCGAATCTAAACACTAAACACATCGGTGCGCAACATTACATCAAACAGAAAAAAACAGAAACAAATTAATGAGGCATAAAATCAAATCATCCCGTTTCACTTTCCTTGAGCGTCACACGTACAACACACAACCGCGGGCCGGTGTAGTAGCGCATGCGTACAGCAGGCGCAAGTTGTAACGCGCCGTTCTTTAGTCCTGCTGCGAGGCGCGCTCGCCCAGTGCAGCAGAGACGCTACGGTGAGGCGGTAGGAGATAGCAAGGAGTCGTGAACTAAGTACCTACACTGTAGTAGTACACGCGTGTACATCGTAAACAACATTCGCGGCCTGATCGTAGTCCTGACAGCAGCAGGATTGTGACAGGAGCAACAACAGCAACAGTTAGTTCGGAAGTGGTTCAAGTTGAAGCTGCAGAAGAATAGTACCACAGTGAAGCCACCCCGCAGGATGTGTCTGAGTCCTGACAGCGGCGGCCAAGGATTGTTAATAATTAAGTGATTTGAACTGTACGGTTCCTAGTTTGGTTCGGTTGCAAGTTTCGGCAGTGAAAGTGTGTGCACGGAGCACGGACCGCGGGCCAACCTAAAGTGAAAGTATCGAAAATCCAGCGGCCGGTAGTTCGGTGAACTGTGTGTGGTGTGGTGTGAAGGATGGACTCGCCGCAGATGTACGACACGCAGCACGGCGGCCAAGCGAGCGGCGGCGGCGGAGGCGGTGGTGTGATGAGCGGCGACATGAAGAAGCCCTCGCCGACGGCACAACCCCCGAACAACAACAATAACGCGTCGGCCAACAACAACAACCTCACGACGCTCAACAACAACACGGGCAACACCAAGCAGACGGCGGCGCTCTTGAAGCAGCACCACCTAGCGCAACAGTACCAGGCGCACGGCGGCGACCTCAGCGACCTCAACACCCCCGAGATCAGCCTGGACCTGCAGAACCTCATCGACGACTCGCAGTTCAGCGACGGGCTGTTCACAGACATCCTGGCACAGAACCCGGCTGTAGGCAAGCCGATGGGGCGGCAGATGGTTCCTGCGCGCTACCCCAGCACCACGCTGGCGTACATGCCGCAGCCCGTGCACAGCGGCGCAGGCGGCGGCAATCCAGCCTACACACAGCCCAACTCCGATAGTAACTCATCGCTAGGTAGTGATGTACCGAGCATCAAAGAAGAGCCCGTGGACCCAGTAGAATACCGAAGACAATGTGCGGCGGCAGCAGCAGCTGCAGGCTACATGACGACGACACCTGGAGGCTACACGGGGCAGGCGCCCACGTTCGCCACGCTAGCACCTGGCGGCGTGTTACACCACCAGCACCAGCAACAGTTACAGTCCCTCGGTGGTGGAATGAAGCGAGTACCCGGCCAGCTACACCCGCACCAGCATCCGAGTCCCGGGCACGGACCTGGAGTACACAACTCGCGGAAAACTATGAAACCGACGGACAAGAGCAGCGACGAGTACCGACGGAGACGCGAACGTAACAACATCGCGGTGCGGAAGAGTCGCGAGAAGGCCAAGGTGCGAACCCGCGAGACCGAAGAGAAGGTGAAGTTATTAGTGAAGGAAAACGAAAGACTTCAAAAGCGAATCGAGCTGTTGACGGAGGAACTGAACGTGCTGCGGTCGCTGTTCTCGAACGTGGGCGTCCTGCCCGAGCAGCTGCACCGGGAGATCAACAAGCACCTGGACTCGTTCCAGCTGCAGCACCAGCAGCAGCAGCAGCACATGTAAGCATCAACACGTACACACTCACACACGTACACGCACGCACCCACACAACATACAGTCCTTGATCCCGTTGTTCCCTCGTTGTTTGACGTCTTCCGTTGTTGATTCTCAGGTCGGAAGACAGACGGGTGCTGGAAATTCTACAAGAGTACGGCCCTTAGCCGTTAGCCGATACCCCTCCCCAGTTCATCACCCCGTCTTCACTTCACAACGAATCAAGTTTTACAACAAATTTCAATCGAATAAACTGTTAACGTTTAACCGGATGATGGAGACTTGACTCTGTGTGTGTTGTGTAGCTGTGGGTTTGGTGTTGATGTACATACGAGTAGCAGTAGATACCTAGAGGACTCTGTACGATAAGTAAGTAAGAAGACTCACACTCGCAACCCCTGAGGTGTTGAGCAGATCTCGTTGGGCGCCATTTTGTTTGGTGGCGCCGGTGTAGCTTTAAGTGTGCCGGATTCGCTGTTCACGGGTATTATTAATTAAAAAGGTTGTTTTTTAATTAATTGATCAATTAATTAGACGAATTTATCTCTAAGTTAGACATATTATCACGGATTCCGTTCTATTTGTTGTGATCAAAATGCAGTTTGCTGTAGCTTCAGATTAAGTTAGCTAAGGAATATTTAAATAACAATTGAGTGCCTGCGAATGAGTGTAATGTATGTGTGTGTGTGTTTATGTATAATTTCTAGAGACAATACAAGTACCTTTTCACTCTATCAAATGGAGGATATATTTTCATACAAAAATATATCATTGTTATGTCTTATATATTTGTATAAAAGCAATGTTTTTCCAAGTTATATTTGTAACATGTATAGTATATTATATTAAATATTGTATATTGTATTATAGTGTTAATATTAATATATTTTTTATCCAAAGAAATACATTTTACAAAAATGTATTTTTAAAAAAACAAAAATCGGTTGTACATTTTTTATATAATAATTATTATTATTTAAAGTAGTGACTGTTTTTCACAAGTCTTTGTCATCTTCATGTTGCAGTCGAATACAAATCTATATTAATTATATATTTATTTAAAACTATTCACCATGATATTTGTTATGTTATTTAGAAGAATTTGTTGTATTTTTCAATCAGCTGAACCAAGACAATCTGTAAGTTCTACTTCTAACAATCGCACAAATATATTTTCATAAATAAACCTTGACTTTCTTGTTTTATTTCTCGTCAGTTTGCCAGCAAACATTATTCACATCAATTTCCTATTTTTAACACAACTATTTTACTTCGCATGATTAATCGACATAAAAAAATCATCAAAATCATTCACTATAAAAAAGACGACTTTCTTTACATTTCGAGATTGCAGAAATTTTCACTATATAAAATATAACCCTTCATTAAAACCTGGAACAATCATTTGACAGCTAATTCATCTCCTACATATATAGGGGGTGTACAATTGAAATGTGGCGAATAGAACTTTCAATGCTATTTTTTTTATATGGTTGCATCTTTGTACTCGAGTTTGTACCTATTTATTTTACAGCAAAATTCTAAATACAAAAGCTGCTCAGATTTAAAATAATATATTCTGTAAAGAAATCTAAATCTATTTTTCTCATAAATATAAATTTTTTATTTGATTGGTATATTTTGTAATACCAATATTTAGGTAACCAAAACGATATTTTGCTGTAAAGTGAATAGATAAGAAGATACAGTAATATAAAAAAACAGCATTTCAATTCTACACCCTATATGTAAGGGAGGTATCGTTTGCCTAAAATATGATTTCACAATTTTTCTATGACGTTTGTGTGACGATTTTTTCATCTACGATAACTCGAAATCTAATAACGAAATTATCTTGAAATTTCATACTTAGAATTTGAGTGTTTAATTAAATGATAAATTCTTCGGAAATGCAGTCAATAGTTTATTGATTTCTAAATATTCGACGTTTCGGTCCTGACAATGATTATCATCAAATGAAATTTAGAGTCATGTAATAAGATGGTCAACATTATAAAAGATTTATAATATTATGTTGACTATTTTATTTCTGGACTCTAAACTTCTCCTGAGGATGGTTATTGTAACAACCGAAACGTCGATAATTAGAAATTAATATACTATTGAATGCAGTTTCGAAGAATTTATCATTTATATTCTATTTCAGAATGAGAGTAATACATCAGTTTGTCAGAGATATTTCATTGGTGCGGCAATAATTATTTGATCAGAAATAGTAGAAAAAACTGAATTTTCAAAAGATTTACCACTAACTCAGTCCATCTGAATTAATGTAGGCTCAAGTGAAGGGTGCACCACTTTTAAATTGGATAACTCATAAAAATAACTTCTTGTTTCAAAAAAATTTTTCAGTTTTCCTTTTGTATGCATTCGTTGAAGAAAATTTTATTTCTTATAAAATGGATAGGTTCAATTAAAAAAATATATTAATTTTGAATATAAATTTAGTTTATCTTCTTTTTTTGTGCATTGAAAGAAAATGAATATATTTAAAAAAAAATAATTTAAATAATGAAAAAGAAGACGTTTCAATTTTAAACAAAACCTTTTTATTTAAAAAGATATCATTTTGAATTAAAACTACTGCTATTCAAACTACTTCGTCCCCAAAATGAGTACCTATCAGTTGAATTCTTTGATATGTTCCTTCAAAACTAAATTAATTTTCATACAAGAATATTTATTCAACCTACAAAAAAGTTTTCATTTAAGAGGAATCTGTTTGTTCGAAGAAAACATTTTTATCAGTTTTGATTTATTACTCTCTCTATTCTTAAATGGAGTATAAATCAATATTAAAATTCTAATGGCTGGTTTATACTGGATTTAATTTACAAATTTAGATTTAAAAATTTAATTTTAAAAATATAAAATACATAGAAATACCTTTATTGGTTTATGCTGGATTTACAAATTTATAGATATATAATTTACAGTTAAAATATCACCATATTTTATATTCCAAATCTAAATTCTCAAATCCAACCAATCAAATTGTCAATCAAACTGATTTATTTGTGATCATCATAAAATATTGTTATAACATGGATGCAGAGTGTTAAATATGATAATAATTTAATATCTTTGATTGAAGAACATCTCATATGATAAGTTAAGGTTATTTTGTTGTTGTTTAAAGCATATGTCAAAAAGCTGAAGCCTAATCTGGATTGGCAGATTTCAAATTTAATAAATTCAGTATGAACCAGGAGGTAAATCGCAAATTTCAAATCTAAATCTGAAAATTAAATCCAGTATAAACCAGCCATAGAGAAAAATTTCAAGATAATGTAGTCTTTAGATTTTCGTATCAATTTAGCAACCGGAAGTGGAAGTGGAAGTGATTTTATTATTCAAAAAGATGTGTAATATATTGGCTATAATTTTTATTTTTCACCGTTTAAAAGTTGCTTAAGAGAGAGGTAATGTAAATTTTTTATTTATTTGGATTGGAGGTTAAAATTTGACAGCACTGCACACAAAAAATATATCATAAACTGGAAATAGCTCTGCTGGGAGTGCCCCAAAATTTCTCCAAATTTATATATCTTTATGTAAGTAAGCGTCAGTCAAAAAGTATTTACGATACAAAATTTAACTTAGCTCAAACAGAAAATTATGTCATACACAAAAATAAAAACATCTTCACGTGCAGCATAAAATTTACAAGTTGGCTGTGAACCCCAATAATGTATTCTCCTCAGCTGATAATGTTTCGGAAGCACTCTCATTCTGCATCTCTTTCCCGCAATAATTTATGCCCTTACATTCCGAATTCATTTACGGCTGGCACGATTTTGGCGCTGGGTAGCGTCTGCAGCGGTATTGGCACTGCACTTTGCTGCTCCCGCCCCGCGGCTCCCCCGCTGCGCTGCCACACGCTGTCTCGTGGCGCGGCGGCCCTAGCAACTAGGGACGCCGGCAGGAACGATAATTTTATCCTGAGTGAAAATAAACAACCTTCATGTGTCCCAATCCTGCTGTCATTGTATTGGAGTTACGGTTTAACTCAGCAGGAATTTTGCAGTTGAGGTGTTTTGGGACTTTAGGATTTTTGGCAGGTGGCAATATTTTTTTCATTGTTTTTCGTATAGTTTATGATTTATTTTTATCATGTTTAATATCTTGATTTGCGGCTTACTTCAGCCAAAACTAAACGATATTGCATTGAGATATTTTTTAATTTATATTACTGCCAATGTACGTACTGCAATGTTTTTAAGATTTGTGTTTGCTTTGAATACATGGAATATTATAAACACATTTCCATATCTAATGGTAACCATATAGGCAACTTGAGGTATAAATTCATATCTAACAGTTCTGTCATAAATTTTTCACCAGTCTATAAACAAATTATATGCCAACTCATATTTTTTTCTTGAAATTACCGGTAATAGTATATTCTACAACAAGTAATGGAATGACACATATTCCACACGAGCAAAAAGTTTGTCGTCCGAGACGAAGGCGAGGGCTACGGTTTGCGAGTGTGGGATATGCCATTCCGTTACATATTGTAGATGTAGACTATACTTTCTATAACAAGATTTTGGAAATATACAAAAAATACAAATACAAAACTGTTGTAAACGTCAAACTCAAATAAATCAAATTAAAACAAACATACGTAACCATAGTAACTGAATCAAGATACTTCATATATCGCGCTAATATGCGACTCTGATTCGTCGAAAATATTCCATACGCAGCGTATGGAATGTTAGTGATTCCATAAGAATTTTTAGTTGTGAAATGAATAGTTTCCAAGACAGTGTTATAGAATAGTATATTCTACAACAAGTAATGGAATGGCACATATTCCACGCGAGCAAAAAGTTTGTAGTCCGAGTCGAAGGCGAGGGCTACGGTTTGCGAGTGTGGGATATGCCATTCCGTTACACGTTGTAGACTATACTTTCTATAACAAGTTTTTGGAAATATAAAAAAAATACAAATATAAAACTGTTGAAAACGTCAAACACAAATAAATCAAATTAAAACAAACAGACGTAACCATAGTAACTGAATCAAGATACTTCATATATCGCGCTAATATGCGGCTCTGATTCGTCGAAAATATTCCATACGCAGCGTATGGAATGTTAGTGATTCCATAAGAATTTTTAGTTGTGGAATGAATAGTTTCCAAAACAGTGTTATAGAAACACATTTCCATATCTAATGGTAACCATATAGACAGCGTGAGGTATAAATTAATTTCTAACAGTTCTGTCATAAAATTTTCGCCAATGTATAAACAAATTATGTGCCAACTCATATTTTTTTCTTGAAGATACCGGTAAAAGATTATAGACATTACTTTCACAGCTTCTATAATATAAATAAATATATATAAATAATAAATAAAAAATTTCTTGGTTATCATTTTCCATTTTTATCTCATTATCTTGAAACTTGACATTTAAATAATAGTATATTATGATACAAGTGTAAAAGTAAACTTTTAAAGCACGCACGATGAGTTTAAGAGCACGACGCGAAGCAGAGTGATTTTAACGTCGCTAGTGCTTTAATAGTATATTATGATACAAGTGTATAAGTAAGCTTATAAATCACGTACGACGAGTTTAAGAGCACGGCGCGAAGCGGAGTGCTTTTAACGTCGCTAGTGCTTTAAAAGCACTTATACACGTGTGTCATACGCTATTTTTTATTATACCTGCATCATACTCTGGAAAAAAACTGGAAAGCAACATTTTGATTTTGATTCATTTCATAATTTTGCGCGTGTGACGATTGACATATATCGTTTACATGGAGAGTGGTTTGCATTTGTTATTTACGTTTACAGTTTTGACAGATATTAATAGTAAATATTTTTGTTGATGCTTAGCAACCATTAAAGCACGGCGTGTTTTAATCTTGCGTTTACGAACGCTGTAGCGTGTTTTAAACACGGATTATGTTTAAATTACGAACTGATTAAGTGGAAGTTTACTTGAAGCCTAAGGTATTTTGAGCATATCTAAGTAAATATTTAAAATAATATTAGCTACTTTTATTTGAAACTTTTTCTTTCTAGTTTGTACCGTTATTCAGGGGGTAATTTGTGTTGTAAATTTCTGTATCAAACTTTTTAAATTGTAAATTAAAACCAGTATAAACCAGCCATTATATTTTTGATAGGGTTTCTAACAACTAAAAACGTCAAAAAAATTTTCAAACATTTGTAAATTTTATTTTTGTTTTTATCTCGATCGTGTGAAAACATAATAAACATTGTGAATAATAAAGGTAATTAAATCATATTTTTCTTTAAACGTCAGAAACATGGCGTTCTAATATTCCTTAGAAACAGATAAAGCTCACATTTTCTGAAAAGTATAAAAGTAATTGTGCTACTACTGCTGTATCAACAATAACCATATTTTTTCATTTCATCTAATATTTAAATAGTGTAACTTATTTTATTTGAAATAGGCACTTAAGTGTTCAAAAATAGTTATTAAAAGCTCAGAAATTGTCACTAAAATAACCCATTATACAACGATTTTTACGATTCTGGCAACCGTAAAATAATTATTGTACAAGTTAGATAATTTTGTATTGTAGAAAATTTATACGTAAAATGAAACAATATGTGCAAGAAGAATTAACTAATTAATTTCGATGAAGAAATTGAGGACAAAACACAATTTTGAGTGTTATTTACGATAACTTCATTGTTCGAGGTTGGCAACACTGAGTGTCAGTTCCAAATGACAACTGACAGATGTATAAACTTAACCTATACAATAATTTTTTCCTATTTCACGTACACAAAGTCAATTTTGTGACACTGTTTTTCTCAAAAACAATGCTACAAAATTGAATTTTGTGCAACTGTTTTTGGGGAATTTATTATTTGTAAAATGAACAGTCTGTCAAACTTGGGGCTGTCATTACTCACGTAAAATTATTGAATCGGAGCCTCTGCGTCGGGGTTGCGGCCTGGGACCCGATAGGCCCCGCGGGCAAAGCCCCTTGGTGACCAGTGGTATATTAAACATGCCGTACAATTTTATTTAATTTTTATTTTTATTGAATTTATGAACGTGAAATAGGAAAAGTAGTATGAACAACTCGTGTTACAATGCCTAATTGTAATACTCGTATTTTGCGTAACTCGCCTACGGCTCGTTTACGCAAACTATACTCGTATTACCAGTGGCGTGCAGTGAGTTTTGGGGGAAGGGAAGCTGTAGATATATAAAAAAAAATAATAATTGAAAGAATATAGCTAGTAATAAATAATAATATTTTACATTTACCTATGGCAATATGTAATTCCAAATAAAAAAAAAAGAATAAATATAACCCCTAACCTTTGATAAAGAAAATAAGAAAAATCTATATACGTATTTCGATAACTAAGTTATTTTTATCAGTAGAAGCAAAAGGGATAGAGTCGATATTACTCTACTTGTAAACCAAACCAGTGGTCAATATTCAATCAAAATTAAAAAAAAAATACATAATTTTTAGTAAAACGAAGCAATCAAACATATCAAACTAACCAATAACAAGCAAGAAGATAACTAAAAACGGTTGAGTCCACCTCTAATAACTTAATTCCCTAGTAAATCAAAGAATTTACTACTCCCAAATTATTTAGCCTGCGTTATTATTATGTAGGTTTTTTATTTTTAATAGATTCATCACTTATATAATTGCAATGATTGATTTTCTATGGTCATTACTAATTATTTCATTTTAAATCGCATATTGTAACCAGTATTAATCTATTTTCACTGATATAATACATAAACTGTACTTTGCAACATTATTTAATACTTAAAACGCAAGCAATGCACGGCAGAAGCGTTTTTCAAAACGCATCCACAAGCAGCTAGGCGCGAACGATCCTAGCATACAACGCGCATGCGCCAACTACACTACAGCGATGAGGCTGGCAATGGATCAGTGGAAGCGGTATGAAAGCAGCTTCCACGGCCCGGCATAGGTCTTCGTGGTTGAGCTCGGACCGATGCGCAGCAGATATTTGAAAGCAGAGGCGCAAATTTTTCAACAAATTATTTGTTTTTTATAATTTTTTAATATTGAATACAATTGTTTTAGTAAATTTATATAGTAGAAATATAAGTATTAAAAGTATTGCAAAATTTATAAGGGATGCGCCGCATCCAACGCATCCATGGACGGCACGCCACTGCGTATTACAAAAAAGGTCATTGTAACACTAGTTGTTCAATATACTATTTTGCAGTTTTTTTCTAATTTTAGATTACAAATAAAATTTAATATGTACCTCGGCACAGAAGTTCCTTTTTATCACATAAAAAGTTAAACTTCAGTGCCTTGATTCATAAATAACTATTATGAGTAGAATCATTTTGGAAAATGATATTAGATATCTCACAAATCAATTTTAACTTTACTTTGATTGTTTTTCTTTCAGTAACATCATTAGGGGTAGTAATTTGACGACATTGCTTGGGCAATCAGGTGCTCTGCAAAAGCAGAGTGCCATACCCGAAATGTTAAATAGCGCCATGATATACAATTTATTCAAATGATATACCTAACAATAAAAATTAGCTCACATATTATTGGGTGCTCGTTCGTCTTGGTTCACCTATGTATGTTGCATAATTAATTATAATCTAACTATATTTTAATATTTGTAAAAGTCTTAAGGTATTATCAGTGTGCAGTTTATCTTAAAATAGGTATGTATAAAAATAATTCGTAGTACCTAACATTTACTGTCATTTATTTATATCTTTTCTTATAAATAAATATCTGAAATTAACTATGAATTAGTTATACCAACAAAATTATAATTAAATTATACAACAATATAAATACTTACCTAAATTACAAAGTGATCAACATATTGGCGCTACCACGAGCTCTGTTTTTGGGTGATTTAAGAGCAGTGTTTTAGGCTCGGTTTTAGCGCTGTAAAATGTTCTACAATTATTATATTAAAAAATTCTTCAAATAGAAGTTACAGAGAAATGTATTATCTACCACCTTTATTTGAAGTATTTTTAAATAAAATAATTTAAGAACATTGTACAGCGCTAAAACCGAGCTTAAAACACTGCTCTTAAAACACCCAAAAACAGAGCTCGTAGTACCAGCTTTATGTCAACCCAAGTTGCAACATATTTCGATCAATTAATCGAATTTCTCTTTGTTCATTGAATAAAAATCACACATAACTGTAAAGCACTTGTCCAATTAACCCATTAGACTAATTGCTTGCTTAAGTCGCGATCATATAATTAAATATTTGCGTTAATCTGTCACCGAAAGGTCACCGATACAAATAAAAATGATTAGTGGCAAAAATACGTTCGAGCGATAAATAATGCATTTAAAAATGGCGCCAAGAGAGCAGGAACTCATGCGACAGATATCACTTCCGGTCAACCTTCGTTTATTAATAAATTGCAGTAAAATGGTCAACTAACCTATCTTACAGCGTAACGGTACCCGTGAGGTGAGATTCAATTTACGCGCTAAGGTTTGGTTTGCGTCAACTTGGCCGTGGAATTGCTTACAGGGCACTGCGAACTGTTCGTTCGCGGAAAAGCTATTGTATTTTATATCGTAATAATTTACAAAGAAGCTATTTAACTATTCAAGAATAAGAATAACCCGATTATTCAAAAGGGATTTGCCCATGGACAAAAACAAAGCATTTTAGTAAGTTCTTATTTTAAAATATGCCTATAAAACACTTTAATGAATTGAAATGAATTGAATCGAATCGTCTCGAATCTGTTCAAACTCTAACAATATCATATAAATTAAATAGTACAAATATATTTAGAACACTTAATTAAAAGACAATTAGCAATTAAAAAAAATTCTAAAAACAGTAAATTATGAGGGTTAGAAATATTAGACTCTTTATGCCCAGTTGCACCGCCCTTCCTTAAAATTAAACTTTACTAAACATTACTTATTACTAAGGAATCCTTATATCTTATGTTTGTTGCTCACGTTAAATTGCTTAGCTAGTCATTACTTAGTTCTACATTCTAGGTATATCTAAAACTAGAGATCTAAAATCGACTGAAATTCAAAAACAAAGAAGAATTTTTTCTTAACTTAACATTAGAATGTCCAGAATATCTATAACTAAGAACATTTTAAATTGTGTAATTGGTCATTTTGACCTGTCCGTTCATTCTAATGTTAACGAAATTTTCATTTTCTAATGTTAAAATCTAGTAAGTTTAATACGAACTTTCAAGAAGATTTGTTTATTGTTTGTGATATTTCAATCGTTCATTAATTTATCGAGAAGGATTACCAAGTAAATTAATAAATTTGTGACAATATATACAATTGTAATATTCTAGTATTTTTTGTTAAACGAAGTCGTTCAAATTAAGAAAATGATCAGCTCGTTTATATATTATTCCCATTATTATAAATCTAATATCTTACAAATCATGCATTTCGTCAACGTCGTAATCAATATCATAATAATTTAACATTTTTCCTCACCACAAATACAAATACGTGACAGTTCTTATGTTAAGTGGCCAATATCAGACACTTAATTTAAGGATTCCTTAAATTAATTTAAGATTTAAGTGCTGAAATATGACTGGTGCAACGAAATTTTTATATTTAAGGTACTTAGAATTTTAAGCAACTCTTAACGTATCAGTGAGAGTGGTGCAACTGGGCATAAAAAATTTTTGAAACAAACGAAAATAAATATTTAATAAGCCCTCTTTTTATGGTTCTGCCATAAAAATTTAAAATGTTTTCTGATTCCTACCTTAAGGATCTGCATTCTTCTGGTTCATCAGTTATTGGAAATGAATCTGAAACAAAGAAAAATACTTATTAACATGACTTCTATTTAAAAAATCTAATGTGGGCACAACACGACTTTATTATACTTAAGAATAAATAAGTATTTGATTATTTTATATTTAGACTTTATATAGTGATATAAATAATAGACGTTCCAGTAATTTGTTCTCAACCACAATATAACAATACATACAGTAACGACACTCGCTGTCAGAACTTTTCATCTTTAAGTCGCATCGGCCGATTACCTTGAGCCAAGTGGCCATATTGGCAGTAGCAGTAAATTTGAATAGCTGTCAGTTGCAAATGAGTTAAAATATAAAAATATTAGTTCACCTGCACTAAAAAAGTTCCTACAATTTTTCATGGTACAAATAAGTTTACCTCTCTGTTTTGCACTCATTTTATGAACTTAACATGACAGAAATACTGTAGCTTGATATTTGACAGATATAACTGACTTTGACATACCATATTATCTTTTCTATGGTTATGATTACTAAGATATCAGTCAACCACTGAAATATTGGGATTATGAAATATTTGAAGTGTCGTTACTGTATGAATTTTGATACTGTGTAACAACTATGATCATTGAATTATATTGATGAACATATTAAATAAAAATTTAAAGTAGGAAATTACACTTTTCATTCCAATATTATTGCTAGCATTTTTTATTTAAAATATTTTTAGCTGCTTTTATCTTTGAAATGAATTTAATTAATTGTTTTGGATCAATTCTGCGCTTTATCATGAAACATATAATTATGAAGTTTTGTTTACTCTGTCTTTTCTTGTTCGTGAGTTATTGCACACACGGAGATTCAAGAGACTTCAAGAGACCTCAAACCATAAATTTCCGTGAAAATCTCGCCATAATATCTGTATGAGTTCTATGTTTCCTTATAGTAAGAAGAGAGTAAAAAGTTAACCAAAACTAGTTCCATTGTACTGTAGAACTGTAGAAATTCCTAAAACTACTGTCATGATAGGAAATAACACCGAATGCGATAAAATATCCATTTTATATATCTATGTCTATATATCTATGTATAATATAGTGTTTATGAAGTGTAAATTGTTAGGAAATTATAGAAAGTGTACAGGTTGAAAGGATTATGTTTTAATTATAACTAAAATATATTAAAATATCATAAAATCTAACTATTTGTTTTATAGGTTATAACTATAACACTAACTAGTAATTATAGTACCAGCTAGTTAAATCACAATGAGAAATATATAGTAGACTATACCTACTGTGAGTTTACTTTGCTTTTCTGACACTAATGCATTATTATGGATCAATGGCGCACCTAGGAATTTGGATAGGGGGGTGCACTATAAAAAAGACAAATCTAAAATTAAAGCAGCCTACTATTCAATATAATTTTTTTTTAAATCGTTAATATATTTATTACAATTTTATATCGTTTCATAATAAAAAAACTCTATTAAAAATGGCATAACTTACTATGACTTCCATATGAAAAATAATGTTGATATCAGCAACTCGTAAATGTTTAGTAAAAAATATATGATGTGTCCACATAACCTCCCGCCCAATACTACTCTCAAACGATACAAAATACTATTTGATGATACTGAAACATACTTTCTTATTTATTTATATTTGAGAAATTTAATTTTATTTCGTATTTTTATTGAATTTTTTGACATATATTTCACTAAGAAAACATCTTCACAATCAAAATGACATGTCACATTTCGTAAAAAATTTAACATTTTTAAATGTTTCCATTGTGTACAAGGAATGCAAGATTTATGAAATCTAATTTCTTTATATTTTATTATCTCTAAATCTAATGAAATTTAATAAAATTAGAGTTAACAAAACACATGTAAAATTAAATATTCTTCAACTTTCAAAATAACATAAATTGTTGAAAAAGGAAATTTAACCGTGTTTTTCACGAAGGGCTTCAAGTAAACTGCTACTTCTTGTTAACCAATTTTATCCAAAATCTAATCAGCTCTTCATTTAAATATAAGAAGCAAAAATTCATAAAATTGTATTTTTTAGTATTATAGTATTTGAGTTATGCGAGACGAAAAAATTGCCACAGACTTCACACACACATACATATATACAGACATCATGGCGAAAATAGTAAAATCGTATTGTAGGGACCCTAAACGTGCTTCATTGAAAACTCACTACTCAATTTTTGACCAAAAACAATACCTCCCTTACCTAGAGGTAGGCAGGAGGTAAAAATTTAATACTTCTATAAATTCACCATTTAAAAGTGTCATAAGGTGTACAAACCAGAAGCTCGTATTATTTCATATAACTAAGTTAGGTAAAAGCAAAAAAAAAAAAAAAAATTAATTCATGTTTAAACTATCACTAATGAGGCAACTTTTGTTTAATTTAACCAATCTCGTAGCTCTTACGGTCCTCGAAATAACATAATGCATTCGTACTTTAAATGGGACACACTTTTTTATTTTGTCGCGTACTCAGTTGTCTGATCCATGAGCCACCACTTCAAGGGGGATGCATGTACACCCTTGTACTCCCCCTGGTTGCGCCACTGCTATGGATACAGGTTCATATCACGGTACTGTTCCAGATACAATGCAACTTTTCATCATAATTAATAAATTAGCAAAAATATCACAAATATTTCTCAAACTATATTCAGAATTGTACCAAGTATCCACTCGAATTATTTCTTCATTAGTAAACATCTTTTTCTACGACCACTGAGAAATCTGCTCATTGTATGTTTGTTGTTGCTAGGGATATGAGGTACATTGCAAGCATCGTGCGAAATGAATTTGTTTTGTGAGTATTTCAATACAGGTCAGTTCATGCTCAGTACCATTGCTAGGATACTTATTTAGAATTGTCAAATATTGGAATGGTGAAAGCGGGACAATTTTATTATTAAAATTAAATTAATTTTGAAATAATATTGTGGTCGTAGAAAAAGTATAGTGTACAACTCGCATGGAATGTCCATTTCATACACGTAGGAAATTAAATATATCATCACAACATTTGCCATTTCAAGGCCTGGCACTCGATTCGAATCAAATCTAGGTATGACAAATTTTTGTGGTTATTATTACCTGTCAAATTTGAGACCTTTCTCAGGGTACTAGCATTTAACCGTGCACAACATTTTAGCAATTACTATTAAAAATTATTATTAGCCCGACCTACATGCAATCCATCACAATCACCTCACAAATCATTAATAAATAAAAACTCAAACTGCAATGAAATAAAACCATGCACTGAGCACTATAAATCACACTGTAATTTCTCTGAAAAGGTTACACTTGAAATCATATCGATCGATACGAGACTATTCAAAGTCAAACCGTCTGAAACCAGTGTTCGTTGTCCGGCGTAACAATTAGTGTCTTCGCATTTCGGCCATTCCTATTTGGGCCACTGATGAAAGTAACTGACATTTTTGCCGTCGAATTTATCAAGCAACTAAATTGTTTATTTATATTCTGGGCAATATAAAGGTGCAATAATATACATTGATTAAGAAAGATGATTATACTGTATCATGGTCGTTTGTGTTGTTCACATTAATTAGGCACCATGGTTGGTAGGTTGGTACCACGAGCTCTGTCTTTGGGTGTTTTAAGAGCAGTGTTTTAAGTTCGGTTTTAGAGCGGTCCAAAGTTTTAAAATTATTTTATAAAAAAATACCTCAAATAAAATTGGTAGATAATACATATCTCTATAACTTCTGTTTGAAGCATTTTTTTATAAAATAATTTTAGAACATTGTACAGCGCTAAAATCGAGTCTAAAACACCCAAAAACAGAGCTTGTGGTACCAGCCCATATGACCATAAGTAGTTAGCTCGCTTACCACCTTTAATTCTTTACAAAGAAAATAAATACTTTGTTTACCGACCTATCGCTGCGAAATAAATCCATTCATTTCAATGAATTAGTGTATGCTCAAGTGAAGTGTAAAGTAGGGCAAAACAATACCACTTTGGATTAGATAAAAGGTTTGTTCCAAGTGGTCATTTCTGACAACTTTGTGACAAATTTCAGTGCGCCTGCGAAAAATGTAAACAAGTTAAGTTTGAAACATAGATTGGAACTGCGAATGGAATAAAGCCCATGTGCATGTTCATTTTCTGTTTTGACAGCTAACCTTAAATATAAATATAAATAAAGAAATTCATACATTTTTTGCCCCAAAAAAGAAATGAAACTTATGTTTCAAAGTTAACTTGTTTACATTTTTCGCAGGCGCAATGAAATTTGTCACAAACATGTCAAAAACTTGTCAGAAATGACCACTTGGAACAAACCTAATATAAAAAATACTACTTCTACTAAATAAAAAAATACATAAATAGATCAATCTGAAAAAGTCTACGGTCCAAAAGGGATTATCGGAATGTTTACAACCATAGACTTAATAATATATATGGATGGAGCGTTGGCTATGCTTTTAATACAGAAATCTGTAACCAACATAAGAGAGGAATAGTCATATCTAAAATGACGCAGTGGGAGAAGAATAGTACAGTTTCATGCCACCCAGCACGTGGTACACATGTGCTGTTCTTCTCCCACTGCGACATTTTATATATCTCTCTCTTATATTGGCATTAAACTGCTGTTTGTAAAAATCAAAAAAATGTTTCCCACAAATTCATGTAGTTTCATTAGGTTGAAAATTTTCTCGTTTTATAGTTAATATCCATTTCTTGCTTAAATCTACATTTTTTAAAAACTGTAATAAATGTGTAAATATACAGCGTTCTAACCTAAAGTGACATATTTACGTGTCAAATGGAATAATGGAACTCCGTCTTTTACAGGCTGTTTTTTTTTTTTTATAATATGCACAACAGGATTTTACCATATTTGATATATTTAAATATGACATAAATAATTGACAAAATTCTAAATGAGGGACAAAAGCTCGCACAAAAGTCTATCAAAACAGTATTCTGCTTACACGTCAAACGTCAAATCAAATTCTTGTCATCTTGCCACCCGTCACGTCACTTTCATCTCTCTATCTTATCACGCTGTGTTGGTTACAGACTAACTTTTTATATACTCCTTCCATATATTTTATTACTTCTATGTTTACAACGGTGTTTCCGTTGTTCGAGAATTAAAAACTCATTCACAATATAAAATTAGTAGTTATGGTCAGTTGCTAGATTTGATGTTATAAGTTTGACTTACTCACTTTATAGCGTCCACAAAAACAAAATTAGCGTAACGAAGATTACAATCTCGAAACTTTTGGTTAATAGTAAACAAATATAAACAATTAGGAGTAAAAGACAGCTGAACTCGTCTTCTGTCACATTTTAAGGTTTCGGGTTATAAAAAAACATTGTAAATAGCTCCATGGTAACGTGTCGAACTGTGAATCATGAGATCCTCAGTTCGAACCCCATAGGTGAACGTTGTCAATTTAAATTTATCCCCCTGCACTAGCATCTTTGAGGGTTGTGATTTGACGGCTGGTAACCGCACTTCATACGTAAAAATATATCAATTACCGAGATCTGCGTAAGCAGAGTGCCACACCCTTAATTGGTAAAAGGCGTGATGATATTTTTTTTTCATTTTCTTTCAATGCAGAAAAAGAAGATAAATAATTATTTTTTTTTAAATACAAATAACTAATAAAATTTGTTAGGTAGTTATGAACATACAACAATTGGCGTAGATAAATTTGATAAATAAGCATACGGCGTTATTGTCTGAAACGTCTATTTTAAAACCTCTTCATTTGTCGTTTTGTGAACGTTATGTTACTATTTTCTTAGTAGCTAAAACCACTAATTGTAACTACAAATAAGACTGCTATTTCAATTTTTTTTAAATTATTATTTACGAAGATAGGAAGTGGGACTAACTGCTTAGACTTAGATCATATACCGCCTCATGAGTAGATGATTGTGAATTTTACTAACACAAGAGACCAAAGCTCTTCAGTGGGATTCGAACGCACGACCTCTAATTTATTACTCTTTCTCTTTCTGAAACGCAGTATAACTACGTTTAGAGCTGCCAAATGTTCCTAAAATATTTAATAAAATATCGTTTATTTGAAACACTTCACTCTAAAATAATTCAGGAAAGTTTGAACGTCAAATATCTCTATTCATCTGTCTTTTTAACGTGTCGGTGACATATAATACCGAGTAACAGTGTCCGCCCGAAGTGGGAATGGCCGCGGTGTACCTCGCCGGTGGGCCTGCAGAAAAACGCAGTGTTGCAACAAAGTCTGACCTAATAATGCATTACGCGTTTGACGTTTCAAGTCAAAACAGAGTTTCTTTTCGCGCTACGATTTGTCAAATCTGCTGCAGTTTGTCTTGTGCCTCGCCGATTTCTCGCCTACTTTGATTTTAATCGCTAAGCGAATTAATTAGACGGCCTTGCAAGTTTTTTGTTTGGTTGTTGCACTCTGTTTGCAATAGTTTTTTATTTGTTGAGCTATCTGTATTGGATTGGAAATTAGAGTTTAATTTATCATGATTGATCGAAGATTATAGACAGTCAGTGATCTATAACAAGGTTTTTTAATGATTTTCGCTTTATTTCTTTCAATTTATTATTTATGTTAAGTGTCAGTTGCGTATTTTTAATTGGCAAACAAATAAATACTCTAGGAGTCTAGACTATTATTGACGTTTTAGTAGCTTTTTCATTTTAGGAACAAATACAAAGGAATTTGTACATTAAATTAAAAACTTTTGAAATAAGTTTTGTACAAATATTTTATTTAAATACAAAGTTTCGAATTACTAAACGTAATTCTGTTTATCTGACGAAAAATCATGTATACTAATTCGAAACGTTATATATTTAAATAAAATATTTGTACAGAAAATCCAAAAGTCTTTTTAATTTCTATGAGTTTTGAAAGTTTTTTCGTTGCATTTACTAAAGGAATTTGTTTTCTTTTCATGTTGTTTCTAAAGTTCATTCTAAAGTTTAATTATTTTATGGACAATTTCTCTAACTAGCTTTATTTTAATAAGTTGAAAAAACTTTCAATAACTCGTATTATAATTATATGATTTTAAATAAGTAATTTTGTTTTGTGGATGGATGGATATTCGTATGAGCAATAGCTCATGAACGAGGCAAGATATAAACGAAACTTGGAATATATAAGTTTCATGAAAAAATGAAGAGCTGAGTTGATTTTGAATGAAATTGAAAAACCGGAAGAGGAAGTTTACTGGACACACAAAACAATAAATTACATTTATTTCAAAAATAGAATTAGTTGCGAGAAAAAGTTTCAAATGAAAGATGTTAGCAAAAGTATTTGGAATATAAAATGTTATTTGCATTTTTCTTGTACATGCTTCTAATTTTGAGAAAAACTAAATTATATATTTAAGGATATATTTCTATAATCTTAGTTGCAATGGGAACAAAAACTAAAACATTTTTAATATCTATGTGTCAAACGTGTCAAATAATTGTGAAGTGTCAAAAATTTGTGTCGTGTGAAATATTATAAAAGTAATATTTGTATTATTAGTTAGAAAGTTTTGAAGATTATATTGAGAACAAAATTAAACATATATCAAATAAATGTCAAAATCGCAAGGAACAAGTCATACGTGTTCAGTTGGTTTTATTTGTATTTAGAATTGTTTATAGTCTTTTTTTAGTCGATTTTAACGAAAGTAGAATCAACTGTGTATAAAATTTAATAATAATTACAATTTAATTATATAATTAGTATAATTAATCGTTGTATTTATAAAATTATTTATCTGCGCAATCTTTCTAACTTGTCATTTTTCTGAGTACCCCAAATCCTGCTGCTATCCTATTATTTTCTTCTTCCTTATTTCTCCGAGACCTACCGACCATATCCGAAGCGCAACCCTTACTATCTTACTTCTCCGCCCCTGCAATCCGATTGGCCTCTCGGTGGTAGTTTCCCCGCCCACAGCCAATCACGGCACGTGTCACCACCAACAGCTGAACATCGCGCCACTCACAGGTAAATATACAGCGGGGGGCGGGCCGGAGACGGAAATAACCGCAGGGTGAACCTCAGTCAATGTCAACGCGTGACCTTGGTGAGTATTTATAAAACAAGTGAAGTGCGCTCGTGCACAGCCCTCTACGATGTGTGAGTGAGTTCACTGGTGATTGTGACAAGTGGAGATAAGATGCGAAAATAAAACAATTGTATAGAGACGGGTATTTTTGGAGACGCCTACTATTGGAGCATGTGATGGGCATGACATCTACTCACATCTGGTACTGAGTAAGGATGTTATTAATGACTTGGCTTCACTTTGGCCTTTAAAAATTTACTCTCCTTATTTGGATTTAGTAGTTAGCCACCTATTGGGCTTCCAAACTATCAAGAGATGGCGCTGATCACAAATCTCTAGCGGTACATGTCCGATTCATTTTGTATGGTCTTCTATGGCGAATGCGTGCTCTAGTTGTGGTAATTTGTGTTTTATTAGTGTATTTGGTAGATTTGTTTAGATTTTATTATTATTAATTATTGACTATAGTTATATTAACATTAGCCATTAGTTGTTTTGTAATTTTTTATTGTAGGTAAGTAGTTCTTAACTGTAGCATTATTTTGTTTAAGATAGGTTATCATTTTTCTTTGTTGATATTAGTTTGTAGTTGTATATATTTTCTAGTAGTATTTAATATTAATATTTTTGTAGTTATTTGTTGTTGTTTTCAGTAGTTTTATTTTACTTTTAGTTTAAATAGTAGTATGGATTCATTTATTTGCTTAGATTTAGATAGTATATGTAAGTTCGCACGTTGCTCTTTATCTTCTAGAAGCATGGTAGAAGGCCAGCAAATAATAAATAGTGGCCACATAATATTATGTGGAAGTACATCAACAATATCATCGCAATTTTCAATGCTCTTTTCCATGCCTTTAATTTGTCACACTGTCACACATCATTGTGACACCCCATTTATTCTTCACACAAACTAGTCTTTCACCTTTTTTTGAGAATGAATGAAATCGAACTGTTCGACTTTTATTAGCAGGAGAACTGCAGCCATAAACAATGCAAATTTTTCTGTTTTTAACAGGTTTTTTTTGGAGAAAACTCCATCTTAACCTCTAATCTACAAATTAAATGAAGTACTTATATAAATAATACGTCATAGATAAATGTAATACTTCCATTGAAATTCTTCTATAGTCACTACTGTTGATATAAATGTAGAAAAAATAACAAATAAGTTCAAATTCTTTAAATAAATAAAAACTCAGAATAAACGTCAAAAACACAATGTACCGCGAGACGTAGTTCAGAATTCTGCCGCTAGTTAGCGTATTTTAATATTGGAAGCCCATTGGGCTTCCAAATTGTCAAGAGATGGCGTTGATCACAATTCACATAAGGTACATGTCAAATTCATTTGGTATGATATTTTATGATGACGAATGCTTGCATTAGTATTGGTAGTTTGCTTTTATTGGCAGCAGAACTGTTGCCATACACACTGCAAATTTTCCTGTTTTTATAGTTTTTTTGGAGAAAATTCAATCTTAACCTATAATCTACAAATACAATCTACCTTTCATTTTTACATCTTATTTAAATAATACGGCTTAAGCAAAATAACTACCTACAATTGTTATTAATTTTAAAAAATAGCAATTAATTTCAAAATACAATGAAATTTATGTACCTTATAGTTAGTTCAGCTTTCTACCACTAGTTAGCGTATTTTAATTTTGGATACCCAATACCAAGAGTTTCGAAGATAAAGGGTCCTATTCTTATGGAGTAAATAGTCCCTTAACCCATCCACTAACATCTCTCAGACAGATTCATAAAAGAGATTAGCGTTAACTCCATTTTTTTCATCATCTGTAACTTCGTTTCTAAATTAATTATATTATCAAAATGTGTCAAATTTTATGCTAACCAATCTTGATTACATCCTTAGTTAAAATAATTATGTTCTGAGAATGGAAAATGAAGTTACGAGTAATAATAAAAATAGAGCTAGCGCTAATCCCTTTTATGAATCTGCATATAAGGGGATTGTAATTTAACGGCACTGCATGAGAAAATACCAGGGTTCAATTTAACTGTGTCAACATTGCTATTCCGAGACCTATAAGAGCTACGAGGTTGGTTAAATTAGCAAAATATTACCATTAAACAGGACTACTCGTATTTCAATAATAAATAAATAAATATATCATCGTTTTCTTTACTCATTTTGAGTGTGTAAGTTTGTTTTCGCAGATCTTGGTAAACGGTAAGTGATGTATTTTTGTGCACCATAGGGGTACTGTCGGCTGTGGGATTCGAACTGAGGATCTTACGATCCACAAGTCTATTCGTTACCACGGAGCTATTTACTCCATAACTATTTCAATGAGCTAAAAATTATTTTGTATCAGAGGTTCTCAAGTTCGGTCTATATTTTTCTTAATTTAAATGGGAAACTTTCTTTATTTACTTATTCGATTCAATTTTTTTCTACATACACATAACGATATAAACATGTCATATCGTAATATGATCAAATAACTTGTAAAAGTACAAGTTAAATTTACATGTATTTTATTTTTTATTTATATCTGGTTGAAATAACAGAAGATGATTAAAAATTGAAGAAATGAAAGACTGGTGGTACAAAGGTACTATTAAAATGAACAACAATGAAATAATATTATTCTGAATAAATGATTCAATCGTTTTTTATATAAAGTCATAGATATAAATAAAATATATAAATTTATATTCCATTTTCCGCAGATATTTTGTTACATTTGTTGTATTTAGATAAAATACTGCATTGAATAAGTGAAAAAAAAAATTCTCATTTAGAATTAAAAAAGTTGTATCCCGTATTTTGTATACCTTTGGTAAAATAAACATTTTCTTTAAACGTAATACGTAATAAAAGTACGTTCTTATGTATTTGTATTCAACAAGCAGAAGTTCAATATTGTAGCCGCCGGCGTAAAAGTGCCTCCTTGGCAACACTTCTACTCCGGCGGCTGACAAAGTAAAATATTATAAAAAATAGTTAGGTTGTAATTCAATAATACGACAGTTAAAAATGAAACAAATAAACAAAAATAACAAAACAGCATATTCTATGGCAACCTGAAATGCTGAATAACACAAAATATTTTTTGAAGTTTTGGGCTTTTTTAATGATTTAAAATTTTCTATGTTTGAAGAAAATATAGCATGTGTTATTCAGAATCAGAGTATATGTGAATTTGGGTGCTTTGCATGCAATGGGGTCTTTCACCATTTTTTTAAAATTTTTTTATAAAACTTTATTTAAATTGAAGACTATCTACACTTTTAAAAATCTTAATTGTTATTCATTAAGCCACAATGATTTTTTAAAAATATTGTGACGTCATTGTAGAGGTGTTGCTGGATCTTAAACAGTACATATTGTAAATAATTGTAGTCGTATTTTTTTACTTATTTTATTATTATTATTACAATAAAATAGAACATTTATGTGATAAAAATTATTTAAATTTCTACTGTTTGAGATCCACTAATACCTCTATAATGACGTCACAACATTTTAATAAAATCATTGTGGCTTAATGAATAACAATTAAGATATTTTAAAATTTAGATAAAGTTTCATAAAAAAAATGGTGAACGATCTCATTGTCCGACTCGTTTCGCATGCTCAGCACACAAAGTATCATATTTACTTCTAATAACACAATATACTATTTTTTAGGCATGTATTATTTTGATAATATATTTATTTTATTATTTATATACCTACAAAGAATATCTAATTAGGTAGGTTTCAGTAGCATGTCATATTATATGCTACACCTACTGATGTAAAATGGAGGCCAGCTACAAGGATCGAATTCTTTACAATAATTAGACAGAAGTATCAATGTACTTACAAACTAATTTGCATAATCTTGTTAAAATAACTTAAAAGAAACTACTAACTTCAGTGTAAAGTGCAATGAATGAAAAGAACAAAGAATCAGAAGTAATCTCCACTCTTGTGTACCGAGTTAAAATATTGTTTATATAAATGATGAGCTATTGTAGATAATTGATACGTGTAAAAGAAAATCGCCCGCGGCCACATTCTGAACTATTCTAAAAGGTGGAAACTTATCGCGTGCCTCTGCATCGCATAGTAATTTCCATCACTTGTCGTTTAACTGGTGCTTTTCTCTTTAACATATTTAACTGGCTGAGCACACAAACATACCGATAACATTACCGAGACAAAAAGGAAATTCCATTAACATTTTAAGACCATTTTGACATTTATATTCGGCATTTTACGTTGGTGTATAGAAATTTTCAGCAGGTATATTCATTTCTTTGCTAAACGTATACTTATACAAGTTTAAATTGTACATTGCGAGGCAGACGTTCAGTACTATAAAGGAAAAAATTTGATGTGGCCAGAACATAACCTTCCGCCCAATACTACTCTTAAACGATACAAAACAGTATTTGATGATACAGAAACATACCTTCTTATTTATTTACGATATATTCTATTTATATTTGAGAAATTTTTTTTTTAATTCGTATTTTTATTTAATTTTTTGACATATATTTCACTAAGAAAACAGCTTTACAATCAAAATGACATGTGTCACATTTCGTAAAAAAATGAAAATTCTTAATGCCCGGTTTTTCAGTCATGGTTTAAGTAAAAGTTCAGTAGAGCCGTGAACTAATTTTTGAACTAGTTCAGGGGACATGGCGTTTCTAAGTTACAAGTTTAGTTGAACTGAAGTTCAACGATTCTATGCTTTAATTTGATTAAGTTGGTAGTAGAAAAGTGACATAACGTCAAAATTATTGACAAATTTGACAGATTGATGAGTTTTTTGTTCTAATTTTCCGAATGACAGTTAAGATGATTGTAATTGAAAATGTGAATAAATTTCACTAGAGAAGAGGAGCAAATATTTCTAACATATACATTTATTTATTAGCAGGGGACCGTATTTTAACAATGACTACAGTAAATTGTTCGTATTACTTTTGGGAAACGTGCTATATTATAGCAAACTGAAACTGCTATTGCATGCAATATTTTTTTGAATAATTTTATGGGTCGCAGATTTACTCGTATGTATCCCCAGTTAAATCTCCTGTGTTCAAAAATATTTCCAGTAGCGTAAAATCTGAATGTTAATGGGATCGTTTTATCTGGACTTACAGTATGATTTCTTTAAATTTCGGCAGTTAAAGTACATGAGTCTACTCGCATATATATGTAACCTATATCTTTAACAAAGCCAGGCAGTAGAATATTTTATAAGGCCGTTGTTGACATTTATAATTACACTAATGGTTTATTTGCTCAATCTAAATTTTGTTAAAAAGTTCGTAATCGTCTCAAATATCGAAATGATATATTCTATTTCTATGTATTTTGGGTCTTCGTATTAATTGATTTTCAAAAAAGTTTATATCCTCCTCATTGTCAGATGACTCCATAATAAATAAATAACGCACACAATTTCTCCTAATTTAATATTATTCACAATATTATTATTTAATAATATAACTTTTGACAACCAAATTCATCGCGAAAACTGTCATTATTTGTCATTAAACCTTGAACTCAACGTTGAACCAAGTACCCGATAAGGTTCAAGTTCAAGCGAAATTTGAGTTCAGTTCATGGTTTAAGTAGAACTGAAATACACTTTAAACCTTAAACTGAAACATAAACTAAAAATTTGGTTTAAACTCGCACTGAAAAACCGGGCATAAGTGATTCCATGGTGTACAAGGAGTGCAAGATTTATGAAATCTAATTTCTTTATATTTTATTATTTCTAAATCTTATGCAAATTAATAAAATAAGTGTAATCAAAACAAATGTAATATTAAATATTCTACAATTTTCAAAATAAAATAAATTATTGAAAAAAGAAATGTAACCGTGTTTTTCACGTAAAGCTGTTAAGGGCTTCAAGTAAACTGCTACTTTTGGTCGACCAATTTTATCCAAAATCTATATATAGATATGCATGGCACAGGGCAAATTTATTTATGTAAATATTAGTATTTCACGATATATAAATCAAAATTGTACTATTGTACACGGCCATTAAAATGAAACAAAAACGAATATTTGACATTTCATAAAACAGATTTAGATTTATTTATTATTAGTGTATTATTTTCTGAAGAAAGTTGCACAGAATTTCAAAAATACCTGCAATAAAGCCCATTCTACAGAATAAATAAAACTAAATATGTTTTATGAAATGTCAAATATGTTTCGTTTTTGTTTAGTTTTCCTTGGACGTGCTACAATTTTCTAAGAAATATTACTCCCTCTGTCCCATAAGTAACAAATGAATATTAAAATGGCGATTGCAGCTGTAAGTTATGTTGTATCGCAAAATTGTGAAACCTTCAATCAAAATAAATGTTCCATGACATCTTTCATTTGTTTTGACGCATCTGTCAATATTTTTAGTTGACTCTAATATTACGAATTATAATTATTTTTCAAATTTCGTCCACTAATCGAAATCAATTGCTTTATTATAATTTATAATATAGATGAATTGATAGAAGAAGCAGTAAACATAACCTTTGATAATATTTCTTCCATAATACTGGATAGGTTAATACGTTTCTATCAATAAGTTATTTTAAGTTCACGTATAAAGAGAAAGAAAAGCTTCGCAACCAAGTAACAAAATTATTGAAAATACAGAATCTAAATACTCAATCCAATAATTGCAGTAATTTTTTTTTTTTTTTTTGGTAAAGCGGACTCAACTAGTGAGGTTATATGCCGCCTCGGTTCCTCGTTTCGGTGGTGTGACAACGACACGCAGTGTTCACTGGTATAGGTTTTCGCAAAACGGTTACCCATCCAACTACTAACCACGGGCAGCCTTGCTTAACTTGCGTTATCGAGTGATACGGCTTTAACGCTATCTGTCAAGCCGTTGTCCGTGTTGTATGATATTTTTCCTACAGCTATCAAAAATATTTGACATTTTTTCATTGTTTTCAATACACAAAATATGCTATTTCTAAACAACAGTTGTGTTTCCCAAACAACGTGAAAAAAGTATTTTGCGCACATGGGCCACAAACTCTTTTCCGCACTGTAGGCATATGGAATAAAAATACATATTAAACATGCGCAGACGCACAGCGTATCGTAGCATCTTTGCAACTGACAACGCGTCCAACGTGGTAAATGAATCAGGTTGTTGTAAATTTTTGAATTTTTTTTTTATTTATTGAACATAAACTTGCAACTAATTAATAACAGAAACGTCATAATATAATGTAAAGGAAGAATGGCAAATTCGATAAATAAAAGATTGAATTAAATTTATAATTTGTAACCTTAACCTAAGAAAAATTATACAATGGGGTATGTGACCATAATCGAATTTCAATGTATACGCCATAGCAAATGAATGATCTTCATTGTTCTTTCTTATTACAACAATAAAAACTGTATATTATTTTGTAATAATAATGTTATTAGCAATTTTGTGTTTTGGAGAAGGGATATGTCACGTCACTGTGGCCGTACGCATGACCCGCTGATATATATCTATTTCTTTCCTCTACAGTATCTCTGTCTTTTTCTAGCACCATATCTACCGCAAATCTATTCAGAAGACACAGTGGAGTCTCACATCCCCTCTCCAAATATTAAAAAATTTATTTCTCGTTAACTATAAACAATTAATTGATTTAAAAAAATACGGGTATTTTATTTTTGTATCTAGTATTATGTAATGTCAGAAAAAAAAATTGGTCACATACCCCATTGGTAAGAAAAAACTTATTTAAGGTACCTTTGCGTTTAAAAGTTAATTCTTTATTTATATTTAATGTAATGTTGCAGTTATTATACTAGTAATAGTTAATATTTATTAATGTCTGATCATTTATTTGCTGAAGATATATCAGAATTTGGTTTTCTATGTTAATGTTGACAGTTACGTGGTGAGTGTTTTTGTTGCTTAGTAACATCAAAATGTATCAATATTCTAGTATGAAAAGTAGAATAATTTTTCATATTTATGTTATTAATTTCTTCTATTTGAATATTAAGAAAGTTGTAGGAAAAATATTGTGTGTATTACGGGTACAAAATGGCATTGCTGCCCTCGCATAATTGAAGCTCTCAGCTGCGCTTCGAGCTTCAAGCTTTTTGCACCCTTAATACACAAATAACTGCTAGGAAGGGTCTAAAGAACCAATAAAAAAATGAAAACAAAAAGCAGCGTATGGAGATTTCGGTCGTCTTTTGGTAGAAGGTAATTAGCTTTTCTTTGAGGAGTTTCTGGCTATGATATAACCGCAAAAAGTGTACCTAGTTAAAAATTGCATGTTTGCTAATGCTCCCATACGAAATCGAAAACCCAGAAAACGCTTTCCTCGAAATTCTCCCGCGAAACAAAGCCGCTATTAATTACAACAAGGAACACAAACAATAGCAAGTTATCCAACTCTTCTCATCAACAATCGTCCAAATTTGCATCGTGTCCGTGCTCAAAACTGCCTTCCGCAGACGAGACAGCAGAAAGGGTAAGCGGTCGAATGACATCAAAACCGCCTTCAAAAAGTGAAAATAATAGAAAACTTTTCGTTATATAACGTTGGCTGTATACATAACAAAACGAAGCGAGAGAGAAAAAATACCTGTTATGTGTGCCAAGGTAGGCGGCTTGCGCGTGCGCTCTCGCGGCCTCTCCTGCAGGAGAGGAGAGAGATTCACTCTCCGACGCGACAGGCAACTGTCTTCGGTGTGACGTCATCGGTTAGAGCTCTGCTGCTAACAATAGCGTTCTAGATTCAGACGTACTGCAGTACTTTTGTTTTTAGTTTTTTTCGTTGTTGCATTGTCGATTTTTTTAAGAGCTTGTAGTTCCGGAAAATGGAAAAATAAGTGTTTGCTTTGTTCTGCAGGAATGTAGCAATAAGAATATAAAAAGAGAAGTATCTGCTATTTTATCTTGATTTCTAGAGTGTAGATTATAACAAAAGGAAATAAATTTGTACCACTCAACTTGCTTTAACAGATTAATGCGTACAAGAATAAAGTTCTCTTTGTCTGCAACTAGAAAACGACTTAGTCATTTGTCTGTTTCATTCCGTATAATAAATAATACGTTTTATGGAAAAGAAACCTCAACTAATCATTATACGCAATTTTACCTATATTATTTTGTGATTGAAACTTTTCTTTCAATCTATTTCAGTATTAAAAATACCAATCAATTCTAAAAACCTATACAATATTTTTGTCCTGAAACGTACAAAGAAGTACAGGAATCATACAAATATTATATGTTTAAGTGTATCTAGTAGGAAAAGTGATATATTCCCGGACGATGGTAGAGATTGCAGGACGAGCCGTAGACAACGCCACCAGGAGCCCGGAAAGTTTATTTTTCCTACGTGGTACACATACGATTTTTTTTTTCGATCGGATTATATGCAATAATTAGTTATTTTATATTTCATTTATAAACGTCAGACAACGAACAAGACATAAAAATATTGCGCTATTTATCCATGGTTTGTTTATTTATTTTCATAAGCGTCAAATTTATTTGAAAATCTAAATTGTACGGAAATACTTTGTTAGTATCCGGAATAGTATAAAGTATATTGTACAACGAGCATGGCATGGAATGGTACTCATTTCCTACGAGTATGAAATGGACATTCCATGGAAGTTGTACACTATTCTTTTTCTACGATCACGATATTATTTCCTAATTAATTTGATTTTAATAATAAATTTGTCCCGCTTTCACCATTCCAATATTTGACAATTCTAAATAAGTATAGCAATGGCACCTGTATTGAAATACTCACAAAACAAATTCATTTCGCACGATGCTTGCAATGTACCTTATATCCCTAGCAACAACAAACATACAATAAGCAGATCTCAGTGCTCGTAGAAAATAGTTATTTACATTACAAGTGGGCAAAGTAAGGAATTACCCACGAGAGAAATTTTAGCACACGAAGCCGAAGGCTGAGTGTGATAATTTTATCGAGTGGGCAATTCCACTTTGCCCACGTGTGAAGTATAACGTTTTATCCAACACTTCTTAATAAATGTAAAATTTATAAAAGAAATATTATTTGACAGTGACATATGCTTTAAATTTTTAAATTAAACTGTCAATCGAAATGGTCACCAAGGTGTTGTGTGTTATTATTATTGTTATAAATAAAAAAATACTCACTAGTGGATTTTCTCAAAATTATACCCACTAGTGGATAATCTGTTACTTTGCTTGTTTAAAATCGCCATAGTTTTAGAGCATTTATTGAGAGGTGTTGGATAAAATATATTCCCGCACTGTTATTTATCGTGGCCCAGCATCGAAACTAAACTAAAAGATTAATGCACTTTACGGTTCGGAAACAGGCCGGAAAAGTGTCGATCAAAAAAAAAAATATATATATTTTTAAATATCCTGTTTAAAACCCAAACCAGTGAAAAGTTATATCAAGATCGAAATGTGCCAATGGCAGACTTATAAGAGAAGCTATAGAAATCTATAAGCAGAGTAAATCAAAATGAAGGCTACGAGCTGAACAAGACATGGTTTTCTCTGATTTATAAGTCATCATTAGTTATTTCTTAGTTACTGTTTCTTATTACTTATTCAATTGTTTATGTTGTTCATTTGTTTTCCTAATGAAGAATTACGAGTAATTCGAAACGTGTTTTAATAAATAATTTTACAGAGCTTAAACCAGAAATCATTTATTTATTTACTCAGATCTGAAAGTATTTTCAATATCTGAAAAATATTCTGAACAACTTTACTATTTACACTTTTGTTGTAAAGTAAATAGGTAAAAATGTACCTACAACAATGTGAAAGAAAATATAATAGCTCCGTGGTAACGCGTCGGACTGTGGATCGTGAGATCCTCAGATCGAATCCCACTGCTGACAGTTGCCAATTTAAATTTACCCCTGTGGTTCCCCCTCCACTAATATCTTTGGGGGCTAAGATTTGACGGCTGGTAACCGCACTTCATACGTAAAAATATATCACTTACCGAGATCTGCGTAAGCAGGGTGCCACACCCATAATGGGTAAAAGGCGTGATGATATATATTTTTTTTAATATTTCTATTCTTATGTTTAATAATCACTGATATCTATATAACACTAGATTGGGAAAAATAGGCCATATTCTGCCATTTGAGAGCGTTCCCAATTGAACGGGTGAAATTAAGAATTTGTGACACTTTTGTAAAGTAAAGTGCGCAATCTGAAGCTCTGTCTTCCCTCTTTCTACACCGCGCTCGCCACCACCTCTCTTTAATTCATACCACGAAGTATAGGCAGTCATATCCATAGACAAGAGAGATAGATTTTTAAATATTGAGCTATAACAAAACCCCAATTTTGACCATTATGGCGGCGTTCAGTAGGGAACGCTCCGTATATTGGGATCTGACATGGAGGTGTGGCCTATTCAAGATGGCGTCAATTAGGGTAAAGATTCGAATGTGACATTAGTACTGTTCGCGTATAAAATATAACAAACGAGTCTCACGATTAATAATATTTACGAATTCGCTACAACAGATCTTGCAAACTAAATTTTAAAGAAGCAGAACACATTTTATATACTTGACAATTGATTAAATGCGGGAAAAAATTAAATGAAAGTGACAGTGGCTGCAGGCGTAGTGGCTTTCAGTATGTCAACGTCGAATTTACGAGGTGATCCCCATCAAATTAATAGGAAAATTGCAGGAGATGAACAAGTGATGAGTGTTGTTTGTTCCTGCTTGGCTGGTTTTAGGTGAAAAATGCAAAAACTGCATTGCTACGTTGTTGTACTATTAGAGGTTAGTTGTACGTTTCTTGATCTAAATCAACTAAATAAACAAATAACTAAAAATGAACAAATATAAAGAACATTAACTTTGAATACCGATTTAATTTAATTTATAAACTTAGTTAAATACAAAGTGAAAAGATTTCGGAGCAAATTCGTATTATAACCTAAAATTTTACTTACTTAGATGTACATAACCGTCTGGTACAAAATATTCAGAGCATATTATTTATTGTAAACGCATTCATGTTGTTTACTTTTGTTAGTTTTTTCCAAGGTTTTTTCGCACTCCAAATTAGTTTACTTTATAAATAAAACGTTTGTCCAGCTTCGGAAAATAATGAAATGTAACGTCCAGATTATTACTACACCCTTTTACTGCACAATACACTTTATTTCTCGATTTTTCGCGGTGTTTAACTACAATTTCGGTCATTTTCTGTCTCAAAAAAGTTATTCCCATTTCACGTAATGTATTTTTAACGGAAACTGCACCCTATTTTGTGTTCGAAAATAATCCGATAGATGGTATATCGCTACATGTCAGATCCCAATAGAAATCAGTGTTAATAATATATTTCAAGAATCATGTTGCTATGAGAACAAACAAATTGCTGAACCATGTGTCAAATGTAATTTATTAAACATTAAAGTATTGTGTACAAGAAAGTCATATGGTAACTACACCAGGTTACATTATTTTGAAATATTATTTTTTAGAATAATTACAAGCCTTCAACAATTTAATATTAACTAAACCAAGTTTCGTGTTCCAAATGGGGCCAGCATGAGTAAAAATGTATTGCCTGAAACTAAAAGCTGACGGAATCAATTCCTTTCAATTTAACAAATTATTTCTATTCAATAATTGATTCGTCAAGCGTTGACGGCATGAAATTTGAGCCGTTTTATTTTGCGTGCAGGAAAAAATTCACGAATTCGCGATATCGCGATACAGCGATATAGGAAACGGAACACAGCAGCGAGTCAAGTCTCCACGTGTTTTATGAAATTTTGGTAAAAGTCCACGGACCGAAACTGCGAACACTTTCACTCGTCAAATATGAATGAATCTGCCTTCTGTCTGCCTGAATTCACCCGTGAATAATGGCCACTTTTTTCGGAAGTTTTTGATGCATTGTATGAATTATGATTATGTATGGTTTCACTATCACTGAATTGATTTGTTTGGAATCACAATGACGTTTTAGTGCGTTGAACTATGGGCTTGGATAGCCAACTAACTGTAGTAGCATAGATTTTGGAGGACGAGGAACTCTGTGCTAATAACGCAATCATTCATATTTGTATCTCCCGTACATATATGTAAGGAAGGTATTTTTTACCTCCTACCTACCTTTAGGTAAGGGAAGTATTGTTTTTGGTTAAAAAAATTGGGTAGTGAGTTTTCAATGAATAAGCACGTTTTAGGATCCCTACTATACGATTTTACTATTTTCGCCATGATGTCTGTATGTATGTGTATGTGTGTGTAATCTGTGGCAATTTTTTCGTCTCGCATAACTCAAATACTATAATACCAAAAAATACAATTTTGTTAATTTTTGCTTCTTAAATTTAAATGAAGAGCTGATTAGATTTTGGATAAAATTGGTCAACCGCAAGTAGCAGTTTACTTGAAGCCCTTAACAGTGTTTCATGAAAAACACGTTTAAATTTCTTTTTTCAACAATTTATGTTATTTTGAAAATTGTAGAATATTTAATTTTACATCTGCTTTGGTTACATTAATTTTATTAATTTTCATTGGATTTAGAGATAATAAAATATAAAGAAATTATATTTCAAAAGTCCTGCACTCCTTGTACACCATGGAAACATTTTAAAATTTTCAATTTTTTACGCAATGTGACACATGTTATTTTGATTGTGAAGCTGTTTTCTTATTGAAATATATGTCAAAAATTAAACAAAAATACGAAATAAAATTAAATTTCTGAAATATAAATTGAAAATTAATAAATAAGAAGGTATGTTTCTGTATTATCAAGTTCTATTTTGTATCGTTTAAGAGTACTATTGGGCAGGAGGTTATGTGCTGCACACATCAGATTTTTTTTTTAATATAGCGGATCAACTGCTAATGTCATTAGCGCTATCACATTTAAGGATAGATTTTTATAACCTATAACTTACCTTACTTAATATTTAACGGCCTGTTAAAAACATTAAAAAATAAAAATATATGTAACAAATGAAATTTTAAATTTTTATTCAGTGACGCCTATTAACATTGGTTAAAATTTTTAACTGGCCGTTAAAAATAAATACGTAAGTTACAGAATAGGCCCCTATATTTGTCAAATTTAACTGAAAATACTTAACAACCGCAAAACTAAACTAACAAATCGCAAATCAAATTTTCTATTGGGTACTATTTCTTAAACTTTAATCAAATTCTAAAATTTCATTTACAAATATAGTTAATATTTTCCCACTCTTGTAGCACAATTTGGGGCGGGTTCAGAACCTCTTACCCTTATTTTCAGCATACATACTGAAAATTACAAAAATCGTACTTCTTTCTATTTAAAAATACATCGATAAGATGTAAATGTTGGACTGTGGGTCGTGAGATCCTCAGTTCGAATCCCACAGCTGACAGTTGCCAATTTAAATTTACCCCTGTGGTTCCTCCTCCACTAACATCTTTGGGGGCTATGACTTGACGGCTGGTAATCGTACTTCATACGAAAAAATATATCACTTACCGAGATCTGCGTAAGCAGATCGCCACACCCATAATGGGTAAAAGGCGTGATGATATATTTATTTATTTTATTTGTAAATGATGTAATTTTATCCAGAAATGTAGTTAAGTTTCATTTCTTATACCAACGATATTTAGTTTCAATCAAATTATTGTCAAACATAACTTTATTTGTATTGTTATTCTCCTTTGAAGTTCGATTTAACCTACAAGTTTTATGATTAATGAGGATATTAAACTATTAACCCTGATGATGTTATGTGCTTAGTAATTGGTTCACCCATCCATCCATTGTCCTTCGCATTAAGTTTTCGATGTTTACAATGAGAGCGACAGTTGAAAGTGTATCCTGAATTTTGTAATTTCATAAAATAATTAAGGTCGTAAAGTCGTTAATTAGTTGATTTTAAGGTCGTTTCTGCGTTCAGTTTCCATACGGCGGTCAGGCGGTGTCGGTTCTCGGTTCATTATAATTTTATATAAATAAATAACAGTTCTGAGAGAATTTTTAATAACCACAAGCTCTAGGTAAATACCAGTATGTTTCTATAGCAGGTGCTTATGAATTGGAAATGGGAAATTATTTGTTTTCATGCTCGATTATAATTATCTATTTTTTTCAAGCCTTATTTACGAGTTTGTAATTATTTGTTGGTATTCGCATTTATTTTGCTTCCTTTATCATTGAGTATTATAATTATTCAAAAGATATATGTAGAAATCTGCGATGTTTTTACTTTAGAAAATTATGTTAGTTTAAATGCATTCTCAATTTAATAATATTTTTACACGACATGGTAGGAAACCCCACCGTTCTTCTCCCGAAATAGTGAGGAAAATATGTTGTTCCTCTCTAGAGAGGAAAATATAGAAGTGTTACCAATATGAATGTTATTTACAAAAAATATATTATAAAAATTATAAATAAATTCCTAATTTTATTGAAAATCTTTATTTTAGTGCTATATATACTTTAAATTATCTTTTGCTCATTAAATCACAATTTGACAACTTATTAAAGATATTTAAGATTGGTTCATTGGCAACACTGCTACACCGCCGTGTGTCTGATAATTTAACTTTTAACGTGCCAGGCTGTCAGTTGTGTTCACTGAGAGAAATGTATATTAAAAAAAATATATTTAAATTAGTTTACTTCTTTTTAGTAGACATATATTTATATCTAAAATATATTATTTCAAAATAAATACATTGTATATTGAAAAAATACTATAATAGATATTTAACAAATATTTCATTAGAATAAATATATTGTATACTAAAATATTATTATAATATAAAGTATACTTATTTTAAAAAATTTGTATTTCTTAAAGATACAAAAACTTTTGAATATACTATACAGTATATTAAATTTTAATATAATTTTCACTTGTTACAAAGCAACTAAGTTTATATCTTCAAGTAGTATATATTATTAAATTTTACTAACATTATATTAATATGAAGTATAAAATATGTTTGAAATAATGATATTAGTCTACTTAAACGAAACACAGTGTATTGTAGAATTATTTTTGCACGTCATTCCATTAGTATTAACCGGGTAATGAACAAGAACAGACCTGCATTTCATTCCGAGCTATATACTGATGTGTAGATTGTAGTGGCTGACTGCGAGTTTCATCTCCGTTGTTTAGGTTTGGTAACTACTGTATTGTGTGCCTAGTTTCAATCGCGTCATTTGTGTTATTGTACGAGTATATTTATACACGAAAAATGGATTTGTTCGTAGAAAATATATTACAAGAATGGGAATTCGGTGAACTACAAGAAAAATTTAAAAGTAAGTAAATTGTTCTGATTAGTTAATTAGCGGCATAAACAGTTTTTTAATTATAGATGAAGGAATAGACGAAACAGCATTTAAAATACTAGATGATTGTGCTATAAAAGAATTAATCCCACAAATTGGACGAAGCATCAAATAATATTATAATTTGCAATTTTGATGGATCTTTGGTAACACCACCTCCGCCTATTACGATTCCAATTCAAGAGAGACTACCAACAATTTTGGAATCACTATCAGTCTTTCATAATGTAAGTATGAGATATTAAAAAAATTATCACGCCTGTACACAAATTTATATTGATTAGTAATATATTCTTCGTTTCTGATTTATAGGGTTTAGAAGATTTTTTAAATGAAACTCTAGATGGTCAAACGTTGTTGAGAAAAAGAAAGGAAATATTGAGTTATTCTGAACGTCAAAAATTAGCCTCGCTCACAGTGGACTTTTTATTCCAAAATAGTAAAAACAACAATTACTCAAGTTAAATCAAGTTTCTTCCAGAATAAATATAGCCAGTACGCTATCACTAAAACAACAATTAAATTTTTCTCGCAGGTTAGTTTTACAACTAGGTCTTAGTATAGTTATTTGTCAAACTAGAGAGGAAAGCGCTTCTTTTTCCCTCGAATTCGAAGTTTGCCTCATGAGCGCAGCGATTGAGGCATTTCGAACGAGAGTGGAAGAAGAGATTTCCTCTCGTGTTAGACACAACATTTTTTTCACGACATGTTTCTAAAAATGATTTGCTCGGACCTAAAATACACTTTGAGAACACAACTGACAGACTAATATATTAAAAGTTAGGTTATCAGACACAAGGCGGTGTAGCAGTGTTGCCAATGAACCAATGTTAAATATCTTTAATAAGGATTTTCAATAAAATTAGGAATTTTTTATAATTTTTATAATATATTTTTTGTAAATACCATTCAACAACACATTTTCTCACTATTTCGGGAGAAGAACGGTGGGGATTCCTACCATGTCGTGAAAAAAAATTATTACACTCGGCTTTAGTACTTTTGTAAAAAATGTAAAACAACATTTTTTTTTTTAATAATCATACAAATCCAATACCTGATGAATTTATTATAAGATAGGCGAATGGATACAGATTGACGGCATTCGATAAAATTCATCAAGTGTTAGTAATGGATTATAAAGAAGAAATGCCTGTTTAAGCTTTAATTAAAAATATGATTTTGAATAAGAAATCGATGTTTTATTCTATGTTCAACTCTTTATTACTATTGGATTTACTTATCAAATAATTTTAGTTATATTTTACACTCATCTTTAGTAAACGTATTCTCCTTTATATTAATAAAAAATAATACTAATTGTTTTGTAAATTTAAATTAACCTATTTTTTTACATTTAGCTGATAGTAATTTTTTGTTATAATTACCTAATTTTATGTAATATTTATTCAGAATGTTATTTATGTTTTCTTTACTTATTAAAAATACATATTTCAAAAATACTTATATTGTTTTAATATGTATACCTTTCATTTTATAAATAATGTTTATTTATAATGAATAACTAATATTCTAGATATTAGTATATTTTATTTTTAAACAAAATTTTATTTTGCTTTGAATTAAATATATCTTATTTTTGTTATGAATTAATCGTATATTTATTATTAAAATCCTACATATTAAATTTTAAAATCCCTTATATTAACTCTTAAAATAATTAATATTTACATTTGTATTATTATATTCTATAATTAAATATATTATTTAGTATGTACTAAAATATTTTTTACTTGATTTAAAAAAATTTTCTAAGAGCGAGAAATAAACTGCATATTTAATTTTTAACTTTATATATTAAACGTTAAAATATTTTATATTAACTATGAGCAAAAATTATACTTAATAATAATATATATTTGATTCAGATCTATTATTTATTCAATTATAATCTTAATATATAGATGTTTGCGTCTAATACATATTTTCAAATAAACTCGTTTTATATTTTTGAATATATGAGTTTACTTGTCACTTTTTTAAATATATTTTCTCTTTCCATTAAGTGTAATTACACTTGTTTTACATATACATTTCTCTCAGTGTTCTCAAAGTGTATTTTAGGTCTGAAAAAATCGTTTTTAGAAACATGTCGTGAAAAATATGTTGTGTCTAACACGAGAGGAAAGCTCTTCTTCCACTCTCGTTTGAAATGCCTCATGAGCGCAGCGAGTGAGGCAAACTTCGAACTCGAGGGGGAAAAATAAACGCTTTCCTCTCTAGTTTGACAAATAACTATTATCTACGCCCCTGCATACCTATCAAAATAGGAAGTGGAAGTTTACTTGTCTCGCAAAAAAATAAATTGAATTTATTTGAATATGGAATCAGCTATGAAAAAATGTTCCAAATGATTGTTTCAGGAACATTTTCAGTTTTACATTTGTATGAATTCGTTGAAGAAAATTTCTTACAAAATGATTAGGTTCAATTAAAATTTTTTTACTGTCGAATACAAATTTTATTTATCTTCTTTTTTCTGTATTGAAAGAAAATGAATATATTTTAAATATTTTATTTTTTAAATAATGAAAAAGAAGTCGTTTTAATTTTAAACAATAGTTATTTATGTATCAAGGGACTAAAGTTCAATTTTTTATCACGAATATGGAATTTAGTTGCCGAGGCCCGTAGGGCCGATGAAAATAAAGCATGTGAGTGATAAAAATGAACTTCAGTGCCGAGGTACATATTAAGTTTTATTTGAAATCTAAAATTCGAAAAAACTGTAAAAAAATTACAATATAGGTTAAGTTTATACATCTGTCAGTTGTCAATTGAAACTGACATTCAGTGTTGCCAACCTCGAGAAGTGAAGTTATCGGAAATAACACTCAAAATTATGTGTTTTGTTCTCAATTTCGTCATCGGAATTAATTAGTTAATTCTTATTGCAAATTTTATTTGATGTTACGTCCAAATTTACTATAGTACCTCAATATATCTGCTAAAATTATCCTAATTGTACAATAATTATTTAACGGTTGCCAACACTGGGTTACTCAAAATCGTCGTATAATGGGTTACTTTAGTGACGATTTCTGATCTTTAATGAGGATTTTTAAGCACTTTAGTGCCGATTTCAAATAAAACGTTTTTATTTAAAACGATATCATTTTGAATTAAAACTACTCCTATTCAAACTAATTCATCCCCATGTTGAATACTTTGATATGTTTCTTCAAAACTAATTTAATTTTTATAGAATAATATTCATTAAACCTACAAAAGTTATCAATGAAAACTAAATCGAATTGGACTTTTCAAATCAATCTTTCTCTTCATTTAAGAGGAATCTGATTGTTCCAGGAAAACATTTTTATCAGTGTACGTATTTCTTGAATAGCCCCTAATACATATATCAGTTTAAAATCAAACTATTTGCAATTCTCTTATATCTGCTTTCAATGTATTTATATATTTCAATAATCACTAGTGCTATTAGAACAAGCAAATAAACAATCAAATTAAGATATAAGTGTATCGGAAAATTTTGTTATGCCATACGTGATATATTTTTTTGTGAATTTACTTTAAACCATGTCCAACAAGGCCTGTTACTGGGAAGAAATAGGTTTTTTTTAATAATTAACACAATTAATTTCATTTAAAACGCATATACAATTACAGTTTCAACCATGTCCGGTGTCTCAGAACTTAATAATTAGATTAAAAACAATACCATCAAATTCAAAACAAAGTGTCACAGTTCATACGTCCAAATTTATTAACCTAGTACCAGGTCACAAGTCACTGCACCAAACTCAAGAGAGCAAGACAGACAAAACCCATAAACGCATCAGTTTCCCTCTCATTCTACCGGAAATGACACTCTGCAGGAATTAGGTCGCCGAATAGCAGCGAACCGCGGCTTGGACCAGTGACGTCGACCCTGGGGCACGCAGAGGGCACACGGTGCGGGGAACCCACGTGGGACGCCCGTGGAAGATGCATTTTTATCTAGAGCGTGCTGAAGTATGTTTAAGTTGGCTTTAGAAGTTTTCTTGTTAAGAGATGAAAATAGAATTGGACTGGACGATTTCGGTGACGTCAACAGATTAAATGATTAGAACACTGCGTCCATTCATGTATTTTGGTAAATATCGCGTGTGGGAAATAAATAATAAATATTATCAGCTGAGATTCAGATGTTTTTGTTGGTTCGTCATTGCAGTTTAACGCGAGACATATTTTATATTACACTTCTTGTTTAACGAAAATTTGCGGTTTTCCTTTTACATGCTTTCGTTGAAGAATAATTAGGTTCAACTCAAAAAATATATATAAATTTTATTTATCTTCTTTTTATGCTTTAAAAGATCATGAATATATTTTAAATTTTGTTTTTAAAAATATTGAAAAAGAAGTCGTTTTAAATTTAAACAAGACGTTTTTATTTAAAACAATATCATTTTGAATTAAAAGTACTCCTATTCAAACTACTTAGTCCTCAAAATGAGTCTCAGTTGAATACTTTGACATGTTCCTGCAAAACTAAATTAATTTTAATACAAGAATATTTATTAAACCTACAAAAGTTTTCTATGAAAACATAATCGGATTGGCACTATTCAAATCAATTTTTCTCTTCATTTAAGAGGAATCTGTTTGTTCCAAGTGTAGCAAATGGGGGAGTTGACTATAGGATGGGGATAATAAAAAGGAGGGAAACTTTATTGAAGGAAAGGGGAAAAACCAGTCGTGGTTAAATTGGGAGCGGATGAATTGGGAGCTGGTAAATCATGACACTCGAACACTTTAAATGATGTAAAACTGTAAATATTGGTTTTATTAAAAATGTAGAACTTCTTATAACTAACTTAAACGTTGCACTAACTTATCTAATTAATGAAACTACTTAAATGACTTAAATCTACGTAAAAATACATATTTTTCGGAGAGCGACTACATTTTAAAACTGTCTCTGTTCACGACCCGCGCTTAACTGAATTTCAGACGCCCGAGATTCCAGGGGTTGTCTGGCTAAGGGATGCCAGGGGGTGTCTTCGAATCTGAACTATCGTTTCTAAAAATAGCTCAAGATAGCGATAGCTCAGAGCGTAACCGATGAAAGTCATCTTGTTACACCATCCCCTACTTAAAATAATTATATCTTCTTGGAGATATAATTATCAAACGAAACAGCGTACCTGAAATGAAACAAAACATTTGCAAATATTTAAACACTTTAAAAAACAAATTAACAAAACCCATAAAATTTCAACATAGGTACGCATACTGATTTAAAAAACAAGATGACTAAAGCAAAATTAAATAAACTAACTAATTCTAACATAAAAATCTTTCTTTAAATTAAATACTAAACAGAAGAGTCAGAACTAAAACTAACACAAAAAAGTTTAAATAAGTGGGCTCATGCCCGCGGGCTGTGGGAACACAACACTTAAAACTGTCATTGGTCACAAAAAAATTCATTTTACACAACACAACACAACACGGGGGAGGGGGCTCTTCACAGGGCAAAGGTTCCAAGCTTCTCACTCTAAACCCAAGAACAGATGTGAGGCGAATCCGATCCCTCGGGAGATGTCCGTGCCGTGTTGCTCTCCGACGTTGCCGTCGGTGTCGCCGATGTTGACTGCGCCATGCTCTAAGGAAGCGTCGCCGTAGTCGCCTTCGTCGTCGTCGCCGATGCTGAGTTACTTGGGGTGATGTGCGAACTTGATTGAGCTTGAGGCGGCCGCCTTGGAAGCCAACGATTATTCCTGGGCCAACACTTGACATCTTGCACATTGTGTACTGACAGGTTCGAGTACCACAATGGCTGTCCTTTTGGACCCAGGCATCTGCCTTGCGCTTCCGTACGCGCCTCTTCTTCTTAACCTTATTCAAGGGCACATCAGCCCAGCCGATATTTTCCTTATCGACGACCTCTGACACTTCGACTGCGACGCACTCTTCCTTATCTGTTACCATCGGTCGTGGTATGTCAACCACCGTTCGTTTCTCTGCTGCAAGCATAGCCTCGATCTCGGCCACGCTTATCTTCGCTGCAGGCAGAGACAGCGGCGTCTCAACAACCCTGATCGCCTCGGGCGTTGGCACACTTACTGGTTGCGGCGGCTGTGTTGACCACGATACCGATGTCGCATGTTGTTGCAATGGCATCAGCGGTGGTTGCGGCGTGGGCATCGGGTACGCAGGATAACAGTACCCATATCCTGGATGCCACGGCGCTGGCTGATGCTGGTGGCCCCATGGTGACGGTGGTGGTACATACCAGGACGGCTGTGGTGGTATGTACGCTGGTGGTGGAATATACCATGGCCACTCCATTGCAACACGCACTTTTTTTACGAAATTTTATAAAGTTATTATTATGAGTGTCATGACTCAGGACTATGGTGCTACGGTCCAGGTTCTTTAGATTGCCGGTAACGAGTAAATAGTTCGAAAACTAACTACTCGCAGCCAACGTGAAAATTGAAAAATGGCAATTCTGCAAAAATCTGCAGAACTTTTCACGGCAATCCTACCGACTTGCGTCAATGTAGCAAACGGGGGAGTTGGGTATAGGATGGGGATAATAAAAAGGAGGGAAACTTTATTGAAGGAAAGGGGAAAAACCAGTCGTGGTTAAATTGGGAGCGGATGAATTGGGAGCTGGTAAATCATGACACTCGAACACTTTAAATGATGTAAAACTGTAAACATTGGTTTTATTAAAAATGTAGAACTTCTTATAACTAACTTAAACGTTGCACTAACTTATCTAATTAATGAAACTACTTAAATGACTTAAATCTACGTAAAAATACATATTTTTCGGAGAGCGACTACATTTTAAAACTGTCTCTGTTCACGACCCGCGCTTAACTGAATTTCAGACGCCCGAGATTCCAGGGGTTGTCTGGCTAAGGGATGCCAGGGGGTGTCTTCGAATCTGAACTATCGTTTCTAAAAATAGCTCAAGATAGCGATAGCTCAGAGCGTAACCGATGAAAGTCATCTTGTTACACAAGAAAACATTTTTATCAGTGTGATCAAAAGTTACAGTAAAAAAACTGATGTGGCCAGCACATAACCTCCCGCCCAATACAACTCTTAAACGGTGCAAAATAGTATTTAATGATATAGAAACATACCCTCTTATTTGTTTATTTTCTATTTATATTTGAGTAATTTAATTTTCTTCCATATATTTATTTAATTCTTTGACATATATTTCATTAAGAAAACAGCTTCACAATCACAATCACAATGACGTGTCACATTTCGTTAGATTTATAAAAATTTAATTTCTTTATATTTGATTATATCCAAAATTAATGAAAATTAATAAAATTAGTGTAATCAAAACAGATGTAAAATTAAATATTCTATAACTTTCAAAATAACATAAATTGTTGATAAATAAAATTTAACCGTGTTTTTTCACGAAGAACTGTTTAGAGCTTCAAGTAAACTACTACTTCCGGTTGACCAACTTTATCCAAAACCTAATCAGCTCTTCATTTAAATATAAGAAGCAAAAATACACAAAATTGTATTTTTTGGTATTATAGTATTTGAGTTATACGAGACGAAAAAATTGCCACAGAATACACACACACACATACATACAAACATCATCGCGAAAATAGTAAAATCGTATTGTAGGGATTCTAAAACGTGCTTATTCATTGAAAACTCCCTACCCAATTTTTTTTACCAAAAACACTTACCTATAGGTAGGCGGGAGGTAAAAATAGGGGTTCTCATTTAAGATAAATGGGTAAATGGCGTGATGATATATTTATTTTATTTATTCATTTTACAATTTTTCGTAAAATCTGTAATAGTTATTTACATACTAAATGGGGGAACGCTTGGTTCCCGGATGAGTGTTTGGCGGCGCGAGCTTGCGAGCGCTGCCATAGAACAAATCCGGGAATCGAGTTCACGCAAGAGGTTTGTACAATATTTTTGTACGAAATGTAAAAAACTAATAACAGTCCATACAAAGAAATGAAGTTCTTCAAGGAGTTATTTTGATAATTGTCAAAGTTGCACTATAAATATAAACACACAAATTAATTTGTCTAATATATTAGAAAACAATTAAAATATTTATAATATTTACCGTATTCACTTGTAAATTTATTATATTTCTTATTTATATTGAGATAACTTACATTGCATTTGTAGGTTATGTATTTTACAGCTGTCATATCGGGCAGCTTTTATTGCCAACATTGGTAACCAAATGCACTAAATTTGTTATTTTTAAATTCAATTTCATTCTTATTCCATCATTTTTTATATTAATATTATGTAAAGGAATGCTTGAAATACTATATTATTTTATTATAAATATAATTTATTAATAAACGCTTTAGAAATAGGAATGTTTTCGTCGAAATTTCCCGGTTGTCTATCTGGTGGAGACCTGGGAAATGGACATTTCGGACGTTGTTTAGGCAACGCTAAACAACACATTTCAATGTATGAGTACAAAAAATTATTTCCAATTTATTATTCTGCTCTTATTTTATTACTACTGATAATTGTTGAATATATTATTTGTAGTTGAAGTAATAAAGGTAAATAAAAGGTTATTCACTTTTGCATAACCGATGACATGCTGACCAATTTTCAATTAAAAAATATGAATGTATTATTTCAAACATCCTGTAGTAGGATATTCATATTGCACCGTAAATAGAAATGGGTTATTTTTATCAAAAATAAATAGTATATTAGTGTACGCGTCACAGATAAGTGAGAACCAAAATTGACACATACACACATAAAAATACTGCGTATGCATGTGTTGGTATACGTTACGCATTTGTGTATGCTGTATGATTCTTGAAAACGTGTCAGAACCAGAATTCTACGTTTCAAGTAAACAGTAAACAACCGATGAAAATACAAAACTAAATGTAACATTTTGATAGTGTGTTAAAAACAATTCGCAAAAAGATAAAGCGCTCTTTAATAATAATTATTAATTTTCCCTGTCACATGTAATTATTATCGGTAAAAAGCAGACTAGCATTAAAGTGATATTAACAATAAGATATTTGTTGGCCAATATAATAGCGTTCAAAGACAAACAGTCTGCTAATAATATCATTATCTTTTGAAAATAAACTATTATCTATGGATTTTTATTACAGATAATCCAGATAAATATATTTAGCTCACAGCTATAAATATTCACAGACACAAACATTTCTCGATTGAACACAAAAGATGTTTTCAATGTGATCGATCGCCATTTGATCCTAAATAGATTCCACTAACAGTAACGGATCGTTTATATTAAACTACCCATGATACTCTAAATCTAAATAATTATAACACGCCTCGTTAACAATTTATTTATTTCATATGTTTGAAGTTCTGCGCAACGGGAAGTAATGTCTTCACAATTTTTTCATTTTTTTTTTTATTTAACTTTATCTAAATTGAAGACTATCTACACTTTTAAAAAGTCTTAATTGATTTTCATTACGCCACAATGATTTTTTAAAAATGTTGTGACGTCATTATAGAGGTGTTGTTGGATCTCAAACAGTACGGATTTAAATAATTTTTGTTACATAAATGTTCTATTTATTGTAATAATAATAATAAAATAAGTAAAAAAATATATGACTACAATTATTTATAATCTCTACTGTTTGAGATCCAGCAACACCTCTACAATGACGTCACAACATTTAAAAAAAATCATTGTGGCTTAATGAATAACAATTAAGACTTTTTAAAAGTACAGATAGTCTTCTATGCAGATAAAATTTCATAAAAAAAATAAAATAAAAAAAATGGTGAAAGACCCCATTGTTGAACCTTTACCGCTAAATATCATGCTATTGACGAAATGACAGCGTTAGCGCGGTAATATGGAACTTTATATACCACCCTGCCACTGTGAACTCATTCCAATTGAATTAGTGTAGGTTCAAGTGCAGGCTGAAGTAGTGCGAAACATCACCATTTTTAAATTGGAGAATGTATATAACATAAGTTTTTATTATTGGAGTCGTAAGTTTAATTTTTTGTATGTAGCGAGAGATATTCTATGGGTATCCTAGTTTTTTTTTTTTTGTAAATAGCTCCACGGTAACGCATCGGACTGTGGATCGTGAGGTACTCAATTCGAATCCCACAACCGACAGTTGCCAATTTTAATTAAGCCCAATGTATCCCACTTCACTAACATCTTTGGGGCTGTGATTTGACGGCTGGTAATTGCACTTCATACGAAAAATATATTACATATCGAGATCTGCGTAAGCAGAGTGCCACACCCGCAATGGGTAAAAGGCATGATGATATTTTTTTTTCAAAAGGTTAATCAGTAAGTGTTATAAAGTAGAACTATATAAATTATTTGTCTTCATATTGTATCTTGTTTATTAACTAATAATTATTCACAAATTTAAGAAAATTATTACAGGTTTTGCAATTATTTCCGCATTTGATTTATTTGTTTTCTTCCATGGCAAACTTTGTATAGGCATATTTAAATAAAAATTATACATTTTTAATTTAGAAATTTTCTCAAATATTTTGTAATATTAAGTTCTTACATGTGGATATCGTTGAATTCAGAAAAAAAAAACTGAATCTAATAAACAAATAAAAAAAAAAAATAGGTTGCCATTTAAAATAAGAAAGTTGCACCCTGCATTTTGAGAACCACTGGTCTAAAAAAATCTTGTTTCGCTCATTTTAATTGTCTTGTAATATTGAAATTATTTACTAATTTAACCGACCGCGTAGCTCTTATATTTCTCGAAATAGCAATAGTGTACCACTTAAAATAAAAACCTCTATATAATTTCTAAGATTTATAGTTAATTTAATACAACAATTATTATCTGTGAGCGAATGCCATGTTTAAGGATAAATCCTTGGTTTGTGTAAACATTTCGTTTCACCGTTATTCTAAAATAAATTATTCTTTGGTAAAATATGCAATTTAAAAGCAATTATAATTGTGTAGAATAATTTATTTCACATGAAAAACATTACCAAAGTAATTTCAAATTCAAATTCTATATAAAAATATTACGTTTAACAAAACAAATAAATAGCTCGGGGTTACACATTGGACTGTCCATTATAAGATCCTGGGTTCGAAAAAAATTACAAACATTTTCCTCACATAAATTCATCCCAGTGGTTTCTCCACAATCTTCAGAGGCCGTGGTAGAAGACTTTTAGAATAGCTTTAAAAAAAACTTCTGATCTAACAATAGGAAAATTATTGTACTCAATTTATTTTATCACAATTTCTGTTCTTTTTAAGGACATTTTAAGGAATAATAACAACTGAAATAATAACAAATATACAATTTGGCCCAAAGGTATTAGCTAGTACCATGAATACTATTTTTAAATCTGATGATAAAAAAATAAAGAAAATTGTTTCATATAAAGATTGTAAGTAATATTATTCTACATCTTTTTGATTCCAATGAAATTTACTGTATCTAATTTATTTATTAAGATATGCCCAAAAACCCTGATATGCCTTCAAATAATCTACCACTTACTGTTGATGAATTGTTCCCAAAATCTAATTAATTCGTAATATAAACAATACCTCTGTTACATATATGTATGTGTGGAAGAAAAAAATAAATGAATTTAAGATATAAATATGGTGAATTAATAGTTATTTACTTTACAAGTGGGCAAAGTAAGGAAATACCCACGAGAGAAATTTTAGCTCACGAAGCCGAAGGCTGAGTGAGATAATTTTATCGAGTGAGTAATTCCACTTTGCCCACGTGTGAAGTATACCGTTTTATCCAACATCTCTTAATAAATGCAAAATTTATTAAAGAAATATTATTTGACAGCGACATATGCTTTAAATTTTGCAATTAAAATGTCAATCGAAGTGGTTACCAAGGTGTTGTGTGTTATTATTATTGTTATAAATAAAAAAAATACTCACTAGTGGATTTTCTCAAATTTATACCCACTAATGGGTAATCTGTTACTTTCCTTGTTTAAAATCGCCATAGTTATAGAACATTTATTGAGAGGTGTTGGATAAACAATTTTCTTTTATTTGACTTTAACTGGGCCAAATGATTTGATTCGGGACTCGTATTTAGATAACAATTTTTATTTAAATATGAAAATTATATTTAAAGTCTCAAATTTAATACTGTTTAAGTTTAGCAAACGTATAATTTAATAAATACATAATTATTTGTTGAATACAAATATTTACTACATATTTCACTAAATATTGATAGCAAAATTATTTTTATAATTACTTTAAAGGAAAACGTATTTATAGACTATATTTTTCCTGTTCCTATCTACATTACCTTGAATTTCGAAAATATTTTATCGATTCATTCATAAATATTTGCTATAATAAATAAATAACTCATAAACCTTATAATATCCAATTAAAGGAAGAAGAATGTGGTAGACAGTTCTGTGATAGCATATAAAACCGTGGATTCTAGTTTTAGTGCATATACAAAGAAGAAATTTACTACTTCAAAAAAAAAAAAAGATTACATGCACAGATACTAACTTCTTTTTCAGAAATACTCTCTTAGTAATTCAAATGTAATCTATTCACTTTGATCGTTCTTGATCTTGATCATTTTTCAGGGCCTCTTTAATGTCGTTTGGGATGTTGTGTATTCTTTGTTGATCATATACTGCTCATTGTGTTATTATAGGTTTTACTGTTAATACGTCTTACATTCGTCGTATATTATTGGCTCTATTTTATAAAATATAGAGTGTGTTTAAATTTAGAAACTTACTTATGGGGATCTCGAAAGCTGTAAAAGCTAAAACACTGGATATGGACAAAATAAATTTTTGATGATGTTTCTCATTTTTAAATAATTTCTAAACAATGTAGGTATCGAATATTTTCAATTTCCTTTTGGTGTGCATTTGTTAAAGAAATTTTATTTCTTTCAAAATTTCAAAAAAATATTAATTTTATTTATCTTCTCTTTTGCATTGAAGGAAATTGAATATATTTTAAATTTTACCTTAAAAAATAATGAAAAGTCGTTTTAATTTTAAACAAATTGCTTTTATTTAAAACGATATCATTTTGAATTAAAACTGCTCCTATTCAAACTACTTCGTCCCCATAATGAGTCTCAGTTGAATACTTTAATATGATCCTTCAAATCTAAATTAATTTTCATACAAGAATATTTATTAAACCTACAAAAATTTTCAATGAAAACGATTGGCACTATTCAAATCAATTTCTCTATTCATGTATCCACTGTCAATCGAATAGAAAGAAATATCATAGTAAAAAGCCTATTTTTTTCTGATTTTATGTTAATGATGTATAACTTTGGACAGTTTTAATAATATTTTTCTTGAAAATAAAGAAATATCTACTAATTTTTATCCGTATGTCGATGAGTTTTAGAATTATTTACGAAAATATCACATGACATTTGAATTAACAAATATAATTTTATATATATTTGATTAATAATTCACTAAGTTGTTACAAGAAAACAAAATTATACATTAATTAAAATTAGAAAATAGTAGCTTTTTCATTATGATTACTTTTTACCTCCCGCCACATCCTGTAAGGGAGGTATAGGAATCATGCTTAAAATTGGGTAGTGAGTATTCAGTGGATGAACACGTTTTAGAGTCCCTAGAATACGATTTTAATAGTTTCGCGATGATGTCTGTGTGTGTGTCTGTCAATCTGTAGGGATCTCTGGAGTTACGGTTTCTCAAAAACTACTAAACTGAAAATTTTTATATTTTGTATATATCAATTGTATATCCTTGGGAAGAGCAGATTACTTTTTGGTGATAATCCAATAACCTGAAGTGTTAGTTTACTTGAAGCCCTATCAAGATATTTTTAAATATCTCAGTAAATTATGGGTTAATGAAAATTTTATTATTAGAATAATGTTTCAAATATTATTACCTACAAGTATTGTTTGAAACATTTTCCTCTTACTGTCACCATTTACGAATTACATCACGTTAAAGAAAAATTATATTTCGATATTTTCGTTTAAATCTGTTAACCTGCTTCTTTAAATAACAAAACAGGTTGAAAATTGTCAATTTGACATGTGTTATAATTTTTTGAAGGGATGAGCGTTTCTTGATAGTGGTGGTCCGTGTTCCTGCATTGTTCGATAAGAAATCTATGGCGGGAGGTATTGTGCTGCCCACAACAGATTTTTATTATTGATTCCAATTTAAAAAATTAAAGTTTACGTCATATATCAAATATAAGCAACCGAAAAATATTAATCTATGCCACTGGTTAGACATTAAAAATATGTACCTTTCTTATTAAGATTTTTAAAAAATATGCGAAAGTCAAGAAATTATTATTATTAAAAAGAAAAATCAACGAAAATAAATTTCTTTGCCTAAATCTCTTACAGGCAGATTCATCAAAAGAATTAGCGCTAATCCTATTTTTATTATTAGTCGTAACTTCAGTTACCATCCTCAAAACATATTTATGTTAACTAAGGTTGTAGTTACGATAGGTTAACATAAAATTTGACACATTTTGTTAATTTAATTAATTTAGAAATAAAGTTACAGAGGTTGAAAAAAATGGAATTAGCGTTAATTCTTTTCATCAATCTGTCAGTTAGTGACCTATATATCATTAAATTGGCCATGGTACAAAGCAAAATATTATGAAAAATAGTTAGGTTGTAGTTCAATAATTTGATAGTTAAAAATGAAACAAATAAACAAAAATAGAAAAACAGGACATTCAGTGGCAACTAGAAATGCTAGTTTTGGGCATTTTTTAATGATTTACAATTCTATTTTCTATGTTTGAAGAAAAAATCTGATGTGGCCAGCACATAACCTTCCGCCCAATACTACTCTTAAACGGTACAAAATAGTATTTGATGATACAGAAACATACCTTCTTATTTGTTTATTTTCTATTTATGTTTGAGAATTTTAATTTTCTTTCGTATATTTATTTAATTTTTTGACATATATTTCACTAAGAAAACAGCTTCACAATCACAATGACATGTGTCACATTTCGTAAAAAATTGAAAATTTTCCATGGTGTACTAGGAATGCAAGATTTGTGAAATCTAATTTCTTTATATTTTATTATCTCTAAATCTAATGAAAATTATTAAAATTAGTGTAATCAAAACAAATGTAGAATTAAATATTCTTCAACTTCCAAAATAACATAAATTGTTGAAAAAGGAAATTTAACCGTGTTTTTCACGAAAAACTGTTAAGGGCTTCAAGTAAACTGCTACTTTCGGTCGACCAATTTTATCCAAAATCTAATCAGCTCTTCATTTAAATATAAGAAGCAATAATTCAAAAAATTGTATTTTTTGGTATTATAGTATTTGAGTTATGCGAGACGAAAAAATTGCCACAGATTACACACACACACACATACATACATACATACATACATACAGACATCATCGCGAAAATAGTAAAATCGTACTGTAGGGACCCTAAAACGTGCTTATTCATTGAAAACTCACTACCCAATTTTCTGACCAAAAACAATACCTCCCTTACCTAGAGGTAGGCGGGAGGTAAAAAGCATATGTTATTCGGAATAAATGACTTTAGGTACTTCAAATGTACACAAAGTATCACATTTACTGCTAATAACATAATATACTATTATCTCTCTTCCTCATTTCTCGCAAAACAGATAATATTTGATTGTCATCCATTTAGAATTTCTTGTGTCAACGGCAAAATAGTAAATAGGCGCCACGAAATCAGTTTAAAAATTCCAAGAACAAGTAATTCATACATCTCTTTGAAAAGCAAGTGTGTTTTCAGTAAGACACGAGCCTGCTACTTGTTGATATAATTATAAAGTCTTCTTTATCAGTTTACGGTGGCCTTATCAATGCCGCCCGGCCTGATAAGCCCATACGTATGTTCGTAAAATGCGTTTAAGAATGAAAACGTGTGATTCTATGTTTGTTTCTTTGGAATTAAATATGGTTTGACGCAGAATTAAACTAGCATTTTTTGTACGCTTATTGACAGGATAATATAACTCTTGATAATGTTTTTCTGAAAGTTTTCCTACTTTTAGCAATTGAACTCATTATCGTCAAAGTCAAGTGTCTGTATTTTTTAAGGTTTAAGTACTAGTTCCTTGAATTGATATTTCTTTAGATAAATTATTGATTTTGAGATAAGTTAAACAATTTTTGTTTGTTTATATTTTGCGGTTAGATTGTACGATCAATTGCTAGTAATTGTATTATAATACGCATAAAGGTATGAATCATACTTCCACAGATTGTAAATGTTATTTACGCATAGGTAGACTTTGAACTTATTGTACAAAATGTTTATTACAATCTATTATTAAAATTTCCTTAATTTTCTAGCTATTGTATGCTACAACCCTATGATATAGGAGTTGCACTACAGACTATAAGCACAGTATAATAATTCACACAGTAGCGACACTTCCAATATTTTCATGATCCCAGTATTTCAGTGGTGCGCAGCCGGGAACATGGCCGCTTAATGTTCGCTGATAGGCTATATTAGTAACCATAGAAAAGAAACTATAATATGTAAGTGTCAGTTGTATCTGTCAAATATCAAGCTACAGTATTTCTGTCTAGGTTTGTTCCAAGTGGTCATTTCGGACATGTTTGTAACATGTTTGTGACAAATGTCAGTGCGCCTGCGAAAAATGTAAACAAGTTAAGTTTGAAACATAGACTGGAACGGCGAATGGAATGAAGCGCATGTGCATGCTCATATTTTGTTTTGACAGCTAACCGTAAATATAAATATAAATAAAGAAATTCATACATTTTTCGCCACAAAAAAGAAATGAAGTTTATGTTTCAAAATTAACTTGTTTACATTTTTCGCAGGCGCACTGAAATTTGTCACAAACATGTTACAAACATGTCAGAAATGACCACTTGGAACAAACCTTCTGTTACGTTTATAAAATAATTGCCAAACAGAGAGGAAAACTTATTTGTACCATGAAAAATTGTAGGAACATTTATAATACAGGTGAAATAATATTTTTAGATTTTATCCCCTTTGCAACTGACAGTTATTTAAATTTACCGCCGTATGCCGCAGCTGCCAATATGGCCGCTCGGCTCAAGGTCATCGGTCGATGCGACATAAAGATCAAAGGGACCGACAGTGGGTGTCGCTACTGTGTGAATTCTTATACTGTGCTATAAGCTTCTAACAATTATAGATGATATTCATTTATGGAGACAAAATAGTTCTGTGAAAAACAAAGTAGCTCCTTTGATAAGAAATTACTTATATTTTTACGCGACCGGAAGGAAAACTCGGTTTATATGATACCAAAATCATGACAGAAACAGCCAATTTCATGTCTATGGGAGATTTATGCACTTTATCTCCCGTCGTGAGGGAAAGTGCTCAAATAATGTGAAAAATGAATATAATTAAACAAATCAAAGGTAACTAGCAAAAATTATATTACAATTCAAATAAATTTGACATACATAAAAACATAAATATTGGGATCGTGAAAAAATAGTATATACTTACACCTCAAGAGAGAAATGTATTTTTCCCTTGTCGTATTGTAGCCCTCGCCTACGGCTCATGCTTCAATTTTTTCCGCTGGGAAAAATTATAAACTTCTCTCCCTTAATAATAATTATATACTATTTTTTCCGATTGATATTAAAGATGACATTTCACGGATTGATAACAGTCTGTAAAGTGTCACATTTATGCCTAGGCTGTAAAATTATTTTGCATAACAACCGATCAACAAACGCATATCAACCGTCAATAAATACACAGCAACCGTTCAACACATGCATGGCAACGTAATTTGACATCAATAACCTTCAAACCAGATTTATATCTTCGGCAGCATGCATTGCCTCGGCTTCGCCTCGTCAATAAAACGGCAGCCTCTGCTGTAAATCTGGTATTTGGATGCCTAGTTAAACAAATAACTATTATCCAACACCTCTCAATAAATGCTTTATAACTATGGCGATTTTAAACAAGCAAAGTAACAGATTATCCACTAGTGGGTATAATTTTGAGAAAATCCACTAGTGAGTATTTTTTTATTTATAATAATAATAACACACAACACCTTGGTAACTACTTCGATTGACATTTTAATTTAAAAATTTAAAGCATATGTCACTGTCAAATAATATTTCTTTAATAAATTTTTCATTTATTAAGAAGTGTTGGATAAAACGTTATACTTCACACGTGGCCAAAGTGGAATTACCCACTCGATAAAATTATCTCACTCAGCCTTCGGCTTCGTGAGCTAAAATTTCTCTCGTGGGTAATTCCTTACTTTGCCCACTTGTAAAGTAAATAACTATTTTCCGCAGTGCTTCCTTATAAATGATATAATAAAAATTTTAATGATAATGCAAGTTAAGCAATGCTGCCCGCGGTTAGTAGTTGGATGGGTGACCGCTTTGCGAAAACCTATACCAGCGAACACTGCGTGCCGTTGTCACACCACCGAAAACGAGGTTTCGAGGTGGCATATAACCTCAGCAGTTGAGAATAATAATAAAAAAAAAATATTATATTTTGTTGCACAGGAAATGATATCCTTGGTTCGTATGTACATTGTAGGTAATGGTATTCAAATTAGAACAATACAAAAATAATAAAGATCAAGTTTTATAATTGTGATTTTATTTTGTGAAAAGGAAGTTTGGATCACAATCCATCCCTTCGAACCAAATAATCGATTATTAAGGACTATGAAATGAGTCCTTTAGGTATAATTTTATACCCTTTAGGTCCTTTCTAAATAAAAATTGTAGTTGCAAAATTAAGGAAATTTTGTTTTATTTGGTGATACAGATAATATTTTAAAATTCAACTATTAGTGTTTGAAAAAAGTACAGGCCTACAGGCACAATCTAGAACTTCAAAATACAATGAAAGGAACATACAAAAAGAATGGTCGAAACTAGACGTTCTAAAATATTCTACGAATACAAACCAAAGAATTTTTCGTGCCACGCGTCCGAAAGCACTAATTTACAAATCTCAAAATCGTCCAGAAACTACTTGGTTTCAAGCCTAGGCCGGTGAAAACTAGGGGTTGGGTTGAATTTGATCAGTGTTTGTAAATTAAAGGCTCACTATGATTAAATTTTCAGTCGCAGTGCACAACCCATAAATTAGTATCAACTAAATAAATGTCACAGATTTTTTCATAGAAAACAATTGAATTGTTTATATTTATAAATCTCTCGTATCCTTATTTACGAATGATCTAATGTTACCGACAGAAAAAAATTCCTAGTATTTCATATTTGACAAATATCAGTAATTTTGTTTATGTGTAAAACACGTCCAGAAACTGTTTTGCAATTGCTTGTAATTTGCAAGCCCCGCCTTTGGCTCGACCTGCCAAAATATACTCGCACTCGTAAAAGTTCAGTTTCTGGACTAGTGAAACAAATAACTATAGAAAAACCAAAATCAAGATGAGAAGACATGTAAAATATTTCTTTTTTCACGACATAGTAGGAAACCCCCACCGTTCTTCTCCCGAAATAGTGAGGAAAATGTGGTGTTCTTCTCTAGAGAGGAAAATATAGAAGTGTTACCAATATGAATGTTATTTACAAAAAATATATTATAAAAATTAGAAACAAATTCCTAGTTTTATTGAAAATCCTTATTTTAGGATTATACATACTTTAAATTATCTTACAATTATGTCTTATATTTTTCTTTTTCTTATTAAATCACAATTTGACAACTTATTAAAAATATTTAAGATTGGTTCATTGGCAATACTGCTACACTGCCTTGTGTCTGATAACCTAACTTTTAACGTGTCAGTCTGTCAGTTGTGTTCTCAAAGTGTATTTTAGATCGGAGCAAATCGTTTTTAAAAACATGTCGTAAAAAATATTGTGTCTAACACGAGAGGAAAGCTCTTCTTTCACTCTGGTTCGAAATGCCTCATGAGCGTAACTCGAGGAGGAAAACGAAGCGCTTTCCTCTCTAGTTTGATAAATAACAATTACATTACGGGTAACTGTTAGTAACCTAACAGGTGAAAGAAGAAGTATTTGAAATTGCAACATACTTAATGTAAAAATAAATGTTGTGGACATTTTATACTTTTAACATTTCGGCAGACATCTACCTTCAAAATATAAATTGTATTGCACTATTACAAAGCTTGAATGAGCTATCAATGAATATTTTTATGAAGTGTCGAATTATTTTTGGGGTTCGCAAGCAGACAAGCAGTGAAATTTTGTGACCCTCTAACCAGATTATAATTATAATTTTAAAAAGCTACCGAAAATATGAACCAAATATTTGATACATAGTATACTAATGAAATAAATAGTTATTTGTTTAACTATACATCAAAATATCATATTTTATCGACTACAATCATATAGGTACCGTGAGTTTCAGTTAAAATGCAATATTTACTTATCTGTCAATAATGTTACTGTGGGTGCCAATTATAAATATAACCGATACCGTACTATTCCAGATAAAATGTAACATAGGTGGTGAACGAATTTGCGCTAATACGTCCAGGAAATAAATTATCAGAAATATCACACATTTTACTTTAACCAGAATGGTACCAAGTAACCATTCGAATTTAGTTTCATTTGTAGAGAGCGGATTATATGCAAAGTGCATATATTTTAATTTTTGCATATCTTTAAATTATAGTTATTTGTTTAACTAGGCATCAAAATACCAGATTTACAGCAGAGGCTGCCGAAGCTATAAATCAGTATTTGATGCCGAGTTGAATACATAATTTTTTTGCCGATTTGAAATTAATGTTAATTTAGTGATTATTTTATATAGATATTTTAAAGGTTATTGCTGTCAAATTACGTTGTCATGCATGTATTGAACGGTTGCAATGTATTTATTGACGGTTGCTATGCGTTTGTTGAACAGTTGTTATGTAAAATATTTTTTCAGCCTAGGCTACAGACTGTTAGCAGTCCGTGAAGTGTCATCTTTAATGTCAATCGGCAAAAAAAGCAATTTTCTGGACGAATTACATTGATTAGAGTTAATTAATGTTAATTACTAATTGCATATTTTGGCATTCTTGTGCATATTTTTACAACAGTTGCATGTAATAAACAATCTGAAATTTCTGGTAATGCACATTGATAATTCCCATATATGGGAGGGGGCCGCAATAAATAGAAGAATGCAACGGAAAAAGCATTAAACAATATCTACAATAAGCAAATACATTAATCAATAAACTCTAATATTTCTAGGGAAATCCCTGTAACGGTAACGGTAGGTATATTCATTGTATACACGAATGCTGGTAAAAGTTAGTGCAATGAATATAAGACCGAGAGTTCTCAGCGGGATATATCTTTTACTTATGTTTTACTTTTTTTTAGAAAATTTTGAATAATTCTAGACTTATTTTATATGTATATTTGTTAATTGTGAATCGGGATTAAGACTTATTGTGCAATAAAATTCATAATGCATTCATTTATACTTTTTATCTAGTAATTTAAGATTTTTTGCATATTTTGCTGCATATATTGTCATATTTGTGCACATATAGTGCATATTTCCTAAAAAATCAGTGCATATATTTGCGCATACAATTCAGTTTTTCGTGCATATAATCCGCCCTCTATGCACTAGTAAACATCTTTAAAGTTTGACGACAAGTTCATTTGACATTGACATTATATGTTGCATTTTATCTGGAACAGTACTACGCATAACTAGTAACCAGACTATTGCATTTTAGCTAAAATTCACCTTTAAATAAATATAAATATTGTCACTTTATTTAAAAGTCCTAGAAACGAATGGAGGGAGAGTTCAAGTACAGTATTCAAATGAGAAAATAAGAGAACAAGGCAATGATTTATAAGACACCAACAGCGTAAAATAATGCAAGTGGACTATTAACATACTCATAAATCACACAACAGATTATAGTGTAATATCTACGCATATCTATTTTTACGTTTGGTTTTGTTTATAAATAATATCAGTCATTGATAACAATTCCGTGCGGATCTACGCATTTCGCGTCCTCATCGGAGCCCTCCTCACTCATGTAAGAGGAAAGACGCACAAGGAGGGAGATCGACATGCGCCTGGGCAGGTCAAAGGTGAGGGCCAAGAGAAATTCAACTATTTCTTCGGTGACGTTTTTTACAAAGATATCAGTGTTATTTTCTCAGCAAATTTTATCGAATAGTTTCGTTTTATCTGTGAGTTTTCGAAGGCTTTCGTGGTTATCTCTACATTACTTCCGCTGAGAATTTTATATAAATACCGTTTTGATAAAGATAAATTTACTACGAATCCGTTTCTTTATAAAAATTTACTTCCTTTTACATAACTTTAATATTTTACTTGGTTTGAAGTAATCGTATTTATACTTGGAAAGATTGTTATCAGCATTCATTCATAATTTGGTTCTGTCGTTAGTGATAAATTTGTTTATCCAACACCTCTCAATTAATGCTCTATAACTATGGCGATTTTAAACAAGGAAAGTAACAGATTACCCACTAGTTGGTATAATATTGAGGAAAGTCACTAGTGAGTATTTTTTTATTTATAACAATAATAATACCACCCAACACCTTGGTAACTACTTCGATTGACATTTTAATTTAAAAATTTAAATCATATGTCACTGTCAAATAATATTTCTTTAATAAATTTTGCATTTATTAAGAGGTGTTGGATAAAACTTTATACTTCACACGTGGGCAAATTGGAATTACCCCACTCGATAAAATTTCTTTCGCGGGCAATTCCTTACTTTGCCTACTTGTAAAGTAAATAACTAAAGGCCTATCATGGTATTTGGCATATCTTAGCAAATAACTAGGTTAGAGTAAATTTCATTGGAATCAAGAAGATTTATGCCCAGTTGCACCGCTCTTCCTTAAAATTAAACTTTCCTAAGCATTACTTATTACTAAGGAATCCTTATGTCTTAAATTTGTTGTTATACTTCACACAAGGGCAAAGTGGAATTACCTACTGGATAAAATTATCAAACTCAGCCTTCGGCTTCGTGCGCTAAAATTTCTCTTGTGGGTAATTTCTTACTATGCTCACTTGTAAAGTAAATAACTATTAAATGTTACAAAACTTCTAAAATATTGAGATGAATTTATTTATTTACCGCCTATAGCCCTAACATTTTTGGGGTTATTATTTGACGGCACTGAACGCGCATATGTACAGGGGTTTTTAACCGCAGAAAAAGTTCAATGTTACAGTAAATACTACAATAATTATACGATTTCTATTGCCAAAATTCAATGATAAATGATGAAATTTACATTATATTAACCGAGAATTCATACTCATGAATTAATTGATGCTTTCCACGAATTAATTATCTTAAGATTAATTACAATAATTTCAAAATTCTTGCCTTATTTTTTATACTCCATTATCAAATTTCATGGAATTATTGTCTCGAGCGCCAGTTTGAACAAAACTACAGATGTTTAACAATTTCTGATAAGAACTAGATGAAAAACTGTGCATGTGGTCTCCATGGATACTCACGTCATAAATTTCAGTGACCTGAAGTGAGTGTAGGTCAACCTCCAAGGATTTTTGGTGCTTTGGCCCATCGGGCCGAATCAGTACACGAGTTCTCAAAAAATAATATAGTACATATATCGTTACGCTACGTACACATTTTGGCTTTTGTAGATTTCGGTAATATAAATTTGTACACACAACACCTTGGTAACTATTTCGATTGACATTTTAATTTAAAAATTTAAAGCATATGTCACTAGCAAATAATATTTCTTTTTTGCTTTCTTATACAAAGTATAAGGAAGAATTGGAATCACGAAAAAAATCGTTGACGAGATTTTTGCGGAAATACATAGTTTGACGTCCGCTGAATCCGTTAAGAGCAATTTCTCAATGATGTCTGTGTGTGAGGATGGATGGATGGATGTCCGTGTGCGCAATATCTCATGAACGAGACATGAGACAAGATATGTAAACAAAACTTGCAATTTATAAGTTTCATGAATTGAATGAAATTGAAAAACCGGAAGAGGAAGTTTACTGGACACACAAAACAATAAATTCCATTTATTTCAAAAATAGAATTAGTTGTGAGAAAATGTTTCAAATGAAAGATGTTAACAAAAATATTTGGAATATAAAATGTTATTTGCATTTTTTTTGTACACGCTTCAAATTTTGAGAAAAAACTAAATTGTATATTCAAGAATATATTTCTATAATCTTAGTTACAATGGGAACAAAAACTAAAACATTTATAATATCTATGTGTCAAACGTGTCAAATAATTGTAAAGTGTCAAAAATATGTGTCGTGTGAATATTATAAAAGTAATATTTGAAAAGATATTTATTAATTTCTATTTTAATAAATAATTATTTCCAAAATAAAGTCATACGCAAGGAACAATTTATATATATATATATATATATATATATATATATATATATATATATATATATATATATATATATATATATATATAGTAGTGTGGTGCCCGCACCAGATTTTTTTCATTTATTAAAAGGTATTGGATAAAACGTTATACTTCACACGACATATATTTCACCGTCCCTCAGCTTTTTGAACACTCAGTAAATAAATAAATAAATAAATATATCATCACGTCTTTTACCCATTCTGGGTGTGGCACTCTGCTTACGCAGATCTCGGGAAGTGATATATTTTTTTCGTATGAAGTGCGGTTACCAGCCGTCAAATCATAGCCCCCAAGGATGTTAGTGGAGGGGGATCCACAGGGGTAAATCTAAATTGGTAATTTTCGGCAGTGGGATTCGAACTGAAGATCTCACGATCCACAGCCCGACACGTTACCACGGAGCTATTTACCCCATAAACACCCAGTATGGGTTACAAAAATTATGTTATATATATATATATATATATATATATATATATATAAACCAGGTATCATAGGGATAAAGTTATAATCAGATCAGATTTTTTTATAAATTTTTATATTTATTTTCTCATCTCGTCATTTTTATTTATTTATTTCATGTGAGTGAGGTTTTGCTAGGGACCAAAATTTGCGATAATGAGTTTTCCAGGGATAAATACTATTTGAAATCCATATTACACGATTTTACCAGTTTTATGATAATGTCTATATGATTTGTAACAATTTTTAGTGCACCATAACTCATAATATATGATAATTCCATTTTCATATTTCATATTTAGAATTTTGATGTTTGAGTTATGATCTACCAACCGAAAATTATACTTTACTTGAAGGTAAGGTTTTTCTAAATATATCTCAAAATAAATATATCATCACGCCTTTTACCCATTATGGGTGTGGCACTCTGCTTACGCAGATTTCGGTAAGTGATATATTTTTGCGTATGAAGTGCGGTTACCAGCCGTCAAATCATAGCCTCCAAAGATGTTAGTGAAGGGGGAACCACCGGGGTAAATTTAAATTAGCAACTGTCAGTTGTGGGATTCGAACTGAGGGTCTCACGATCCACAGTCCGACGCGTTAAATATATCTCAATAAATAAAAATAGATGTAAAATAATATTTTCTGCAATTTTTATTTGAAACATATTTCGTTCTTTTGTAGTTTAAAAGTTGTTTAGGCTAGGTACATCAATTTTTATTTTCAAATTTTAATATAGTTTTTTTTTCTAATACACTCAAATATTTTCCTCAACTTATAAAAAATTTATATTTAAAGAAACTAAGCATTATTTTGATATGAATACAGTTTTTTATTTAGAGCAAATTTTTGAGTGTACTGATGTGTTGACACTTACAAATTTGCTCTGAATTATTCTTCTATTCACAAAATATTCTTACTATATCACTATTGTATAAAAGCTGGTCAAAGGTATATTGGAATAGAAGTAATCGGATTCATGGCTCCAATATTAAATATAAAACTCGAGCAGAAACACATACCTTTTAAATAGAGTTTGACGCACTATTAGCGATAAAGTCTCTTATCGAAACAAAACAGCATAAATTTACTACAATTTAGTCGTAAAACAAATCAAAATCAGTGCTATTGTTTGACTTCTGACGTAATAAATGCGGTCATAACAAAATATTTCGCGATTATCAAGCTACCTGCGTCTAAACAATGACCTATCGGTTATGGCGTCATTTGTTATACGTCATAAGCAACTATGACGTTGGTATTGATTATCAGGTGATTTGTTTATAGCCGATTGGCAATTGTTTGTGAGGTAATGGGCTTCAAAGCTGACTTTTTTATTATTTTGACGTCTGGTCTCGGCGATAAGAGCTATTTTATAGATTTGGTTACGTAGAATTTTATTTATTGTTTGTTTTATAATAGTTTAAAAGCACGTGCATTATTGGCAGAATTGTGCAATCGTTTTTCGATGCAGTTGCAGTCAAGATATACTGTTTCGTTATTGCAGTAGGTGTTGGTTTTTTACCTGCTAGATGGCACCATGAGCTTAAGGTACTTACATTAAAATAACTCTTCATGTGTATAACTAATGCATATTATTGTTTTTAAATATTTATGAATATTTTATAGATTTTGTCTACTTTATGTTTAATGTTTTAGCTGCACTGCAAATATAAATATATGGATATTTTTAATTTTATAATAAGAACGCAGAATGATCTACATAGAAATAATTACAAGTTCGGACTGTGGATCATGAGGTCTTAAGTTCGAATCTCAGAGCTAAAAGATGACATTTTAAATTTACCCCACTAACAATTTTGGGGTCGTAATTTGAAGGCTGGTATCCGCATTTCACCCGTAAAACTACATCACTTACTGAGACCTGAAATCGCAGAATGCTACACCAATAAAGGGTAAATGGAATGAATATATTTATTTTTTTATGTATATACCAACATGTACCGGGTGTAAAATTTAAATGTGGCATATAATGCTATTTTTATATTCCTGTATCTTTTTACTTTCTTATACAAAATATAAGGAAGTATTGGAATCACAAAAGGAATCGTTGACGAGATTTTTGCGGAAATACATATTTTGACGTCCACAGAATCCGTTAAGACCAATTTCTCAATAATGTATGTGTGTGAGGATGGATGGATGGATGAATGGATGGATGTGCGCAATATCTCATGAACTAGACAAGATATGTAAACGAAACTTGGAATTTATAGGTTTCATAAAAATAATGAAGAGCTGAGTTGATTTTGAATGAAATTGAAAAACCGGAAGAAAAAGTTTACTGGAGACACAAAACAATAAATTCCATTTATTTCAAAAATAGAATCAGCTGTGAGAAAAAGTTTCAAATGAAAGATGTTAGCAAAAATATTTGGAATATAAAATATTATTTGCACTTGTCTTGTACATGTTTCTAATTTTGAGAAAATCTAAATTATATGTTTAAGAATATATTTCTATAATCTTTGTTACAATGGGAGCAAAAACTAAAATTTTTTAAATATCTATGTGTCAAACGTGTAAAATAATTGTGAAATGTCAAAAATATGTATCGTGTGAAATATAAAAGTAACATTTGTATTATTAGTTAGAAAGTTTTGCAGACTAGATATTAATTAATTTGTATTTTAAAATAAATTCATGGTTACAACGAGAACAAAAAATTAAGCAGGTTTAACATCTATATATCAAGTAATTGTCAAAATAAAGTCATACGCAAGGAGCAAGTCATACGTGTTCAGTTGGTTTTATTTGTAAAAGAAAGTAGTGCGGTGCCCACACCAGATTTTTACCTATTCATTTTACAGTAAAAGAGCAAGTACAAAATATGTTCAAAATAAATCTAAAATTCTTTCATGAATTGTTAAGTATTGTTATCAATTAATTAATTAAATTGTTACATCATGAAATATTAATATTTAGGTAACCAAATGGGTCTTATTTCAAATTCTGAACTTTATATTTACACTTTTGTTATAGTGAAGAGGTATTATAAATAGTATTGAAACACCTTCCTATACAATAAAGCATTTAGTCAAAATATTAACAAAATTTTTAGTTCCAGACGATCTACCGTTAATTTTTGTTAATTTAACAAGTTTCAAATTTGTTATCAAGTAACAAATTATTTTTGTGTATTTCGTAAGTAAATATATTTGTTAATATAGTAATTATTAACATTTATTTTTATGTGCTTTAACTAAATATTTTAGTAATTATATTGAAACAGAACAATAAATCATAGTTATAACAAATTAAGTTGTTACAAAGGATACAAACTTTCTTTAACAATTTCAAATTGATAAGTTAGCTAAATTTACATGTCATTATTGACGAGTCTATTTGTTAAATTTTATAAATCAAGCAAATAAATAAAAACAACAAGTTTTCTTGTTAGAAATTCAAAATTGACAAAATTTAATTTAATAAATATTTGTTCAAATAGTTAATTTACTACAATATTTTTTGTCAATATTAACTAAAAATACTTAATAAACCGCATATATAAATAATAAATAATAAACAAGTGTTTTGCAAAAAAAATTTACGACAAAATTAACATAATTAACATGCTAGCGTTGTTCATTGAAAACTATTTTTTTAACTAATAATAATTTTTATGTTTAACAAGTAATATTAATCGTTAATTCAAAGAAATTTATTAAATTATTAAAATACATTTCCAATTACCAGCCGAATTCTGAATTCTCACATGTATAAGTTCCTTGTTCGAGTAGTTTTTGAAATGTGACAGGTTTCATTCTCTTTAAACAATGTTTAAAAAGTTAAAAATAATACCAAACCAATACCGAGGACCCCATCTTTACATTTAATGAAAAAATTTACAGAAATCTAACGTTTTATCTAATAAAATTGTTGTGCGAAGAATAATTTTAACGGGAAAACTCTATCAGCCTGAAATTTCAAATCCGATTGAATGTAATGTAATATTTTACATTGATTTAGATTTAGACGGCAATAAATTATTACATGTGGAAAATGAATATTTTATTAACTCGGAGGGTGTATTGGAAAACTCGCTGTCTCTATTTTCCATAACGTGAATTCTACACTACTTAGTGTAAACTAATATAAAACCTAGTGTTCATTGTACACTAAAAAGAGACACACGTAACACACATACTGGGTTCAAATACGATTCTCAGTATAATTTTTAACTCGCACTATGATTTTTACCTCCCGCCTACCTATAAAGTAAGGGAGGTATTGTTTTTGGTCAAAAAATTGGGTATTGAGTTTTCAATGAATAAGCACGTTTTAGGGTCCCTACAATACGATGTTACTATTTTCGCGATAATACCAAATAATACAATTTTGTGAATTATTGCTTCTTATATTTAAATGAAGAGCTGATTAGATTTTGGATAAAATTGGTCAACCGGAAGTAGCAGTTTACTTGAAGCCCTTTACAGTTTTTCGTGAAAAACACGGTTAAATTTCCTTTTTCAATAATATATTTTATTTTGAAAGTTTAAGAATATTTAATGTGTTATGATGACACTAATTTTATTAATTTTCATAAGATTTAGAGATAATAAAATATAAAGAAATTAGATTTCACACCATGGAAACATTGAAAAATTTAAAATTTTTTGCGAAATATGACACATGTCATTGTGATTGTGAAGCTGTTTTTTTTAGTGAAATATATGTCAAAAAATTAAATAAATATACGAAAGATAATTAAAATTCTCAAATATAAATAGAAAATAAACAAATAAGAAGGTATGTTTCTCTATCATCAAATACTATATTGTACAAATTTAGTGTCAAATATTAAACCAATTTCCAGTGTATTTTTCTACAATACAGACAACGTGTTAAAATAACACTTAATCTGGTAGACCTCATGGAACCAATTTTAGTGTTAAATAGCTATAAATTTCTTAGAATGTATAAATAGGAAAATAACTCGTCTAGATGGGTTGTATTCTACATTAAAATTTATTTATTTATTAATACGTGTTTCTCATAAATGTTAAAAATTTCTTTTGCCCTACAAGAATTGAATCGCATATTACATCCTTCATTGTTACTTTTGCTCAAAAAATTTCTAGATATACAGATATCAATAGCTACCCTTATGACGAAATATATTATCTACATCAATTAATAATAAAAATACCCAATGTGACAAGAGTTGTTTATAAGTCATATAAATAAATTCAACCTATATTCTAATTGTTTTATTTAATTACATTAGTTTGTTTTAATCTCTGAACTAATAATATGTATTAATGGACTTTTAATAATTTTTAATTCATTATCTCTAAATTAACACAACAAAACTACCTATAAATCATCAATAAATATAATTTTAAATTGAAATACAACAAAACGTATACGATAAAATTTAACATTTAGATTATACCGAGTTAAAAACTTAAAAAAAATCTATTTTAAAATGATAACCCTCAAGTAATGTTATCGGTAAATAAGAACCGTCCGAACTAACAATCAAACAGGGGCGTAGCATTAAGAATTCAACAGGGCGCAATTTCCATAAATTGCTTTGTAGTATAATGTACATTATATTATTTAAAATATTTAGTGTATTTATGCTCTCTACGTCACTGGCAAGTAATACTCGATTCTAATAAACCTATGTAATCCTCATTGGCAACAGTAAACCCAAAAAGAAACATCTTATAAAAAGAATCGAATCTAGATAGCCCTGGGTTCAGGGCCGGGCTAATAATCTTTTTAAAATCCCTACTTTTAATCTGGTGGCGCCTTATCACAAACTAAAATATCGTACCGACTGACTTTTTTTATTTATAAGCGAAAACACAATTCTGAAAACAAACGAGATACGACACACCACGTGACTTGGTCGCCTGATCTGCTCTGAAACAGTTGACGTTCGGTCGTCGATGATGGTGACGGGTGACGTCATGAGGGTGGGGGAAGGGTAGGCCGGGCACTAAGGAAAAATTATAAATACGTAAGCATGTTGATAAAGCTGTGGTGTGTCGGATTTTTAATCTTTTCAAACGGTTCATTATAACTTGCTTTAAATAAATACAGCATTGCACATTCAATCATTTTTTCCACGTAAAATTTATACTAATTTCAATTTTATTTTTTTCTAATTATGTATGACAAAATAACATGCGCCAAATTAAAATAATATGGATGTTTTATATTTAGACTCGTTTTTACTTTGTTACTGTTATACATACATACATAACATCACGCTGTATCCCGAACCATAGTGCTAGCACTAACCCTGAAACCATCGGCTAAGGAAAGAAATATTCTTTTATCAATGCTGAAAAACTATCAACTATCAATCAAATATTCCTATCCTGGTATAGCTACCACTTTTGACTTGTGCTCATTCATATAATGCTCGTCTATTCTTCACACTCTTCGTTTCCGCAATAAACTAACAATCATACCTAACCATTTACTCCTCGGACATTCCACTAATCGGTCATTCCTAACCTCGTTCGCTTATATTAATTTTACCATTTTTTTGTTCGACTATTTATATAATTTGCTGTAATCAATATTTTTTTTCTACAATCGTTGCACAATATCGACATTGTTATTCCATTTTTGGTTAGGAAATGTTCAAAATTGTCGCTCTAGGGCGACAAAGTGACATATTGTCGCACTAGTGCGACAAAAACAAAACAAAAATAAATTAGGTAAAAGAAGTAAATGATGCATTGGATTTTTCTGGTAATAACCTTGCTATTGCAAATACAGGCATATACGTACATACACTTCAACTTAATCACCATAAACGTATTCACTCTGTAGACTTTATGCCAAATGTACTCCATATGTCAAATGTACTCCATGTGTCAAATTATGATTTCTTTGAAAATTTTTATTTTGTTTATAAAATGTAATTCGAACATCAGTCGCCAAAATAATCCAGGGTTGGCTTGTAGCGGACCCTGTCAAAGATTTTATCATTATAAATGTGGGGCTGTATCCTCCACAATTAAAAATACTTTGGCGTCTATGCCGAGCTTAAAATGGACCTGTGATGCATGTCAGCTTTTGGAAACTTCAGCTAATTCACCTCTCAATTCTACTGCTTCAGGATCTAATCAGTATACTTTATCTGATATTATGGAGAGCTTATCGGAATTGAAAAAATCGATTGAATTCTGTTGCAACAAAATTGACGATTTTGAACTTAAATTAAAAAACATTTCTGAAAAAGTCAGTATTGTTGATAAACTTGAATCCGAGTGTAAAGTATTAAAATTAAAAGTTGCCGATCTGGAGCAAAGATCGCGTTTAAACAACATTGAGATCGTCGGAATACCTCAAAAACAAAATGAAAATTTAATTGATATTTTAAAAACAATTGGAAATAAAGTTAAATGTCCGGTAAGCGATCACGATATCGACGCTATTCATCGAGTTACTCCGTATAATTATAATTCAAATAAAACTAAAAATATAATTGTTAGATTCACATCTAGAATTAAGAAAGATAATTTTATAACAAGTGCACGGGCTTTAAAAAATTTTAACACACAATTAATAAATTTTTCGGAAAATAACCCTATATATGTAAACGACCATCTTAGCCCACAGAATAAATTATTATTAGCTAATGTAAAAAAAACTGCTAAGGACAAACAATACAAATTTGTGTGGATTAAATCTAGTAGAATCTATGTACGTAAAACGGATAACTCGCCAATTATAATTATTAATGACGAAACAGATATTTCTAAAATAAAATAATTCATCGGTTTTGTTTTAAACTCTTAATTATTAGTAATCTTACAGAAACCTGGTTAAATAGCAGTGTATCAAACTCTGAGATATGTGACCAAAATAAATATATAATTTATAGACGCGACAGAAACGACCCTTTAAAATGTGAAGGCGGTGGTGTTTTAATATTAGTGGCAAGTAAATTCAAATCTAAAATTCAGTTATCCTGGTGTTCTCCGGCAAAAGACATCTGGGTAACTTTATTTCTCTCCAACTACAAAATTCACATCTGCAGCGTTTATATTGCTCCATCTTCCAGTCCCGACATCTACTATCATCACTTCAATAAACTCAGTGAAATATGTTTAAAATATTCAGGGGACATCATCTTAATTGCTGGTGATTTTAATTTACCCCACATTGATTGGACACCTAAACTAAATTATTTTCAGCCCCTAAACGTTAAAAGAAATGATGTTTACTTTGAATTTGTTAATTCTATCAATATTTGTCATTTATTTCAATACAATGGTATCGTTAATGTTAATAATAATATTTTAGATTTAACATTATGTAATTTGGACTGTACAGTCAATTTATGTGAATCTAGTATTTCAAACATTGATGTACACCATCCGCCCCTTGAATTGTTTCTTGAATTAAATGACATACCACAGCTTCCACCTAACATTTCATTTATACATAATTTCAAAAATTGTAATTACGAAGATCTTATTTTCAAACTTTCTAATATTAATTGGGAATTGAAATTAAATGAAAAATGTATAAATGTCAACGTAGATACATTTTATAATATTGTACGGGATCTTATTAATGACTTTGTTCCTATCAAATGTGTTAATAAAAATTCTTATCCTTCGTGGTTTTCATTTTCTTTAAAGAAATTGTTGAAGGAAAAACATAAATTTTTCAAAAAGTGGAAGGTGTATAAAAACAATAGGGACTACCTTCTTTTTTCTCAATTGCGGTTGAAAGTTAAGCAAAAATTAAAAGAGGACTTCAATAACTATGTTCTTAATGTTGAAAATAACTTGAAAGTTAATCCTAAAAAATTTTGGAACTATACTAAAACTCTGAGAAAAAACAGTGGTATTCCTAATAATGTTAAATATCTAGATCACATTGCTGAAAATGGTTTTGAAGTTGCAAATCTGTTTGCTGATTATTTCGAATCCATGTATGTTACTGTTAACGATGTAAATAATAACACTATACCAAGTGGGGCTTATGAGGCCATTAATTTAGGTTCTGTCTATCTTGATTACGATAAAATTTTATATCATTTACTACACCTGGATACAACTAAAGGTGGTGGACCTGATCAAATTCCTGCGATTTTTATCAAAACTTGTGCTTATTACCTTGCAAAGCCGCTACATATTCTTTTTAATCAGTCTTTGAAATCAGGACTTTTTCCAGATATTTGGAAACTGTCCCATATTACTCCAATACATAAATCGGGAGATATATGTGATGTGTCAAACTACAGGCCAATTTCCATTCTTTCAATTATTCCAAAATTATTTGAATCGCTGGTAGTGAAAGAATTAAAATATAATATAGAAAATTTTATAATTCCCGAACAAAACGGCTTTTGTTCTAAAAGATCTGTTCTAACTAACCTTGTTCCGTTTACCGAATTCATTAGTTCTAACATGGACAAAAAACTACAAATTGACACAATTTATACAGATTTTAGCAAAGCGTTTGATCGGGTACATCATCCTACTCTGATTTACAAACTTCAAACTATTGGAATACATGGTACATTATTAAGATGGATTGAATCCTATATAACCAATCGGTCACAATTAGTTTATTGTAATGGTTTTAAATCTCATTCTATATCTGTTCCTTCTGGTGTACCGCAAGGATCCCACCTGGGCCCTTTATTATTCAACTTATTTATAAATGATATTTCACAATGTTTTAATCATTCACAATTTTTATTATATGCGGATGATTTGAAGATATTTAAAACCATTACAAACATAAATGACTGTATTGCTTTACAAAATGACCTCACTCAATTATTCCTTTATTGTCAACAAAATTATTTACATCTCAATTCATCTAAGTGTTATGTTATGAATTTTACCAGAAATCGTAACGCAATCAACTTTAACTATAAAATCAACAATGTGTCTCTTGAAGTGAAATCAATAATACGAGATTTAGGTGTACTTTATGACCCTAAACTTTTGATGAAATCTCATATTGATTCCATCAGTAAGGAATCATACCGTACATTGGGCTTCATATTTCGGCACTGTAAAGGTTTTAAGAATCCAGGTACGGTGATTTGTATATATAATTCATTAGTACGCTCCAAACTTGAATATGCCTCGGTAGTATGGAATCCAATGTACAGAAAAAATATTAATATTATTGAAAATGTACAAAAAAGGTTTGTAAATTTACTTTGTTATAAATTTAATATTAACTGTTCAACTTATATAAGCAAACTAGAAAGATTCAATATGAGCAGTTTAGAAGACAGGCGAACATATTTTGACATGCTTTTCTTATATAAAATTTTCAATAATTTGCTTTACTGTGATAATATTATTTCATGGTTTAATTTTCATGTTCCACCAAAAACTACTAGATCTTGCAAACTTTTTAAGTTACCAAAAAGTAACACAAATAATTACAAATACTCCTGTGTTAACCGTATTATGTTTACTTACAACAATAAGTTAATACATTTAGATCTGTTTAATATGTCTTTAAACTCTTTCAAAAAATATTTAAAATCGTATGTACTGTAATTATATAATGGACTCTTGGTGTCTATTTGCTGTATTTATTGTATGCCACAGATTGTAATTAGTGAGAACCTTTATTTGGCCTTTATTGTGCTGTTGGTTCTCCCATTTCCTTAAATAAATAAATAAATAAAAAAACGTTGTCATGATTACGGTGACATGGGTAACTACAATTTTACTGAATTGTTATAGGCGTGACCAAAGATAATTTTGAAAATTAATTTTTTTCTACAGCTTGACATTGTTCAACGATTGTAGAAAAAATATTGTGTGTATCTCGTCGGATAGAGCTTGTTCGCCGCGTGCAACAAACAATGCTCTATCCGCACTTGATACACAAATAACTATTGTAATCTATAAATTTAAATTAAATGTTATACATTTACGAGAAATAATAAACACATCTATAACATTGCTAAAAAAATATTATCCACAAACATGGAAGTGCTTATTACGTATGGGTATGAAAGAAAAAATCTGATGTGGTTAGCACATTACCTCACGTTTTTACTAAATTATACACCAATAAGCATCTATCAACCATAAAATTGCTCTAAAGGAGAATGTCGAGAATGTACTAGAAATGAAATAAATACCTATGTAAAATAAAAATTGAAACAAATATTCTACACTCATAAAAATAACTTCATGTATCAAGAAAATTTTCAGTTTTCTTTTTGTACGTATTCGTTGAAGAAAATTTTATTTCTTACAAAATGATTAGGTTTAATTAAAAAAAATATATTAATTTGGAATATAAATTTTATTTATCTTCTTTCTTCTGCATTGAAAAAAATTAATATATTTTAAATTTTGTTTTGAAAAATAATAAAAGGGATGCCTTTTAATTTGAAACAAAACTTTTTTAGTAAAGTACTCAAAAATCGTCATTAAAAGCTCAGAAATCGTCACTAAAGTAACCCATTATACGACGATTTTGAGCAACCCAGTGCTGGCAACCATTAAATAATAATTGTACAAGGATCTATTGACTTACTATATTAAATTTATACATAACATGAAACAAAATGTGCAAGAAGAATTAACTAATTAATGACGAAATTGAGGACGAAACACATAATTTTGAGTGTTATTTACGATAACTTCACTGTTCGAGGTTGGCAACACTCAGAGTCAGTTTCAATTTACAACTGACAGATGTATAAACTTTACCTATATTTCAATTTTTTTTTACAGTTTTTTCTAATTTTAGATTTCAAATAAGCACTGAAGTTCCTTTTTATCACTCACATGGTTTATTTTCCTCGGCCCTACGCGCCTCGGCAACTAAATTCCATATTCGTGATAAAAAGTTAAACTTCAGTGCCTTGATACATAAATAACTATTATTTAAAAATGTCATTTTGCATTAAAATTATTTTTATTCAAACTACTTAGTCTCAATTGAATATGTTCCTTCAAAACTAAATTAGTTTTCGTACAAGAATATTTATTAAAACTACAAAAGTTTTCAATGAAAACGAAATCGGATTGGCACTATTTAAATCAATTTTTCTCTTCATTTAAGAGGAATCTGTTTGTCCTAAAAAAAAACTTTTTATCAGTGTATGTGATAAAAATAAAAATGTGTACCTACTTACAATGAATAAAGATATAAATTTTGTAAAAAAAATACCTTGACCAGCTCCATAAATTTCCTATCAAATATTTAGTAATAAGTACCTACTTTTCTTTGAAATGTACTTTTCAATTATGACACGTCAAAAAAAAAAAAAAGATCTGAGACATTTCTTTTCAAAAAGCACAGTTCAGCAGATTTAAACTAATGTTTCAAAATTCAATATTCCTTTAACGTGTTGTAATTCGTAAATGGTGCTAGTAAAAAAAAATTTTTTTTTATGAAACTTTATCTAAACTATAGACTATCTACGCTTTAAAAAAATCTTAATTGTTATTCATTAACGTTATTATAGAGCTGTTGGTGGATCTCAAACAGTAGAGATTTAAATAATTTTTGTCACATAAATGTTCTATTTTATTGTAATAATAATAATAAAATAAGTAAAAAAATATATGACTACAATTAATGTACAATCTGTACTGTTTAAATCCAGCAACACCTCTACAATGACGTCACAACATTTAAAAAAAATCATTGTGGCTAAATGAATAACAATTAAGAATTTTGTAAAGTGTAGATAGTCTTTAATTTAATTAAAGTTTCATAAAAAAAATTAAAAAAAATTGTGAAAGACCCCATTGTATACGATAACATTTTAACTATTATTCCAATATCAAAAATTGCCATAAAATCATAATTTACAGAGATATTTCAAAATAACCTGAGGGCTTTAAGTAAACTACTGTTTTGGTCCATAGATTATTACAAGAAAAACTAATCAGCTCTTCCTAAGGGAAAACAAATGTAAAGTAAAAATTTTTCCTGAGATCCACACATCCATCCATTAACAAACATAAACATACACACAGGAATCATCGTGAAAATAATTTTTTTGCATGATTTCTATACTGGATGTGGCAGGAGGTAAAAATAATGTAAAAATGGGGTCTTTCACCATTTTTTTTTATTTTATTTTTTATGAAACTTTATCTATGTATATTGAAGACTATCTACACCTTTAAAAAGTCTTAATTGTTATTCATTAAGCCACAATGATTTTTTTAAAAATGTGACGTCATAGTAGAGGTGCTGCAGGATCTAAAACAGTACAGATTGTAAATAATTGTAGTCATATAATTTTTTACTTATTTTATTATTATTATTACAATAAAATAGAACATATATGTCACAAAAATTATTTAAATCTCTACTGTTTTAAATCCAGCAACACCTCTACTATGAGATCACAACATTTTTTAAAAAATCATTGTGGCTTAATGAATTACAATTAAGACTTTTTAAAGTGTAGATAGTCTTCTATATAGATAAAGTTTCATAAAAATAATTGTGAAAGACCCCATTGTACGATTGATTGATATCTTTCTTTGAAAACGTTATGAAAAAGTTAACCAAAAAAATTAATGTTTCATTCTCAAAGATAAAAATGGACCTATATTGTTTAAATTTCACATGACCTTGCGATTATCTGAAAGGGTTACAATATTAAAACAAACTTGTTTTATTTTGAAAACTTTGACATATTTATTGACTTATTTTTCGTAATTATTTATAACAAATACGCTAGCACACACAATCGATTCGTCCAATAACATTGGGAATAAGAATAAGTTATCGAAGTATTTATAAAACAAAGTTTTATCTTGTGAAAACACTGTGACGCTTTTTGGGCACTTGTGCGTAAATATACGAGTCTTTTTGCTTCGAGATGGGAGTGTCTATGTATTGAAAGATTAGAGCGTTACTCAGGGTCACTGATGAAGACAGAAAATGGAAGAAATGTACCACAATTTTCGTTATTGTTTTATCCTAACAAATGTTGATTTCCAAAGCACGTTTGAACTGTGGCAATGTTCTGGTTATAGACACTTCATATTTTATTCATTATTCATCATCTCCCGTCTCTTTTCCCGAGGTATACCTTTCTCTCTTGAATTATACGATATACGAGAGGCAGTGTGTGAAATTCACGTTAATAAATTTAATAGTTTAGAGCAGTTAGCGTCTGGCCAGTAGAAAGTTGAACGGACGAATTTCGGCAGTGGCGGTTGCTTGGTGAATCGTTTTCTACGGATAATGGTTATGCGTATGTTGGTAGGATTGTATGTGGTTGGGTTTGGTTTGGGTAATGGATACCGATGCCCGCAATGTTTGGGTAAACATGAATTTTTGTTTAGTTTCACTTTTCTTAGGCTTGTTTGATAATTGGGTTTCTTTTTTTGTTTGTCCACTATGTTAACAAAGTGATATATTATGATAAGAGTTTCTTTTTGAATACATTAAATGTTGCTCTACCGCTGATAGAGGTTTTACAAAAACACGCATTGTTAAGACAAAAAGAAAACAACTTAATAAAATAAAATCAAATAAAACATAAGATTTGGTGTGGGCATCACACAACTTTCTTGCACTTATAAATCTATTTGAATTAGTTTTTTTTTTTCACTATACACATGATTCTGTTGTTTGTTCTCGTAGCAACTATTTTAGAAAATATTTTCTATGACACTGTTTTGGAAACTACGTATTCCACAACGAAAAATTGTATTGGAATAACTATCATCACCGCATATTAGCGCGATATATGAAGTATCTTGATTCAGTTACTATGGTTACGTCTGTTTGTTTTAATTTGATTTATTTGAGTTGAACGTTTGCAACAGTTTTGTATTTGTATTTTTTGTATAATTTCCAAAATCTTGTAAGTAGAGTCTACAACATGTAACGGAATGGCATATCCCAGACTCACAAACCGTAATCCTCGCCTTCGGCTCGGACTACAAACTTTTTGCTCGTGTGAAATATGTGCCATTTCATTACTTGTTGTAGAATATACTATTGCTAAACCTGTAAGTTGCTTACTTTTCAAAATTGGAAGCATATATAAAACATCTTTCATTAAAAACCTTTTCGCTGCTGATTCTATATCCCAAATGAATTGAATTTATTGTTTATTCAGTAAACTTTCAAAATCTAATCAATTTTGCTCAATGCCATGAAACTTATTTTGAATTTTCGTTACTCTATGTTTTCTCGATCATAGGTCATTGAACATATGGAAACACATACACACATACACACAGATGTCAATAATAAATGGAGATACAGAATACTTGAAACCATGAATTTCGCAAAAATATTTATAATAAAGTGTCATTTAATCACAATAAAATATTATACATAATAGTTATTTTTGTATCAAGGCACTGAAGTTCAATTTTTTATCACGAATATGAAATTTAGTTGCCGAGACCCGTAGGGCCGAGGAAAATAAACTATGAGAGTGATAAAAAGGAACTTCAGTGCCGAGGTACATATTAAATTTTATTTGAAATCTAAAATTCGAAAAAACTGTAGAAAAAATACAAATAGGTTAAGTTTATACATCTGTCAGTTGTCAATTGAAACTGACAGTCAGTGTTGTCAACTTCGAGAAGTGAAGTTATCGTAAATAACACTCAAAATTATATTTTATCTTCAATTTCGTCATCGGAATTAATTAGATAATTCTTTTTGCAAATTTTGATTCATGTTACGTCCAAATGTACTATAGTTTAATTCAGAAAAATTGTTTCAGTGATCCCTGTACCTCTAAGTGTGATTGAGTGTTTTGACAGCTGGTAAATGCACGATCATCATTTCTTTTTTGGTTCGCAAAAACAGTTTCCTGCTGATGGTTTTAAAAATGAAAGTTTCATTGTTTAAATACAAATATAATAAAGTTTCTATTTAAATAAACTAAATATCAAGAACAAATTCAGTTGCATCAAAAGCAGCCGAAATTGCATCAAAACCTAAACCTAAAGAAAACAAATCCGAATAAACAAAATGGCGAAGCCAATCAAAGCCAACGGTGATGCGTTTTCAATCTCCACTGATCATTATAACTATAAACAAAAGCGCATCAAAGCGCAAGAAACCAAACTTCTAAAATAAAATGCTTCTAGTATGCAGAGCGGTCCTCCATGAAAATAGGTCAAAAAAAACTTCTTCGCTTCGACACGTGGATAACCTACAATCTAAAAGTGAAAGTCGGTGCGTATGTATGTGTGAGTAAGCACTGTAGCGCCGTGGCGGCAGTCGCGGGAACTAGCCGAAACGACCAAGCAAAATTGAACTTTATTCTGGAGAGTAATAAAGGTTATGCAGCCGGATGGTGATCCGAAAATGTGGAAAAAGAATTTGAACTCGCCGCAGAGTTCAGAACGTAAAAATACGCTGTTGCGATGAATGGAGAGTTGTGAACAGGTATGCAGGTATGATATATGTACACTGTTAATTTTCACAAGATTTTTTTTCCTACAACTTTTTTAAATAGTTTGTTCTCTTCAAAATTGCACAATTCCTTTTCTTTTTGCAGATCCACCATATTTCATATAACTCTACAGAAGATGAAACAAACTTTTTATGAAAATATAACAATTATTCTTCTTAAATAGTTATTAAGAATTATTGCTGTATATTTCTATATTCTTATTTTGGATATTTTTATGATTTTATAAAAATGAACAACATATTTAAAAAATACTAGTTCATGTCCATGAACTTATTATTATTTTGGTATTCTGTTATTTATAAAGGGCTGCATCATAGATTTAATCATTTTAACTTGTCAAAAACAAAATTGTGAAATAACTCTAATCTTTTGAATATATTTTATATTTGTTGGAGGTGAAGAAAAATAAGCTTTTTAATATTTTATTTCATTACGTATCATCATCAATATTTTGTATTTACACTTATAATTATCTTTATTTTTATTTTAAGTCCAATTTTTATTTTGTTTAACTATAAACTAATTGTTATTGTTTAATTTTGCTCTGATATGATAATTGTTATAAATTAAAAATATCCAACGAAATAAAATTATTATTTTAACTCGCACCTTTCATTCATTAGTGGGTGACCTGATATGACGGACAGAAACATTTAATCAACTCAGTACAAATTTACATAATTAAAATAAAAATAAATATATCATCACGCCTTTTACCTATTTTGGGTGAGGCACTCTGCTTGCGCAGATCTCGGTAAGTGGTATATTTTTGCGTATGAAGTGCGGTTACCAGCAGTCAAATCATAGTCCCCAAAGATGTTAGTGGAAGGGAAACCACAGGGGTAAATTTAAATTGGCAACTGTCAGTTGTGGGATTCGAACTGAGGATATTACGATCCAAAGTCCGACACGTTACCATGGAGCTATTTACTCCATAATTAACATAATTGATAGCAATATATTGAAGCTTTTTTTTAGAGTAAACGTAGGGATAATTTACATGGATTATTAATAATAGTCAATCATAATGAAATAAACAATGCAGTTTAAACAAATAAGTAATTTATTTTAATTACATTAGTACTTTATAGATTACATCAAATTTGTAGGAATTGTTGTTTCTAATTATAGTAAATTATCCCTATGTTTACTTATAATATAAACGTTTTAATACAATGCTGTCAATAACTTTAACTGTAACTATAATAATGACAAATCCCTTTGCATAATGATAAAAAAAAACCCCGGTATAAATATTGAAACATATGTTTTTCCAATATCTATAGCTATACACGATATTATTACGAGAAGTTAACCAAAATGTAACTAAAGTTAAATTTTACAGACTTTTATGTCAAACTGAATTGCAAACTTAAAACAAGAAACATTATTCTATAATATTATTGGTGAATTTATTTATTATTTACCTCTGACAATAATTTATAGAATTTAGTGCAGATCACATGAAGACTACGTCTAAAAACATAAAAAATAATGAAAATTATAAACTAATTTGATACTTTGACAGTACTTTTGATATCACATCCATCCCCGTCTCAACAGCTAACTGATGTTTTACAAATACATAATGCTATTTATTTATATTTTAATTATTAATTTAACGATTTCGGAAAAATAAAATGCATACCTCGAATAAATTCCATATTCATAATAAAAAATTATATTTTAGTGCGTTGACTCATAATTATTATAAAATAATTTATCGGGGTTTGTTGATTCATTTCTTTACATTTAAAAATAATTAACAGTGAATAAAAAATATTTCTAAAAATTCATACTGTATTACCTTACCCATAGCCCCTCGATTTCAGAAAATAGTTATTTATGTATCAAGGCACTGAAGTTCAATTTTTTATCACGAATATGGAATTTAGTTGCCGAGGCCCGTAGGGCCGAGGAAAATAAACCACGTGGATGATAAAAAGGAAGTTCAGTGCCGAGGTACATATTAAGTTTTATTTGAAATCTAAAATTCGAAAAAACTGTAAAAAAATTACAATATAGGTTAATTTTATACATCTGTCAGTTGTTAATTAAAACTGACAGTCAGTGTTGCCAACCTCAAGAAGTGAAGTTATCGTAAATAATACTCAAAATTATATTTTTTGTCCTCAACTTCGCCATCGGAATTAATTATTTAATTGTTCTTGCAAATTTTGTTTCATGTTACGTCCAAGTTTACTATAGTACGTCAATATATCTGCCAAAATTATCCTAATTGTAGAATAATTATTTAACGGTTGCCAACACTGGGTTGTTCAAAATCGTCGTATAATGGGTTACTTTAGTAACGATTTCTGAGCTTTTAATGACGATTTTTGAGCACTTTAGTGCCGATTTAAAATAAAATATAATGTATACCTCGGCACTAAAGTATTATTTATTACTCATATGGTTTATTCATAATAAAAAATTATACTTTAGTGCCTTGATATACAATATCTATTAATTGAGATAATTCACACTTTCGCCATGTTACTCGATCGCGCTGTTTTTTTTTTTTTCTATTTAAAAATCTCTTCGTCTATACTTTTAAAAGCGAAACAACTAAAATTAATGACTAATAAAACAGTTTTACATCAAAGTCATTAAAATAGAAACCAGTACTTATAAATAATTACTCTTACTTCAAAACACCCACCGCTCTTAAAGTAGGAGTAATGTTTTCAAATATTCATCATCTAGTCATCCTTTATGCCGTTACCTTGCATTTATGTACCAAAATATACAATACAAACATACATTAATCGCTTTAAATCGAGAAGGCGTAGCCTACGAAAACAAAACACCATCCACAGTACCAAAAAGAGCCGCCAGTCGCAGTAGGCGATGGGCGACACAAATGAGAGTGAAACAAAACAAATGAAGATCATACGGAAACAAAACACGACCTCGAAACAAATGGCGATGAATCATAACGGTTCATATGCAGCGGAATATCGGAATATTTCCTTATTTTGCAAATTATATTTCGAAATTCTAATTTTGTGTAGGGTTGGGTTAGGATGGGCAGAATAGTGGGCTTTGGCAATTTTTTTGTTTCTCAGGGCTAATCTGGTACGTGGGGGCACTATATAGTAATTATTATTAATATATCAATGGTTTTTGTGAAAGATAATTATTCTGGAATGGAATATAATTTATATTTGAGAAGAAACAAGGATGTGTGAGTCAGAAAATAATTATTCTACTTGTATAAATAAATTATGTTCATGCAATTATATAATATTTTATTAATTACACTGTATTTAATGATAAAAATTTATATATTTACCAAATAGTTATAGGCAACAATTATACACTTATAGATCTCGAAATATGCGTCTATACAGGGTGTTACATAACTTCAGGTACATACGTTAATGCTGATTACGAATCAAAAATAATTTTTTTTTTTAAATCGCAAAATTATTTTCTATTTATCCCAGTCCAAAATTTTTCGTTGCCACTGGCACTGGGTGGATAATTATATTAATAATTATCGTTTCAATAAAAATAATTAAATTTTGTTCGTTTATTTTGCTAGTATTATGTAATTTAAATTGTTGATTACCTACTTCATTGTTTGTGTTTAATAGGAAAGCGAATCCAGTGCAGTACTATTTATTTCAATTTTTTTTTCTGAAATTGATATTAAAGTACATGATATTACTACGCGAAGTTAGCCAAAATAATAGCTAAAGTTAAACTTTACAGACTTTTATATCAAACTTGAATTGCTAACCTAAAATAACAAACAAATTATTCTATAATACCATTGGTGAATTTATTTATTATTTACTTTGCTAATAATTTATCGGATTTAATGCAGATCACATGCCGACTACGTCTAAGAATATAATATACTGTGTGTCTGTCTGTCTTATAGGTGTACATAGGAGATTAACATGGGAAATCAGTTTTTTGCGTGCTGTTACTCGGTGTTGTACCGGACAACAATGATTGTAGTACCAATCGAAAGATATCATTTTTCTGAATCAAACAATGTAGCACACATTACAATTTAGTAGTAATTTGGCTCAGTAAATTAATTTTAAAGTTTTGATAATTCTCCGATTTATATAATTTTTATCGAAAATAAATATAGTCACCTATAACTTATTTGCTTTGATTTCTTTCAAGCTATTTATTTGACGTTTAAAAATTAATTTACGGAACCAAATAACAACTAAATTGTACTGTATTTTACATCATTTTATTCAGAAAAATGCTATCTTTCGATTGATACCACATTCTATATTGTCCGGTAGAACACCGAGCAACAGCACGCAAATACTGATTTCTCATGTTAATCTTCTATGTACACCTTTAAGACAGACACGCGGTACAAAATTAATGAAAATTACAACCAAATTTGACATTTAAACAGTACTTTTGTTATCACTGCCATCCTCGTCTGAAAAGCTAGCTGACGCATTACAAACACATAATGCTATTTATTTATATTTTAATTAATAATTTAACGATTTCGGAAAAATATAATGTATACCTCGGCTATCGCTTCAGAGAATAAATTCCATATTCGTAATAAAAAGTTATGTTTTAGTACCTTGACACATAATTATTTTAAAATAATTTACCGGGTTTAAGATTCATTTCTTTATACGAGTATTTAAAAATAATCAACCGTGAATAAAAAGTATCTCTAATAGTATATTATGATACAAGTATATAAGTAAGCTTTTAAAGCACGTACGACGAGTTTAAGAGCACGACGCGAAGCGGAGTGCTTTTAACGTCGCTAGTGCTTATAAAGCACTTATACACGTGTGTCATACGCTATTTTTTATTATACCTGCTTCATACTCTGGAAAAAACAGGAAAGCAACATTTTGATTTTGATTCATTTCAAATGTGACGTTTGAGGTATATCGTTTACATGGAGACTGGTTAGCATTTATTGTTTACGTTTACAGTTTTGACAGATATTAATAGTAAATATTTGTGTTGTTGCTTAGTAACCTTTAAAACACGGCGTGTTTTAATCTTGCGTATATGAACGCTGTAGCGTGTTTTAAACACGGATTATGATGCAGGTATAATAAAAAAATATATTCTGTATTGCCTACTCATAGCCCCTCGATATTGTCCCCTACCCCCCAATAAAATTGCTGAATTTTCACCACTCTCTGAGATGACAACTACTCAGTTCTCTTTTTGGATATAAATAAAAGAAAGTAATTAAATAAATACGAAAATTTACCAATTACGATTTTCCTCTTAACCTACATTAGGAAGCAATAAAAATTGCCTGTCATAATTTCATAAATATTTATGTAACCAAAATCAACAAAACACTTAAAAATGATCAAAAATTCTAATCTATTCACGCAGAACCACAGTAATTTTCCACTTTCAGTTTCACTAATATCTTAATTTTAAAAAAAATCTCACTTTTAGTAGTCGACCCAGATTCCTTCAATACTATCACAGCCGTATAATTAGAAAAAAATACAGATAAAACTACATCTACTGCTAAACACTTTACTAAGTATAATTACCAAGGAGGCTGTAATGCAGTTGATAGACTATGTAACAGTTGAATGTTGTTCGACATAGACAGTTGACAGTTGACATAACAAGTGATGAAGTGACAACTGATGATATAGACGATGGCCTCTTTAAGCGTGCTTAGAGAATTTAAAAGAAAAAATAGACAATTAAATATCAATGGCAATCTGAATGCGAACGATTTATAGTTTAATACTCAGTGGACCGGGATACGAACTTGGGCCTATAGCATTCCAGGTCGAACATAAAGCACGATCGTCACTTATTTATTTATATTTTTAATTATATTCAATGGGGTGTTTGACAAAATTTTCTGGCATAAAATAGGCATCAAAATATCAGATTTACAGCAGAGGCTGTCGGTTCATAGACGAGACGAAGCCTCGTCAATGAATGCTGCCGAAGCTATAAATCTGTGTTTGATGCCGAGTTGAACACATAATTTTTTGCCGATTTGGAATTAATATTAATTTAGTGATTATTTTACATAGATATTTTGAAGGTTATCGCTGTCAAATTGCGTTGCCTTGCGTGTGTTGAACGGTTGCTATGTATTTATTGACGGTTGTTATATGTTTGTTCAGCAGTTGTTATGTAAAATATTTTTACAACCTAGGCATAAAAGTGACACTTTACAGACTGTTAGCAGTCCATGAAGTGTCATCTTTAATGTCAATCGGCAAAAAAATAAATTACATATATTAATAAATATTATTACATAAGTTTCAAATGTGAAAACAATAAATACAATAGCATTAATAGTTATTTACTTTACAAGTGGGCAAAGTAAGGAATTACCCACGAGAGAAATTTTAGCACACGAAGCCGAAGGTTCAATGTGATCATTTTATCGAGCGGGTAATTCCACTTTGCCTCCTAATACATGCAAAAATTATTAAAGAAATATTATTTGACAGTGACATATGCTTTAAATTTTCTAAATTGAAATGCCTATCGAAATGTTACCAAGGTGTTGTGTGTTATTATTACTGTTATAAATTAAAAAAATAAAAACTCACTAGAGACTTTCCTCAAAATTATACCTACTAGTGGGTAATCTGTTACTGTCCTTGTTTAAAATCGCCATAGTTATAGAGCATTTATTGAGAGGTGTTGGATAAACATAATAATACAATATTTCTTACTATATCTCTATTTTATTTAAATTCCACTATGGGTACATACTAGACAAACCTTCTTAAATTCTTTAATTTAAAGGAGTTGTATTGTGTCAAAACGTTAATGTGTCTGCACATGCTGATTTGAGTGTGTATAATGGTGCGTTAGTGCCTAATATGATATGAACGTATAACTGCTGTGAGAGGAGTGTGATCGTGTATGGAATAGATCGGTGAATCAAGATTGGGACATTGATAAGAATAAAAGGTGAAAGTTGTTAAAGGAATCAGTCAATATATTAAAATTCAATCATTCACCTATGTTTCGACTTAAATTAGTTCAATTAAGTCTTCATCAGTATATGTTGTTAGTCAAAATTAATAAATTTCATAAAATAAAATTTTTGCTGAAGAAATTGGTCAAACAATAAAAATTAATTCTCAGTTCCATTTACCAATATGTTGGGATCTCACAGCAGGTGACGGGTTACACTACACTGATGAGCTCCAATAAGAGCGAAACGCGTCTGTATTTACCGATTGATTGGCTTGGCCGGTCTCTGCATGTGAATTAATAACTTTGTTATTATTCTGAGACTGTATTTTATTATGAAACAGTTGACAATTTTTATTGTCTTTATATTTTTTATAAAAATTATTACTTTTGGATATAGTTCTGTACATACATGTTTATTTAAACTCAATGTTTCGAATTATTGAACATAAATCTTCACCAGAAAACAAAAGAAGTAAATATAAACAATAACTATGTAAACATCAAATTATGACTTATTATACAGAGGAAAACGTGTCTTGTTCAATTTGTAACCTTTGTTATGATTCACTGTATTCTTCTGCAATTTGATTTTATAGCTTCTCCTACAAGTCTATCATTGGCACATTTGGATCTTGCTATAATTTTTGTTCCTTCAAAACTTTTCTTCTGCTAACTTATCTGGTTGGTAATAAGACGAATGACCCGTTTAAATATTTCATATTTACTGTTTCTATTTACTTGTTTCTGTCATTCTGTTGTTTCCTGACGAAGAATTATTATTTAAATAAACATATATTTACAGAATTATATCCAGAAGTCTTATTACTTCTATGTTATGAGTTCTAAAAGATTTTTCCACTACCACGCCGCCGAGTAAATGACGCAACACCGGCGTGTTCGAACAAGTCCGTTCGCTCCACAATATAGAATCTTCCAGGCTGTTCTAGAAACAAGTAACGTGGTATATAAAAGAGCGAATCATCGTCAGTAGACGGAGTTGACTACGAAGCTAATATGAAGAACTTATGAACATAAATATATCGTCTTAAATAAATATCGCTCGGCTAGTTAATATCAATAATAATGTTTGTTTATAGTATAAGTGTTAGTGTATGTTTTTGTGTTCGTTATTTTAGTCTTTAAATATAGTGTTAATTAACTTTTACTCCTAATTATAATAATTGTTCATTATTTGTTATTAATAATATTTCTATTCAATTAAATAAAAACGTTTTAAATCCACGGACGTTACAATAATATAACACACACGCTTATTCTTATGCAGTCCATAAATGATTTCCCATCCAGTCGAGAAATCTACATTTTATTCAGAAGAATGTTATTAGAAGAGTGGGACTAGTGGCTTGGGCAAACAAGAAGATGTCGAATGAAAGGTTGGTGAATCAGATGTATGAGGACGAGCTTATGTTTGAGCGACTATGTGGACTTCCGATGAACAGGAATGTTTGGAAGAGATTAGTGCTGGTTAAAGATGAGTACCAATCGATGACTCATCAATCTAACACCACTTTCCCTTTCTTCTGATATCGCCTGATATACCCAGTGTAAAACCAAGTGATTGATTGATTGACAAGGCGTAAGATCATGAGAGGTATGAATGAGACTTAAGAGACTGTTTGTTGTACACAGTAAAGAGATAAATTCGCGACTTTCTCACTGAATGACGATTGGCAGTGTTGGTGGTGGTGTTGGAGTTGGTGTGTGTAGTGGTATGGAATAAGGAGGCCATGGGTTGAAAGCGAAATCGACTTTGGCGTGCAGCGGGCGACGAGACTCCACGTGCTTGTATGCATCACTGCAGGACCGCATTCAACGGGAAATGCTTCGAAATTGAATCAGGGTATCTGTTCTGTAAAATAGAGCCAAGAGCTAGCTGTAAAACGATGATGTTAAGCAATAGTGGCTGTGGCTATGTTCAGAAGAAGGACGGTGTTTCTATCCTAGCAATTTTGGTTCGTCAATGTTTTCATGATTTTTAAGTAATAAAATCAAATTGACATCAACCATCAATCACCAAATATTTTCATAGAATAACGCGCCACTAAAGTCAATGTCACGATATGGAATAGATGGTTATTCTAGAGCTCTAGAAAAATGTAGGTATTTTCGTTCGCCATTTTAGGTCCAGATGACATAAATAAAACAAGTTATTAGAATCCAGTTAAAAATAATTTGTATCTGTCAAATTTGAAGTTGATATTGTAAATTTATTATTAAAACATCTACTTTAAATTTAAAAACTGAGAATTTAAAAGAACTATTAGAAATCTTCTAAATAGGTTTACTTTAGAAACGTTAAATAATACATCTTTAACTAGGATATACAGGATTAAGTAGTATAATATATCACAATTATAAATCATATCAACTTCGAATTTGACAGAAAAGAATTAAAGTAACTGGATTCCAATAATTTGTTTTATCCAACACCTCTCAATAAATGCTCTATAACTATAGCGATTTTAAACAAGGAAAGTAACAGATTACCCACTAGTGGGTATAATTTTGAGAAAAGTCACTAGTGAGTATTTTATTTATTTATAACAATAATAATAAGACACAACACCTTGGTAACTACTTCGATTGACATTTTAATTTAAAACTTATGTCTGTTAAATAATATGTCTTTAATAAATTTTTCATTTATTAAGAGGTGTTGAATAAAACGTTATACTTCACAGGTGGGCAAAGTGGAATTACCCACTCGATAAAATTTTCACACTCAACTTTCGGCTTCATGTACTAAAATTTCTCTCGTGGATAATTCCTTACTTTGCCCACTTGTAAAGTAAATATCTATTATTTATGACACTTAGACCCAAAATGGCGGATGAGAATACACATATATTCTAGTACCTTAGTTATACAGAAGCAAATTTTCGTACTGCCATCTATTGATGTTTTCATTGAAGTACGATGAAATTCACGTGGGCGAAATACAAACATAACGCTGTCAAAATGACAGTTCTTAAAATGATGCATAATATCAAAAATAAAGTTTGTGTAAGGTTTGTGCAATAGTGACTCCCGTTATTACTATAAAGAATATATGGCCGGTGTTAAATTTATTAAGATTCCTTAATAATAAACTTCAAAAATAAAAACATAACCTTGTTAAAACACCATCTCAACTTTTACCTCGTTTTTATCTTTCTTGCCGGTGACGCCAAATCATAACCCTCCATTAGCTCTATTGATATAAAAACATCATCTGTGGTAGATCTAAACCGCCCAAGAGATAGAAACTAGCATGACGTCATATGGGTAGTTCGTGTAAAACTCCGCTAGATACCAGTGGTGCATATAGAAACAGTATCGACATAGAGCTAGCTTTAAAAGTTACAGAATAGGTATCCAGAATTGTTAAGAGGAAAATTAAAATTGAATATAGTACATGAGTAGTTTCGATAGAAGAAACAGATTTCACTCCAAATATCGTCTCACTAATTTGACCAATGCCCATACATGGAGAGGAGAATGGATATTGAATCCTATTTCAAAACGGTAGCAGTATTTGTAGTCATTAAGTGTTAATTAATTATACACCTACGACAATTATATGTCAATCGACAGCACTAAATTTGAGGCTCAAATAATAAGGTTTTGTCAGCTTATAAAACAGTGAAATTTTATTCCACAATAGGACGAAACATACATTTAACTGTCAGATCAGAAAAGATATAAATATATAAAAAATCATTATTTATGCTGTAAATGTAATGACGATTGGAAGCCGTCAAATCGCCATGTCTGGATTGACTTAAGGAATGGTGAATCAGAAGACCCAATTCCATGAATGTTCAAGATTGAATCCAACTTTAATCAATCTTGACCAATGGCTAGGTTTATAAGTTGTGTAATCTTGATTTTATCCCTTTTATTTCTACCGATGATAACTTAGTTATCGAAATACTAATTTAGATATTGTCTTTATTACTTTGAGGCTTAGTAATTACATTTAATATTTTAAATTGTTCTTAGCCTTAGAAATTTACAGTTTAATATCACAGAACTAGTATCATGAGATAAAAAAGAATATTTTGGTCATTTGAGCCAAATTTCAGGCCACAAATGTTTAATTTTGATCAATCAGACGGCCGTTGCTAGATTATCCACATCTCGTCTTTAAAATAATAATGAATTATGATGTCTAGCTCTGTGATTGGATGAGAAGAGTGAATTATACTACCCATAATTCACGATAATTAATTATGGGTAGTATAATTCACTATTATAATACATTGAAAAAATTAAAATATTGAGGATATATACAAGGGTACAAAAAAATAAATTTGTTATTTATTTTTTCACAAAATGTAATTCAACTGCTTTGTGAAAATTATTACAAGTGAAGAGAGATGAATAATTGAAACTGTCTGTCTTAATTCGTTTTAAATTCTTTGATACGTAAGATATAATTATGATACACGTGTATTCATGGAAGGTGTAAATACGGTTATGTTGATGAAATTTATAAATACCAATTTTGTTTCTATAGCCAAGGAGTAAAAGTGGCATTTTTGCTATCACACTTTTAATGTCAATCGACAAAAAACATAATTGACGAAAACAAAAAATATCTAATTAAATATTTTCATCACTTTGTCGATTAAACCAAAGAAAAAAAGAATTGCTGCAAGACCGTATTGGTGGCGATTTGCCGTGTAAATCTTGCCAACACATTTCCATCCCAAAAGGCACTACCAGTTCCAATGGACCCCAGTTGCGGTGATCAGTGCTGTTGAGCAACACAAGAGTTCTTAAGACGGTCCACGTTGCGCGGGACCCAACTCCACTCAGCGCCGCTCGTCACACGCTCTAATTCGCGCTTCTCCGCTCTCGTAACGTTACATAACGCTGTGTGCACGCGTTCCGTTCCTTCTACAGTATAGGTAAGTATCTGTGTACCCCGCCTCACGGCGCGGCGCTATCCTACCGTTGTTCCGTTGTTCTCACGCCGCGAACGCGCTACAATTAAAACATCATCGCATCGCACAACACACCAACACGTACCATTGTTGTATCGCAGATATGGAACGAGAGGTCTCTTCCGGGAGCGGAATTTTGGCGAAGAAAAGTATAACTCACGGATTTATTTCACCGTCAAATCATTTTTGAATAGTATATTCTACAACAAGAAATGGAATGGAACATGTTTCAAACGAGCACAAAATTTGTACGGTTTGCGAGTGTAGGATATGCCATTCCGATACATGTTGCAGACTATTCTTTCTGTAACAAGATTTTGGAAATTATACAAAAAATACGAAAATGAAACTGTTGAAAACGTCAAACTCAAATAAATAAAATTAAAATAAACAGACGTAACCATAGTAACTGAATGAAGATACTTCATATATCGCGCTAATATGCGGCTCTGATTCGTCGAAATTATTCCATACGCGGCGTATGGAATGATAGTTAATCCAATACAGTTTTTAGTTGTAGAATGTGTAGTTTCCAAAACAGTGTGATAGAAAATTATTTACTACGAACCAGTTATAATTTTGTAAAGATGAATTAATTATTATGAAACCTTGATTCTTTGGATACAATAGTATATTGTATACCTGATTTTCAGCTAAGATGCAATATTGGTGACAGCTATATAAGTTGAAATAATTGCAAATTCAGTAGAATTGACTGACGATCTGAGTTCAATCAACTAAGATATAGTTAGGAAGAAATACATGTCAATTACGATTTGTGACAAGGTTTCGTAACTTAAAACTGTTCGTAAATATACGGAATGAACAGAATTTAAGTTATTTTTTTTTAATTTTGAAATATTTTAGTATGTATTCAAATCATAACTGTGCATCGTGAGATCCTCAATTCGAATACCACAGCTGACAGTTGCTAATTTAAATTTACCCCTGTTGTTCCCCCTCCACTAACATCTTTGGGGGTTATGATTTGACGGCTGGTAATCGCACTTATATTTCACTTTTTTTTAGAAAATTTTGAATAATTTGTTATTGTAATTATGTAAATATGTCATAATCTTATAATATCAAGTTTCTAGACTAAGTTTATATGTATATTAGTAGTATATTGTTAATTGTGAATCAGGATTTAGACTGAATTATGCAATAATATTCATAATGCATTCATTTATACTTGTTATCTAATAATTTAAGATTAGTTTTTGCATATATTGTCATATTTGTTCTTATATATAGTGCATATTTCCCAAAAAATCAGTGCATACATATGCGCATATAATTCAGTTTTTTTGTGCATATAATCCGCTCTCTAATTATATGGTTTATATTCTTCGGTCCTGCCCTGTGAAAATTGACTTTCAAAAGGACTATATTGGATACTTTTATGTTTCATTTAATTTTTCAATTAAGAATATAAAATATTGAATTGTCATTTTTATCTTTATTTTAAAAAGTTTTATGATATTATATATTTATTAATTTTTGAGTAAATTAAGAAGATTGAAAATACCGAGCACATAAGATCTGTGTAAGCAAAATGCCACACCTATAATGGGTATAAGACGTGATTATATATTTTCTTATTTATGAAGAATAGTTACAAATAAATAAATAGAATTTCATTTTATAATTCTCTTATATATCTTCGTCAATAGTAAATAATGACCTTTTATTGTCACTTAAATCAATCACAAATGTATAATAACCTTACTTTTTTGACAGTTAAAACGTCATATATTTATTTATTTTGAAACGATTCTTATACAACTTTAAATCCGATTATTATGGTTACAAAACGTTCAAAATAAAATGTAATTACTGACCACTTTTGCAAAAGAAAAAAAATTATTTTCCGTGTTAAACGCCTATGAGCAGATTTTCATATTACACCCGGTATAATAATAGTTATTTGTTTAACTAGGCATCAAAATACCAGATTTACAGTAGAGGCTGTCGAATGCTGCCGAAGCTATAAATCTGTGTTTGATGCCGAGTTGAACACATAAAATTTTTTTGCCGATTTAAAATTAATTTTAATTTAGTGATTATTTTATATAGATATTTTTAAGGTTATAGCTGTCGAATTACGTTGCCAACGGTTGATATGCGTTTGTTGAGCGGTTGTTATGTAAAATATTTTTATAGCCTAGGCATAAAAGTGACCCATTACAGACTGTTAGCAGTCTGTGAAGTGTCATCTTTAATGTCAATTGGCAAAAAACATTATTTTCCACATTTAATTATTGAAATTCCATTAGAGATTTTACTACAAAGGTGGTATTTTTTTTGTAATTAATATAGTGTGCTGTTTCATGATGCGTCTTTTCGATTGTCATATTTTAAAAGTCGGGTTTAACTTGCATTTCATTTCATTACTATATCTTTTCCGTTTTCTGTTGATTTCAATAAAATTGCAAAGTTAAATTTATCAGTATCAATCAAAAACGATTAGACCTGAGGGCTGAAAAGCTAATATAGTAAATTATTGCAATCCGGACTCCTTTCAATTAAATAATAACACACTTCAGTCTCAGTGCCTAAAAATAAACGAACTAGAATAAGACATATCCTTTCACAACAAATTTCCAGAAACCTTTCAATCAAAATTACTATTAAATAATACGTTACTCTAATAATTCCCGTCAAGTTATCAGATAAAATATCTCTTTCCGATTCTGATTCCGATCAGTCATGTAATTCACACATCAGCTACCGTTCAATTGTACACTCACACACACAAGCATGATCTCTGTACGTTCACTCGCTCGCTGTAGTAAACGCTATGCAATTATGATATAATTAAGCGTATTACAGCGTTTTTTCTGGCAGATCTGCCTCTGTGAGTGTACCACGCGCGAATACGCTGTTTGATTGTTGACTCATTGCGTGTTTGGTGAGTGTGTGTGAGACTGAATGAGATATAAAGTTTTTTATTGCGTCTCAGCGGAATTTGAGGAGCAAATATTTGTCTGATAATGATTTTAAATTAGCCCAAAGTTTGGAGTGAGTCTGTACGTAGTACAACAGCATATTTACTTGTTATTTTTCCACACGATTACAAATCCCTTTTACAGAATAATTCATTTAGAATTATATAATTTTTACCTCCCACCTGCCTCTAGGTAAGGGCGGTATAAATTTGGGCGTATCATGAAACAAAATTTGCAAGAAGAATTAACTAATTAATTCCGATGACGAAATTGAGAACAAAACACATAATTTGGAGTGTTATTTACGATAACTTCACTCCTCGAGGTTGGCAACACTGACTGTCAATTTCAATTGACAACTGATAGATGTATAAACTTAACCTATATTGTATTTTTTTACAGTTTTTTCGAATTTTAGATTTCAAATAAAACTTAATATGTACCTCGGCACTGAAGTTCTTTTTACCTCCCGCCTACCTCTAGGTAACGGAGGTATTGTTTTTGGTCAAAAAATTGGGTAGTGAGTTTTCAATGAATAAGTCCCTACAATACGATTTTATTGTTTTCGCAATGATGTATGTATGTATGTATGTATGTATGTGTATAGTCTGTGGCAATTTTTTCGTCTTGCATAACTCAAATACTATAATACCAAAAAAATACAATTTTGTGAAATTTTGCTTCTTATATTTAAATGAAGTGCTTATTAGATTTTAGATAAAATTGGTCAACTGTGAGTAGCAGTTTACTTGAAGCCCTTAACAGTTTTTCGTGAAAAACACGGTTAAATTTCCTTTTTCAACAAATTATGTTATTTTGAAAGTTGTAGAATATTTAATTTTACATGTGTTTTGATTACACTAATTTTATTAATTTTCATTAAATTTAGAGATAATAAAATATAAAGAAATTAGATTTCATAAATCTTGCATTTCATGTACACCATGGAAACACTTAAAATATTCAATTTTTTACGAAATATGACACATGTCATTGTGATTGTGAAGCTGTTTTCATAGTGAAATATATGTCAAAAAATTAAATAAATATACGAAATAAAATTAAATTTCTCAAATATAAATAGAAAATAAACAAATAAGAAGGTATGTTTCTGTATCATCAAATACTATTTTGTACCGTTTAAGAGTAGTATTGGGCGGAGGTTATGTGCTGGCCACGTCAGATTTTTATTGTTGTTACTATGGGGTAAATAGGCACTGTGTACCATGAGATCCTAAATTCATATCCCACAGCTGACATACGTTGCTATTTTGTGTTTACTACTGTGATACCCCCTTCACTAACATTTTTGGGAGCCATGCTTTGATAACTGGTAACCATACAAACCGAGATCTGCGAAAACAGAGTGCCACACCAATGGGTGACTGGCATGGTAACATTTTATATATTAATAAATGCTTATAATTAGGTAACTAAATATTGTGGCCTATTTTTTAAAAATCTGATGTGTGCAGCACGTAACCTCCCGCCCAATACAACTCTTAAACGGTACAAAATAGTATTTGATGATACAGAAACATACCTTCTTATTTGTTTATTTTCTATTTATATTTGAGAAATTTAATTTAATTTCGTATATTAATTTAATTTTTTGACATATATTTCATTAAGAAAACAGCTTCACAATCACAATGACATGTGTCACATTTCGTAAAAAATTGAAAATGTTTATGTGTCAAAATATCATTCTATATTTTGTAGTACATATTTGCTAATACACCAGAAAGATCGTTGATACAAAGTATGATATACATGTTAAAAGTGATTTATTTCATTTCAGTCGTGAGATTATTTCACGCGGCTTCGCCTCGTTTCGCAAACTTCCCCACTTACTCATAAAATGTCACTTTCAACACTTATATCACACATAACTATTTTCCTTCCTCTAATTTTACTTTAAATATCAACAACAATCCCTTTTTTGTTCCCCTGACAACTTTTTTGCATTTTTAATATTTATAAATTTTAACATTTTTAGAAAAAGCATATTCTATCCTTAGCTTACCGTATAGTTCAGTAAATTTTATGGTACTTTTTTCGTATATAGTTTTATTATAATAAGGTGACAATATAATGTAAAATTCCCATATCTTACAGTTCGATTATTGGGATCTGACCTGGGGGCGTGACCTATCCAAGATGGCGTCAATTAGGGTGAAGATTCGAATGTGACATTAGTACTGTTCGCGTATAAAATATAAAAAATGAGTCTCACGATTAATAATATTTGCGAATGCGGTACAACAGATCCTGCAAACTAAATTTTAAAAAAGCTGAACGCATTTTATATACTTGACAATTCATTAAATGCGGAAAAAAAATAAATGAAAGTGACAGTGGCTGTGGATGTAGTGGCTTTCTGTATGTCAACGTCAAATTTACGAGGTGATGCCCATCAAATTAATAGGAAAATTGCAGAAGATGAACAAGTGATGATTGTTGTTTGTTCCTGCATGACTGGTTTTGGGTGAAAAATGCAAAACTGCATTGCTACGTTGTTGTACTGTATAGGTAAGTTGTACGTTTCTTGATCTAAATCAACTTAATAAACAAATAACTAAAAATGAACAAATATAAAGAACATTAACTTTGAATACAGATTTAATTTAATTTATGAACTTAATTAAATACAAAGTGAAAAGATTTCGGAGCAAATTCGTATATTATAACCTAAAATTTTACTTACATAGATGTACATAACCGTCTGGTACAAAATATACAGAGCATATTATTTATTGTAAACGCATTCATGTTGTTTACTTTTGTTAGTTTTTTCCAAGGTTTTTTCGCACTCCAAATTAGTTTACTGTATAAATAAAACGTTTGTCCAGCTTCGGAAAATAATGGAATGTAACGTCCAAATTTTTACGAAACATTATTACACCCTTTTACTGCACAGTACACTTTATTTTTCGATTTTTCGCGGTGTTTAACTACAATTTCGGTCATTTTTTATCTGAAAAATCGTTATTCCCATTTGACGTAATGTATTTCTAACGGAATCTTCACCCTACTTTGTGCTCTAAAATAATCCGCTAGATGGCATATCGCTACATGTCAGATCCCAATAGCCACAGTCCCCTTTCTGGTGATGTAATTTAAGCAAACTTGTAAGTAACAGTTTTATCTTTCCCATGCTTCCAATTGCTATGACAAATCCACAGAAACCCAGTAATCATTCCTCAAAACCCATTCTTCAAATCGCTCCTTTTATCGCCTCGTCAAATCATTCACCTTTAACCCCGCCTATCGTCTAGGGCTCGGTGATCATGCTCACGGCATCGTGTCATGTCTCTTCCATAGCCTTCCAGTCCGTGGAACTCGTGCATAAAATCACGCGGACACACTCTAGCATTCATTGCCGCGGATACTGCACTGTTAGTGATTCTAGCAGAATTTTCCGAACGAGCGGGTATTATGTAACTGGATAGTGGAACGCTAGATGCTCGCCAACCGTGACATGAGTCAAGTGTACCTCCCTTCCCCCTCAGCGCGGGAGGATGCCAATTAGAAAATGAAAATGAAAACGAGAGCAGTGAGTGAACGACATATACACTTCGTACAACACAGAGTAATGTAATTAATTGCAACCCAGAATCTCAGGTGGCCTAAGACACATACCTATATGGTAGCAATGACATTGGACCAAATATTTTTGTAATTATAAGATCGACAAATCAATTGTGTATCCGGCAGGAATGCCCACCCAAGTATCCAACAAATAGTATTAACAACAACTACATTATTAGCTGTATTCTTTTTGGTCAAAATCTCAGTTAGTCTTAGCTCACTTCAGATAAACTCAGTAAAAGTGTTCTTTTTGTTATAACTGAACTGAGACAAACTTGCTGCACCACCCGCGAAATAAACTCAAAATGATCTCAGTAACTCAGTTCGGTGGAAGGGGTAATGCTTGGTTTGTGTTGTCCGGAGAACTATCATATTTATTAGGTTATGTGAACCTGATTACCTCAATAATCAAAATATGTGAATATATTTCATTGATATATTAAATATGTAAACTTACAAGTAAAATACTTTCAGTTTCATCCATTTTAATAGGATAAGTGTATATATTTTACTATATTCTTGTTCAAACTAACCTTTCTACACATAAAAAGTTGTTCTTTTTGGATGCCTTTCAGCTCAACTCAGCTCAGTTCATCTTAACTCACTTATCAACTGAGTTGAGCCAAAATATCAAAAAAAAAAAATACAGCTATGGTAATAAACAAATAAATAAATAGGTAAAACTATCGCTGATTTGTCTTCATTTGCAATCACACAAATATACTGCGTTTTCAAATCATTTTAAGTTTTGAAAACTCCATGTATACAGTGTCAAAACCGTTTTGAGTTAACTCAAATCAGAACTAAAATTCATGGGTTTGACTTCAAAATTGGTTTGAAAACAACTCATGTAAACACGAAAAATACAGTTACGGGATTACGCATGCGTACTTTGGAACACCAATATCACACAGACAATAATTAGAATAGCATTAGCAACGCAGCTTCAGAAAATACATTCTAATAAATATTACGTTATTAAAAGATAATTATAGGTACATATTTTATACACAAGCAATACTAAGAGGTTATGTTTTACATTCCCCATTCCGATCTGTCACTTACATCAACCAAATGCGCATGCGCCGAAACTGTTTTCAAGTCTATTTTTACACCTGTTTTGGAAACTATATGTAAACAGTTTCCTATAATTTTGACTAAAAACTGAAATTATTTTCAAAACTGCATGTTAACTTAGTAAAAGTGAGCATAAATAAAGTAGGGAAAGGTTTAAATCTGTTTTTGAATGTCGATAAATGTAAAGTGTTGGTGTTTGAGAAGAATGATTTGGTTACTGATTGTAATGTTTCAGTGAATGGTGTGAGACTGGAACAACTGAATGAATTTGTATATTTGGGTAGTATGTTCTCGAGGGATGGATGTATTGACGGGAAATTGAAAGGCGAGTGTCTGCAGGGTGCAAGGTATTGGGTGCTCCGGGTACATTTTCTCGAAACGTGAATGTATCTAAAGATGCTCGATTGAGTGTTTATAATGGTGTATTAGTGCCTACATTGATGTATGGTTCTCAATGTTGGGTGTGGATAGAAAAGCATAAACGACACATAACTGCTGTAGAAATGAGATATTTGAGAGGAGTGTGTGGGTACACGAGACGTGATCGGTTACGGAATACATTGATCTATGGTGAATGTAAGATTGAGAAGAATGTTGTTAAGAAAGTGGGAGTGAGTCAGTTCAGGTCGTTTGGACATGTTGAGCGAATGTAGAATGAAAGGTTGGTGAAACTAATATATGTGGGTGAGATTGAAGGTGAACGATTGCGTGGGCGTCCGAGGAATAACTGGTTGGGTATGATTGATGGTTTGTTCCGTAAAAGAATGATTCCGAGTGAGAAGAATAAACGAGCATGTATGATTCGCACTATGAATGTGGACGAGGCGAAAGTGATGTGTCAGGATAGGAATGTTTGGAGGAGATTGATTGTTGGTTGACTGTGTTTCTGGGTTCGTGCTACCCCACTGAGTGGGATATAGCGAGATGTTATGTATGTATGTACAAAGTGCGCTTTTAACCTAAAAGAAGTATTTCAATAAAAATAATATTTTCAAGTTACGGCTCGCAGATATGTTAATGAAGAGGGAACCACAAGGGTAAAGTTAAATTTGGCAACAGTCCGCTGTGGGATTCGAACTGAAGATCTCATGAGGTACAGTACCATTTATTATTCTGCTATTTATTATATACTAGAATATTATTAATATTGCAAATATTCTTTATGTACTTTGTTGCAATGAGATAAAAATAAATATGTTTTCTTTTCGTATTTCTTTAATTTGAATAAAATTTATGGAAGAAAGTTGTGAATGAATATGACGCATTTCGATTTGTCGATCTATTTACAGATCATGCAAATGTGTTAGTCCCTGTGTGATGCAATAAAAAAAATGTGATACTATTTATATTTTGCAAAATTTATGAATATTTATATTTGAATAAAGTATAATTTATGTAAGCTCCCAGCAACGCATATTGGTTTGTCGACCTCAATAAAATTTAGGTCATAACCAATTTACGTATCTAGTTAATTGTAACAGTGTACACAATTTTGATTTAAAGTTAAAAGAAAACAATTCATTTTATCTATAATTTAATAGTTCACAGTGAGTCAATTGAACAAGAATTTTATCATTGTTATTATTTTAAGATAATACACAAAATCAGTTTAGCTATTTCATATCAGTTTGTCGAATACAGGACCCTGCGGCTATTATTCCTTCGGGACAGTTTTATCTAAAATCTACAAATACTACAAAAAGAAATCACAAAAACTTTCAGGATGTTCTGTATATACCTGACATTCGTGTTAATTTATAAACACACAACACTTAAATAGTTCTACCGTCGTCCTTGAGGAATGAGACAAAAACTTCCGTACTCGTTCAATATCAACAAACACTTAATACATCAGTAATCAATTAAGACAGTAAAATATCTTCGTCTTGCATCCTCCATATTAGATTCATCCTCTCTTCGTAGATGTTAGCGGATAAAAGGAACCAAGGAAAAAGTTAAAAGTCGCGACTGTCGGGCTATCGATGTGTCGGCTATGGGAATCGAACTGTGGATCTGTTAGATGAAGCACTATCTCGATATGTGTTATTAGATGAGGCGCTTTTTTCAGTAGGTGAAGTGCGGTTATCGGTCCTTAACATGAACGGGAAATCAAAGAGATGTACATTTTTTTTAAATATCAACGTATTTGTTAAAGAACCTACAGTTCTTAAACTACAATCGTTCCAACTAAAATCTATAACTGCTACTTATTTGCGGGTGATTTACACATGCGATTACCAGCCGTCAAAAAGATTCAAGTGGACGAAGAATGAAGAGATGTGGTGACCTTTGTTGATGATTTCTTGTCTCATTTCAATCTGGGAAATCTATTTTATCCAACACCTCTCAATAAATGCTCTATAACTATGGCGATTTTAAACAAGCAAAGTAACAGATTATCCACTAGTGGGTATAATTTTGAGGAAAGCCACTAGTGAGTATTTTTTTATTTATAACAATAATAATAACACACAACACCTTGGTAACTACTTCGATTGACATTTTAATTTAAAAATTTAAAGCATATGTCACTGTCAAATAATATTTCTTTAATACATTTTTCATTTATTAAGAAGTGTTGGATAAAACGTTATACTTCACACGTGGGCAAAGTGGAATAAAATTATCACACTCGGCCTTCGGCTTCTTGAGCTAAAATTTCTCTCGTGGGTAATTCCTTACTTTGCCCACTTGTAAAGTAAATAACTATTACCGAATAGAATGTGCTTGCTGTACTTACAAAGACAAGACACGAGATGATGAACCAGAAGCAAAATTTACAACGCAATGTAATACTTAAAATGGGTATAGAGTTGAAATGTGGCCTGCAGGAATTTATTGCATGTATTTTGGAATTCTGAACAACTTTTATATTTAAACTTTTGTTGTAAAGTGAATAGATAAAAAAACAGTAATAAAAAAAAATACATTGAAATCCCTAATGCAACATTTTAATTTTGCACCCGGTATAATAATTTAATAAACGGGTAAAACTAAAAAACAAATTAATACAAGATAATCAGCAGTTTAACTTTCCTGCATTTTGTAGCGCACCGTAGATGTGCGAAAATGGCTTGCCTACATCAATGCTAAACATACACTATTTTTACCTTCCGCCACATCCTGTAAGGGAGGTATAGGAATCATGCTAGAAATTGGATAGTGAGTTTTCAGTGGATGAGCACGTTTTATGATCCCTAGAATACGAATTTAATAGTTTCGCGATGATGTCTGTGTGTGTGTCTGTCTGTCTGTCTGTCAGTCTGTTCTGATTTCTTGAGTTACGGTTTCTCAAAAACTACTGCACTGAAAATTTTGATATTTTGTACATACCAATTGTATTTTCTTTTGAAGAGCAGTTTAGTTTTTGGTGATAATCCAATAACCGGAAGTGGTAGTTTACTTGAAGCCCTTAAAAGTTATTTTAAAATATCTCAGTAAATTATGGTTTAAAGAAAATTTTGTTATTAGAATAATGTATCAAATATTATTAACTTCAATTGTTGTTTGAAATATATTCCTCTTACTGTCACAATTTACGAATTTCAACACGTTAAAGAAAAATTATATTTTGATATTTTGATTTAAATCTGCTAACCTGTGTTTTTTGAAAAAACAAAACAACGGTTGAAAAATATCATTTTTTGAAATGTATCATAATTTTTTGTAGGGATGAGTGTTTCTTGATAGTGGTTGTCCGTGTTCCTGCATTGTTCGATAAGAATTCTTTGGCGGGAGGTATTGTACTGCCCACAACAGATTTTTTAGCTGTTATATGTATAGAGTACAGGGCTGGGAATTCACACCTAAAAATTGTCAACATGAATGATGCCTCTAGACAAAATTTATAATGCCCGGTTGCACCAACGTTAGTTAAATTTTAAACTTGGTTTAAATAAATAAAAGCGTATCTAATTTTTGGCATCAATGTCAACTGCTTCATATGACATATATCTTCGATTTGCTTTTATTTATTTAAACCAAGTTTAAAATTTAACTAACGTTGGTGCAATCGGGCATAAATAATTCTTCTTGTTATAATTAAAAATCTAACGAAATAAACACAAACATGTGTGGCAATAAATTGAAATAAGGAACCCCTGTCAAGTCCAAACAATAATGCAAACACATTTTGAAACATGCATCTTTTGAAGTTGTTTTGATAGTAAAATAAAAAATCGTATTTTGACTAATCACCTTATTACAGATAAAACTGTTTAGTGAAGCAAGACTACACCAAAAAAAGGAATAGCCAAAAAGGTTTGTGAAGTAATTGGAAGGACAAGAAGAAGCTGGACGATAAAAAATCGGATAAACACATAACCTCCCGCCTAAACAATTTTTAAACGGTACAAAATGAAAAAATAATTTACAATAAATTTGTATCTAATATTATTTTACATCTTTTTCATTAGAACAAAATTTATTTACTATGCTCAAAATGTCTAATAGGATTTTAAGTAACCTACCACTTCCGGTTGTTGGATTGCACACACACAAAGACAGACAGACGTCACAATAAAAATAGTGAAATCGTATTCTAGGAATCCCGAAACGTGATTAGCTGTTGAAAACTCACTATCGAAAATTATTACCCGTCACAATCCTCACATACAAGCCAAGAATCATATCATTTGACCCAATTAAGACTTTTAGAATAACTTAAAAAAAAATTGTTTTCATATTACAAAGAGAAAATTTCTTTGCATCTTAAATTCTGTTATTCTTAGAATATTTTAAGGTAAAATAACAACTGAAATAATAATAAATTAATAAACATTAATAACATAAAGATTTCATTTGTCCCAAAGGTATTTGGCCCAATTATCCAACGAAGTGGTTACGAAACAACTTGCTAATGGTGGAAAAATCGCATCAAAATATCATGTTTAATAGGAAATATTTCATTAGCTGTCAAAAGCGATTCATTTTTGTCACAATTAGCAAGTTGTTAGGATAGCAACTTTTTAGAGAATAGGCGCGATTGACTTTTACCATTTACTGTTTTTGAAGCTGATGGCAACAAAATATAGAAAAAGGTTTCAAATAAAAATTGAAGGCAATATTTATTCTAATGGGTCAATTCTGAACATTTTATCTGTAAATCGTAAATCTGTTACCTACGATACGCCCGTAACTAACAACTTTACAGATTTACAGTTTTGGCAATACTCGACAGGTACCTTACAGATCAACTTTATGGTCACGAGACAATTATTTTACGACATTCGTGTAACTTCACAATTATATTTTGGTTATCTGTAGGTGAGATGTGACAGATAAAATAAAATATTTAATTATTTATACTTATACATCTATTTAAAATGAAGTAAGTACTGAAAATACTTAAATAATATATTAACTGAAGTCGAAATTAAATTATTTATTGTTTGAATATATGGAATTACAAATTCGGTACTGAAAACATATATATTAAAAAACGAAAACGGATGATCATTGTCAGTTCTGGAGGCGCGAAAATAATACTAATATTTTTTAATGCTTTACTCACAGACGACTGACTGAAACATATCGAACAGTTTGAATCAACTAGATTTTGGAAAGAACTACCACACCCAAAATATAAAGTTACGAAAACCCTTAAAGTAAAATTGATATTTTATATAAATTGGTAAGGAAATATGTCTGTATCAAAATACCTGAAAAGGAATTCGCGTTGTTGGATAATTATTGTTAAACTTCGCTAAGTAATCCAATAAATAATATTACCTTGATTATTAATTTTTAACTGATTTAATACTTAGAAGTCTCTAGAGGGAATAAATAGTAGTAGTGAAAATATTATTCATAATATAATGATGAATTTTCGCATTCTGCAGTGACCGTAAAAATTTACAGGCACCTCAAACTTTACCGTAACTTTTACAGATATCTGCAACATATTTACGATTTTCTGTAAGGAACAGATGCTATCAGAATTGTCATTTGACTTGTAAGCATTTACAAATCTTACAGATTCTTTTGCAGACTTTACAGAATTGCTCAGAATTGGCCTATAAATCTACTTGATTCCAATGAAATTTACTTTTTATTATTTATTTGCTAAGATATGACAAATACCCTGATAGGCCTTTTAAATAATATACCACTTTCTGTTGAATTGTTCCCAAAATCTAATAATTCATAAACATAATACCTCTCTTATGTGTATGTGCGGAAGATAAAAATGATAGAATTTAAGAAATAATTATGGTGAATTAAACAATTTTCCTTTATATGATTTTAACTGGGCCAAATTATATGATTCTGGTCTCGTATGTGTGGAAGGTAAAAAGTATACAAATAAACGCCGAAAAAGCCGAAACCAATGGGGAAGAAGAAGCATAAACCATTTCATCTTAATCCGCAAGGTATAAGTGCACGTGATGCAGTAATAATATCTACACTTTCAAATAGAATCAACAGTTCTTGAAGTATCAATTCAATGTCAAACATCCCAACAAAAACCTGCATCTTTTGCGTGTGATTCACAAAAAACTGTTTATCTGCGATTTCGGGCTGCTGTGCTGTTGTGCAGATATGACATCACGGCCTCGGGTAATTGGTTGGCCGGTCGCCAATTGCGGCGATAAAAACTCCGCGAACGAGTCGCGGAACTGCCCTACCGCAACGTCGTGTGTGTAGTGTCTGCCGGCGGGGCGGCGGCGGCGGGCCTCCTGGATAGTTAGTGTAGGTCGGGATTGCGAGGATGGAAATGGCACAGAGCGGACGGGCCTGAGGAGAGGATTGCTCATTCATCAATCTTCATTTTACTTGTTGTTTAGGTATTATTTAGCAATCAAGTCAACTTTAATCATAGTATTGACTGGAAATTTGTGTTTTCATTGTTAATCATGTAACGTTATCGATCATGATAACATTTATCAAAAGTAAATAAGTAGAATTATCTCAAGTATCAAAATAATTTATAATTGCATGGAAATGCGGTTACCAGTTGTCATATAGTTATCCCCAAGTCGGTAGATTTTCAATCAGTTTCAAATCAGTTATAAATAAATATATCATCACGCCATTTACCCATTTTAAGGGTGTCACTCTGCTTTCATAGTTTTCGGTATACATTATGTATTTTTGTACGTGAAGTACGGTTACCAGCTGTCAAGTCACAGGCCTCAAAGATAATAATAATAATAAACTTTATTGCGCAACAGGAACCCATTTACAGGGCAAAACAAATAAATACATTCAATATAATAAAAATTATTCTTCAAGTTTACAAACAATAATGATATAACAAAAATACGAGGTTATATAAAAAGATCAATTAACAAATATATCATCATATATAAGTTCAGTATTTAAGCACATAATATGGATTGGAGATGTTAGAGAGGAAACCACATAGGTAAAGTAAAAATGGCAATGGTTTTACAGGTTCAAGTATTTTCGCAAAAAAAAAAAACAGTGTAGGAGGAACCACGGAGGTAGAGTCCTTCTTCTTCTTCCTGTAGCTCTACAATCCGGGATGGATTTTGGCTTGCTCACATATCTCATGCCACTTCTTTTCACGGAGGTAGAGTTAAAAGTGATAAAATAAAATACTTTACCCATCATGATAAGACATCAGCCATCAAGTCTTGATCCCCAAAGCTGGTAGAGGAGTAACCACAAGGGTAAAGTTAAAATGGTAGGCGTAGGATTCAAGATCCACGATCCGATGCGTTACCACGAAGCTATTTACCCCATGTTTTTTTGCAGTTCATGAAATGATAATTACAAAAACGTTCGTAGCCGGAATTTGAACCCAGGGCCCATGGTAGATGAAGCAAGAAGCTAGTTAAGAACGGTACTATTACTATCACCATAATTAATTATTTTTTTAAATTTTGTAGTCATAAGTATTAATAGTTATTTGTCAAAATAGAGTGAAAGAAGCGCTTTCCTCTCGTGTTAAATACAACATTAACACGTCAAAAGTTACGTTATCGGATGAAATCAAAGATGTCAAATTCTTTTTATCTAAAAAAGTAAAATATAAGACATAATTGTAAGATAATTTAAAGTATCCATATACTATTTTGCAAGTGGGGCCTATCTATAGATTCATCACGAAACTTTGTCCGAGCCTAGGGCCTAGATGGTTTGACGGATTTAAGTGAAACTTGCACAGACATGTAGAGTTTGATTAGGACTGCGTGCTTTTTATTAATTCAAATTTTTCCTATGCATGATGTGCGCGAAAATTTAAAAGTAAAATTCACGGCCTTTTCCATCGATTTTAACGGTCGGTTCCAACATTCCAATGCTAGAGCCTACAAGGATTCATAGATTTTAGTGAAACCTTTATAGATATTTAGAGTTTGATTAGTACTACGTGTTTTTTTATGAAATCACATTTTTTTCTACACATGATGTGCAAGAAATCTTGAAAAAACATGCATTTTTGGACCAAAATCAACTAAGAGTGTGGTGGCCGTGGAATTTTTAAGATGAACGTCTATGACAACTTGTCATTTTTGACAGTTCAGTTTCAAATTTTAAATATAAATTACATTAATTGTAGACAAGTTGGAGAAGTTTTGTAAATTTATCTGGGTTTAGAATAAATGAACAAACGTGTTTGATATTTTGCAAATTTTTGAAACCCTAATTTAAAAAATTTTAAAAAAGTTGAAAAAAATTTTTGGCTTTGATTGTATATTGACGTCTTGAGAAAAGTGGGTGTTACACGATTAAATTTAGTAAAATAAAGTAAAACCGCGAAATATAAAGCTAATGTAGGATGCAAATTATTATTGACTGTAGATACTTTTAAAATGACTAGATGACAATAGAAGTGTCAGATTGACAGAAGTTTTTATTACATGATCAAATATTAATGTAAATTGTGTTTGATTAATTTTTTTTAATCATTTATAGGGTATCAATAGAAATGTCTCGAAGAGACGAGATAAATGATTATATAAAAAAATGGAAGTTGACCGATTGTCGATTGTTTATCTAAAAGTCATCAAAAATATATCGTGTTTGGTATCAAATGAAAAGAATAGACATGTTCTAATGAATTGTCAAAAATATGGACCGACTGATATTAATTTTTTTTTCTTAAAATGAAATGAAATGGAATATGATGGGCAATTGTTTTTTCTAAAAATTCATGGAAACCTGACTTGTAGGGTAGCAAATGAAATTTTATAAAAGTGAGAAGTTAAAGAACGTAGTGATGACCCAACCTTAAAACAAATCTTTACGATTATCAATTGTTTTCATAGAAATGGCAGGAAATGAAGGACAGCAGTGACGAATTTTTTTATTCCAAATCGTTACGATCGGCAATTGTATTTTTTTTTTTTTGTTTCATAGAAACCTGACTTGTGGGATTTTAAATGAAATGTTTTTGGAGCAGTAAGTTGAGGAATGTTAGTGAAGAACATTCATTATCACAAATGATTGCGATCGGCAATTGTTTTTGTAGAAATTACTAGAAAGCTAACTTATAGGGTATTCAATAAAAAACACGCAACTTCCCTCTATGGAAATCACTCAAATTTCCAATACGCAATTTTCTTTAGTGCTAATCACACAACTTTCCTCAATGGAAAACACATAACTTCCCTTAATGGAAAGCACACAACTTCCGTCAATGGAAAACATACAACTTTTTACCATGGTAAACACATAACTTCCCTCAATGCAATATACACAAATTCCTTCGATAGAAAACACACAACTTCCCTCTTTGGAAATCACTCAACTTTCCATAAAGGTAAAATACGCAATTTTCTTCAGTGGTAAACACAAAACTTCCATCAATGGGAAACACATAACTTCCCTCAATGAAAAACATGGGAGACACACAACTTCCCGCAATGAAAAATATGGGAGACACGTAAATTCTCATAGTGACATGGAAGCGAAGAACAAAGTGACGATATTTGTCAATGTTAATGTCATGAAAGCGAGGAACGAAGTGACGAGCTTTCTTCGCCAATTTAGTTACATGAAAGGGAGGAACGAAGTGATGACCTTTTTTCATCAATTGCATGATCTCATATGAGATATTAACAAAGCACTATTATCCCATACTTTTAGTTGGACCCTAAATTAAGTTGAAATTTTCTTTAAGGTCGAGGAGCGTAGGGATTCGACCTGCAAATTAGGTCGAACCGCTATACAATACTAATCACCTTTCGCATATTATATTATTATATACATAAGTTTTGTGAGATTTTCAGAGATTGCGGAGCCCTAGCTGAGACCCCCGCCGTAGGCGGGGTCGACGCTAGTGTATATTACTAAAATAAGGATTTTCAATTAAAAATATTTTAAGGTAACACTTCTATATTTTCCTCTCTAGAGAGAAAAAACCCATTTTCCTCACTATGTCCGAGAAGAATGGTGGGGTTTCCTGGAATGTCATGAAAAAAATAAATTAATGCAGTTAGCCTGTGAAATATTTTGTGAGTACAGTATCCGCAGATTCCAGGAACTTACAGAAATGTTAGTTATACTTTGAATAAGTGAATTTGTGAAATTTATAGTTTATTTAAAACAAAATCAGTCTATAGGTCGACAAACCGAAATGCGTCCCTGATAGCTGTAGATTTGGGGGCCATTTGCATGGTCTATACTCTATTCTATAGTATACATTCTAGGTTTTGAAAATATTGCTACGGAAAATGCAAATCGGAGCAATATAAGAAAAATTGTGTTGTTGATTATTTTTAACATTAATTTTGTCACTTTTTCTCCAAACAAACGCTCGCAAACCGTAGCCCTCGCCTTTGGCTCGGGCTACAAACTTTTTGCTCGCGTGGAATATGTGCCATTCCATTACTTGTTGTAGAATATACTATTCTTGAATTATATTTTATTAGTTCTTTGGTATTGGTAGAATTGACTGAAGCTAACTTCATGTATTCAACTACCCTGACATCCGTAGTTATACAAGTTCACTATTTATGATATGCGAGATCTCGAACCGATTTCTATCATCGTGAACACAGGCATTAAAGGTCGCGTTAACGCCATTCATTATATTCTTAGATGGACGGAATCCAGTCGAAAACTATATCAGTTTGCTGACTACTGAAACTTATATTGTTCTACAATTAATGATTTATGTATTTCAGCTGATGATGAATGAAATCGAAACGTCCAATAGTATATTGAACAACTAGCATTACAATTAGGCATTGTAACACGAGTTGTTCATACTACTTTTCCTATTTCACGTTAAAAAAATTCAATAAAAATAAAATAAAATTGTACGGCATGTTTAATATACCACTGGTCACCAATGGGCTTTACCCGCGGGGCCCATCGGATCCCAGGCCGCAACCCCGACGCAGAAGCTCCGATTCAATAATTTTACGTGAGCAATGACAGCCCCAAGTTTGTCAGACTGTTAATTTTACAAATAATAAATTCCCCAAAAACAGTTGCACAAAATTCAATTTTGTAGCATTGTTTTTGAGAAAAGCAGTGTCACAAAATCGACTTTGTGCACGTGAAATAGGAAATAGTTATTTGTGTATTAAGGGTGCAAAATGCTGCATTGTAGCACGAGCATAAAGTTTGAAGCTCGAAGCGCAGCTGAGAGCTTCAATTATGCGAGAGCAGCAATGCCATTTTGCACCCGTAATACACACAATATTTTTCCTACAACTTTCTTAATATTCAAATAAAAGAAATTAATTAAATAAATATGTAAAATTATAATATTTTTCATACTAATTTATTGATACATTTTGATGTTACTAAGCAACAAAAACACTCAACACGTACCTGTCAACATCAACATAGAAAACCAAATTCTGGGCTTCAGCCAATAAATTATCGGGCATTAATAAATATTAACCATTACTCGTATAAAAACTGCAGCATTACCTTAAATATTAATAAATAATTATACTTAACGTTACCTTAAATAAGTATTTTATTACCAATTGTATAAGTTTCCTTAGGTTAGATTAGGTTAGGTGAAGTTAATGTCATAAATTATTAATTTAATTCAATCTTTTATTTATCAAATTTGTCAATCATCCTTTAATTTCTATTACGTCGTTTCTGTTCTTAATTAGTTGCAAGTTTTTGTTCAATAACTAAAGAAAAATTCAAAAATTTACAAGTAACTGATTCATTTAGCACGTAGGGCGCGTTCAGTCAGTTGCAAAGATTTAAGAGCTGTGCGTTTGCGCATGTTTAATTTACAAAAAAATTATTGGATACATTTCAAATATACGTATTTTTATTAAATTTTCTTACAGTGCGGAAAAGAGTTTGTAGCCCATGTGCGCAAAATACTTTTTTTCACGTTGCCTGGGAAACACATGTGTTGTTTATATATAACCAAGAAATAGCATATTTTGCGTATTGAAAACAATGAAAAAATGTCAAGTTTTTTTGACAGTTGTAGGAAAAATATATTATAACATTTTTTTTATGAAAATGGGAAGCGGATTAACTACTGTCATATTCCGCTTCATGAGTAGATTGATTTGTGAAATTTTATGATTACAAATGATTGCGTGTTAGTGTCATAGCCTCATCGATAGCCACTACACCACCCAGATCAGCATTATAACATTTATATATCTATTTATTAATCCATTCAATTAATAATAATTTATAGTACATAAAATATATATTTTAAAATAACTACAAATAAACGAATTTTGGGAAGCACTGTGCTGTTGGATCGCAAGGACGTTTCAATGTTAGTAACATGCAAATGACCTGACGTCCTGAGAATGTTACTTTAGACAACAGGTGATTCAAAGTAGCAAAACTAGATTCATACAAGTTTTTTTCATATTCATTTACGACTATATCATTTTTATGTATGACTCTAGGTGACCCCTAGTATTTTGCGATTCTATTGACAGACAATTTGTTATTGCTTGTAATTAATTTGTCTTTTTGCAAATAATAAAATAGTATTTATAATTTAAATCTTATATAATTAAGGACACGAAAAACATCATTCTTCTTCTCCTCCTTTATCCTTGTAAGTTAGGTCAAATGACGGACTTCCTCATTTGACAGATGATTGATTAATTTGACGGGTAAAATATCAAATTGACAGAAAAACGAGAAGCATTTATTTATTTTTGTTTCAATTCCTTGGCTATTTGATATTTTCAACGAAATTTTCCATATTTTTCATATTTAATTTCTGTCGTTACAAAGCAAGTAAAAGTAATTCTGGTTATTGATTTAGATGCAGAATTTTATGCTCTACAACATGTATTTGAAGCATTTTTGCCTAAAATAATTTGGGGAGCAATGCGCACGGGAAAACTGTTTTTTCATGTTAATCGCCTATGTACACAGGTATGATGTTCCACCCGGTATAATAGTTAGTTTGACACTATTATAAAATTATAAATATCTCTTGACTGATCGAATTATGTAAAACAGACTGTTTACTATTTTTATTTACCAAGTCAACTAAAACAACTTAATAAGAATAGGGTAACAAATAAATATAGAAGTGGTTTATTTGATATATTTAACCTAAGATTTAATAAATAAGTAGCTAATATCTGCTACAAATATATTATTTATTTGTTTTCATGTAACTTAGTTTTTTCGAAAATCTGTAAATATTTATTTGAACATTTGAATAAAAAAAATCAATCGAAAATAGTTATTTACTTTACAAGTGGGCAAAGTAAGAAATTACCCACGAGATAAATTTTAGCTCACGAAGCCGAAGGCTGAGTGTGATAATTTTATCGAGTGGGTAATTCCACTTTGACCACGTGTGAAGTATAACGTTTTATCCAACAATTCTTAATAAATGAAAAATTTATTAAAGAAATATTATTTGACAGTGACATATGCTTTAAAATTTTAAATTAAAATGTCAATTGAAGTAGTTACCAAGGTGTTGTGTGTTATTATTATTGTTATAAATAAAAAAATACTTACTAGTGGCTTTCCTCAAAATTATAACCACTAGTGGGTAATCTGTTACTTTGCTTGTTTAAAATCGCCTTAGTTATAGAGCATTTATTGAGAGGTGTTGGATAAAAATATTTATTCATTTATTCGAATAATTTTGTAGATATCGAATTGTTGTCAACTATCGAATAATTCGATAGTTCCCATCAATATTTTGATCCATCCTCATTAATATATTAGAACCAACCCAATTGCTTTGCTCTATCTTCTTAACTATACCTATTCCTTCATTTATCATACTTTAAACGTTTTCATTTCTTTCCTTGTCCTACTTTATTTTTTCGTTATATTTCTTAAGTATTTCATTTCTTAGCGATTAACTTTCCCTTATGTTTCTTCTACATACTCTTTGAGTCACTTGCATATATGGCAAAAACAAAATATTTTGCTAATAACAATAATTCATTGAGTACTACTAAACAAATGTTTAATGATTTTTAAGTGCTTAATTAGTGCGTAGAGCAATTAATTGATTTTTATCTTCTACTGAACTTTGATAATGAGGAAATATACCAAATAACAATTTAAGTCGTTCTGTGAATCCCCTTATTTTCCACTTTTTATCTTTACAATTTACAGCCAGTATCTAATCGTATAATCGTTTTCCAGAAACACTTAAACTAACCTTACTCTTACAGCAGTGGCATCTATTGAATATATCAATTATTATATAAGTTTTATCTGTGAAACTGCAAGATAAAATTATTCAGAGATCATATTATTTAGATTAACATAAGTAATTGAACATCACAAGTTTAAATGGGTTTAATGCAATATTTTCTCACGTAACTACGTAAGCCACTGATTACGTCTTATCAATAGAAAATCAATGTGTATGACTGCATATAATTCTATAAACTATAACTACATCACGCGGAAAACAAATGAGAGTACTTACGTTAGTTGTTATTTACTGTTTTGTTAAGTTGGTATTATTGAACTTTGGATTAATACGACATAAATTGAACTTCTTATGTTTTATCATATTTCTTTGAATTTCTACTGTAGACACGTGCCAAACTGAAAATATGAAAAGGAAGTGGAAATTTTTTTATCTTATCGAACAGTTTTATGGAGCCATGTAAATTAACTTTAATAAAAACTTTTCTCCGAATAGGTACTTGTTTTTTTAACAGAGATATGTCATTAAGAAAAACATTGTAATTAGTAGTTTAAATAGTTTATCTTAAAAAAATCTGATGTGGCCAGCACATAACCTCCCGCCCAATACTACTTTTAAACGATACAAAATAGTTTTTGATGATACAGAAACATACCTTCTTATTTGTTTATTTTCTATTTATATTTGAGAAATTTAATTTAATTTCGTATATTTATTTAATTTTTTGACATATTTCACTAAGAAAATAGCTTCACAATCATTATGACATGTGTCATTTTTCGCTAAAAATTTAAAATTTTTAAATGTTTGCATGATGTACATGGAATGTAAGATTTATGAAATCTAATTTCTTTATATTTTATTATCTATAAATCTAATGAACATTAATAAAATTAGTGTAATCAAAACACATGTAAAATTAAATATTATACAACTTTCAAAATAACTTAATTTGTTGAAAAAGATAGAGATATGTCATTAAGAAAATCATTATAATTAGTAGTTTAAATAGTGTATCTATACAATTACTTTTGAGAATAACTATTTGCTGCAAGGGTAGTTATATGCGCAATCGCAGATCTTCAAAGACAATGTATAAAATGTGATTAGCAAATATTTGTTAATATTGAAAGAAGATTTTAGAACAATATTTGGATGTAGTTTTGAAAATAATTTTTATAAAACGACGTTTCGACAGCAAGGTGCTACCTTCATCAGGTACACATTTATTTATTATTTTTCACTTTATTGTCGAAACATCGTTTTATAAAAAAAATTACAGAAATATACCCAAATATCTTCTATTGTTGAAATATTTATAACGCTTTAATACTTTACAACTTTATTAATAGGTTAATTTGAAAGTTGTCACTAATTTCACTATTTCATCACAGAAATTTACTTTTCCTATTTCACGTACACAAAGTCAATTTTGTGACACTGTTTTTCTCAAAAACATTGCTACAAAACTGAATTTTGTGTAACTGTTTTTGGGGAATTTATTATTTGTAAAATTAACAGTCTGTCAAACTTGGGGCTGTCATTGCTTACATAAAATTATTGAATCGGAGCCCCTGCGTCTGGGTTGCGGCCTGGGACCCGATAGGCCCCGCGGGCAAAGCCCCTTGGTGACCAGTGGTATATAAAACATGCCGTATAATTTTATTTTATTTTTATTTTTATTGAATTTATGAACGTGAAATAGGAAAAGTAGTATGAACAACTCGTGTTACAATGCCTAATTGTAATACTCGTATCTTGCGTAACTCGCCTGCGGCTCGTTTACGCAAACTATACTCGTATTACAAAAAAGGTCATTGTAACACTAGTTGTTCAATATACTATTTTCTACAATCGTTGCACAATATCGACATTGTTATTCTATTTTTAGTTAGGAAATGTTCAAAATTGTCGCTCTAGGGCGACAAAGTGACATATTGTCGCACTAGTGCGACAAAAATAAAACAAAACAAAATTAGATAAAAGTAAATGATGCATTGGATTTTTCTGGTAATAACCTTGCTATTGCAAATACAGTTGGCATATACGTACATACACTTCAACTTAATCACCATAAACGTATTCACTCTGTAGACTTTATGTCAAATGTACTCCAAATGTCAAATGTACTCCATGTGTCAAATTATGATTTCTTTGAAAATTTTTTTATTTTGTTCATAAACGTTGTCATGATTACGGTGACATGGGTAACTACAATTTTACTGAATTGTTATAGGCGGGACCAAAGATAATTTTGAAAATTAATTTTTTTCTACAGCTTGACATTGGTCAACGATTGTAGAAAAAATATTGTGTGTATCTCGTCGGATAGAGCTTGTTCGGTGCACTTGTCGAGTTGTTGATCGAGGCGTGCAACAAACAATGCTCTATCCGCACTTGATATACAAATAACTATTTTACCTTGGCTGTAAAAATATTTTATGTAGCAACCCTCATCAAACGCATAGTAACCGTCAAAAAATGCATAGTAACCCTTCAACAAATGCATCACAACGTAATTTGGCAGCGATAACCTTCAAAATGTATATAAAATAATCACTAAATTAATATTAATTACAAGTCGGCCAAAAAATTGTGTGTTCAACTCGGCACCAAACCCAGATTTATAGCTTCTGCAATTTTCATTGCCTCGGCTTCGCCTTGTCAATGAAACGGCAGCCTCTGCTGAAAATCTGGTATTTTGGTGCCTAGCAAATAACTATAATTTATTCTTTCTACTATTTTAGATAAATAATTATTTTATGAATATGAACATGAATATACGAGCCCAAAATCATATTAGTTGGCCCAGTTAAAACTTTTAGAATAGCTTTAAAAAAATTTATTGTACTAAATTTATTTATATCATAAAATCTGTTATTTTAAAGAATATTTTAAGCAATAATAACAACTGAAATAATATCAAATTTGCAATTTGTCCCAAAGGTATTGACTGATACCACAAACACTGTTTTTAAATCTGATGACAACAAAATACAGAAAATTGTTTCAAATAAAAATTGTAAGTAATATTATTCTACATCTTTTTGATTCCAGTGAAATTTTCTCTATCTCATTTATTTATTAAGATAAGCCCAAAAACCCTGATAGGCCTTGAAAAAATCAATCACTTACTGTTGATGAATTGTTCCCAAAATCTAATTAATTCGTAGCATAAACAATACCTCTATTACATATATGTATGTGCGAAATGTAAAAATTATAGAATTTATGATATAAATAAGGGAATTAAACAAATTTCCTTTTTATGACTTTAACTGGGCCAAATAATATGATTCTGGGCTCGTATGCTGTATTAAATAGTTTTTCTACTCCTGTATAACTTTCAATTTTTTTGGTGAATTATAGAACCCATCATTCACGAAAGTGAATTTCTGATTCATAATTCACTCTTTTTAACCAATCAAAGAAATCTATAATTCATGTTAATTTTAAAGATGTGGTGTGGATCACCAAGCAACGGCTGTCTGACAGTTGACTGTCAGTTGTCATTTTGTATTTTTATGTAAACGTTTTTCAAAAGTGATTTTCGAATTTACAGTAGTAGAAAAAGTATAGTATTATATTTGGGATTATGGTCATTATTCACTACGGCTCGTGACGCAAACTTATCTTCGTGAATAATGACTATCATAATCCTTCATATAATAACATAGGTACTATTTTTGCCGATTGATATTAGAAGTGACACTTAACAGACTGCTAACAATATTTTACTGTCTTGGCTGTAAAATTATTTTACATAGCAACCGCTCAACACACGCATAGTAACCGACAACAAATGCGTAGCAAACGTTAAACAAAAGCGTGGCAACGTGATTTGATAACCTTCAAAATATGAAATAAAAATAAACACTAAAATAATATTAATTCCAAATCGGCAAAAAATAATGTGTTCATCTTCGGCACCAAACACAGATTTACAGCTTCGGCAGCATTCAATGCCACGGCTTCGAAGCTTCTGTTGAAAGTCTGTTATTTTGGTCCCTAGTTAAACAAATAACTATTATTATTTATGTTTAACACAAAAACAATTTAGTTTCTGCTGATTGATTACTTTTCATCAAGCTGTCACAAAAATAAAATAATTTTAAAGGTAAACTATTAGCCAGGAGGTTACGTATTACCCATACCAATTATATATCTTTGAATAAACAAATTTTTTCTCAATTTTCAATTTACTTCACAAATTAATTAATTATGTTGTTGTTACAAAAATTTTCCATAAATAAAATGCTTTGTAATTATGATGAAAAGTTATTGAATTACTCATATATTAATCTATCATAGAACAAAAAATTTGAGAATAATGGCATTCCAATAAAAAACAGTTAATGTATTGCATGATTTTAAGAATAGGATTTTTGACCTAGCCTAACATAACCATTCTAAAGTCTATCAGCAGACAGACAGCAAAAAATAAGTAAATAAATAAAGAAATTATTCACCAAATATGTTATTCTTCACAATATATTGTTATTTAATAATATAAAAACATTTTCACTTATCATCAAAACATAAACAAGCAAATAATTTAAAATCTAACGCATCAAATTTCTTTCGTTTTATTTGAAACAATTAATAGATTCGAAATTAACAATCTAAATATAAATTAATACCTAGACAACCAGAAACAAAACGACATCACCACTAGAAATAAGCAAAACATTGTCAGTTGTCTCAAGTTCCGCTTGACTGGCGTTAATAACTAGAAGGTCAGCTCAAGAAAAAAATGTATAAAAAAATGGCAATGCAGTGCAGGAGATATAAAAATCTAGTGCCCATTGCCACGTTGAACCCGGTAATTAAGGCTTTGAGGCAAAAAACAGCCAATCACACTTTCCCCAATATGCAAATCGAACCAATTCCGAGAGATAACCTCAATCTTGCTAATGGCTGCTCGTCGAATACAAAAGCTTTGTTGAGGAGCTGATACGAGACGCATCTTCCGGGTAAATGCCAAATTAATTTGAATATTTGCTTTACTTTAAATTATTTTGCTGATTTGAAAATGAAAGGTGCGCAGCCGTAAATATGGGAGAACTATTATTGTTTATATTTAAGGCACACGGCTTTCTTATAACATACATAAATATGAATGTAAATGTTTAATAAATACCTTTGACACATTTGACATATAAAATAAATGAACCAGTTCTGTTTTTTCTAATAGCTACTATTGCTACTGAAATATATTGTTGTATTTACATATAATTTAGTTTTCTCAAAACTGAAAACAGATAAGAAAATTGCAAATAATGTGTTTCACTTGAAACTATTGTTGATGGGGTCTTTCACCATTTTTTTTATATTATTTTATGAAACTTTATGTATATTGAAGACTATCTACACTTTAAAAAAGTCTTAATTGTTATTCATTAAGCCACAATGATTTAAAAAAAAATGTTGTGACGTCATAGTAGAGGTGTTGCTGGATCTAAAACAGTACAGATTGTAAATAATTGTAGTCATATATTTTTTTACTTATTTTATTATTATTATTACAATAAAATAGAACATTTATGTAACAAAAATTATTTAATTTCTTCTGTTTTAGATCCAGCAACACCACTACTATGACGTCACAACATTTTAAAAAAAAATCATTGTGGCTTAATGAATAACAATTAAGACTTTTTAAAAGTGTGGATAGTCTTCAATATAGATAAAGTTTCATAAAAAAATATAAAAAAAAAATGGTGAAAGACCCCATTCAACACTTATTTGAAATCGGCACTAAAGTGCCCAAAATTAAATTACTTTTGAAGGAACATATCAAAGTATTCAACATGGGGATGAATTAGTTTGAATAGGAGTAGTTTTAATTTAAAATGATATCGTTTTAAATAAAAACGTTTTATTTGAAATCGGCACTAAAGTGCTCAAAAATCCTCATTAAAAGCTCAGAAATCGTCACTAAAGTAACCCATTATACGACGATTTTGAGCAACACAGTGTTGGCAACCGTTAAATAATTATTGTACAAGAAGGATAATTTTGGCAGATATATTGATGTCCTATAGTAAATTTGGACGTAACATGAAACAAAATTTGCAAGAAGAATTAACTAATTAATTCCGATGACGAAATTGAGGACAAAACACATAATTTTAAGTGTTATTTACGATAACTTCACTTCTCGAGGTTGGCAACACTGACTGTCAGTTTCAATTGACAACTGACAGATGTATAAACTTAACCTATATTGTAATTTTTTAGAGTTTTTCCGAATTTTAGATTTCAAATAAAACTTAATATGTACCTCGGCACTGAAGTTCCTTTTTATCACTCACATGGTTTATTTTCCTCGGCCCTACGAGCCTCAGCAACTAAATTCCATATTCGTGATAAAAAAATGAACTTCAGTGCCTTGATACATAAATAACTATTAATTCTACTTGATCCAAATACGTGTTTATGTGTATAGATATTTTCTTTATTACTTTAAGGCTTAGGGGTTAGATTTAATATTATAGACTGTTCTTGGCCTTAAAATTTTACAATTTATTTTATTTATAAATATTTATTCTACTGTTATGTTGTGTATTTATATAGTTATATATCAAAATTTATTATATTAATTTTAATGAACTACTTCTTCGTTTTGTAAGTATTTAGTAAATTTTTGAAGACTTCAGTTTATACTAATTTAAATAGTATTTAACTGACAAATACAATGTTTCAGTTTATATTTTAAATTAAGATTCTATTTTAAATATATTTTAATATTGCAAGGCAATTTTATTAAACAACATGTGTTTTTTAGTACAAAATGCTGTTCTATTAACAAAGAAAAACTAAGGTTAATTGAGTAGTAATTATTCAAATAGCACAACAGATATGAATTTAGCACCCAAATAAATGTTACATAAACTATTGGAGTTATTAGGAATAATAAGGAAGGAAGGAAGTATTCGCTTTTTTGTTATCCACTATATGTATATTTTTCTATAATATTTAATAATTCTTCCTTCCTTTCTACATTATAATTTATTTTTACTTTTAATTTGCGACATTCATTTTGTGTTAATTCAAGATGTCTTGTTTTAAAACACGAATTTGCATAAAGAAATTAACTGACAATAACTGTCTGCTATTCGTCAATACTAAAATATCGATAAAGCAGAATACGTAAGTGTCATAATAGCTTGGTTGTTATCTGGTGACAAATAGCTAATTCAAAAAAAACATCATCGGTTAACAAACCGAGACACAAAAGATGAATTGATGAATTTTCAAATTAGTTAGGAAATAAATAATTTTTGTGTATTTTGTAACTAAATATTTATATGTGAATATAGTAATTATTAACATTTACTTTTATGGGCTTTTATCTAATAATATTTTAGTAATTACGAGGGTTGTCTTTTAAGTTTTGCATATAGCCATATAGATGGCACCACTAGTGAAATGTCAAGAATGTAATTTAACCTCAATATTTAGTTAACTTAAATCCAAAATTAAAACAGAACAATAAATAAATAATGAATTATAGTTATTATAGCAAATTAAGTTATTACAAAGGCCACAAATTTTCTTTAACAATTTCAAACTGATAAGTTAGCTAAATTTACTTATCATTGACATTGATTAAATTTTATTAATTCAGCAAATAAATAAAAATAAATTTTTTTTTGTTAAAAATTCAGAATTCACAAAGTTTTAATTTAACAAAGTTTCATATTAATATTTTTAACGGCTTGTTAAAAATTTTAACCAATGATTAACAAACGGCATGAAATAAAAATTGAAAATTTTATTTGACACAAAGGGGTCTATTTTGTAATTTACCTGCTAATTTTTAACGGCCTGTTAAAAATGTTAACCAATGATAACAATGAATCAAAATTGGAAATTACATTTGCCATATATATATTTATATTGGTTAAAATTATTAACAAGCCGTTAAAAATTAACAAGTAAGTTACAGAATAGGCTTCATATTTGGTAAAAAATTTTAACAGGCAGTTAAAAATGAACAGGTAAGTTACAGAATAGACTTTGTCAATATTAACTAAAAATACTTACTGTGTATAGAATAAATTTAACTCACTGTTAGTTAACTGCTGATTTAACAAAAGTTGATGAAAACCATCCTTAAATCGTTAGTCCGTTTTCATTTAAATCTCATGGTCAACGATAGAAATTTAAAAATCTTAGAGAATAACCCAAAAACTACATTTATTTATTGTCTAAACCTAAAGCATTTGATGTCAAGGTGTTATTATTTTGACACAGTTTTTCGTTTTTAGGTAATAGGAGCAGTTTGATTTACTTTTAACAATCAAAGAGTAAATAATTGAAATGAGCTGACACACAACGTGCTGCGTCTTGATAATCGACAACTTGAAACAATTTTCAGTTAAAGTGCGTAATAACGCTGTTAATTATATTTATAGCAATTAGAGTAGTAGTAGTACTGATGCAGACGATATTTAATCTTGTGTTTTTTTTTGTTATTTTGTCTTTCTCTGCACCATGAGTCAATGTTAGATTATTTCAAGTATAAATAGTTCAAAATCACGTGAATTTGTTAAAATGGTGTCTGATATATCCGGAGTAAATTATTTTATCAAATTAATTGTAATGAATTTGTGAAATTAAGCCTGATATTAGGTTCGTTATGGCGATAATTAAAATATATATGTAAATTTCAGATATTTCAAAGTTTGTAAAATCTATTTGTTGGTAATTATAATTGTTAATTGTAATTAAGTATAAGTTAACAAAGCAATTTATGTTAATTAAAAATTTAATTAGATTGTTTATTTACTGGGAAAGTATATGACATTTAAATTCTTATAGTGTACTACTAAATATTACATTATATATTTCCTCAATTAATTGGAAAATTGCGTTTTGATTTCTCATATTATCACTTAGAATTAGCAATCGAGTGTCTTAAAAATAAAACTGTCGGTTTAAAATAGGAAATAGAATTACCACTTACTGGAAGATAACATCTATTGAAAGTACCAAGAGCTACGAGGTTGGCTATATTAGACAAAAGTTGCCTAATAAGTAGAGTAATTTAAAAATGTATTAGTTTTTACAATTGAATGCATAGGTCATTAGATATTGGACAAAATATAGATTTACCGATTTTTACCTCCCGCCTATCTCTAGGTAAGGGAGGTATTGTTTTTGGGCAAAAAATTGGGTAGTGAGTATTCAATGAATAAGCACGTTTTAGGGTCCCTAAAATACGATTTTCACCATGATGTCTGTATGTATGTAAGCGTGTGTGTAGTCTGTGGCATTTTTTTCGTCTCGCGTAACTCAAATAGTACAATATCAAAAAAATACAATTTTGTGAATTTTTGCTACTTATATTTAAATGAAGAGCTGATTAGATTTTGGATAAAATTGGTCGACCGGAAGTAGCAGTTTACTTCAAGCCCGTAACAGTTTTTCGTGAAAAACACGGTTAAATTTGCTTTTACAACAATTTATGTTATTTTGAAAGTTGAAGAATATTTAATTTTACATGTATTTTGATTACACTAATTTTATTAATTTACATTAGATTTAGAGATAATAAAATATATAGAAATTAGATTTCATAAATCTTGCAGTCCTTGTACACCATGGAAACACTTAAAAATTATAAATTTTTTACGAAATGTGACACATGTCATTGTGATTGTGAAGCTGTTTTCTTAGTAAAATATATGTCAAAAAATTAAATAAACATACGAAATAAAATTAAATTTCTCAAATATAAATAGAAAATAAACAAATAAGAAGGTATGTTTCTGTATCATCAAGTACTACCATTTAAAAGTAGTATTGTGGGGTAGGTTATGTGCTGGGCACATCAGATTTTTTTTAAACTTCGTTATGTGAAATAATGCCAGATTCTTGTTTGCACTCTCTTATGACATTTTGAAATGGTGAATTTGCAGACGTACTGAATTTTATTTTTTTGTTTTACAATGATATAAAACGATAATAATATATTTATATTTAACAGAAAAATGAACGAAATTTATTATTTGAAATAAAATTGAATTGAAAAATGTCAATCGAAGACTGCTTTGAAAACATTTAATAATTAATAAATGAATCTCGCCATCGAGTTAATTTCAATGTAATTGTGTGGTCTACTAGGAATTCCACTAATTGACCCAATCATAGTAATTAAGGAAATGTAAGTAAAGTACTGCCAATGGGTTATTACTTTCCCACATCATCCAATCTTCTTTAAGTAAAATTTACAGAAAATCTTTGTATAGATAAAACAATATGAATGGGATCACAAAACAAAAATTGTATGCGGTTTGACATATCCGACAGAAAAAAAAAGAAAGAGCATACTATCTCTAACCTACTAATAATGGCTGGTTTATGCTGAATTTAATTTACAAATTTAGCTTTAAAATTACCAATTTACCTTCCTGATTCGTATTGAATGTATTATATTATACCAATCAGAATTAGACTTCTTATTTTCGACATATATGCATTTAACAATAAAAACAATTATTTTAATTTGTTAATTTGGTTTTATGTGATGTTTTTCAATCAAATAAATATCATATTTAACACTCTCCAATTAATTTCATTGAAAACCTTGACACATCTTACTATTGTCAAAGTTGCTTTTTATTTCTCAGTCAAGCTGTGATTGGTCGTATTTAGAAATTTTGATTTAGAATATAAAATATAGTGATATTTCAAATGGAAATTAAAAAATTTTAGATTTACAAATCCTACATAAACCAGTAATACTTATTTACATTACAAGTAAGGTAAAACAGTTTTTCTGTTTATTGGAGGAAATGACTGACGAGTCTGTTACCTCCTTGAAGCAGTAAAAACAGTTAGATACCTTGCGTGTATTGTACAATATTTTACTTACTGTGTATAAATTTTTCCAATGCGGCTTGTAAAGATTAATTTTCAAAGGCAATAGAGGGCTTGGGTAAATAGTGTTTACGAGGAAGAAACAAGTAAATGGTGTTTACTTGTTACTCACTTGTAAAGTTGTAAATACCACTTACAAGTTACTAACTGACAGCTGCATTGTAAATATTTTACAAGTTAGTAAACAAGGTAAACAATGCACGTTGCTTACAAGGCTTATGCGAAATCATTTCAAATAATTTTTGGCAGAAAATTTGTGTGTAACTGACAGGATTTGGTTATAATTTTTTAATTTTTATTTTGGTTTATAAATGAGTAACAAGTAAAATGTTGTACAATACACGCAAGGTAACTGTTTTACTGCTTCAAGGAGGTGACAGGCTCGCCGGTCATTTCCTCCATTCGGCAGTAAAAACTATTTTATCTTGTTTGTAATGTAAATAATTATTACCGGTTTCAGGAGATTAAACCTATGTTTACATGAACAAAAGTAGGCAAGGTAAGTATATCATAACTCCATGCTGTACGGTAATATTACCATACTGACCTGTCGAAACAGTCAAGAAAATGAAAATAAAACACAATGATAATATAACACTATTTATTTAATACACACAGAATTAAGCTGTTCAGAGCTTCAGCTGCTGCGTACCAAATATTTTCAGGCAATTCAGCATCGCCAAAATCCACTTTTTTTATTTAGCCGTTATGAACACATACAAAATCAATATTTGGAAAAAACTTAATTTAAAATGAATGAGTAATAAAGCATAATATCAAATAATACATTTTTTAAGAATATACAAAATATAATGAATTAAACCCAACCGGAAGTGTCCACCCGCGGCTCATCAATTTTTTTGTTAGAAACATTTAATTAAGTAGAAAATGCGTCACTCATTGACAGAATCAACTTGCGCCAAACAAAAAACTGTCAGAGAGTCAGAGATAAATATAGGAAGTTCTTAACCGCAAGCTTGGAAAATGTAACAATTAAGGTCACTAACTTCTGCCAAGTTAACAGAACGCTTCATTCATGAATTCGGTAAATAAATGGAGTTTACAGCTTAGTATGGTCCGACATCGACAACGAGTCGGTTTCATTTCCTGTGGGTTTGCCGTTGCGGTGAAAATGAATAAGCTGCTGATAAGGCACCCACGATTTTCCCTATTTATGTCATTCGTTTTAATGAATGTTTGTTTATTTACGTCTGTACTTTTGTTGTTAGTTGTACGTGATTCATAAATAAGACAATGTGCGCAATTATTATGGGGATTTTTATTTAGACTTACCGGTGCACACGAAATACGAAATCTGCGGATCTTAAACAAACAAAATTTATATTAGAGTTCATTTTATTAGTACACATAAATAAATATGTGGCATCATGCCATTTACCTACTTCTAGGTGTGGCACGATTACCGGGTGGTGAATCAAAGGACTCAACAGCGTTTTCAATTCTTTTTTTTTGAAATGATCAATTACTGGCGTCCCTAACTATTTTACATCAAAAAAATTAAATAGTTTATTGTAGAGGATGAATTTCTGCTCTTTTTTTGTACTAATATTTATAATTTTACTCTACCTGGTACCGGAAAAATAACAGAAGTGTTTATTGGTAATTCTCCTAAAAACATCAGTGTCATGAAACAACAAAATAAAATGGTCTATAACTATGGTGATTTTAAACAATGAAAATAACAGATTACCCACTAGTGAGTATCATTTTGAGAAAAGTCACTAGTGAGTAATTTTCTATTTAAACAATAATAAAAACTTTAGAACATTTAGAACATTTAAAGCATATTTCACTGTCAAACAATATTTGTTTAATAAATTTTGCATTTATTAAGAGATGTTGGATAAGACGTTATACTTCACACGTGGGCAAAGTGGAATTACCCAGTCAATAAAATTATCACACTCATCCTTAGGCTTCGTGTGCTAAAATTTCTCTCGTGGGTAATTCCTTATTTTTCCTAATTGTAAAGGAAATATTTATATTTTTCTATAGTACGATTATTTTTCTTGTCAATATTTATTACATTTAATTTTATATATTTCCCTACATGTCGAAAAATTATTTATTTTATTAAATAAATACAGAATATTCTTTTCTAATGTACGATCTAGAATAACTAGACAAATAAGAGCGTCACAGCCAAATGAGCTACCTCATATAACTTCCATGGCCAAAATACTACAGGACAATCTTATAGTATAGATATAAACAGACAGAGGGCCTAGACATCCAATTATGGAAGAAAATATTTTTTTAAACCATTGATTCTCAAGCTACAGCTTTTACTTGTTACTTACGCACTTGTAAACACCATTTACCCGAGCCCTCCATCGACTTTGAAAATGAATCTTTACAAGTTACTAATTGACAGCTGCATTGTAAAAATTTTACAATTTTAAACAAGGTAAACAATGCACGTTGCCACAATAATGCATACAAAGCTTATGCGAAATCATTAAGAATAATTTTTGACAGAACAGTTGTGTGTTGGACTTCGTTGTAATTTTAATTTGATTTACAAATGAGTAACAAGTAAAATGTTGTACAAAATATAATTAATTAAACCCTAACTCGCTTAACCAGCTCGCCGGTCATTTCCTCCATTCAGCAGTAAAAACTATTTAACCTTGCTTGTAATGAAAATAAAGCTAGTAATCATTTGATATCCTTCCACAACAAAAATATTGAGAATATTCACTTGAAATTTAAATTAAATTAAAAATAAAAATTTAAACTTGCACAGGCTATTGTCAATCGTTTTGTTAAAAATTGACGGTAATCATAAAAAAGTGTCCCTTTTTTTCCATATATTCTAATAATTTACAGCGATATTTTAGAGATCCGACTGATCAAGTGATCCTCTATGACTGAATACAAATAATTACTTTCCCCCCAAAGCAAATATACTTTTAATCTGAACAATGATTTTCTACGGTGCGTATATCTAGAGCTGTTCTAGGAGGTAAAAAAATAGGACACCCAGTATACCATTCACGCCATTTGTCCATGTCTTTGTCCAGGCCTTCCTGCTTAAGAACAGATCTCGATTTGATATATTTTTGCGGGTGCAGTTCCGTCAATTTGCAACCCCCAAAGATGTTAGTGGAGGAACCATAGGAGTAATTTTATTTGGTTACAATTGTCTAATTCTAGTTAAATATATAATTTCTCCCGATTCATATAGCATATGCATAATTTTAAGAAACTACTTTAAGTTCTAAAAAGTGAAATTACAATACATGGGGTTTTACCAAGACCGGAGTTTGAACCTGTGTCCTATTAAAGCAGATCCACTCATCGGACATCCTCTTTTAATTCTTCGGAACTAAACTAATTATAAAGTGATGCACTTAGTGACGCGGCAGAAACAAAAATAAATGAGGACAATGTGCGGTAAAACACAACAAAATTAACAATAAATTCAACATTTTTATATTGCTGCGTCAAAGTGGTTACATTTGTTTAATTCGTGGAACAGGTGCGTTTTTTCTAGCCTGTGACGTCACCTGATATCAGTCATACACCCTCGCCTTCAATGATAAGTGTTTTATTTCTTTCCTTTACTCTTTCTATGTATTCGTTTGGATAAGAGATTGCCCTTAAACATTTCCTTTCGATAAGATAATGGACTTATACTTCTGTTGTTTTAAATGAGTAATTATTTGTTTGCTGATTAGGTTTTGTTTTATTGATTACTGTGTTATTCCCTCTTGACTCTCCCTTGTTGTTTAATTTGTTGCTCATTTGTTTTCCACTCATAATTTATAGAAAATACTAGAAATACTTCTTATTTAATTAAGATTATTATGAATTGATAATATCGCAAGCAAAACAACAAAATTGATTTATAACGCTTATTTTTAAACTTGCAATAAAATTGTTTGTTTTTATTGTTATTTTATTTGTTGACTTAATAGAGGAATTCGCACAGTTTTGAGAAATAGCAAATAACAAACAAACAATAATATATTATAAATGTAACATAAATACAAATTGTATAGAAATCTACGGAATATATATACACTATAATAATTGTTTACTTTAACAATCAATAGAATTATTTCTTTTCTTTTCGATTTCACAGTCGACAAATTTTCACCACATAAATTTACCTCTGTGGCTCTCTTATCACTACCATTTTTGGAGTCGTGCGCTTTTAGAATATAGCAAATGTAAATAAGGACGAAGCGAAAGTGATGTGCCCGGATAGGAATGTTTGAATGAAATTGATTGTGTTTCACGATTCATGCTACTTCACTGTGTGGGATATAGCGAGATATATTAATATATTAAAAATATATAATATAAAGGAAGTTAAAATAAGTTTACTTACTATTGTAGAAAGTATTGTCTATAACACTGTTTTGGAAGCTACGCATTCTACAACTAAAAATTTTTATGGAATCACTAACATTCCATAGGCCGCGTATGGAATATTTTTGACGAATCAGAGCAGCGATATATGAAGTATCTTGATTCAGTTACTATGGTTACGTCTGTTTGTTTTATTTTAATTTTTTGAGTTTGAGGTTTTCAGCAGTTTTATATTTGTATTTTTGTATAATTTCCAAAATCTTGTTATAGAATGTAAAGTCTACAACATGTAACGGAATGGCCTATCCCACGCTCGCAAACCGTAGCCCTCGCCTTCGACTCGGACTACAAACTTTTTGCTCGCGTGAAATATGTGCCATTCCATTACTTGTTGTAGAATATACTATTTTTCTTCTTTCAATAATGTAATATTCAAGTACATTTTATTCAAATTTTCGAATTATTTGCGTTTGAAAATAAAAAAAATTGTACTCTGTTTTTTTCTTCAGTTAAACTAGCTAAATAAGGCGTGAAAACAATTTTTTTTAATATCATTTTATTAACTAATTTTTAATTAATAATAAACTAATTAAAGGAAATTTGTTCCTTGGGAAATATGATATCGAGTAACATTTAGGCAAGCCTGTAAATCTCGTTCTGGCAATTGTTGTTTACTTGATTAATGTAAACAATCTAGAATTAGAATATTTCCTTTAATTATTTTGTTATTACCTACTGTAATAGTATATTACATAACGAGAGATGTAAGAAGCAAATTACGCACGAGTGAAAAAATTGACACATGAGCCGCGTAGCGGCGAGTTTGTAATTTCACGAGGGCGTTATTGCTTTACATCTCGAGTTATCCTTTTTCTAAATACTATTTCTAAATTTAATACAAAATTCAAATAGTTAGAAATTTATTATGTATTTTTGTAATCTCCAATCAATATATTTTTAGTACACAAATTTGTATCGTTCTCGAGATTTAGTCGCCAAAAGATTATTTGTTCCACTTTTAACTTTAGCTTGTATCTCTAGTGGTGTCTAATTGAAATATCATTGTCGCTTGACATTTCTTAGCTAAAATATTAATAAATATAAGTAAATAATAATAATATTTAGTAGCATACACTATAAAACACAGATTATAAACTATAGATGCAGATGGGAGACTATAAAATATGACCAGTATACATGTAATAATCACACACATTACCTAAATGTCAAACAAGCTTTGGTTTTGTTTATAAAAATACACGACAATTGAGCGTAGGGATACATGATGAAACATAGTCCCCGGCTACATATTTTATTGAAATATTTATTGGTGTCATAATTTATAATAACCCCAGCAAAATATAAGTTTAGTTATAAAATTTTATCAGTTAGCCAATTTGAATCCATAACATTTAAATCTAAAACTTTATGCATCAAATTTGAATTATTTTGGTAATGTGACAGTCAGTAGTGCCAACTTAAATTTCATCTTCATTACGTTACAGTGATTGTAGTTTATTCTGTAATGATATAATGGTCGTAGAAAAAATAAATTTATAAAATAACATTTATTTTCATGGCTTAGTCGGCTATGTTAACTGCAAAAAAAAACAGTGTACAAAAAGTTATTTGTCAAACTAGAGAGGAAAGCGCCTATTTTGCCCCCTCGAGTTCGAAGTTTACTTCATGAGCAGCGAGTGAGGCATTTCGAACGAGAGTGGAAGAAGAGCTTTCCTCTCGCGTTAGACACAACATTTTTTCACGACATGTTTCTAAAAACGATTTGCTCGGACCTAAAATACACTTCGAGAACAAAACTTACAGACTGACACGTTAAAAATTAGATTATCACACACAAGGCGGTGTAACAGTGTTGCCAATGAACCAATCTTAAATATCTTTAATCAGATGTTAAATTGTGATTTAATATGAAAAAGAAAAATATAAGACATAATTGTAAGATAATTTAAAGTATGTATATCACTAAAATAAGGATTTTCAATAAAATTAGAAATTTATTTATAATTTGTATAACAAATTTTTTGTAAATAACATTCATATTGGTAACACTTCTATATTTTCCTCTCTAAAGAGAAACAACACATTTTCCTCACTATTTCGGAAGAAGAACGGTGGGGTTTCCTACTATGTCGTGAAAAAAATTTATTTCATAAACAATATTACCTTACTGAAAAAAAATTACGCCCATCAATAATAGAACTAAATAATATATGGTTCCATTTAAAAAAATATATTTTAACCCAATTTTTGGAAACCGCTATTTTTGCCGATTTGATCAATTTTCTAAATTAAAATGGCACAATTTTGCTCAATTAACCTTACAAATGGTAAGTAGATTATAACACTCCATTTAAGTCGAACGACAAAGACTGCACTATATTATTTATTAATTAAAAGTGAGTCATAAACGGAATATTTTCCCATAAAAAGTAAAATTATAGCAGGAAAAGAGTAGTAAAATGTCTAAGGATAAATAAATATTTTCTCATTGATGATTGACAAGAAAATTAAATGTTTAGTGTATATATTTATCTGTCTGGATCTAAGAGAGTAATTTCTAACTGTTACAATTAAGTAATAAATTACTCAAGTCAGCTCATAAATAATGTTGTACCTTGCACTATATGACGGCGAATTGATTGAATATCTACCAGATACAAGGATTTCACAAGGAGCACTTAATAGCAAATTCAAGAAAGAACTATAGACGAATCAAGGAGCTATTTATTAAATTGATAGAACATCGAACTATGGATCATAAAATCCTCAGTTCGATTATTAACCCTGTGGTGCTCCATCCATGTAAAGACAGTAAGAAAATAAATAGTATCGTTCAGTCATTTAGCTCAATAATCAGTTAATTTGCGCGCAATTAAAGAATTCAGTCAAAATAAATGAATACATTTTTACTGAATTGGGAAGTTAAATCGTGCTTTATTTTATTATGACATAAAATGATATCTATATTGGGCATCCAAAATTAAAATACGCTAACTAGTGGTAGAAAGCTAAACTAACCATACAGTATATAAATTTCATTGTATTTTGAAATTAATTGTTATTTTTAAAAAATTAATAACAATAGTAGTCATTTTAAGAGTATTCCAATGTAAGTATTACATTTGTTTAAACTGTATTATTTAAATAAGATGTAAAAATGAAAGGTACATTGTATTTGTGGATTATAGGTTAAGATTAAATTTTCTCCAAAGAAACCTATAAAAATAAGAAAATTTGCAGTGTGTATGGCAACAGTTCTGCTGTCAATAAAAACATACTACCAATACTAAAGCACGCATTCGTTATCATAAGATATCATACAAAATGAATTTGACGTGTATGCGAATTGATAATTTGGAAGCCCAATAGGTTATATTTTTGAAGAACAAATAATAATATTTAAGAGTTTAAAACATTAAAAAAAATTATAATAGTTATTTATGATATGAGTGTTAAAAGTGACATTTTATGAGTAAATGGGGGAGTCTGCGATTTGAAACGAAGCCGATTGAAACAACCCCATGAACAAAATATAAATCAATTTAACACGTACATAATACAACATTTTATCTAAGATCTTCCTAGTGTATTAGTAAATACTAAAAAATGTAGAATTATATTATAACAACATAGTTATATTTGTTAGTTTATTGACAGAAATATTAGCAAAGTGTTAAAAGTAACAATAAAATATCTTTTAACAGGTTTCTATGTTACTTTTTACACTAGTGTCAGAGAGGGACAGTTTTAACTTGCTAAGCGACCTTTAAAAGGGCCACTTTTGATAACGGTCGTAGATAAAAAATATTTAAACAATTAAAAATCTGTACAAGTCGACTATTAACGAATAGTTTTAAGTTAGGAAATCATGTCACAAAGTGTGATTAATGTGTTAATTTCTTCATTATTAACTCTTAAGGCCAGTTGCACCAATCAAACTTAAATTTCGATTAATTGGGCAAAAGCAAATCGAATGTTTTACAGCAATGTCAATTATTTCATATCATATAACTTCGATTTGCTTTTATTTATTTAAACCAAGTTAAGTTGATTGAATAACGCAGCAATGCCCGAAATTATAATGAAATTTAACTGTAATTTAAATTTACTTTTAAAGTAAATTTATTTGTTTTAATAAGTGCACAAAATTTCAAAATATTTTATGACTTACTTACCATTGCTTTCAAAAATTTGGTTGTTATTTAGATAACTTGATTAAAATTTAGTATGGAAGTAAATTTAACACGAGTTTAAATTTCTTTATCTACGATAGTGTGTAAAATTGATGTTTAGTTGTTAGTTTTAAGTTTATAAAACGATTGTTTAGTAAAACGATCTCATTAGTCACGGGTTGCCGAGCAACGATTGATTAAAATTTTTAAATACGCCAAATTTGCAAAAATTTTGTTATCATTTTTCAATTAATATTGTGATCCTAATTATAAATAAAAATATATTTTTTATTTATTGGGGTTTTTCATTATATCGTAGAAAAAATATTGTACGATACACATACGTAAAGCATCTTTAGTCACGAATGGGTCAATTAAAACACGAGCGTAGACACCTGAGACTAGCTTTACGTACTTGTATCATAAATAACTATTATATTACCTGACATAAGAGAACAATATTTTTATTGTATTTTCCGTGTTATTTTAATTAACTCCATATCTCTGTATGTTATTGACTGATTTTACTTTTAATAATGAATTATTTTTCTGATGTCTGCCCGATAAAACCGCAGACAAATTTATGGAGAAAACACAAAATCAAAAACAAAAACAACAAACATTTTTTCAATTGTTGTAATCAGATATGAGATATCCCCTGCAGACATTGTTGACAGAGCAGGCAGAATGCATGTCGCACATAGCGATTAGGATTGCATTTATCGGATCAATAGAACAAACAAATGAGTGTGCAAGGCGCAATTTCTTCACGCAAACATGGCATGCTTGGATTTTTCTAATCACCGCCCTGATAAAGATGCGTTATCGACCTGGCTGTCAATATTTGCAACTTGGCGATTCGAGGAATCCGAAGACAATTACAAATAGAGCATACACCTGCAGTTACAAGGAAATAAACTTAAATAAAACTAACCTTCCTCAGGGCTACTACAAGAATTACCGGAGGTTAAGAAGGGTTTCAAATTGTATTTGAATTCTTTTTATATGAGGTCATCGGACTGTACATCGTAAGATCCTGTGTTCGAATTTTACAGCAGACAATTGCCATTTTTACTTACTTGCTTATACAATGTGTACATATAAGGAAATATTGGAATCATGAAAAAAATCGCTGACGAGATTTTTGCGATATAGTATATTCTACAACAAGTAATGGAATGGCACATATTCCACACGAGCAAAAAGTTTGTAGTCCGAGCCAAAGGCGAGGACTACGGTTTGCGAGTGTGGGATATGCCAATCCGTTACGTGTTGTAGACTATACTTTCTATAACAAGATTTTGTTAATTATACAAAAAATACAAATATAAAACTGCTGAAATCGGCGTATGGAATGATAGTTGTTCCAATACAGTTTTTAGTTGTAGAATATGTAGTTTCCAAAACAGTGTTATAGAAATACATATTTTGACGTCCACTGAATCCGTTAAGACCTATTTCTCGATGATGTCTGTGTGTGAGGATGGATGGATGTCCGTGTGCGCAATATTACTTATCTTATTTTGTCATTTGTATTTCTTTTTTGCTGTACTTTTTTGCTAATATTTAATAAAAAAAAAAAGTGAAACATAAGTAAAAGATATACCTATCCAGCTGAAAATTGTCGGTCTTATATTCATTGTACCCACTTTTACTAGCATTCGTATATACAATGAATATCTACCGTTACCGTTACAGGAATTTCCCTATAGAAGTATTCGAATTTTTGGTTTGTGTATATGCTTATTATATTTATATATATATTTATATTTATTGCGGCCTTCTCCAGTATTTGGGAATTATCAATGTGCATTACCAGAAATTTTAGAATGTTTATCACTAGACAAGGCCTTAAAAATATTGAAATATATAATTATATGCAACTTTTGTAAAAATATGCATAAGAATGCCCAAATATGCAATATATACAATATATGTAAAATTTTATTTCTTACAAAATGATTAGGTTCAATTCAAAAAAATATAAATTTTGACTATAAATTTTATTTATCTTATTTTTTCTGCTTTGAAAGAAAATGAATATATTTTAATTTATTTTTTTAAATATTGAAAAATAAGTCATTTTAATTTTAAACAAAACATTTTTTTAGTACACGTTCTCCAAAATAGTTACTTTGCGACCTATTTAAACTAACTAGTCCTTTAAAGGTCACCTAGCAACGGATTTAGTTTATTTATTCATTCATATTACTTACAAATGGGTTTCCATGCTTATACCATCGCCTACCTACTACAAAATATTACATAATTGTTTTAGTATTTACTTGCAATAATTTCTTACGTACCTTCTGTATTAATTTGGACAGCTTGATCTAAAAAATATTGTATGTAACACATACGCAAATTGAGTTTTAGCGGACTCATCTGATATTACGGCCTCGGCTAGCGCCTCGCCCGTAAACATCGATTCATCCGCTAAAACTCTATTTTGCGTACTTGTTACATAAATTACTATTATTTAAAATGATATCTTTTGAATTAAAACTACTCCTATTCAAACTATTTCGTCCCCATAATAAGTCTCAGTTGAATACTTTGATATGTTCCTTCAAAACTAAATTAATTTTCATACAAGAATAACTATTAAACTTACAAAATTTTTCAATAAAAAGGAAATCGGATTGGCACTTTTCAAATTAATTTTTCTCTTCATTTAAGATGAATCTGTTTGTTCCAAGAAAACATTTTTCTAAAATTAATGCGGAAAACGATATTGTGGATCAAATTCTATTCTAATATTGCTTAGCAACGATACAGTGCCGTAAAAAACAACAATCCTTTAATGTCCCATTTACCGGACTGAACCCAGTATGTTAACCATGCAAATACGAAACAGTATTCAGTTCCCTTTGAATATTTTTACCTTCAGTAAAAAAGTAGAGTACATTTTTAAAAACGTTTTAATCAACACGTCCACATTTTCCAGCAGGGTTGACAACCTTATAAATTTGCGCTGACAGCTCCAAAACTGCTTGTTAAAAGTGACCGCTAGGCTTGAACCCGGAACAGTTTGAGCAGCACTTACGCTCTTATGTGTCAAAATTATGTGAATTCATCAAGAAATACTGACTTCTCATGATATACCTACGTAGGTAAGAATATATTTAATTATGATGAATAGTACATTCTTCTCCAAGATTAGAAATCTAATTATTGGAAAAATCAGCATTTTGTTTTCTTTTTATCTGAATTTGGTTCGCGATATTTAACACATCTTAGCATAGGCGTACGCGATTATTTTAAAGAAGGGTCATTAATGTATTATTAATACTTTTAAGTTTGATAACGCACCGGACTGTGAATCATGTGATCCTCAGTTCGATTCCTGCAGTCGGCAGTCTCCCTGTTGTAATGATATACTGAGAAAAAAGGAAACTTAGTAATCAGTCAATTTTCGCACAACTGAAGAATTCAATCGAACCCGCTGATCAATAATTTTTCTGATCGTCATTTGCTTTGCTGCGACATAAAATGATAACTGGGTTTTGATTTTTAAGAAAAAGAAATTATAATATTTAATATTTTAATACATATTAAAACATTTATAAAATATTTAAAAAATATTTATTTACTTAAAAATTAGTACAAGACGAATATTCACGAATAATTTTAAATTATGGAACCTTTTCAAAGACGTGATCGGTGATTAACATGTTATTTCATTCGTAATTAACTCTTAGTTAATTAAACTGAGACCGGTAGTCAATTCTACTGAATTTACAGTAATTTCAACTGAGAAAAGTAAGTTTTGCTCTGCTCAAATTTACTTGTTTCTGGAATAACTGAAATATTCAATAATAGTATATTATTCAATGAGCATGTAATATATGCTATTGCACATTCGAATGAGTAATAGCCATTACATGCGAATAGCATACTATACTTTATCCACAACATTTCGTCAAATATTTGTTTGGAATTTATAAGATAAGTAGAATTTTAGCTCTAACAAATACAAAAAATTGTTTTTTTATCAACACACACAAATAGTAGCAACCATCGCTAGGCTACGTACTGTTGTAACAAAATTTGGAAGTTATTTTACATTTAACAGAAAATCTTAAACCAGTTATTCTATACTATAGTTTAAGCTTAAGAAGAAAATAAGAGTATGAAAAAATGAGAAAACTAATGCCTTTCGCTTTTCATGTAGAAAAAGTAACTTAAAAGTCATTTTGATTTTACCCTTTTGACAAGTAAGATTTGAATTTGACATAACGAATGAAAAATATTATTTCATCGAACTGTCAATATTATTTCACCAGCAAGAGTAACAAGGGTCATTAAATGACAAACAACGGTTGAATTATGGATATATTATTTGACAGTTATGGATAAATGCAATCATTGAGATTCTTTCTTTATACTCGTATATTATATATTACTGAATTTTTAAGTGAAATTGATTGAATAATGCAATAGGAGTAACTAAATTACTTCTTTTTAGCGTCATTTTACTAACTCGATTTTTCTGTATGTAATAATAATAATAATAAACTTTATCCATAACTGTCAAATAATATACTCATAAATTAACCGTTGTTTATCAAATAATGACCTTTGTTACTGTTGCAAATGAAATAATATTGACAGTTCAATGAAATAATATTATTCATTCGTTATGTCAAATCCAAATCTTACCTGTCAAATGAGTAAAATCAAAATGACTTTTAAGTAATTTTTTCAACATAAATAAGACACTAGTTTTCTCATTTATCATACTTTTATTTTCTGTTTATGCATAAATTGTAGCTGAATAATTGGTTTTTTTAAGATTTTCTGCTAAATGTCAAATCACCTCAAAATTTTGTTAGTAGCCTAGCGATGGTTGCTACAATTTGTTTATGTTGATAAACAAATAACTTTTTGTATTTGTCAGGGCAAAATTGCTACTTATCTTATAATTTCAAAACAAATATTTGACGAAATGTGAATATACTCGCATGTAATGGCTATTACTCATTCGAATGATTACACGCTCATTGAATAATATACTATTATTAACGACATTACGGCAACAACATTATACAAATGTCAACAATATTTTAATATAATTAACATAATAAACAATTTCAAAAGTATTACATAATTAAATTGAACACAAATAATTTTTTAACTTTTATTATGAAATTTATCAAAAATATTAATTTTTGTACTTTTTTAAAGCAAAAAAATTATATGTCACTTTTCAAGATCTGCGAAAGCAGAGCAGAATACCATGGAAATGTAGATTTATTTACGTAACTTTTTTAAATAAAAAAATGGTATACGCGTCACATTCGGTACCATAGTACTAAGTAACAATATAGGTAGGTCTGGTAAAACGTTTAATTCATTTTAGATTATAATTTCATTGCACTATGATTCGTCTGGCAAAACTGTCCAACTTCGTAGGAAATTTTGTAAGGTAAATTAAAGAAAAAACAAAGTAAGTAATATATTTATATAACTCACAACCTGAATTGTAATTTATGAAGATAAAGTTTTGTGAAAATCTGTATTGCTGCATGTGACACAATAATTGATGCAGAGGCTAATTTACGATTTCACGAAACCGAAAACGTGCATCATATATTGTGCAGATGTTGCACATCATCAGCGAATTGTAAAAATAAAACTTAAACTTCAGCTCTTTCGTTCTGCAGCTCTTGTCACTATTTCTGTCGATATGTTTTATGCAATTTTAATAATATCTCTTTAGAAAAACTTTGTAACGACATCCAGTGGCGTAGAAATCGTTGAAAATAAATAATAATACATAAAATAAAATAAATAAATATATCATCACGCCTTTTACCCATTATGGGTGTGGCATTCTGCTTACGCAGATCTCGGTAGGTGATATATTTTTGCGTATGATGTGCGGTTATCAGCCGTCAAATCATAGCCCCCAAAGATATTAGTGGAGGGGGAACCACATGGGTAAATTAAAATTGGCAACTGTCTCCCGTGGGATTCGAACTGAGGATCACACGATCCACAGTCCGACGAGTTACCACGGAGCTATTTACCCCATAATAATACATACACATACACATATACATACCGAGAGTTTTAGCAACATTTGCTTTTCTGTAATAAACCTCTATGAATAGCAGCTACATACATTACCGTACTATATATTTATTTATTTATTATCAAAGTCCCAATTACATGATAATTATACAACATAAATACAAAAGTCTTGCAAAAAAAAAAATAGACAGCAAATAATAAGTTAAATTATATCATACCCACTTATATTAAAACAAAATTCAACAAAAAAAAATTCTAAGTAAAAAACAAAGAGAACTTGCTATAAATTAGAAAAATTCAAAGTTACATTGCATCTGAAGACATGTAAAGAATCTGCAAATCAATGTCGATAGGAATATTATGAAAAATATTACATAAATGTCTATTCCACATAAAATGCAACATAGGTTGTCAATGTTAAATGAACTTATCAGCTATAATATCCCTAGCCCATTGATAATTACAATTGTTATTTGTGTATCAAGTGCGGACAGAGCATTGTTTGTTGCACGCGGCGAGAAATTGTTGATCGAGGCGAAGCCGAGATCAACAACTCGACAAGTGCACCGAACAAGCTCTATCCGACGAGATACACACAATACTTTTTCTACAATCGTTGAACAATGTTAAGCTGTAGAAAATTATCTTTGGTCACGCCTATAACAATTCAGTAAAATTGTAGTTACCCATGTCACCGTAATCATGACAACGTTTATGAACAAAATAAACATTTTCAAAGAAATCATAATTTGACACATGGAGTACATTTGACATATGGAGTACATTTGACACATGGAGTACATTTGACATAAAGTCTACAGAGTGAATACGTTTATGGTGATTAAGTTGAGTATATGTACGTATATGCCAACTGTATTTGTACTAGCAAGGTTATTACCAGAAAAATCCAATGCATCATTTACTTCTTTTACCTAATTTATTTTTGTTTTGTTTTTGTCGCGCTAGTGCGACAATATGTCACTTTGTCGCCCTAGAGCGACAATTTTGAACATTTCCTAACCAAAAATGGAATAACAATGTCGATATTGTGCAACGATTGTAGAAAAAATAATTTTACCACAGTTACCTGTAAGCAACGTTCTTGAGGTAGTTGTGATCAAATTATGAGTATTTATCAATGGTCGAGGGATATTCGGTGAGAAAATTTTTTACGATTGTTATTATTTTCATTTACAAACCGTGAAAATGACATTTGGAAATAAACAAATCAAATATTGAATTAACTGTCAATCGACAAACAACTGTTACTTAGCAACAATTGTTAATTTCCCGGGGAAAAGATACTGGAGAATAGGCCAAGTTATATATCATGTTGTATATCTCTTTGTTGTTTCAGTAATAATATAACAAGAGAGTGAGAATAAATTGAAAATAATTTGACAGATCTTTCGAAAACTTGTTGCCAGGCAATAGCCACGAAAGCCCGCCAAATGGCGACAAGTTTGAGAAAGATACTGGAGAATTATTTTCTAATTTATCGAACTCTCGAGTTATATTTAATTAGATTATTTTTAGATTTCTTCATCAGGCACGTCACTAAATCCATCTTTTTTGCTCATTTTCACTTGTGTTGATGATACCTATCTGACATCTGACATCTGTCAACAAAAACAAAAAAGCTACAGAGAAAATTGCCGGGAATAATCACAATATTCTTAGTATAATAATGACAGGATTGGTTAAAACGCAGACTCGTGACATACAATGAAGCATTTGATTGGTTTAAATAAACGTCAAAAAATAATCAGTGTAATTGTGACCTGATTGGTTACTTTTGTACACTTGATCAGAAATACAGGGTTTTGATTGGATATTGTTTTGACCAAAAAATTTTCAGTAATAATATAACAAGAGGGTGAGAATAAATTGAAAATAATTTGACAGATCTTTCGAAAACTTGTTGCCAGGCAATGGCCACGAAAGCCCGTAGGACTTGAATGGCTATTGCCAAATGGCGACAAGTTTGAGAAAGATACTGGAGAATTATTTTCTAATTTATCGAACTCTCGAGTTATATTTAATTAGATTATTTTTTGATTTCATCATCAGGCACGCCACTAAATCAATCTTTTTTGCTCATTTTTACTTGTATTGATGATAACTATCTGACATCTGACATCTGTCAACAAAAGCAAAAAAGCTACAGAGAAAATTGCCGGGAATTATCACAAGAGCATTATTCTCAGTATAATAATGACAGGATTGGTTAAAACGCAGACACGTGACATACAATAAAGCATTTGATTGGTTTAAATAAACGTCAAAAAATAATCAACATAATTGACTAATTTATAAACATTTCACAAACTGTAACCATAATTGTACCAAGTAACTATTAATTTTTTTTATTCATTGGTAAACATCTTCAAAATATGATGACTTGTTCATTTAACATAGACAACCTATTTTGCGATTTATCTGAAACATTAAACACTTAAACAGTACGATAATACGAGTGAACCGAGTGTAGAATTTAAATATGACGTATAGGGATTTCAATGCATTTTTAAAAATTTTGTTGAAATTTCAATTTACATCAAAATTTAAAAGGCTCATTTGGCTATCTTCACAATACATTAATCAAATAAAAATTAAAATTTATTGGAAAAATTGTAATACGGTCATGGAAATTTAAACAAAGAAGAAAAATATTTGACATTTCAGGAAACAGACTTATATTTATTTATATATTTATATTTCCCTCCAAAAAAATTCAACCAATCACGTTACAGTATTTTCTGAATTTCGACTAATGACAATCGAATACAGAGAATATTTTGCATAGCGGGTATTTGCACAAGTGCGATTCCCGAATATTTATAATAATTGTAAACACAATGAGGAATTAAATTTTATTTCTTCGTTTTAAAAGGACAAAAGGTCTAATATTTCCATTTTTCAATCAATTTCTTGAAAAGAATTACTTTCAAAACGCTTATGAATTCATTTTTAACGTAATTTGGCAAATGACATTTATTAAAGTCTGACGTTTTTGTGACAGATTAAAATAAATATATGTTCAATAATTTAAAATAATGACTGAAATATTTCTCGAGAAATATTCGTCTAATATATCCCTCATGCATGGCAAATACAATCAGAATATTTTCTCTCGTGCACGTTCTTACACTCGAAAAAATTATCAGGTGTTTGCCATTCAATTGGGATATACTACTGATTATTTTTTGACGTTTATTTAAACCAATGAAATGCTTTATTGTATGTCACGTGTCTGCGTTTTAACCAATCCTGTCATTATTATACTGAGAATAATGCTCTTGTGATTATTCCCGGCAATTTTCTCTGTAGCTATTAAATACAAATCGAGAGTTCGATAAATTAGAAAATAATTCTCCAGTATCTTTCTCAAACTTGTCGCCATTTGGCAACAAGTTTTCGAAAGATCTGTCAAATTATTTTCAATTTATTCTCACTCTCTTGTTATATTATTACTGATTATTTTTCCAAATTTTCTGGTCAATAAATAATTCTAAAACTATTTGATAAAGTATCATATATTTTCGATATTGTTTAATTTTCTACAGTCGTGTTACAATTTTTCAAATAAAAATTAATTTAAAATTGTTTGATATATGAAGAAATACTAATATGTAGATAACAACATGGGTCTTATTGCATGTATATTTAAATTCTGAACAACTTTTGTATTTACACTTTTGCCGTAAAGTGAATAGGTCAAAAAATATAGCATTGAAAATCCCTATACGCCATATTGCATTACTACACCTGGTATAAATCGATAGCTTTTATAATATATTAATGATAGAAAGTAAAAAATATTGATTCTTATGTGAAACTCTGAAACATCTTAACATCACGCTATATCCCACACAGTGGGGTAGCATGAACCGTGAATTACAATCAACAACATTCGCATCGTCTACATTCATACTTGATCGTCTATTTTTCACATTCGTAATCATTCATTCATCAAACCATCAATCATACATGCCTAACCACTTATTCCTCGGATGCCCACGCAATCGTTTCCCCCTCAATCTCACCCTCATATATTAGTTTCGCCAACCTTTCATTCGACATTCGTTCGAGATAGCCAAAATATAAATAATAATGAGTAATAAAAATTAGGGCTATAATGTTTATCAGTATTTAATCTCATTTGTGAATCGCGAATGTGTCTGATAAACTATAATTAAGAGTAATTTAATACAAATTATGTCTCAAATTAGATCTCATCTTTCTAATCAAAATTTATGGTGCCCCATATGCAAACTACTTTATAAACATTAGAAATAAAGCTGAATTCTTTCGAATATCGAGCACGCGGAAGGTAAAATACATGAGACAGGTGTCCACAAAGAATATAACAATTTACAATCTTGCCATCTTGCACCGATATATTCAAAACAATTCAGACAAGCAGGAACTGAAGATGACAACCTAATATTAAGTTTTGATGGCCCATAGAATGCAGGAACCAGGTGAAGCTTTGTGTTTTTGTTCTGCGGAGGAGAAGAAGAAGAATGCCTACACCTAGCGCCGGCAGGCAGGACAGGAATGAGAAGATTATACTCTGCATTGAGTTTTTTCTATTCATTTATTGTATGTATTGTACCGTTCGTGGGTTTTAAACGTTTTTATTTAAACAAAAAGAAATATTATTAATAACAAATAATTATAATAAAGAGTAAAAGTTAATTAACACTATATTAAAGACTAAAATAACGAATACAAAAACTTATACACTAACACTTATCACTACTATAAACAAACACTAATATTTTATATAAACTAGCTGAGCGATATTTATTTAAGACGACCGAAAGATATATTTATGTTCACAAATTCTTCATAGTAGCTTGGGAATCAACCGACTGACTAAGTGTGAGTCAACTAACTGACTGAGTTTATATTGCTTTTCTTGTTTCGAGAAGCTTCTGGAATATTCTCTATTGTGAAGCTAGCAAACTAGTTCAAACAAGTCACCGCTGCGTCTTTAAACGGCGACGTAAGCCGACAAGCTTCAACTTGTCGATGCCGCGTTCGTTACAGTACGTTGTACATAGAAGGAAATCTATTATAATTGTAAGCGACATTGTTGATTGTAATAGGGGCTTAAAAATGTAACAAGGAAACCGAAAATCGTTTGTTTTGATTGTATATTTACTGCTTAATAAATAGGTATTTAATCGATTAAATTTGACATGTCTAGCTTATGCAAAAAATTATTCTTAAAAAGTGTTTGAATACATAATAATAATTATTATGTACGATAATACTTTTTTAAAAGCAAAATTTTATAAATAAGCTAGACATCAAATTTAATCGATTCAATTCTTTAGCACGAGGGGTATATGTCAAGATTATTCATGAATTCATTGTATAAACTTTAATATTTTCCGAAGAAATTGTACTAAAACGTTGATTTTGAATAGTTTTCACATAAATAAACCAGTACGCACGTAAACAAAAAATTTTGTTATAAGTAAATAACAATAACTGGGTTTAAGTTCTGTATAAATTTTATTAACACAATATTTAAAAAATTTTGTTGTATTGTATGAATCAAATTGTTTGTTTTTTCTTTTACTTGTCAAATAAATGTCAAAAAATAATAAATAAAAATAGCTTGAATTGAATAATTCAGCATGTTTAAAGATATAGAATATCAGTAAAGGTAAGAACATGTAAGTATCTTGCTTTTGCAACTAATTATCCGGGTAAATATGCCTTCAAAATGTTCAAAATTTGCATATAAAATCTAGCTTCAATTTAATCGCGAATAAACAGCATAGTGCTGTTTAATCACTTGTCTAAAATGTACAACAATGGAAAATAAGACATTCTGATTGGTCAAATTTGCAATGAGTGAAATAATCCTTGTTAAAATTAGGATACATCTTCTTGGTAAAAAATGTTCTCTTGTACAATTCAAAAACAGTTGGCTAAAACATATTATTGTGGAAGTGATGTATAGTATACTTGGTGAAATTTGATTAATTTATATACATAGTATAGAGGTATAGCTATTTCCATTAAATACATATTTTAAAGTTTCCTAAATCCTGAAAAACATCTGACTTCAATGAGCAATTAATGAGAAAAGATAGAATAACAAAACTTCAAAATTGTACGTTTCTTGACAATATACAGAAAATATTATATTTTTGTGGAAGTTTACTAAAGAAAACAATAAATTCAATATAAATTATCAAAACAGAAATGTCCAAACTAAATCTGCATTTAGAAAAGATGAAAGAGAAACACTAACAATGATTTGGTCACATGATAAGAACGTGGGACAAACGTCCTTCGAAGATAATATGGAAAACTAAAACAGTGATAGAAGAGGTAAAGGCAGACCAATGAAGAGACAATAATATTCAAGATATATTACGCATAGAGAGGAATAAGTAAAAATGAAGCAAGTACACTGGATAAAGGTAAGAACAAATGAAAGAATTTAGTTCAAAAAATTTGATTATAATCTCGTCACCCTATGGATATAAGATAATATTAAAAAACTTATACCGAGTGTATAATTGAAAAGTAGCGTATAGCGGTTCCAATGTTTTTTTTTTTTCTATACGTATTGCTGTATATTTTGAATTATTTACTTTATAGCAAAAGTGTCAATACAAAAGTTTTTTAAAAATTGCATGTAATAAGGCCCATTCTACAAAAATAATACAACACTGTATAAATAAATCTAAAACTGTGTTATGCTATATCAAATATTTTTCGTTTTTGTTTAATTTTTCATAGCTGTTTTATAATTTTCCTAATAAATATTGATTATAAATTAATTGATATTGGGATCTGACATGGGGGCGTGGCCTATCCAAGATGGCGTCAATTAGGGTGAAGATTCGAATGTGACATTAGTACTGTTCGCGTATAAAATATAAAAAAATGAGTCTCATGATTAATAATATTTGCGATTGCGCTACAACAGATTCTGCAAACTAAATTTTAAAGAAGCTGAACGCATTTCATATACTTGGACAATTGATTAAATGCGGGAAAAATTTAAATGAAAGTATGGCTGTGTGTGTAGTGGCTTTCTGTATGTCAACGTTGAATTTACGAAGTGATCCCCGTCAAATTTATAGGAAAATTGCATGAGTTGAACAAGCGATAAGTGTAGGTACAAAAATTGTTCTGAATTTAAAAATGAATGCAATAAGGCCCATTTGATTACATAAATATGAATAAATCTGATCGAAATCAGCTACGAAATTTATTATATATAGTCAAATACCCCTTTACCATTAGGTGTAGGCTACGAAATTTTATTTAATAATAAGCACTGATTACAATTTTAAATAAACTAGCTATAATTAATAAAAAGTTTCATGTAATAATTATTAAAAAATGATCAACTTCAATGATTGTTTCTTCTCTTCCTGCTTGACCAAGTTTGGAAAAACCCTAACTCCATCTCTGTGCATCCATCTGCAGCAGGTTTCATAGAGGCCCGGTGGCCAGGGCCGAAGAATGATAGTGTCAATGACCCTCAAACAACCGGTGCAAGTACACAACACTTCGGACATCAGGAGCATCTCCTCCTTTAGTGTCCACGTGCCCTAGACGAGCTCCAGCACTAGCAAGAAGATCTCTTAGAAAGATATCACCAGTGAACAGATCATCAACACGCATGGTTGCTTTATGCTTAATTAGGCCCAATCTTTATTAGATCACCTTATAATACGACAGCCAAATTCCGAAAACTCGATTTTAAACTGTCAATACTAAAATATATTCAAGAAACTCTTATACCATTGCTAATCAATTAATCATATTTTAACCATTTTAGAATTAATAAATATGTCGTCACATCTGTTACTGATTTTTGGATGTGGCACTCTGGTTAAAGAGCTCCCGATATGTATAGTGATTGCCAAAATAAAGGGTTATGGAAAATAGCCAATAATCGACAGGTTTACCACAACCAGTAGGGAGTCTGGTTACTTGGGTACGCCAGGGTAATATTATTTAAAATATTTTCTAAAAATGCCATTTGTATAATTTTATTTACGTGAAAAAAAAATTATATTCTGAAAAGAATTTACTGTAAATAGAAGTTTGCTAGTAATATACTCGTATAAAGAATGTATTAAGAATTTTCAGGTTAGTTATAATTTTTAGGGATAATAAATTTCTATTGCTTTCTAATACGTGTCTGTAATTTCAACCCCTATAATTCTCTTATTAGGTACCAGCTGTGAGGGTCCAACAGGTAAGTTATTATTTATTTTATGTAATTTTGAGTCAGTAATTTTCTACCCCCAAATACCAAAATGGCATATACGTCTAATACAGGGTGTTGACCGCGACCCCGGAACATAGGGCTTTAACATGTAAAATCATACTTTCGTAATTTCCTGCTTAACAAATTATATTAGACAAAAAAGGTTCAAATAAAGATGAGAGATCATAAAATTCTACATCAGAATCAATAAACAGAATTAAATTTACATGCCCTATAACGCCAGAAATTAAATATGAAAATATTAAAAATTAGCTCAAAAATCGGGTTAGCCTTGGAAATGAAACAAAATTGTATTCAATTGGAAATGAAAATTGTATTTTTTATTACTTATTATTATAAATTGCATAATTGACTATTTTTTTTAGAATTTTGTTTCATTTCCAAGGCTAACCCGATTTTTGAGCTAATTTTTAATATTTTCATATTTAATTTCTGGCGTTATGGGGCATGTAAATTTAATTCTGTTTATTGATTCTGATGTAGAATTTTATGATCTCTCATCTTTGAACCTTTTTTGTCTAATATAATTTGTTAAGCAGGAAATTACGAAATTATGATTTTACATGTTAAAGTCCTATGTTCCGGGGTCGCGGTCAACACCCGGTATATGATCCTAATGTGCAATATACTATTTTGTTCTATCATTTTCTACAGTGAGCATGATATCATTTTATTATCTCTGTTGCTATTAACATAAAATTAATCGTACGTTTTTTTATAGTCACTTTTTACAATGTAAAGAAACTTCACAATTGAAGAATTCGCAACTTACATTTCACTAGCAAAATTCAAAATTATGTTTCAATCAAAATTTTAACGTCAGTAATAACTCAATAACAGATGATACTATTTCCCTCATAAAATTTAAGCCAATCAGAATTCTGAAATTTCTGAATGTTGTCCAATCAACGTAGAATTACACGATAATCTGCACTAGTGCAAAATACCAATATGATTCTGACTTGCTGTCAAATAAAGTTTTTAAATTTTGCTTTATTTTTTATGAGAGAAACAGCGTTTGGCTAAATTTTAATCGGGAAATAGTCCTCCGAATATCCCTCGTGCATGTAATTGTCGATAATTTGCCATGCACTTGGGATATTACATATGAATATTTCTCTGGAAAAATTTCAACCAATCACGTTACAGTGTTTTCTGAATTTCGACCAATGACAATCGAACACAGTGAATATTTTTTATATCGATTTATTGCACAAGTGCGATACCCGAATATTTATAATAATTATAAACACAATGAGGAATAGTTTAATTTTTTCGTTTTAAAAGGACAAAATCGGTAATATCTTAAAATTTTCAATCAATTTCTTCAAAAGAATTACTTTCAAACCACTGATGATTAATTTTTAAGGTAATTTGACAAATGACATTTATCAAAGTCTGACATTTGTGTGACAGATTAAAATAAATATATATTCAATAATTTAAAATAATGACTGAAACCCCAAATGGGCCTTCTTCAGGAGGTGAAAGTCAAAAATTAAAAATTAAATTTGTCTTTATTATAAACAAATGACAAATTTTATTTTTAATTATTGACTTTCACCTCCTGAAGAAGATCCATGTGAGCTAGAAACCGGTAGAAGTTGAATTTAAAAAAAATTATATTATAACTGCAATCCAGATATTGTTTTTATTTTAATTCGAATCCCTGTCAAGAAGCTTACATATTATCTCTCTATATTTGTAGAAGAAATATCCGAAAAACGTCGTAATTCCAGTTCACGTTAGAAATATATGAAATTGAAGTCATTTTGAAATAAATAGTTAGTAATTATTTTAGAACTAATTTAATGATATAAGATATTTTGTTAATTATGATAAACAATAATAATGTTTTTACTTTCAGTATGAAATAAATTTTTTGTACTCATATATTGAAATGTGTTGTTTAACGTTGCTTAAGCCCCCTCTGGGGGATGTTGGACCCTTCGGATGGGTCTGACTTATTAAACATTGGCTTAAAATGGTTATTTAAATATAATATACAGGGGGTTTCAGGACTAGTGTAACAAACTTTAACAGTTTATTCCTGAGGTCATTTTGAGCCAAAAATGTCATATGAACATATATCCTATTCCTTCTAGTTACGAAAATACAAGAGGTTGAAGTTCTACAAATATCACAAAATTTTTTAATTTTTGTAATCAAGGTACTTTCGGAAAACAAGAGTTTTATTGAAAAGTCATACCTTATTTGTCCTAATTAATTTTATTTATTAACATTAACGAATACAATTTAGAGAACAAAACACACAATGACACAATTAAATAGACAAATAAATAAATTCTAAACACAGAACAACATAACAACATGGGAAGGTTGGCGTCTGTTCGGGTATCTGACTTGGTATTCTCTAGACGCGTAACGGGTATTACCATTACCTAATCCATAAATAAAAATCATATCTGCATATTCAGCAGTACTATAACCATCCATTATGAAACAAAAATACAATCAAAAGTACAACAATTTTTAATTGAGACAAATAAGGTATGACTTTTCAATAAAACTCTTGTTTTCCGAGGTACCTTGATTACAAAAATTAGAAAATTTCGTGTTATTTATAGAACTTCAACCTCTTGTATTTTGGTAACTACAAGGAATAAGGCCTATATTCATATGACATTTTTGGCTCAAAATGAGCTCAAGAATAAGCTGTTAAAGTTTGTTACACTAGTCCTGAAACACCCTGTATAAATCCTAGACTTTATACTTTAACGAAAGTAAGCCCATTTTTGCGCTCTTTTATCACCTGATTCCTGTGTAAGGCACAGTTAGTCACGATTTGTAGCCCCCGTACATTCTTACCTACAGTAGTGAGAATACACACACAAAATTTCAGCCTTTATACTTTGACGAATGTCTGGCAGGCGCTGGCTCTTAAGCTGTATTCACATACAACTTATTGCTGTTGCCTTGCAGTGGTCTTGCTGTTGCGTTGCTAGCGTATGATGTTTGACAAGCGCTACAGTGCACATTCGTTCACAATGACTTGTTGCTGTTGTAGTGCTGTTGCCTTGCGTTGCACGAGTTTGTAAACTCCAAACTCAACCAATGCAACAGCAAGGCAACGGTAGCAATAGCCAATTAGAGAGCGCTATGAAAAAGGATAGGTATATATGACAAGTTGACACTTAACCTAAAATATCTTCTAATATTGTGACATTTGTATATGTACATATATTAGCAGAAAATAATTTTGTATGTATTTGTATTATAGTTTTACGTAGCCATTATTAAATTAATTATTACAAGTTACTAGTAAACTGACAGCCCATCAGCGTCGGTAACTAATAAAACTGTATTATTGGTAACAACGAAGTTGAGTCCTATGTGAACGATGTACATACAATACAAATGCAATACAACAGCAAGGCAAGGCAACCGAAGCAAGGCAACAGCAATAAGTTGTATGTGAATACAGCTTTAGTCTATAATCTTTGCCTGATTACCTACTTTTATAGTATGGAGTAAAAATTTATTTATTTATCGAATAAGGTTTTAACTTATGTTTGCATTTCGAAAGCACACCTCTCTGAAGTGCATATTCCTTTGCCGACCTATGTTTCTCCGGATGTAGGTAATAGCCATATAGACGGCCAAAGTCTATTAAAATTAAGACATTTCTTGCATAAATATTAAAATTAAAAATTAATCTGATTTGTTCCACGTAATCTGCATAAAAATAGTCGAAACCATTTCTTTTTCACTATAAAATATAATTAGTAACTTTTACTTAGTATATCAATGTGTAAACGTGAAAAATCAATTTAATAAACAAATAGAACTCGAGTGTTTTTCTAGATGTTTGTTTATTTCCGTTGGCATAGATACTGCAGTTACTTTAGAGATTATCTAATACTTTCTATTACGATTCATGCGTTGTTTAAATAATGTCAGATGGTTTCTTTTATTTTCTTGCTGTGAAAATATAAAAGAAGAGGAAGTACTTTGAATAACGCTTTATGAGAAGAAGCCAAGTGTTTTTATTTCTATGTCATTGTATGTATCTTTAAGAATATCTTTAGAATTGTTATTAATTTATTTAGTTTAACTTTTATGTAACAGCAATAAATGTGATTCAAAATTAATTATCATTATGCAATTATTGATTCCAATTTATACACAAATTTCACTTTTTAATTGTATTTCCTCCAAAATATTTATTAATTATAGACACTAAATTAATAATATACGTAGTGATATAATTTAATTCCTTAACTTTAAGCAAAAATATGAGTTTAAAAAAAAAAGATTTGTTTGATTTTGGTCTGAACTGCATCGTGGTAAAGATAAGTTTTGGAAACGGGGTCATACACTTAAAAAAAAAGTTGTGTTTTTTTACAAATTATACAAATTTAGATCATTTCAGTCACATATTATTCAATATTTCTTATAATTTTTCAACTTTTCATTCTTAATTTCCTTTATGAAGTTTCGCGGTTGCAAAATCGTGACGTCATCTTGTAATAGAATATACAGCATGGCAAGGCAAAAGAGGTATTGGTAACAAATAATAATTTGCTTTTCAGGGTTGTAATAATTACTTATTATTATTAAAATGAACACTCCGATAAATTAAATTAGGTATTCGTTAATTATAACGTTTTTAGACAAAGAGTTTAGGACGTGTTAAAATAAAAATGCTTTAATGTACTATATTTTGTCGCTTGTCGGTAATGTCGGTAGTCTCATTATCACACCTGTCATCTCAAGTCATATGTTACAGTTAACAACGATTTACAAATTAAACTTATGTTTATTATATTTGTTATGTTATTTTGCCCAGGTAATGTGAATAAATTATATTTGTAAAAACCTCTCAGTAAATAACAATGACTGATAACAGTCAATTTGACAGTTGGTGTAGTTCCTCGCTCTCCGCAAGAGCGTGTTTCGTAGAATTACAAGATGACGTCACAAGCGAAAAATTTGAAATGGGATGCCAAATTCAAAAAATCGTATCTTAATAACAAAATGCCTTTTAATATAAAAATTAGTATCTATATTTATAAATTTACCCAAACTTACAGAAAAAAAAAAATAAAATGAAAAAAAGATGTATGACCCCATCATGATATCTTCAGTTCGAATTTCACACTCGTCAAATTATTTCTACATAAAATCCTTGAGGCTTACCCTACCTACAGATGATAAGGAGCTTTTTTTCGATTATTGCAGCACGACATTTTTAATTATTTTTAATGTTTTTATATTTAAATATTTATAGATATTATTTACCGGAAATGCACTCGCAAAAATATATCACATCGAGATCTCACGTTCAAAATAGATGGCTGATATATTTATTGGAATAATTTATATAGAGTAATTTGGGGTCCACTTAAAAAATAAATCCCCTGAATAAAATTGGGGATTATTTGTTACTGAACAAAGGAACAAGTAAATAAGAAATCTCTGTTTACAGTAGAAAATTGTTATTTATAGAACTAGAGAGGAAAGCGATTCTTTTCCCCACTCGAGCGAGAGTGGAAGAAGGGCTTTCCTGTGGTGTTAGACACAATATTTTTTCACGACATGTTTCTAAAAACGTGAGCTTGGACCTAAAATAAACTTTGACAACACAACTGACTGAGTTAGGTTATCAAACGCAAGGCGGTGTAGCAGTGTTGCCAATCTAAATTAAAGTTCTCAAATTGTGATTGAATCTAGAAAAAGGAAAATACATATAAGACATAATTGTAAAATAATTTAAAATGTATATGGAACTAAAATAAGAATTTGCAATAAAATTTGGAATTTATTTATAATTTTTATAATATATTTGTTGTATATAACACTTTATTTTTTTCTCTTTACAGAGCAAATAGTATATTGTGTTATTAGGATTAAAAGTGATACTTTGTTTGATGAGCAATTATTTTGCATTTGCGAGGCGAAGCGTAGCGAAGCCGAGCGAAAGCAAAAATTGCGAATCAGACAAAGGCACTTTTAATCCGAATAACACATACTATTTTTTCTGCAACCAAAATATTTACATTTTAAATTATTAAAATATTTTGTTGAAATATAATTGTAACTAAAAAGATAGCTTTGCTTCAGATTTTGTTTACAATTTTGTTGTTCTGTCAAACTGAAATAATGTCAAATTATTAATAAAAATGTTTCAATGTAACGAATTGACAAGTTCAACGCCGGATGAGGTTAAATCAGCAAAAGAAATAGATTTAAATCTATTGCTACGGAAATCACGTGAAATTTACGAGTGCGCATATAACCGCTACTTACAATAGTGCAAGGAAAAAATATAAAAGTGTATTCGGAAAGTGTTCTATTGATGATGAAATGTTACACCCGGTGGTCGCAATATTCAATGATTAAGGCAACACTAAATCTCCATAATAGCGTAGGTATAGGAAAATTCTCAAAATTATGTCTACTTCGAAAAAGAAAATGACAAGTACATTCCTAAAAAATCATGAGTTTTAACGAAGGAACAAATTGACCAATTCTTGAATAATGCTCCTGGGAATGATTAGTGTTTAACCATGAGGAATAAGAATATAATTCTCTAAATATTATTAATGTTTTTAGGTAGTTTAAATACTGGGAATTTCAAGATCTACAGAAATATAGAATCTACTTTTAAGGCTAGGATTAAAAGTAATTTTAAGGCTAGGATTAAAAGTGTAACCTAGCAACAGTTACATTTTTTTATTAGTAACGAAAACGTCAACTTTTATTACTATAAATAGAATTAAAACCACTAACTTTATAGACGGTTGCAGAAAAAACACTTTTTCCGCACTATTTCGAGAGAAAAACGGTGGGGCAATAATGCTTCAAATAAATGTTGCAGATAATTAAATTTTGACGATTTAACTGACAATTTTTTTAATTTTATTATGAATTTATGATTGATTTAAGTGACAATAAAAGGTTTATAGGAAATGCATAACTTTTCACTTCAAGAAAAGTTATAAATAATTTAATGGAATTTAATTTAATTTTTTTTAAATATTTATTTTTAATAAATAATAAAAGTTTCAACCAAATAATTTCTAGATTCATTTATCTTCTCCGTATGCATAGTGAATAATGTACCTTCTATTGTCACTAAATCAATCACAAATTCGTAATTGACTTTGACGTCATACATTTGTTTATTTAGTTTCAATTCCATGGCTACTATATAGAAGCAATTCTTATACAATTTTAAATCCTATTATTTCGGTTATAAAACGTGCAAAATTAAATGTAATTACTGAATTAGATCCAGAATTTAATTATCTACAATATATTTTAATATTCCACTTGGTATATAATTTTTATTGAAATAAATTATTTAGAATGTATCTATTCTCTTTTCAGGTATATCAAGCTTTATAATTATACAATAATAAATGTATTTATTTAGTTAAATGTGTTCTAATTTTCCATAAAAATCGTGGACGCATTTAATCCGTGTGGCTCTGTGAGTCAGTGATTTCGCCGCCAAGCAAAACTTCAAACTGCATTAAAGAATTTCTAACAAAATTCTATAAATAATTACATAAATGTTTATTCGTATCTTATTTATAGAGATACTAAAAACATATAAAGAGAACACTTTGTAAACAGTGTCCCACTTTCTCGTAGGCCCGCGACTCGTACGAAAAATATGTCACGTCATCGTAGCACGCGCCTGCGCTTCTGCACGCACGCATGCACCCATTGTGAAACAGTTGAACACCGCCGACCGCCGACTGCCGACCGAATCTCAAAAACTAGAAATAAACGCAGCAGACATAACAGAGACATCAACAATAGAAATTCAACTGTCAACAATTGCGTCATAATTAGTTTATATAGGACAGAGGAGTTTTTATGTTTTTCGCTTTTTTATCGAAAGTTCCATAATGTTGTTTTTGATGCTAGAGATCTTAAGATTACGTTTTTATTTGTACAAATGTCTCTACAAATACGAAATTCAAGGGATTAATATTTCATATTTGATAATCAGAAAGAAACTAGAAAAAGCTAGCGTAACTTTCTTTCTATTATGTAGAACCTCAGGTAATTGATTTTTCTTCGATATTGTTTGCCACGAATCAAACCCAAACGTTACTTTGCCTTGTGACGATCGTATGTGGTGATAATATTTATTATTAAATAACTTAGGTTCCGATTTAAATTTGACAGATTCATTTTGATATTCAAAAGAGATTATTTTGCACCTTGTGTAACATTTATAAGGCCCAACATAAGCTATAAAGTTTGAAGGTAAAAGTAGAAGAAAGGCACCTAAAAACTAGGGCTACAAAGGAAGTCTAAGGTTTTAAAACAAAAATATATTAAAAATCAGTTAAAAACCATCAAAATATAATTGAATTGGAGTAAACAATTTATAAGATTACTTTTCGAAAGATTTTCTAAACTATGGAGAAGGTTATTAAGCTGAAAAATTGTTCGAACTAAGTTATATTACAAAATGTAATTATTTAGTGTTCAAAATTTTTTATAAACTTAACTTCAATATATAATATGACTACATTATAAATATATTTTGCCGAAACGTTGTCAACGACGATATAAATTGAAATAAATTTACTTAAAGCCAAGTTATCCAATAACACATATACCCGGTTGCACCAACGTTAGTTAAATTTTAAACTTGGTTTAAATAAATAAAAGCGTATCTAATTTTTGACATCAATGTCAATTACTCCATATGGCATATAACTTCGATTTACTATTTTCCTCATTTTCGAAACTAGATTATTGGTTTGTGATTTAATTTTCAGCACATTTGACATAGTTAAATTGCATTAGGAAAAATCTATTGTACCTTCCGCCATAGATTTCTTATCAAACAATGCAAGAACACGGACCAACACTATCATCCCTTAAAAAAATTGAGTTTTCAATTATGATACATGTCAAAAAATAACATTTTTAAGGCGTTGTTTTGTTTTTCAAAATGCACAGTTTTCTTTAACTTGTTGTAATTCGTAAATAGTGACAGTAAGAGGAAAGCAACAATTGTAGATATTTGAAATATTATTATAATAACAAAAATTGTCAGTAACCCATAATTCACTGAGATATTTCAAAATAACTTGATAGGGCTTCAAGTAAACTACCAGTCCCGGTAATTGGATTATCACCAAAAACTAATCAGCTCTTCCAAAGGGGATACAATTGATACAATATATCAAAATTATAAGTTTAGTAGTTTTTGAGAAACCGTAACTTTAAAGATCCAAATAGACTGACAGACAACACTTACACATAGACATCATCACGAAACTATTAAAATCGTATTCTAGGGACCTTAAAACGTGTTCACTGCTCATCGACTAAAACCTCATTACCGAATTTTTAGTATGATTCCTCCTTCCTTAGAGGATGTTGCGGGAGATAAAAACGAAGTACAAGCCTTTCGTCGTAATAATTCCTACAATGTATTTTTATTTTTACCTATTTGACACACTCAAAGACATTTACAAGTTGGATATCCAGCACACCCGATCTATCACCAATAGAAAATTTGTGGAGGAAAATGTACAGAATATTGCGTAACCATCCGGTAAGGACAAAAGAAGAATTGAGTGAAAAAATTATGGAACAACATAAATTTACAGATATAAAAGCTTTCGTACAAACCATACCAAAATATTAATGTTTTTATTGCAAGAAACAGTGACTGCACTTAATGGTAAATCTATAAGATGAACTAATATGACGGTAAACACGAATTTTCTTACTCAAGTTAATTTACAAATAAAAATTAAATTTTGATGCAACGATGTTACCTTCTTGTAATAAATAGCAATCAATTTACTATATTCAATATAAATTTTCTTGTATTTTATTATATTTAAATGTATTTTTAATTTTTTTAAAACTTCAACAATTTTAATCGAGCATCCTACCATCGTTACCAACTTTCAAAATATATTCAAATACAAATCCAAACAAACATGGTACCTTACGCAAAGAATGAACTAAAAATTAAAGATTCCACAAAAAAAGATGGAACATATCATGGCAATTGTCGAAGTATAATACAAGTTAACAAGTTTAATATATAGAAACATGAAATGGCGCTGGGCAAGTCACATCCTAAGAACCAATGATGACAGACGGACCCGTTGTATTACAAATTAGATACAAAGGAATAATAAAAGAAGACAAGTAAGACAAATAAGAATATGGGAAGATGACATCTCGAAAGCGATAGTTAGTACATACTGTAAACGGTTTTTGCGTTTATTACGATTAAATATTGCAAACGATATTAAGAGATTTCAAACTAAGTAAATGGTTCATTGTTAGTTGTTCGTGGAAAATTCTATTTCTTTAGTATTTCAGTTCTGTTCCCGCCTAATCAGCGGATGTCAATATGTTGTAGGAAATATGCGAGAGTAGTGCCCAGTTAGAGTTATTTTGAGTGCCACTGTCTCATCCCTTAAGTAATAAATTGTGAACCTTGGGCAGTGAGCACCACTTGCATTTTGGCTTTTCTTGTGAAATGTTGAAAGAATTACTACACAGTTTAAGGGATCCTCTCGAATGTATGTATAGTTTTTGTGAAGTTTATTTTGTGAGTTCATGCAAGTAGATTTGAGTTTTATGTATGAGTATTGTTAAAAGCAAATGTTATATTAGTTTCGATCCTTGAAAGTTATTGTAAAAGTTAGTGAGTAACCGATACTTTGGATTATATAGCGTCGAATTATTCAGCTCGTACAAGTATTTGATTTATATAATTTTTTTTGCTTGTTCGTTATTAAATATTATATAATTTTGTTATTGTTGAACACGTGTTTGATTCCCGCCTGCGCACATTTTTCCCGCCATTTGATCAGAAGTCTTTTTCTGAATACTCTTCGGAATCGAGTTAAAATATTCCGTGGTGGCCAGCGACTACGCTACCCTTGTTTATTCATTTAATCAAGTAAAACCCTTTCGTATGTCAGTTACCTCTTGGTACCAAGTGCGAGGTACCTGTTACAATACCCATGTATGTACAAGACAGAATCGAGAGAAGTAGACGAAACTGGAACAGGACTTTATCCACCGGTACACGATTCTTATTATTATTATTATATTGAACAAAAATTGTTATCAAGGATTAAAAACTGTGCTTCATTTTCTGGGTTACCAAATCATTCTATATCTACAGGGTGAGTAAATCCCAGGAAACGCTTATCTCCATTTCATCACACATATACAGTGAGTTGCATCAAAACCCAGTCAAACTCTTTGTTTATACACGGATAAAAAAAATGCAACTCATTTACTGGGCGACCAAAAATCACGCCACATAGTGACTAACTCACTAACGCAACATCTACGGAGCGCTGTGGTTAAGTGCACTACTTTGAAGCAATTAAACAGATAATGAGACGGATTTGAGTAATGTTCAGTTCCTTAAAAATTTCCATTCGGAAAACCGCATAATTAATCATAATTTACCGTTATTAATTTCACCTACAACGAATAAACACAATAGTAAAAATATTGAAAATCATACGATGGATAGAATCTCCCGGTGACGAATTTACCAAATATTTGTGGAATTTTATTTTACCTTTCTCTACTACGCACTATTTTTAAATACCGAGAATTTTCCTCTCAGTTACGCAGCGTTGCGCAATGTTAAATAATTGATAAATATAAATTGAAATAATTAGAAATATTTGTAATGTTTATTAATCTATTTCCTTTACTACGAGATAACACGGTAGCAACACAAGGACACATGATGGTTTTATATTTAAATTTATATAAAGGAGACAAATAACGGAGAAGCAGTCAATTTATTAAAAATTTTACAACACCGTTATTTGTCTCCTTTATACATCTTCCAGTCAAGAAATCATCTCACTTATTAAATTTATATATTTAAAGCAGGATTTCTCAATTCAGGATCAATTGCTGGAGTAGTATGATAACTAGAGAGCGGATTACATGCACGAAAAAAACTGAATTATATGCGCATATATATGCACAGATTTTTTTAGAAATATGCACTATATATGCACAAATATTACAATGTATGCAGCAAAATATGAATTTTTTTTTAATTATTAGATAAAAAGTATAAATGAATGCATTATGAATTTTATTGCACAATACAGTCTTAATCCTAATTCACAATATCACAATTAACAAATATACTACTAATATACATATAAACTAAGTCTAGAAACTTAATACTATAAGATTATGACATATTTACATAATTACAATAAAAAATTAATCAAAATTTTCTAAAAAAAAAAGCGAAACATAAGTAAAAGATATATCCAGCTTAAAATTCTCGGTCTTATTTTCATTGTACCCACTTTTACCAGCATTCGTGTATACAATGAATACCTACCGTTACCGTTACAGGGATTTCCCTAGAAATATTAGTTTATTGGTTTGTGAATTTGCATATTGTATTGTTTATTGCTTTTTGCGGGAAATATCAATGTGCATTACCAGAAATTTCAGATTGTTTATCACTAGACAAGGCCTTAAAAATATTGAAATATGCAATTATATGCAACTTTTGTAAAAATGTACATAAGAATGCCCAAATATGAAATATATACATACATACATACATACATACATAACGTCACGCTATGTCCCACTTAGTGGGGTAGCACGATCCCAGAAAAACAGTCAACCAACAATCAACCTTCTCCAAACATTCCTATCCTGACACACCACTTTCGCCTCGTCCACATTCATAGTGCGATTCATACATGCTCGTTTATTCTTCACACTCGGAATCATTCGTTCACGCAACAAACCATCAATCATACCCAACCAGTTATTCCTCGGACGCCCACGCAATCGTTCACCTTCAATCTCACCCACATATATTAGTTTCACCAACCTTTCATTCGACATTCGCTCAACATGTCCAAACCACCTCAACTGACTCACTCCCACTTTCTTAACAACATTCTTCTCAATCTCACACTTATCATACACCAATGTATTTCGTATACGATCACGTCTCGTATGCCCACATACACCTCTCAAATATCTCATTTCCACAGCAGCTATACGTCGTTCATGCTTCTTCATATATTCAATCAGTAATTAGCATTAATTAATTCTAATCAATGTAATTCGTCCAGATAACTGATTTTATTTAAAGATATGCAAAAATTAAAATATTTGCTCTCTAATGATAACAATAAGTAAATATATTATCATGCCATTTACTCATTTTTGGTATGGCACTCTGCTTTCGCAGATCCTCGTAAGTTAATATTGAGAAGCTTTATACCGCGTCCTAACTTCATATTCGATCTATACATTATATAGGTATAGGCCGACTTGCTGTAAACACTTGATAGGCGACCTGACCTAGCTTAGGTCAAACCTCTTTTTTAATGTGACCTGCCCCAACTTACGTCACATTTAAATGTGTGTAAATGCGTAAGTGTCCTAAAGTGTTCTATAAAAACTCTGTAGGTAAATCCGTTGACTGGTATTATGATTTTGTTAACATCGCTTTTTATAAATTGTGTAAGTGTAAATAGTTGAAATATTATATATAAAAATTATTGAAAGCTCATATTCCAAAGCTAATCACCTAATTCTTGCAAAGTCTACTTGAATAACCGCACACATTTCACTAGTGTTTTCGCGATCTAAAGTACAAGATAAAATGACATTTGCTACCGTCAAATACATTCATCCACCTGGCGCGTAAAACTGCCGTTTACTTATACCGGGCAGAAAATTGGAATGTGGAGTATAGGGATTTCAATGCTATTTTTACTTTCTTATACAAAGTATAAGGAATTTTAGAATAACGAAAAAAATCGCTGACGAGATTTTTGCGGAAATACATATTTTTACATCAACTGAATTCGTTAAGACCTATTTCTCTATGATGTCTATGTGTGAGGATGGATGGATGGATGTCCGTGTGTGCAATATCTCATGAACGAGACAAGATATGTAAACGAAACTAAGAATTTATAAGTTTCATGAAAAAATGAAGAGCTGAGTTGATTTTGAATGAAATTGAAAAACAGGAAGAGGTAGTTTACAGGACACAAAACAATAAATTCCATTTTTTGCAAAATAGAATCGGTTGTGAGAAAAAGTTTCATGTGAAAGAAAAAATATTTGGGATATAAAATGTTATTTGCACTTTTCTTGTACATCCTTCTAATTATGAGTCAAACTAAATTATATATTTAAGAATATATTTCGAACGAAAAATATGTTACATTTCATAAAACAATTCTTGATTTATTTATTTATTTAACAGAAAGAAATAAACTCTCAAGTTTGCCTTCATTACAATTTTCTACGAAATTTCTACTTCAATAAATAAATACAAATCTGTTTTCTGAAATGCCAAATATTTTTCGTTTTCATACTTACTAATTTTTCATGGCCGTGTTACAATTTTTCGAATAAACTTTAATTTTTATTTGTTTGTTATTGGACTTCCTAAATTAAAATACGCTAATTAGTGGTAGAAAGCTAAACTAACCATAAGGTACATATATTTCATTGTATTTTGAAATAAATTGTTATTTTTTAAAAATTAATAACAATAGTAGTTATTTTAAGAGTATTCCAATAAGTATAACATTTGTTTAAGCCGAATGATTTAAATAAGATGTAAAAATGTAAGGTTCATTGTATTTGTAGATTATAGGTTAAGATTGAAAAAACCTATAAATAAAGGAAAATTTGCAGTATGTATGGCAATAGTTCTGCTGCCAATAAAAGTAAACTACCAATACTAATGCAAGCATTCGCCATCATATCATACAAAACACAGATGTCTGGTCGCTTAAATAGGATTTAATATTAATTAAATCTTATTTTTGTCCTCATAGAAGTTAGTGGAAGGTAAATCACGGAGAGAAAATAACTGTTGGCTGTACGATTTGAACTTAAAAATCTCATGATCCACGGAGATTTGCTTAAGCAAAATGCCCCAGTCAAAAATGAGTTAGGTTTCATATTAATCCTTTTCATAAGCTTAACATTTATTGCAGGTTCCCACTTTTAACTAGTTGATTTTTGTATATATGTTTAAATATCTAATAATATCTTCTTTCAAATAAATTGAATTTTATAGTCATTGCATATAACTTGAAGTGTTTCATTGCCACGTGTACCACAAAGGGTTTAGGTTTAGGTTTTATTTACCAAAACTGGGTTGTTTGCTAACAATTAACGAAAGCAATTGTGACGAAGAAGAGCGTCATCGCAAGGGTAGTGATTTTTACAATAGTTTGAAAAACAATGTTTGAATGAACGGAATAAAAATTTGGACTGATTAAAAGCAAATCCTTAAATGGTGTTTGATAAGATAATTTGCTGAATGTACGATTATTCATCGAGGCAATGAAGGAAAATAAAAAAGATGTCTAACACATTACCTTTCGCAAATCTATATTGTATCCAATGGATAATTCCATGACAAATTTGCCTAAATTTTATCGATACCTCCCGATTCGTTTCAAATCTCTCATATTTATTCATTTTCATCTAAAACCAAGGAGAAATAACTTTATTTGTACATATGTAGTCAGTTTCGGATTGAACATATTCACATTTAACAGGTCTTAGTCCTCTCTACAGAGCACTTGCAAAGAAAATTTCAGAAAACTGATACGAATGCTCCAATTGATGCTGATTTCGGTTTTTTCGATAGATTAGACCTTAATCTTATAAGATCGCGAGATATCAGATGTCAAAAATCCCTTTCATTGCAAAAAAAATTCATTTCTGAAATATTCCATCTCATAATTGGCTTGAATTTAGGTAAATTGTAGGGAAAGACTTGAATTTTAAGGATTGCTTTTTGAGTTTAAAAAAAAATTCGACTGAAGTTGAATAACAGTATTTTCACAGGTAGTCTACATGATCCAACAAAATTTTTATAATTGATTCGTAATTTTGAGTAATTTATGGTCAAAATATCTAGAACGAATCTGGAGGGGTCGACAAAATTTTAGCAAATTTGATATGTAACTACCCACACTTTTAGAAAACAAATACTTCGTTAAATATACTCCATAGGTAGTACTAACCAGTGGGGTCTTTCACCATTTTTTTTATGTAACTTTATCTATATTGAAGACTATCTACACTTTTAAAAAGTCTTAATTGTCATAGTAGAGGTGTTGTTGGATCTAAAACAGTACAGATTTAATTAATTTTTGTTACATAAATGTTCTATTTTATTGTAATAATAATAATAAAATAAGTAAAAAATATATGACGACAATTATTTACAATTTGTACTGTTTTAGATCCAGCAACACCTCTACAATGACGTCACAACATTTCAAAAAAATCATTGTGGCTCAATGAATAACAATTAAGACTTTCTAAAAGTGTAGATAGTCTTCAATATAGATAAAGTTTCATAAAAAAAATAAAAAATGAATGATGAAAGACCCCATTAAGGGTAGTATAACCATATTTTTCGCTGTTCCCAATTTATTTTTTCAGTTTGTCATCAGATATTCTGCGTATACTGCAAATAAACTCCAATTTACGTCAACAAGCAAAAAGATACCTCCTGCTGGTATCGCGAATGCGTGTAGATAATCCGATAGCATTTAATTCCGAGTGCGGTTACAATATGACGAATTCTTTGAAGGTGAGTCGCCTGCTAGTCTCGGACAGTTTCCTCTGCACGTTTGCGCACCCACAACTCTATCCCGAGCCGTGTCACATTGCACGTAGCTTGGTTAATTCGTGCGTCAATCACGCGTAAAGCAAAATACAATCTTCCTCCTTCTACTCGGTTAATCAACCGCCGAAATTCTGTATATTTTAGTGAGAATTACAAGAAATACTCAAATACAATTAAGTACGTATCATCCACAAGCACTTTTTTAATTTTTAGTTTTAGTGTAAATTTTCCTTGTCCATGTTTTAAATTTAGTTTTTTTTCCTAGTTGTATGTTTTAGTAACAAACTCCAAACTTTTAAGAACTAAAAATGTATACTTGACACAGTAGTTCGTTGTGAATTCGCCAATAATACAGTGTGTTTTAATTTCAAACCTCTCACCATTGATATGTCGAGAAGTATAAAAGCTAGGACTTTGATTAAATTAGATAAAAGTTGTCAAATTTATAATATTTAAATAGAAAACCATTTTTGATGTTGATTTTTTCATGATTAAATAATCCCTTAACTATCGCGTATTGAGAAAAATCTCTCAAATAAAAAGGGCGCACATTTGTACTGCCTAACCAATAGTGTAAAAAATATTTTTCTGTGGTTCATATTCAAGATTACTTATACTTATATAATCTTAAATTGAACTAATAGTAAAAAATATTATAATAAAATAGCTTATTTTTTTTTTCTAGGATTGCTATGTGAGCTATTCATCTTTTGTTTATATAATTATATTTATTATTTCATTAATATTATTTTCTGTAAATTTCCAAATTATTATCAGTTCTGCGATATTATAATTATGTATAGGTATAGTGGCTTATGAAACTTGCTAGATCATTTTGTTGGATCAATTTCCGGTTCTTTTTTTTTTTGACTCTTGTAGTTAGATTTCTCATCATCTTCTTTTGTTTTGTTTTACTTTTTTAGTTCCTGCTGCTTTTTAATCTTCTTCATAAAATTCCTTTAGCCATGTTAATCCGGGTCTGCCTCGTTTTCTTCTTCCTCCTGGGTTTCATTCTAGTACTGATTTAATTGCATCCTTTCTTCCGCTCTCCATATTTGTTCAAGCCATCTGACTGTTACCTTATCTTTTTCACTATGTCTTCTCCCTCCAACTCTTATTCATTTTCATAGTTTTTTTTTTATTTTGTGTTCGTTTTAAGATATCGTTATCGTTCTCATTGTATTTCGTTTCTTCACATACATACACACATAACATGACGCTATGTCCCACTTAGTGGGGTAGCACGAACCCAGAAACCCAGTCAACCAACAATCAAACTCCTCCAAACATTCCTATCCTGACACACCACTTTCGCCTCGTCCACATTCATAGTGCGATTCATACACGCTCGTTTATTCTTCACACTAAGAATCATTCGTTTCTTTATTCTTAAATATTTTTTATCTTTCTTTGTCAATGTCATAGTTTCAGAATCGCACATTACCATTAAATATATTAAATTTATTATGAAATTTCCTTACTCTATATTATTCATGATAGTTGAGAACATGATCAAAACGCATTCAAAATAAATATTCGGCGAAAATTTTGCCATCGATTTTTGCGTGATTCCTATACTGCCTTATATAATACAGGGTGTTACATACATTTTTATTTTGTATTTTCTCAAATATTTTGTATTATTTGGTAATTACATGTGAATATCATTGAATTCAGAAAAAAATCTGATGTGGCCAGCACATAACCTCCCGCCCAATACTACTCTTAAACGGTACAAAATAGTATTTGATGATGCAGAAACATACCTTCTTATTTGTTTATTTTCTAATTATATTTGAGAATTTTTATTTTCTTTCGTATATTTATTTAATTTTTTGACATATATTTCACTAAAAGAATACAACTTCACAATCACAATGACATGTGTCACATTTCGTAAATAAATTGAAAATTTTTAAATGTTTCCATGGTGTACTAGGAATGCAAGATTTGTGAAATCTAATTTCTTTATTTTTAATTATCTCTAAATCTAATGAAAATTAATAAAATTAGTGTAATCAAAACACATGTAAAATTAAATATTCTTCAACTTTCAAAATAACATCAATTGTTGAAAAAGCAATTTTAACCGTGTTTTTCACGAAAAACTGTTAAGGGCTTCAAGTAAACTGCTACTTCCGGTTGACCAATTTTATCCAAAATCTAATCAGCTCTTCATTTAAATATAAGAAGCAATAATTCACAAAATTGTATTTTTTGGTATTATAATATTTGAGTTATGCGAGACGAAAAAATTGCCACAGACTACACACATACATACATACATACATACATACAGACATCATCGCGAAAATAGTAAAATCGTATTGTAGGGACCCTAAAACGTGCTTATTCATTGAAAACTCACTACCCAATTTTTTGACCAAAAACAATACCTCCCTTACCTACAGGTAGGCGGGAGGTAAAAATACTGAATCGAATAAGCAAATAAAAAAGTAGGTTGCCATTTAAAATAAGAAAGTTGCACCCCGTATTTTAAGAACCACTGGTCTAAAAAAATTCTTGTTTCGCTCATTTTAATTGTCTTATAATATAGAAATTGTTTGCTAATTTAACCGACCTCGTAGCTCTTGTAGTTCTCGAAATAGCAATAGTGTACCACTTAAAATGAACATCCTGTATACAAGAAACCTAAAACTCCATATAATGGTGACAATTATAGTAAAATATGTCGCAGTTGCAGCGCTCGGCGTCCAGTCTCTAGATAAAAACTAAATAACTGGCGTGATGATAAATTTTGAAAGTGCTTGTCAATCAAAGTTACCAAGCATCCAGTAAGAATTTCATCAAACAATCGTGTACCTATTCCAACATATCGCCTCTAAGCGGTAAAATCTATCATAAAAACTATAATTATAATAAACAGGTACGTGTAAATGAACAAGATATTTTCACGCAGAGTTAATGCAATCTCAGCTGGAGTGCTTGTAGCTGCAGTGCCGTGGATATAATTACAAACAGGAGTGCGTACAATCTCACTAACTCGCGAACGTACTCATTACGGTACCTAATGAGTGCTACTAAGTTGGAATAGCGCTAGTAGCAACACTGTGAACGCCTAATCATATGCGGTTTGATATGTGCTGCAGGAAAAATTGGGAAATTATTAGTTTGTGGTTTAATGGATTGCTACTAGTCATATATCTTTCAAATGAAAAAGGTGAAACTTTAACTAAGAAAATATTGTTTATTTGAAATCGGCACTAAAGTGCTCAAAAATCGTCATTAAAAGCTCAGAAATCGTCACTAAAGTAACCCATTATATGACGATTTTGAGCTACCCAGTGTTGGCAACCGTTAAATAATTATTGTACAATTAGGGTAATTTTGGCAGATACACTGACGTACTATAGTAAATTTGGACGTAACATGAAACAAAATTTGTAAGAAGAGTTAACTAATTAATTCCGATGACGAAATTGAGGACAAAACACATAATTTTGAGTGTTATTTACGATAACTTCACTTCTGGTTGGTAACACTGACTGTCAGTTTCAATGGAGGGTTATGATTTTGACGTCACAGATAAGAAAGAGAAAGATGAGGTAAAAGTTGAGATGGAAGTTCATAACACAAACATCCATGTTTTGACGTTTGATATGGTGTTAAACAAGGTTATGTTTTTATTTTTGAAGTTTATTATTTAAGTAACTTAATAAATTTAATACTTGCCATATACCTTTATAGTAATAAAGGGAGTTACTATGCACAAACCATACACAAACTTTATTTTTTATATTTAGCATCATTTTAAGAACTGTCATTTTGACAGCGTTTTGTTTGTGTTTCGCCCATGTGAATTTCATCGTAGTTCAATGAAAACATCAATAGATGGCAGCACGAAAATTTGCTTCTGTATAACCCTCCATTGACAACTGACAGATGTATAAACTTAACCTTATGTAGAAATTTTTTTACAGTTTTTTCGAATTATAGATTTCAAATAAAACTTAATATGTACCTCGGCACTGAAGTTCCTTTTTATCACTCACATGCTTTATTTTCCTCTGCCCTACGAGCTTCGGCAACTAAATTCCATATTCGTGATAAAAAATTTAATTTCAGTGCCTTGATACATAAATAACCATTTCTGCCAATTGACATTAAAGATGACACTTCACGGACTGCTAACAGTCACTTTTATGCCTAGGCTGTAAAAATATTTTACATAACAAACGCTCCACAAACGCATAGCAACTGTCAATAAATACAGAGCAACCGTTCAACACATACATGGCAACGAAATTTGAAAGCGTAAACCTTCATAATATCTATATAAAATAATCACTAAATTAATATTAATTCCTGATCGGCAAAAAAATTATGTGTTCAACTCGGATTCAGCCTCTGCTGAAAATCTGGTATTTTGATGCCTAGTTCAACAAATAACTATTATTGTCCTTCATTGAAATGACGGAAAGTAATCTATTCTTAGTTCCTAAACTTCTAATTCTGCTAAGCTATAACGATATTTCTCTTTTAACTGCCGTTTATCAGGCAATAGGATTGTAACTGTCCAATGTTTACAATTTTTATTTTAGTATTATGAAGTATAAGTAAGTACCACAATCACGAAAAAAAAAAACGAAAAAGATTATCACGGACATAGATCTTTTAAGGTCCCTTGATTTCGTTTTAACCTCACAGAGGAGAGCTGCACTAAAATATCAAAAATTAATTTTGAGGGATCGTCAATTGTTTATATTAGTTTAGTAGTATCAAATTATTTTTATTTACATACATATACATACATACTTAACACTACGCTATATCCCACTTAGAAGGGTAACACGAACCCAGAAACACAATCAACCAACAATCAATCTCCTCCAAACATTACTATTATGACCACTTTCGCATCGTCCACATTCATAGTGCGATTCATACATGCTCGTCTATTCTTCTCACTCGGAATCATTCGTTTACGGCATAAATCATCAATGGGGTCGTTCACCTTTTTTTTATTTATTTATTTTTTTTTAATGAAACTTTATCTAAATTGAAGACTATCTACACTTTTAAAAAGTTTTAATTGTTATTCATTAAGCCACAATGATTTTTTAAAAATGCTGTGACCTCATTATAGGGATCTCAAACAGTAGATATTTAAATAATTTTAGTCACATAAATGTTCTATTTTATTGTAATAATAATAATAAAATAAGTAAAAAAATATATGACTTCAATTATTTACAATATGTACTGTTTAACGTCACAACATTTTTAAAAAAATCAGTGTGGGTTAATGAATAACAATTAAGACTTTTTAAAAGTGTAGATATTCTTCAAATTAAATCAAGTTTCATAAAAAAAAAATTTTTAATGGTGAAAGACCCCATTATACCCAACCACTTATTCCTCGGATCCCACGCAATCGTTTACCTTCAATCTTACCCGCATATATTAGTTTCACCAATCACTAATCTTTCATTCGACATTCGCTCAAAATGTCCAAACTACCTCAACTTCCACTTTCTTAACAACATTCTTCTCAATTTTACATTGACCATACACCAATATATTTTACATTCCGTGCAAATATGTAAAGGAAGTAAAATTTTCGGTATTGTGTTTTCAACCCATTTTAATATCATAAGAATACTATTTTACTATTTTCACGATGACGTCTGTATGTAACAATTATTTCCGACTTTAATCTATTTGTACAGTTCAAAAATTGCTTAAGGTCGCCGTCTAATACAGTCAATCGTAATTCCAATAGTTTGATTGAAGGAATTGTTATAAACAATTGTACTTTTGTCTATTGATTTTAGGAAATGCATATCTTTGGTTTGCACTTATATTCAATTTTTTTCAACAATAATTGCATTGTTTATAACAATAAATACTGCAGAATCAGCAAAAAAAAATGGGTTCTAAGTATGTGCAAACTATGAAGAAAAATATTTTATAATGAATAATGAAAAGAAAAATTGAATAAAATAAGTAATTGTTGTAAACGAATGGAATTAGAATATTGCCGTTTTACACCGATTGACTGGCTTAGCGAGATCTAAGCAGGTGTCACTGCTTCACAGCAATTGGCGGGTTACACTACACTGATGAGCCCCAATAAGAGCGAAACGCGTCTGTAGCTACCGATTGATTGGCTTGGCCGGTCTCTGTGAATTAATAACTTTGTTATTATTCTAAGACTGTATTTTATGAAACAGTTGACAATTTTTATTGTCTTTATATTTTTAATATAAATGTTTCATAGACTGTTTTCGATTTCTGAAAGTAGATTTTATTGATAACTAAATGAAAAGATTTTTGGTTTAAGTTCAGTATTTTATTTTTTTTTATTCAATGTTTCAAATTACTATACATAATTATTCATCAAGAAAATAAGTTAACAACATAAACAAGTAAATAGAATCTGTAATTAAATTTTTCATTCTGATTTACTGTATTCTTCTACTTATAGATTTCTATTGGGCTTCCAAAATTAAAATACGCTAACTAGTGGTAGAAAGCTGAACTAACCATAAGGTACATAAATTTCATTGTATTTTGAAATTATTTGTTATTTAAAAAAATTAATAACAATAGTAGTTATTTTAAGAGTATTTCAATGTAAGTATAACATTTATTTAAGCCGTATTATTTAAATAACATATAAAAATGAAAGGTTCATTGTATTTGTATATTATAGGTTAAGATTGAATTTTCTCCAAAAAAAACCTATAAAAACAGGAAAATTTGCAGTGTGTATGGCAACAGTTCTGCTGCCAATAAAAGCAAACTACCAATACTAATGCAACCATTCGCCATCATAAGATATCAACAAGATGAATTTGACATGTGCCTTTTGAGAATTGTGATCAACGACATCTCTTGATAATTTGGAAGCCCAATAGCTTCTTTTAAGAGTACCATTTGCAAATTTCGATCTTGCTCTTGCTAAAATTTATGTATCTTCAAAATTTGTTCAATGGCATGATTAGACACAGCAGTAACTCAAAAATATATAGAAAATAGGAAAATTTGGAGACTTGGTTTTCTTTTTAGCTTGACACCTATGAGATTTCGGGATGAAAACCTAATCACACTAATCCTAAATAATATTTCTCGGCATCTCGGGAACAAAGACAATCCACAGAGTCTTGACGACGACAAATCGTCAGTGTGACACGACGGCGGGTGTGGGTGGCTGGCTAAGTGTGTCAATCGTGACTCGCGAGTCACCACCCCCACAGCGCTGCCTCCAACACTACAATAACATTGCAAGCGAGCACACAGACACAGACGATGAGAATGAAAGTGAAATCAGACACACCAGAACGCTGCAGCACACTCAGACTGGCCGAATCGGATGTTGATATAAAGATCATGTGTGGTTTATATTTAAAACACGGATATTAATTAATAAACTGTTAGCATTGCGCTTTATTTCTTGCATCCTGCACATATAGGTACCGTGATGTTAAGCAAAGATGTAACATTTACTTTTCTATTACTCTATTCAATTATTATTATTGATGTATAACCTACTATAGACACTAACTATACCTGAAGTTTTTTTCTTTTATTTGCATGTTATAGTTAGATATTATAATGATCTGCAGGAATGTATTAAACGGTTTTTACTTTCTTATACAAAGTATAAGGAAGTATTGTAATCACGAAAAAAATCTCTAACGAGATTTTTGCGGAAATACATGTTTTGACGTCCACTGAATCCGTTAAGACCAATTTCTCAATGATGTCTGTGTGTGAGGATGGATGGATGGATGGATGTATGTCCGTGTGCGCAATATCTCATGAACGAGAAAAGATATGTAAACGAAACTCGGAATTTATAAGATTCATGAAAAAATGAAGAACTGAGTTGATTTTGAATGAAATTGAAAAACCGGAAGAGGAAGTTTACTGAACACACAGGAGAATAAATTCCATTTATTTCAAAAATAGAATCAGCTGTGAGAAAAAGTTTTAAATGAAAAATGTTAGCAAAAATATTTGTAATAAAAAATGTTATTTGCACATTTCTTGTACATGCTTCTTATTTTGAGAAAAACTAAATTATGTATTTAAGAATATTTTCTATAATCTTAGATACAATGGGAACAAAAATCAAAACATTTTTAATATCTATGTGTCAAACGTGTCAAAAATTAGTAATATTTGTATTATTAGTTAGAAAGTTTTGAAGACTAGATATTAATTAATTTCTATTTTATAATAAATTCATAGTTAAAATGAGAACAAAAAATTAAACAGGTTTAACATCTACAAATAGAATAATTTTCAAAATAAAGGAACAAGTCTTACGTGTTCAGTTGGTTTTATTTGTATAAGAAAGTAGTGTGGTGTCCACACCAGATTTTTTTTTAGGTAAATAATGAAAAGTTTTTTTGTTCAAGTTTTGTAATATCTTTTCATTTATTACTATAAGTTCTCAAAGCTTTTTTAACGTAATAAACCGTAGGGATAATTTTCAATAATTAAAAATTATAATTCTTACCAATAACATTAAATTTATACCAATACAAACTAACTAAAATAAATTTATTGCTTGCTTAAACCTGGGATATTTATTTCATGATAAATGAATATTATTAATAAATTGTAATCCATATAACATATTATACAGGAAGGGAGAAAAGAAATTTTTTTCCAGCAGAGTAAATTGAAGCACGAGGCGCAGGCGAGGGCTACAGTACGTCAAGGGGAAAATATACTTCTCTCTTGCGTTGTATATACTATTTTTTCACGACCCCATGATTTATGATGGTATCAATGTATTTTAAATTTATTTGAATTGTAATATAATATATAATAATTACCGTGGATTTGTTTAATTTTGATAATTTTTCAGATTATTTGCGCACTTTTCCTCACGACGGGAGAGAAAGTATACAAATTTCCCGTAGATATGAAATTGGCTGTTTCTGTAATGATTTTGGTATCATAGAAACCTAGTTTCTCTCCCGGACGAAAAAAAAAACGCTTTAATACTTCTATTAATATTTCTCAAACTATAACCATAATTGTACCAAGAAATCATTCAAATTTTGTCTTTTTTAGTTAAATTATCATGAGTTCATGTATTACTGTCACATTTGCATGTTTACTGTCTGGTAACTGAAACTTTACAGCATTTATATTATTTGTGGTACACTATCGTTGCAGTGCGTACACGTTAACTTCAAGCCACCTAGCCTAACAAACTGATGGGCTTGGTGGCTTGAAGTTAACGTGTACGCAATCTACTACGCAATATTTTAATAACATTAGATTCACAATATAGTTTTCTGCATTCATTTTTGAAAAATGTTGTTAGGAATGTCAACAAAACAACATTGGCTGCTATCATTTTTATTTTTTAAGACCAAAGCCTGATTGTTCTTAAGAAAGAAAGCATGGAAAAATAAAACAAACTTTCGTCCTAAATGCAACTCGGGTATGAAATAAACCGTTGCACGTCTTACATCCGTTAATAAATTTTCACGGTACTCATTTCGAAATTCATCAAACAATGTATGCGTACCGTAAAACAAAAACTCATTTATCTGAAACTCAAGGTATATAAAGGGAGGTATTGTGAAGGGTAAATATTTTCTATATTGAGGTTTTAGCTAGAGCATATCTGCATGTGACGATATTTTCGTCGACTATAACTAAAATTCTATATTTATAATTTCAATATTTAAATTAGGAGTTAATTAAATTCTTATAGCAAACCACTAACCAGAAATGGTAGTTTAGAGGGCCTATAAGGTTTTTGGAACATATTTCAGTAAATAATTAACTTATTTTAAATTTTCTTATATTTAAAAAGTGTAAAATTATTGGTAATAACTTTTATTAAAAATATTTCTCTATATGTTGCACTGTTTAAAAATATAAAAATTTGGGAGGTTTTGGGGTTTACCTATCTCAGATTATTTTTAAATAGTTCTCTTGAAAAGTTAATCTGTATGTGCTTTATTCTTTAAAATAACTGATTACCAACAATAGTTATTTGTCAAACTAGAGAGGAAAGTGCTTCTTTTTCCCCCTCGAGTTCGAAGTTTGCCTCATGGACGCAGCGAATGAGGCATTTCGAACGAGAGTGGAAGAAGAGCTTTCCTCTCGTGTTAGATACAAAAAATTTTTCACATGTTTGTAAAAACGATTTGCTCGAACCTAAAATACACTTTGGGAACACAACTGACAGACTGACTCGTTAAAAGTTAGATCAGATACAAGACGGTGCAGCAGTGTTGCCAATGAACCAATCTTAAATATCTTTAATAAATTGTCAAATTTGTAATTAAATAAGAAAAAGAAAAATATAACACATAATTGTAAGACAATTTAAAGTATGTATATCACTAAAATAAGGATTTTCAATAAAATTAGGAATTTATTTATAATTTTTATAATATATTTTTTGTAAATAACATTTATATTGGGAACACTTCTATATTTTCCTCTCTAGAGAGGAACAACACATTTTCCTCACTATTTCGGGAGAAAACAGTGGGGTTTCCAAACATGTCGTGACAAAAAGTGATTTTATCATTTACCCATTTTTGTTGTAGTATGCTTTAACAGATCTCGGCAAAAGGCATATTTTTGCACGCGAACTGCACTTATAAACCGTCAAATCACTATATCCAAATATGCTAGTGGAAAGAGGACCAAAGGAATAAGATTAATAATGGCGTCGTAACTTTCATAATTCGTGAAATCCCAATGGTAAGTTTAAAATAAGAAACAACCATTACTCGTATGATAGAATAATTGGATTATTAATTTCCAACAAAAAAATGAATTCAAGATAAAACTTCGTTAATAAGTGGTGATAGTGAAACCATCGCATGATGCATGTTCATGGGACGAAGATGAGGGATCACGATCAGTATCGGTTGGTTATTTGGGGCTGACCTGGTTTCGATCTGCCTCTCGCCGTTGCGTTTTCAGTTTCGACGTTATGCAGTTCTAAAAGTGGACTCTCACCATCGCTACAGTCGCAGTCGCAGCCTCCTCAGGCGCCACCAATTTTTACTACTCATAAGTCACCTCCCGTCAACCTACACCGAAATTCTCAGAACTCACTAATATTCTTAATTTTAGATAAGATAAATTGTATCTGGACGGAAATAAATAGAAGTAGCACCATTGATTAAATAATATATTACTTAATCGATGGTATTACTTTTGTTAGGGCATTCTGCTCTAGCAGATTTCGGCAAGTGATACATGATACCCAGAGATTTAAAAACAAATAACACAAATAAAATGGAGAACAAGGGAAAAGGATGATGAACAGACCCAGCAAATCTGCCAGATTACGATTTATTATTTTTATGGGACACCTTACAAAGAAACACTTTAATCTAAGTTATACTTAAAATTTTATTCCTTTGCACAAGTATAACTTTGTACCTATGAAGTTAGGGATTTTTGGTATTCTACGGTTGTAATACATTCATTTCAATTGAAATGTCAAAATATTTTCATTTCGTTCACGGACGGTTTTGTTGGTTATTGGTTGTAGGTAAAAGTGTGTTTAGTATTGAAGAAGATTATATTATTTCTCAAAGTGAGTATTATAATATAAAGTAATTATGTGAAATGTTTTATGTTAGAAATATGTGACAAAAAAAAGCGGGCACCAAATTTTACAAACGATGTAATTATGTTGTTACTCAGCATGGTAAATAATTATAAACATATAATTGAATCGAGGAAAAGAGACGGTTGTACCTGGAAAGAAAAAGAACGTACGTGGTAAAAGGTTAGATCGTCCATCGTGTCAAAAAAATTTGATCTGTTATAAATTTTTCTTGGGGGCTTCCATTTCGAATTAAATCAATTTCTTCTAAATCATCATCCTTCAATACGTCAATATTAATATCATCAAAAACATCCACATTTTTCACCGTAAATTAAACTTGTGTACCGTAAGCCGTAGTTCATCTACCGCTTAAGGTAAGTGGAACTTAATAAAATTGAGTGTCACTTAACATCGCGGTGCAAATGAATTTAGATAATTAATCGCTACTTAATGCTTAATAAGTGACACTGGTGCAAACGGGCATAAAAGTATTGTTCGAAGTTGGCTTGACAGGGGTTTCTTAGGGTTCAATTTTATTACCGTACATGTTTGTGTCACTTTTGTTAGATATTTAGTTTTGCACTGAAACGAAGTCATTTGAGACTAACACACCACATTTTCCGAAAGTTCTTCTTGGGGCATCATCTGTATTGATATGTTTATGTTTTCAGGCTAGATTGTGCGAAGTCCTCGTTTCAGCTTAAGTATTTTTAGGAAATCTTGGGGTTGGGCCTTGCACAGATATCTACCCCGCACCTATTCATGTATGGGTAGCTAGGTTCATAACCTAAAAGTTAGTGGTTGTATAGCATTTGGGAAGGCAATATGTACAATAATAAATTTCGTAAATTTTTCCATTAAATATAAAAATATTTTATTAGTGTTTTATATCGTTGTAAAGCAAAAAAAAGCTCTATTTAAAAATGTCATAGCTTACTATGACCTCCATATGAAAAACAAAAGTTGATACCAATAACTCGTAAATGTTTAAATATAAAAAACATTTGAGTACTTCTGCAAATTCACCATTAAAAAGTGTCATAAGAAAGTGCAAACCAAAATCGCGTATTAAGTTATACAACAAAATTACCGGCAAAAAAAGAAAATCGCAAAATTTACCTTTTAGTCAATATCTAGTGACCTATTCATTTAATTTGAGAAACAAATACATGCTCAAACTGCCCTACTAAAGATGCAACTTTCGTCTAATATAACCAACCTCGTATCTCTTACGGTTCTCAGGATCCCAATGCATTCGTACCTTAAATGGGACACACTGTATATTCTCTAAAAAGTTACTACCGTAACAACTTGCTAATTGTAACACAAATGAATCGTTTTTGTCAGCTAATGTTATATTTCTCATTAAACAAGAAATTTTTATTTGATTTGGTCGCAGAATTGGGCGAAATATAACGAGAGAATAAATTAAAATTAATTTGAGAGATTTTTCAAAAACTTATTGCCAGGTAATAATTGTAAAAACCCGTCGACCAAATGTTGGCAACAAGTTTGAGAAAGAAACTAGAGAATTATTTTTAATTTATCGAACCTTCGCAAAATATTTAATTAGATTATTTTCTGATCCACAAATTCATGCTAGCAGTCTGAAATTTGTCAAGAAAAACAAAATTCCCGGGAATAATCTATGAAGTGACATTTTATTGGTTTTAAGAAATGTCAAAAAATAATCATTATAATTTGGTATGATCGCAAAATACAAAAAACTGGCACTAGTTAAGGAACGACATCACGTAGTCCTATGTATGCTTCAGCAGAAAATAGAAACATGTTAAAAATTAAGTAAATAAAGAATTAATACAAAGAATTATGATGGAAATCACACAAAATCTTTCTTAATTCTACGCCCACTAAACTGGTAACTAGGCCCTTTTCTGGATGCTGGGAAAACCTATCGATTAGTATGTCAACCTCATTCATTTCACCGTGAATCGTTCTAAAAATGCCGTGATATAATTATATATTTTTCTCCGCCAAGGGTTCAAAAGCAAAACCAGGACATAAAAATGAAAGTGCAACACGTACAAAAACAAAATGCGGTGTGTCATCTCAAAGCGTCGAGCTGCATAACTGTTCAAGCGTCAAGAATCATTAACAACAGCTGTGGTGGCCCGATTATGAATTCTAGTCTCGTGTCAGCCAACCCAGATATTTTATTAGGTTTTTCCAGGTCTGTGAAGTGACGAACGGATCCTGGAGTCCTTCGGCCACTCGACCTTGCATCTCGTGCCAAATGCAAGAGAAATTCGCTACCAGGAACTCTGAAGATGAGCCAGATGGTCGGTCAGACAAGAGCAAAAAATTGTAAATTATACCTTTGGGAAATTGAATGTTCTTGGTTTATTTGCAATTTGCTTTAAAATACAGAAAAGAAAACGTACTTTAAATTGATGAACTGGTTTTTTAACAATTTATTATTTACAACCTGTCTTTGTCTTTTGTATATAATCAGGAAATATTGTAATTGACAATAACATGAGGGATTGTTACTTAGTAGCAAATTTTTAAACTTTTTTAACTAGAAATTTAAAGACCATAAAAATTGTCAACTGTTTCATAAAATACAGTCTCAGAATAATAACAAAGTTATTAATTCACAGAGACCGGCCAAGATTATCAATCGGTAACTACAGACGCGTTTCGCTCTTATTGGAGCTCATCAGTGTAGTGTAACCCGTAAGGGAAGCAATAGAAATCTGTAAGCAGAAGAATAGCGTGAACCAGAATGAAGGCTACAAGTTAAACAAGACATGCCTTCCCCTATTTTATAATTCATAATATGTATTTACTTAGTTACCGTATCAATTTACTTGTTTGTGTTTTTCATTTAATTATAACCTGACGAAGATTTACGTGTAGTAAATCGAAACGTATTTAGTATATATTTTACAGAACTTTTTCCAAAATCATTTTTATTAACTATGAGATCTGAAAGCTTTTTCAACTTATTGAAGTATTATTTAAGTTTTTCACAAATTTTAATCAGATACAAAAAAGTTACAAACAATACTATTTTTCAAATATTATTGCTAACATTTTTTACTTGAAAATATTTTTCGTAGCTGATCACATACTTTGCACATTATTATGAAACTTATAATTATGAGTGTTGTTCTCTACTCAGGCATGATTGAAAATATAGTCAAATCAGATTCAAGAGACATCAAAATAAGACGATTAATTATAGTAATTGTGTGCATGAGAAAGTAAAAGATAATTCAGTTTTTGTGAACATCATAAAATCTGCCTTATATGAATTTGTGCTGTAGTGAAAACAGTGTATGTACAATAAATAAAACTAGAATATTCCTACGTTTATCCACTGTTGTTTTGGTTATTCGTCGCTTTAAAATGTTCACTCACATAGCAATCACTTTACTTAATATTCTTAAATTAATTATATGAAATGTAAACAAATGACCACGAAAACATATGAAGTAAATGCTACTTTAATATCTGAACTCACTAATAAATGAAATGCTACACTTCTTTCATTGTAAACCGATTCATTTACACTGATTTTATTAAAAATTAGCACCACAAAAATAAAACGTCCTTACGAAACAAACGTAAAACATTAAATCAAGCTACGATCTAGCACCGTACAAATACACAAAACGACGCTTCTTCATCCAAACAAGTCAATTCTTTGCTTTGTTTGCATCGGTTATAACCCACGAATAAAATTATTTTAAAACATATTTAGGTAAGGTTTGAATTTAATATGAAATAAATTGTGAGATTTTTTATAAACCAGTAAATATTTATGATATAAGTGTTAAAAGCGACATTTTATGTTTAAGTGGAGAAGTTTGTGAAACGAAACGAAGCCGAGTGAAACAATCCCACGAACGAAATAAATCACTTTTAACACCTATATCATACAAAATTTTAATACGCTAGGAAGTATTAGTAAATACTATAAAATGTAGCATAATATTTTAACAGGTAGGGTTATATTTGTTGATACAAATCGTTAGCAAAGTGTTAAAAGTAAAAATAAAATCACTTTTAACACGTTGCTATGTTACTTTTAATATTAGTGTCAGAAAGTGACACTTTTAACTTGTTAAGCAACCGTTAAAAAGCTACTTTTAAAACGGCGGCAGATACTAAATATTTGTGTTGCATTTTATTGTTACTTCTTAGCTCGCCCATATATGTGAGAGCGTTATTTTTTTTTTTTTTGAAACTTTATTTAAATTGAAGACTATCTACACTTTTAAAAAGTCTTAATTGTTATTCAATAAGCCACAATGATTTTTTTTTAAATGTTGTGACGTCATTGTAGAGGTGTTGCTGGATCTTAAACAGTGCAGATTGTAAATAATTGTAGTCAATATTTTTTTACTTATTTTATTATTATTATTACAATAAAATAGAACATTTATGTGACAAAAATTAATTAAATCTTTGAGATCCACAACATTTTAAAAAAATCATTGTGGCTTAATTGATAACAATTAAGACTTTTTAAAATTGTAGATAGTCTTCAATTTAGATAAAATTTCATAAAAAAAAATGGTGAAAGACCCCAATCGACGGGTTAAAATTTTCGGTAGTAGGCTACCAGTCAATAAGTTTCATACCTTATACCTTAATATAATAGTTTCAAAAATATAGATGTTTACGCAATATTTCACCACCTACAAAATTGTGATTCAATATTCCAACAATTTTTAAACATTTATCTCTTTCTGGAAAGTTCTAGTTGTAAATCAAAGCTTGAAATTTTACGAATTATTTTATAATGTCAAAATTACTCTCAGCTACTTTATGTAATGCAAATGAAGATAACTTTTATGTAATTTGTTTTTACTTATTTTACGGAAAGTAGGTAAAATTCGAATGTGAAGAATTCAGCGTGTGAAGATGTGTGTCATGTTATCAAAAATGCACGTATGGGTATCTAATTTAATTACATAACGCAGCGTTTTTAATAAGTGAAAGCATTTTGTTTATTTCGTGTCAAATATTCGTAGACTCGGGATAATTTACTGAGTCCGGTTCTCAGATTAATTTATGGGTTTGTCTTCCAGTTAACTGCCAGATTAGAATTGGGTTAGGCTAGGTTATAGAGTTAATACACATTTTTAAAATATAATATTATTACAGACAAAATTGGAAGATTACTGTAAAGAAATATCATCTTAGTACATATTACTCCATATCACAAATTAGTACGATTGTTGAAGAACGATAACAACAAGAATTACAGAACACAATTGGATCATTCGTCCTATCAGCCATAAAAATCTACTGTGGCTAGTCACTGAATAAAATTTGAAGAAACAAGAAAGAAGATCAAAATGTACCAATGGCAGGCTCATAAAATAGGCTGTAGAAATCTATAAGCACATGAATATTGTGAAACAAAATCTGTTTTATAAAACATAATTTGTTATTATTTAATTACAGTTTCTGTTCACTTGTTTATATTATTTACTTGATTTTCTTGACGAAAAAATACGTGCAGTATTCCAAAAGTAAAACTTTAATAAATATATTTGTAGAACTTCAAACCAATAATTTTTCAAAAGCATTCTCAACTTGTATTATTGTTTAAATTCGAATAAATTCGAGAGTGGTTTCTAGAATAGTGTTTTTTTACTTTTAAATTTACTCATTTTCTATACTTGAAACAAGTGCCTACTTATTAAATAATAATTTTATTCAAAGTATAGTTTATAAGACAGAATATTTACTCATATATTGGCGGTTACTCTGATCTATGTGGAAATATTAATAGAATTGTTTTACTGTTGCTCTATGTTCCAAAAAATGCCAGAAAGAAAAGATGCAAAGAAACATATTGTCTGTAAGATTAATTTATAGTGATAAAAAGGAACTTCAGTGCCGAGGTACATATTAAGTTTTATTTGAAATCTAAAATTCTAAAAAACTGTAAAAAAATTACAATATAGGTTAAGTTTATACATCTGTCAGTTGTTAATTGAAACTGACAGTCAGTGTTGCCAACCTCGAGAACAGAAGTTATCGTAAATAACACACAAAATTATGTGTTTTGTCCTCAATTTCGTCATCGGAATTAATTAGTTAATTCTTCTTGCAAATTTTCTTTCTTGTTACGTCCAAATTTACTATAGTACGTCAATATATCTGCCAAAATTATCCTACTTGTACAATAATTATTTAACGGTTGCCAACACTGAGTTGCTCAAAATCGTCGTATATTTTAGTTACTTTAGTGACGATTTCTGAGCTTTTAATGACGATTTCTGAGTACTTTAGTGCCGGTTTCAAATAAATATTATTTACTATATGTTAATCATGAGGTTACTGTTAATTACAACGAAACACTGCAATTTGGTAATTGTTCTCAATCGTCATCGTTGTTTCAAACTGTTGAAGACATGTATAAATTATGAAAACGGTTTTTGTGACGTCACAAATGAACTACGTATATTCTTCATGAATCCATATTTTTTGTATTATTATTAACAATATTTATATTATATGTTTAGGTGGCGGTTTCCCAGACTGTCACATATGTTTTAATAAATACATAACATAAGGGCCTGACCATCACTGATAATACTAATTGTTATTAACGGACGTAAAACAAGGAAGAAATTCTTTAATCAATAAATATATTTTTTATGTATGACCAAGTATAACTTTTTACAGAGTAGTCCGATTTAGATGATTCTTTTTTTATTGGAAAGGATATATTTCGAAGTCTTAATAACTAACAGGCAGATTCATAAGAGGAATTAGCGTTAACTCCATTTTTCATTTCTAAATTAATTATATTATCAAAATGTATCAAATTTTATGCTAACCAATCTTGATTACAACTTTAGTTAAAACAATAATGTTCTGAGAATGGAAAATGAAGTTACAAGTAATTGCAAAAATAAAGTTAGCGCTAATCCCTTTTATGAATCTGCCTGTAAGCTCCTAACCTAATATAACTAATTTTGAGATGGCGTTCTGTTGATTGTTTGTTTGGCGCCGATTTAAAATTAGTTACTTACCTACATTAGATTATAGGAGTTTAGTTATAGATATTAAAAAGTTTTATTTGAATTTGGACTTGCAGTGTCTATTTTCGTTCTCGTGTCTACAGCAGAGTCTGCGACCGAGAGAATCTCCGTCTCCTGTGGACTATTAGAGCTTTACGCTATCGTTACGTTACATGACGCAACAGTCGTGTTCGCCGCGGTGTACAAAGGAGATCGTGACCCAATTCCGCCGGTGATTTCTAGCGTTCACGCCGCCGCACCGCTGTTGAACCGCTCGTTCGCTGCTCTGTGTTCGCGGTTCGTGCGAGTCGTGGGACAAGCTCGGCCTACTAACGAAAGTGAAATCGGGGTTACGCCATGTTGGGTTTACACTTTCACTTATTCGCAGAGTTTGCAGCGAGCTGCGCGCCGCCGCCAGAGCCGCCGATGGGATGGCCCAAAGGGGAAGATGGAATTTGGAAGACAACATACAAAATGCACGGGTTTCCCGAAGAAATCAATCCACACAAAATACTAAATAAATTATCTGGTCTAAGCAACAACTATTAATATAAGAAGAAATGTTTTCAAATCTTTTTAGGTTTTGAAAACTCCATGTATTGGGCATCCAAAATTAAAATACGCTAACTAGTGGTAGAAAGCTAAACTAACCATACAGTACATACATTTCATTGTATTTTGAAATTAATTGTAATTAATAACAATAGTAGTAATTTTAAGAGTACTCCAATGTAAGTATTACATTTGTTTAAACCGTATTATTTAAATAAGATGTATGTATGTATGTATTTGTGGATTATAGGTTAAGATTGAATTTTCTCCAAAGAAACCTATAAAAATAGGAAAATTTGCACTGTGTATAGCAACAGTTCTGCTGTCAATAAAAACATACTACCAATACTAAAACACGCATTCGCCATCATAAGATATCACACAAAATGAATTTGACGTGTACCTTAGCGATTTGTGATCAACACCATCTCTTGGTAATTTGGAAGCCCAATACAGTGTCAAAACCGTTTTGAGTTAACTCAAACCAAAACTAAAATTCATGGGTTTGACTTCATAATTGTTTTAAAAACAACTCATGTAAACACGTAAAATACAGTTTCGAGATTATGCATGCGTACTTTGGAACACCAATATTACACAGACAATAATTAGAATAGCATTAGCAACGCAGCTTCAGAAAACACATTCTAATAAATATTACGTTATTAAATAGTTATTATGTATCAAGGCACTGAAGTTCAATTTTTTATCATGAATATGGAATTTAGTTGCCGAGGCCTGTAGGGCCGAGGAAAATAAACCATGTGAGTGATAAAAAGGAACTTCAGTGCCGAGGTACATATTAAGTTTTATTTAAAATCTAAAATTCGAAAAAACTGTAAAAATATTACAATATAGGTTGTTTATAGATCTGTCAGTTGTCAATTGAAACTGACAGTCAGTGTTACCAACTTCGAGAAGTGAAGTTATCATAAATAACACTCAAAATTATGTGTTTTGTTCACAATTTCGGCATCGAAATTAATTAGTTAATTCTTCTTGCAAATTTTGTTTCATGGTACCTCCAAATGTACTATAGTACGTCAATATATGTGCCAAAATTATCCTACTTGTACAAAAAATATTTAACGGTTGCCAACACTGAGTTGCTCAAAATCGTCGTATAATGGGTTACTTTCTGAGCTTTTAATGACGATTTTTGAGCACTTTAGTGCCGATTTCAAATAAAGATTATTTTGGATACATATTTTATACACAAGCAATACTGAGAGGTTATGTTTTACATTCCGAACTGTCACTTACATCAAACAAATGCGCAAGCGCCGAAACTGTTTTCAAATCTATTTTTACACCTGTTTATACCTGTTTTGGACACCACATGTAAACAGTTTCCTATAATTTTGACTGAAAACAAGAATCATTTTCAAAACTGTCTGTAAACTTTGTTATTAAGAGATACTAAGTTCAAATCGCCACTCGTCACTGTGGTTCCTAGTCTACTGTCATGTATGCATTGAGTTAACGGCTGGTAACGTATTTCATGTACAAAAGTATATCACTGACCGAGATATGCGAAAGAAGATGCTTAAATAGAGTAAATGGTTTGATGATATAGGCTGATATCACAAGCTATGTTTTTAGGTATTTAAGTATTGGTTTTAGCGCTGTATAATGATATAAAATTATTTTATAAAAAACACTTCAAATAGCAGCATTTTTATTTAATAAAATTTTTTAGAACATTATACAGAGCTAAACTCCCGCACATACCTATACATTTGTAAAGGTGGTATTGAGACGGGTCAAAATTTTCCATAGTGAGTTTTCAACAATTAAGATATTTTGGAGTCTCTAGAATATGATTTCATTATTTTTCCTATAACTTCTGCGTACATGTGAGTCTGTGTGTGTGTGTGTGTTTTTTTTTTCGTCTCCGATAACTTTAAATCTAAATAACGATATCATTTTAAAATTACATATTTAGAATTTGGTTGACTTAATTAGATTTTAGTAGTAATCCACAGAGTAAATTTTCAATATCATTCGCTCTGTAATTGAAAGTTCAGTAATTAATTCCATTATTTATGCAAGCAATTAGTAATTCTAGCACTTTTTCATTATAATTACAATTACATTGCAAATTATTTTGTTTGTTTTTTCATGAACAAAATAAACAATTTTATGACTTTTTGATGATTGATATGAAATCAATTTCTAATCAAATTGAAATGGAGATCCGTAATTTAGCAAACGTCAAGCCAAACCTGATCTTTTAGTTACATTTAGGTGCCATCTCTATCCATGTGTCTGTCTTGAAGGTGTACATAGGAGATTAACATGGGAAATCAGTTTTTTGCGTGCTGTTACTCGGTGTTCTACCAGACAACAATGATTGTAGTACCAATCGAAAGATATCAATTTTCTGAATAAAACGATGTAAAATACTTTACAATTTAGTTGTAATTAGGTTCCGCAAATTAATTTTTAAACGTCAAATAAATAGCTTGAAAGGAATCAAAATAAATCAGTCATATGTCATTTATTTTCGATAAAAATTGAATAAATCGGAAAATTTTCAAAACTTTAAAATTAATTTACTGAGCCAAATTACTACTAAATTGTAATGTATGTTACATCGTTTGATTCAGAAAAATGATATCTTTCGATTCATACTACAATCATTGTTGTCTGGTAGAACATCGAGTAACAGCATGCAAAAAACTGATTTCCCATGTTAATCTATGTACACCTTTAAGACAGACACACGGTATAACAATTCAACTATACACTTCGCATGCGTGGTCAGTTATAAAAATGACCGGTCATTTATTTATTATATCTGACCAAAATATGTGACCTAACCGGTCATGGTAGATGACCTACATCACTAGTTGGAACCATCAGATTTTTTTCCCTCCGTTTAGCTGTTATTTATGCGGGAAGTTACGTACTGGCATGTCCGATTTTTTATATGTATTTTGTAATGCTACTAACAATTTGTTGATACACTTCTGTAAACTATTACCACGTTAAATACCCCTATGGTTCCGCTTCCATTAACATTTTTCTGGACTGTATTATAATGGAATAAACCCACACAAATATATTGCGCTTCCAAATTATCAAGAGATTTCCAAAAGGTATATGTCAAATACATTTTACATGATATCTTATGATGGCGAATGCTTGCATTAGTATAGGTAGTTTGCTTTTATTGGCAGCAGAACTCTTGCCATACACACTGCAAATTTTCCTGTTTTTATAAGTTTTTTTGGAGAAAATTCAATCTTAACCTACAATCTACAAATACAATGAAACTTACATTTTTATGTCTTATTTAAATAATACGGCTTAAATAAATGTTATATTTACATTGGAATACTCTTAAAATAACTACTATTGTTATTAATATTTAAAAAATAACAATTAATTTCAAAATACAATGAAATTTATGGTTAGTTTAGCTTTCTACCACTAGTTAGCGTATTGTAATTTTGGAAGCCCAATGGGGAGTATTCTGCAACTTACCGGTTAATTTTTAACGACCCGTTAAAAATTGTAGCCAATGGAAACAAATGTGTCAAAATACAATGAAATTTATCTACCGTACGGTTAGTTTAGCTTTCTACCACTAGTTAGCGTATTTTAATTTTGGAAGCCCAGATCTGCTCTAACTAGATCTCTAGAAGAATGTAGGTATTCTCGTCCACCATTTTGGGTCCAAATGTCAAAAACAAAACAAGTTATTGAAATCCAGTTACTTTGAAAAAGAAAAAAATTGTAACTCAAATTTGAAGTTGATATTGTAAATTTATTATTAAATCATCTATTTTAAATTTTAAAACTGAGAAGAACCATTAGAAACCTTCTACATAGGCCTACTTTAGAAACGTTGAAACTAGGATATGCAGGATTAAGTAAGATAATTTTTATAAATCAGTGTTTTTTTTTTTATGAAGATGGGAAGCGGACTAACTACTATGGTCGTATGCCACCTCATGAGTTGATGATTGTGAATTTGTGTAAACATCACAAACGACCATGCTCTTCAGTGGGATTCGAACCCACGACCTCTGGCGTGCTAGGCTAGTGACATAGCCACTACGCCACCGAGGTCGGCATAAATCAGTGTTATGTAGTTAAATGTTTGTCTTATTATAAACCTTTGTCTTGTGACATCCTTTACATTGCATAATCTATATTAAACTATAAATCATTAAAAAGTATTTCACTGTAATACAATAATACATTGAAGGAATGATATATCACAATTATTCAGTATCAACTTCAAATTTGACAGAAAAGAATTAAAGTAACTGGATTCCAATAATTTGTTTTATTTATGACACTTGGACCCAAAATGGCGGATGAGAATACTCATATATTTTAGTACCTTACTCTAACCGAAGTGCCACGTCCAAAATGTCTAAATGGCGTGACGATATATTTAATTTCTTGTGTTCTATGGACAGCCGTACGGAATTTATGCAAAATGTGCAGTCACTTCATTACAATTTCATAATACTATAATCAGTGGACAAATTTCTCCATAAAATTAACAAAAACTCAATAAAAATTCCTAAAATTGATTCTTATTAAAAATTCGGTAACCACATATAAAACACTTCCTTATTTAACTAAAGTGAAACCTACACGTTCACAAATTCAGTCATACAGAGCCACAAAAAATGAATTCCAAATAACGCACCGAGCATAATACGTACGAGTGAGCGTAGCTGCACGAAAAAATCGACATATTTCGCTCAGCAAGTAAAAGTAATTATTGGCGCTGGTTTCCTACGACTCTACGAGGTACGATGTTAGTGGGTCACAGCATCAGAATGACATAAAAGTGTCTACGGTTTTATAATTTCTTCGCGGTATTATGAATCAACACACGAGCTACTGGTTGGCGACAAAGTTGCCGTGTTTACGTGAGATGCCGAAGTAGGCCATCGTAGCAAAACAGCGGACCATCGCCTGTTGTTCAATCAAATCATTTAAGTGGAATGTGGCCGCTGATTTATTATTGAAAATTAGTTTGCCTCCAATATTTTCAGAGACTATGGGGCCTATTCTGTAACTTGCCTGTTAATTTTTACCGGCCTGTTATAGCTATTAACATTCCTAGTGATGTTATGAGTATCGTAACTGCCGCAGATGTCAGTTGAAATCCGAGCTCGTAGAGCAAGGATTTTAAGACATCTAAGGCCTGTTATGACTCATAACATCCGTGGTTTGTTCAATAGTTTACCGGTTTCAGAATATGAAGACGTTAATGTCATTAATAAATATTATTTATTGAAATTCTTTTATGAAAAACGTCTGTCATAATCTTAGAAGGTGATCAAGTAAGTCTGTTTGTTTTTATTTAACATCATGGTTACACTTCTTTTGTATCATATTTAATAGTATATTACGTACCGTGAACTGTAAGTGATAGTTTTTAGGTCGAGAATGTAGTTTGGGATGTCGAGACCCGTAGGGTCGAGATTTCCTAAACATTCGAGGCCTAAAAAATCACTTACAGTTCGAGGTTAGTAAGTTATTTTTTGCAATACCTGCGTAAATATAAGAAAAGGAAAAATAGGTATCAAAATTAACAGCTGACAGATTGAGGTTAGAAATAAAATTTGAATGATATATATTTACTTACCGTCCACCTTGCACGGTAAGTTTCACTTACCATCCACCGTGAACGGTAAGTAAATGATGTAACCATGGAAACCAATTGTGCATTAAAAGTTCCACTTACTGTGTTTAAATTTTGTTATTAATGGGTAACTTACAGTACAGGTATTGCAAAAAATTATTTTTTTACTTAAACGTCTAATGTGTTCTTCATGGCTAGATAAAAAGTGGATTTTAGCGATGCTGAATTGCCTGAAAATATTTGGAACACAGCAGGTGAATCTCTGAACATCTTAATTCCGTGTGTATTAATAAATAGCGTTATATTATCATTGTGTATTATTTTCATTTTCTTGACTGTTTTGACAGGTCAGTATATTACCTTGCCTACTTTTGTGCATGTAAACATAGGTTTATTCTCCGGAAACCGGTAAAATATTTTAACCAATAAAAATATATGTGCCAAATGAAATTTTCAGTTTTTTTTCAGTGACGTCTGTTATCATTGGTTAAAAATTTTAATAGGCTATTAAAAATTAACAGGTAAGTTACAGAATAGGCCCATATTATACTATTACAATTAGAGGAGGAACCACAGGAATATATGTAGTTAAATGTGTTGACTTTGTCGACTGAATAAAACGAACTATGGAGAAATCTACACAATAGTAAAACGCAGACAAATAAAAATCTTTTTGAACTATTTATTGTTATTTACATTTCAAGCAGGGTAAAACAGTTTTTACTGCTGAATGGATGAAATGACCGGCGAGCCTGTCACTTCCTTGACGCAGTAAAATAGTTACATTTTACTTGTTATTCATTTGTAAATCAAATTATAGTTATTTACATTACAAGCAAGGTAAAACAGTTTTTACAGCTGCATGGAGGAAATGACTGGCGAGCCCATTAGGCAAGCCTGTCACCTCCTTGAAGCAGTAAAAACAGTTACCTTGCGTGTATTGTACATTTTACTTGTTATTCATTTGTAAATCAAATTAAAATTATATCCAAGTCCTGTCACTTACATACAATTGTTCTGTCAAAAATTATTTTAAATGATTTCGCATAAGCCTTGCAAGCATTACTGTGGTAACGTGCATTGTTTACCTTTTTTACTTGTAAAATTTTTACAATGCAGCTGTCAATTAATAACTTGTAAAGATTCATTTTCAAAGGCAAAAGAGGGCTTGGGTAAATGGTGCTTACAAGTGAGTAACAAGTAAAAAAAAAAATGTGCGGGTACCACACGCCTTTTCTTATACATATAACAGTTATTTATATATCAAGGCACTGAAGTTTAACTTTTTGTGACGAAAATAAATCATGTGAGTGATGAAAAGGAACGTCAGTGCCGCGGTACATACTAAATTTTTAAAACTGTAAAAAAATATTAAACAGGTTGTTTATACATCTGTCAGTTGTCAATTAGAACTGACACTCAGTGTTACCAACCACAAACATAGAAGTTATCGTAAATAATAGTCAAATTATGTGTTTTATCCTCAATTTCTTCATCGGAATTAATTAGTTAATTCTTCTTGTACATATTGTCTCATTTAACGTATAATTTTACTAGAATACGTCATATATCTGCCAAATTATCCTACTTGTACAATAATTATTTTACGGTTGCCAACACTGCAATGCTCAAAATCGTCGTATAATGGGTTACTTTAGTGACGATTTCTGAGCTTTTAATGACGATTTTTGAATACTTTAGTGCCAATTTCAAATAGTCAAAATGAATTCAGAAGACGTAAAACATGTATTTCGCGAAAATAAATTTAAGAACATTATTTAATCCCAATAAAATATGTTCTCTACCAAGAACTGAAATTGCAGAGCCCGGACAAGAAATGATAGATGTTAATGTCGAGCTTTGCAATTAGGATATGAAATGACACTAAATCAGCTGTTCACATATATTTTAGCGTAATAATTGTTTCAGCCTTTCTGCTTTTCTAATTCCATTTTGACTATTTCTGCCTGTCTATGTAGATCGATTAATGGATGGATGTGTTTCCGTATGTACAATAACTCATAAGCGAGAAAAGATATAGTAGTAACGAAACTTCATAATTATAAGTTCAATGGAAAGATTTTTTATTTAAAATTGAAGTGTCATTCTATATCTTTCGTTGTTCATAAGTTATTACCAAAATCCGCCATCCCTTGCACGATGTTTGAGAAAGTAAAAATACTACGTAAACATAAACTTCTTCCGAACGCAAGCAGTGTGTATATTTCGGTAGTGGTCCATTAGCCATGACGTCACAACTATCCACTCCTATCAAATCAGTTTCTAGATGCAACAGCGAAATTGTAATATGCCATGTGCGACCTACATTCAAAGACTTGATCTCCATACTAACTCATAGCGCGAGCAAGCGCACCGACTTTACAAGTATTTTTAACCCAATAAGTTTTGATTCCCTGCACTGAGCGAATTCCATGGACACGTGTCCACACCAGGCGCCATGTTGCACACGTGATGAGTGAGATTGTCTTTTGTTTTTCGATGCCAGGCACGTTCACTATAACCGAACTACATTTGGGTTGCTTTGAAAGCACCTGTATGATGAATGATAATAACTGGAGGAGAAATTTGAGGATTGACGAAATTGTTGGAGAAAAGATAAATTTTGTTTGGGCGACCATACTGGCATTTAGAGAATAGTTATTTACTTTACAAGTGGGCAAAGTAAGGAATTACCCACGAGAGAAATTTTAGCACACGATGCCGAAGGCTTAGTGTGATAAGTTTATCGAGTGGGTAATTCCACTTTGCCCACGTGTAAAGTATAGCTTGTACAAATTTGCGTGGCGATTGACTTGACTTGCTAATGGGATAAGCCAGCCCTAGCCAGCGGGGTGCAAGTTTGTCTGATGTTCAGGAGTGGATTATTATAATTTTGGGCTTAGATGCTTCAAATCTCCGAAATTTTTAATACGATTATCTTTTCAATAGTTTCCCCGAAAACTGTTAAGTAAGATAATTTTATACATATATACCCTTCAGAAAACGACATTTAAAATTCATTAGTTCAGCAGCACTGTAACAGTGAACACAATGTCGCAAGTTGAATACGAAGATTTTGAAGAAATTACCACGGTCGCGAATCCAACACAAAAATATTTATCAAACGACGCAAAAGAAATAGTTCTGAATGTGTTTAACTTTCTACAAAGTGATAATTTCGAAAATGCGCCAATATCAAAAACTGCTGAAATGACTCAAGTGCCATATACTACAGTAAGAAGAATAATAAAAGAAGGTGTACCGGTTAATGTTGTGGAATTAATTAAAAGTGAAATAAATAATATTAGTGACTTAAATTGGGCTAGTAGTGTTCGGCATGTGATAGACATAGAAAACAGTTACTTAAATTTCAATAATATTATTGATGAAATTATTATAAATGTTGGACAGTCAAGTGACGACACTGATGATGATATTGTTATCGATTAATCACCTAAGTAAAACAACATAGATGTAAAATAAAACATAAGTTTTTTTATCAATATATGTTTATATATACTGAACGACAATGACAATACTGTATTCATATTTAATTTTATTAAAATTTTTCTTATTTTGATATTACTTGTGTCTGTTTGTGTAAAACTCATTTGAAAATATTATCTAGTACAATCCTGTAAAGTGGTCCCTCATAAATTTCTTTAATCCTCTTATGGAATACCTGCTGAGAAACACTAATGGAATCAATCGCCACGCAAATTTGTACAAGCTATAAAACGTTTTATCCAACACTTCTTAATAAATGAAAAATTTATTAAAGAAAAATTATTTGACAGTGACATATGCTTTAAATTTTTTAATTAAAATGTCAATCGAAGTAGTTACCAAGGTGTTGTGTGATATTATTATTGTTATAAATAAAAAAAAAATTTTTTCTCAAAATTATTATCTGTTACTTTCCTTGTTTAAAATCGCCATAGTTATAGAGCATTTATTGAGAGGTGTTGGATTAACAAATTAATTACAATTTTTATTTGAAACTTTTTTCTCTATTTTGTACCGTTTAAAAGGTTTATATCAAGTTTATAATATTTCTTTCCTGAACAATAATTATTTATAGTTAAAATTAAAAAATACGCGCGTTTTACTTTCCTCTTCTTTTTATTTACGTCTTGATTATCACCATTTTAAAATAATAATTCTATAAATAGTACATACAATCTATTACAGTGGTAATTAAAACAAATTTATAATTTCGTAAAAGTAACAGATGACATTTGTATTTATCTCTTTCTCTCCCAATATATCCCATCTTTTTCTTGTCATTTATTCACATGTTAGGAATCCTTTCTACTAATTTTCAATAATTGTTTTCTCGTAAATTATAAATATCTATAACCAGCTTGCAAATTGTACAAATCACTGTACACGAAAATAAAAATGTTCTGCAGAAATTACCGAACTATTCGGAAAACTGAGGAAATAATCGTGTTTAGTTTCTTAATTATTATGACATTTTCAGAAAATACATTTTTTATCCTCAATGTACCAAATAGTTCGATAAATTCTGCATTACTCTTTTTACCTCCCGTCTACCTCTGAGTAAGAGAGGTATTGTTTTTGATCAAAAAATTGTGTAGTTAGTTTTCAATAAATAAACACGTTTTAGGGTCCCTAAAATACGATTTTACTATTCTCGCCATGATTTATCTATGTATGTGTGTGTGATCTGTACCGAAAAATAAATTTTTTCTTTTGGATAAAACTTTTTATTTTTCAACTATTTATGCTATTTTAAAAATTGAAGAATGTTTAATTTTACATTTGTTTTGATTACACTAATTTTATTAATTTTCATTAGATTTAGAGATAATTAAATAAAAAGAATAAATAGCTCCCTGGTAACGAATCGGACTGTGGATCGTGAGATCCTCAGTTCGAATCCCACTGCCGACAGTTACCAATTTAAATTTACCCCTGTGGTTCCCAATCCACTAATATCTTTGGGGGCTACGATTTGACGACTGGTAACTACACTTTATACGAAAAAATATATCACTTACTGAGTTATGCGTAAGCAGAGTGCCACACTCATAATGGGTAAAAGGCGTGATGATATATTTATTTAAGAAATTAAATTTCATAAATCTTGCATTCCATGTACAATTTTTATTTTTTTACGGAATCTGATTTTGAAGCTGTTTTCTTAATGAAATATATGTCAAAAAAATTAAATAAATATACGAAAGAAAATTAAAATTCTTAAATATAAATAGAAAATAAACAAATAAGAATGTATTTTTCTGTACCATCAAATACTATTTTGTACTATTTAAGAGTTGTATTGGGCGGGAGGTTACATGCTGCCCACATCATATTTTTTCGATAGTATCAATAACTGAAATAAAAATAAAGTTATTATCTACGAAATTGAATTCTTGAATTACATAAACTGTGGGACAAATTAGTTTTAAAAACTCCTTACATAATGCTAATCCTAAAGTCACAAAGTATAATTAACACTCTTCCTAATCTGTACCCATTTCCCCCCTTTTTTAATTACAGTTCCACGTAACACAATTGCAGATTGCCATGTCATCAGGCTCCCGCCCAGGCCCCTCCCAGAACGTGCGCCGCTGTGCTGCACCATATTGTTTTACTTTTTTACTGTCTGCTCGTAGACATAATGTCGATTGCATGTGCGCTTGAGAACTAGGACATTCTAATTTTTCTTACAAGACTAAAAAATTTTAACTAATATCTGATAGCTTGGCTTGATACAGTAGTTGCAGTACTTTTCTCACAGGGCAAAAATCTGTTTGAAATGATAAGTTTGTTGCTATAGTGATGCAGGAAAATTTTGAAATGCTTATTTTAATTAATGATTTATTATTTATTAATTAATTACTGTATGATAAAAACTTGTTAATTTCTTTGCAATTTATTAATTAGTGGATTGCAAATTCTTTTAGATCCAAATACATAACGAATGGCGTACAAGTTCAAACTTTATTTGTACATTCCGAAACAAAATTATATTGTTGTAACACAAGAAATATATTCAAATTATTTACTTTGCAAATATTTTTTGTATTCGTTTGGTAACTTGATGAAATGATTTTTTATTTGAAATCGGCACTAAAGTGCTTAAAAATCGTTATTAAAAGCTTAGAAATCGTCACTGAAGTAACCCATTATACGACGAGCAACCCAGTGTTGGCAACCGTTAAATAATTATTGTACAGTTAGGTTAATTTAGTCAGATATATTGACGTACTATAGAAAATTTGGACGTAACATGAAACAAAATTTGCAAGAAGAATTAACTAATTAATTCCGATGACGAAATTGAGGACAAATCACATAATTTTGAGTGTTATTTACGATAATTTCACTTCTCGAAGTTGACAACACTGACTGTCAGTTTCAATTAACAACTGAAAGATGTACAATCCTAACCTATATTGTAATTTTTTTACAGTTTTTTCGAATTTTTTTTCAAATAAAACTTAATAATATGTACCTTGGCACTAAAGTTCCTTTTTATCACTCACATGATTTATTTTCCTCGGCCCTACGGGTCTCGGCAACTAAATTCCATACTCGTGATAAAAAATTGAACTTCAGTGCTTTGATACATAAATAACTATTATATCTTCTTATTATAACAAATTTTCTATAAGAAGTAATGCAACATCTAATTCTATTTTTACAAATATCAAATATTTTTCAGTTTTGTTTAATTTTCCAAGGTTTATACAGCAAGGAGGAGGACATAATTGTACGGTTGTAAAATAAAATTATTAGGGGGATGTGACGGGGGCAAATGAAAGTTATATTTTCTTAAATGGAAATCCGTACTTACTTTTTTTATTGAAATGAGTAGCCACAAAATTCAAAGAAACATTAACATTTTTAATATGGAAAATAAAACTTTAGATAGGCCGTTGAACAAAACAAGGTATTATTTTTATCCACAACTGTCAAATTCAAATGTTACCTATCAAAAGAGTATAATCAAAATGAGTAATTTTATACACATAAAAAGTCAAAGACACTAGTTTTCTCATTCTTAATACTTTTATTTTCTTTTTAAGCTTAAACTGTAACTGAATAATTGGTTTTAAGATTTTTTGCTAAATGTCAAATATCTTCAAAATCTTATTACAACAGTACGTAGCCTAGCAATTTATCTATGTTGATAAACAAACAGTTTTTTGTATTAGTCAAAGCAAAAATTGTACTTATAATTTTTAAACAAATATTTGACGAAATGTTGAGGATAAAGTATAGTATTCTACTCGCTTGTAATGGCTATTACTCATGAGAATGAAGTTTGCATCATTGAATAATATACTATTAATTGATACTCCTGTCAACAATTGTTGACATCTTGATGAGAGGAGAATCAATAATAAAGACAATGGCTTTTACCGCGAGCTCTGTTTTTGGGTGTTTTAAGAGCAGTGTTTTAAGCTCGGTTTTAGCGCTGTATAATATTCTAAAATTATTTTATAAAAAAATACTTCAATTAAAAGTGGTAGATAATATATTTTTCTGTAACTTCTATTTGAAGCATTTTTTAATAAAATAATTTTAGAACATTAGACAACGCTAAAACCGAGCTTAAAACACTGCTCTTAAAACACCCAAAAACAGAGCTCGTGGTACCAGCCAATAACTTGTTCAACCGCCTACCTGAAATTATATTTTCCATATTAAAAATGTTAGTATATCTTTTAACTTATATCTTTAATATTATAAGGTACAGGAACATGGTATATCGTTGAAAATTGACTATTTTGGGCTATTCATTAAAAAAAAGTACCCCTTTCCATTAGATTTTGAGTTATTATGGACGTAAAAATCGTTGAAAATCATGACCCGTCCCAATACCCCAACATATATGTGCGATAGAGAATAATGGGGCGTACTTCACATGTTATATACATATTTAACCTAGAAATTAATGCATAATTATCAACTATAATAGCGCGACAGCCTAATAACGTGATTGAACCCCCAAAATTATTTTATTAAAAAGAAATGTATTTCCTGTCCGAATATTTTGTATAAATATTTAATTAAGCTCTCTGTAAAGTATTGCAGCAGGCGTCAAAAGGTAATAAAATATTTAATAATTATTATTTAACGACAGCTTATTCCATTACTGTGATATGCCCTCGTCCCCGTGTTGACAATTTCATTTAGACAATGGATAACTCTCACTGTAAAAGCTCCACAAAATGAATAATTAAGAATTCAATTTAGTAATGAAAAACTTAAGTGGCTTTTAATGTAAATCATTATTTATATTGTTTCTTATATTGATATGGTATCACTTTTCTACTTTACCAATTTATCAAAATGCTAATTGAAATTATTTATTTACGGTGTATATTATACATGTTTATATTACGGCCTAAGATCGAAATGGGCTTCATTAATTTTGACGGAGCACCGAGCAAAAGGATCAATTTAGACTGTTCAAATAAAAAAATGATATATTTTCATGTTTTAGGATCCCTAGAATATTATTTCACTATTTTTATGGTGTCTAGTTTTATGTGACAGACAATCAAAATCTAATAACGACATCATTTTTAAATTTCAAATTCTAAATTTGGATGTTCAAGATGCAATCTGATTATTTTTTGGTATCAATTCATCAACCAGAGGTAGTTTACCTGAAAGCCTATTATTTTATTTATATCCCACACATGTTGTAAGGAAGGTACTGAGATGGAACAAAATTTTCGAAATATAGTTGTCACCAGATAACTAAAGTATGATTTCACTATTTTTCGATAATGTCTGTGTTTGTGTGTGTGTGTGTGTGTGTGTATGTGTATAGGTATATGTATGTATATGTGTGTGTGTGTGTATGTGTATGAGTATGTGTATGTGTATATATGTATATGTATATAATGTATATGTGTGTGTATGTATATGGATGTATGTGAATGTATATGTGTTTGTGTATGTTATGTGTATATGTAGGTGTATGTGTATGTGTAGGTATATGTGTATGTGTACGTATATGTGTATGTGTACGTATATGTGTATGTGTATGTGTATGTGTATGTGTATGTGTATGTGTATGTGTATGTGTATGTGTATGTGTATGTGTATGTGTATGTGTATGTGTATGTGTATGTGTATGTGTATGTGTATGTGTATGTGTATGTGTATGTGTATGTGTATGTGTATGTGTATGTGTATGTGTATGTGTATGTGTATGTGTATGTGTATGTGTATGTGTATGTGTGTGTGTCATATTTAGAATTTCGATGTTTAGTTGAAGTATATAGCTCTTTAGTAACACATCGGACTGTGAATCATTAGATCTTCAGTTCGAATCCCACAACCGACACTTGCCATTTTAACTTTACTTCTGTGGTTCTCCCAGCTCTACCATCTACGACGGTGATATTTTGACAGCTGGTAACTACACTTCAAACGCAAAAATATATCACTTACCGAGATCTACGTAAGTAGAGGTGCCACACCGATAACGGATAAAAGGCATGATGATATTTATTTATTTAATGATTTTTTTAAATTTTAGATTCACATCCAAAAATGTTAGTTTACTTTAAGATCTTTCTGGCATTTTGATATACACAATAAACAATTGATTTGCGATTTGTTAATTTGCGGTTGTTAAGTATTTTTATATTGACAAATATAGTATGTTAAATTAACAATTTGAACAAATATGACAATTCTGAATTTTTACACAAGAAAAAATGTTGATTTTTTTATTTGCTGGATTTATAAAATTTAACTAATAGACTCGTCAATAATAACAAGTAAATTTAGTCAACTTATCAATTTGAAATTGTTAAAGATAGTTTGTGACAACTTAATTTGTTATACTGTGATTTATTGTTCTGCTTCAATATAATTACTAAAACATTTAGTCAAAAGCACGAAAATAAATGTCAATAATTACTATTTTCGCAAATATATTTAGTTACGAAATACACAAAAATAGTTTGTTACTTGTTAACACATTAGAAAAACAAACGGTGGACCGTTTGAGACTAAAAATTTTGTTAAAATTTTGTCAACTTTCACATTGTATGTCAATAATTAATTGATAGCAGGTAAGATAAACAAAATTAATATTTCATACGCAGATCTCGGTACGTGATTAATTTCTGCGTATGAAGTACAGTTACCAGCCGTCAAGTCATGCTCTCGAAAGGTATTAGTGGAGTGGTAAAGTTAAAATTGCAACTGTCGGCTGCAGGATTCGAACTGAAGATCTTATGATCCATAATCTGATGTGTTACTGCGGAACTATTATATTAATTTTTTTTTTAATAATAATATTGGTTTCAAGTTTTATTTATTTTTTATTAAATATTCTGAACGGATTAAAAATTAAAATTTGTGGGAGGTTATGTGCTTACCACATCAAATTTTATATAACAATGTCTTCACTTTATATTCATAAATAAAATTTTGTGTTATGGCCAAATTAATATTGGCCAATTCAAACTGTAATATTTATGATTTGTGATTAGGTATTTTAAATATAGTCCATACCAATTTTGGCTGGTAATTGTTAATAATGACAGCATATAATTTGTAGTTTACTACCTGCGATGTGCTACTTAAATATAAATTTGAATTGTTTTAATGTAGTAGTCCATTTAAATATTATACAACATTTGAAAGTGTAAAGTGTGATCAATAGAGCGGCAAATATACCTAATAAATTTAAATTACAATAGTGTGTCTAATATAAAATTCAAACCATGATTTGATCTACGAAATTGCCTCAAAATGAAAGTGGCTGTTGTTATCAAGCACAATTTGCCCTAAAAAGTCAAAAATTTCACCGTTCTACGCCAAAATAAGTTGTATGATGTTATTGTTGTAGCAGAGGTCATGGTTGGCCACGGAATACACAATTCAACATACATAGCAACACGTCACTATCAAAACATTGCATCAAAACCAAAAACAGACAAATAAACAAACAAAAGCAAATCAACAATCATAAAAAAGAACATCGTTTTGTAAAACATGGTGATTACAGATTACAAGATGAAAACAAGAATGAATCGAAAAACAAGATTGTTTGATTTTACTTTATTTATTATTTATCAGTTGGAGAATTTTTTCTTGGAAAATTAAAAACAGTGGCTTAAAAATGTGATAACAGGAGCAATCGTGCGATTTTGTTTGCTGAGTTTCAATATGTCGTAACCAAATTTAGCTGACGACAAATTCTTTAAAAAGGAAAATAATACAAGCATAGCCTACTTTTCGCCGGAAATAACATAAACAGCTGCCTGTCGGTCGCACAAGCCTACTTGGATACTAACACTAACAGCTATTGTTTAACAAAATAATATACGTAATACACTTTATTCATTTCATTTCGCAATTTTACATACGACCAACATCTTCTCTTCAGAACAGAAAAAAAATAATAATAACATGTTAATCAAGCAAAAGGCCTTCTCAGCTGTTTTAGTTAGTATTTTGTATAAATAAAATAATTTATATAAATAAAATAATTAGAAACACTATTGAATATTATGTAAATTGATATTATTTTCCAGAGATGGGCAGTAATTAATTACAAGTAATTAAATTACGTAATTAATTACATTTTACAGAACTGTAATTGGTAAATTAAATTTTCAATTACATTTGCTCTATAATGAAAAGTTCAGTAATTAATTATTTTATTTATGCAAGTAATTAGTAATTCCAGTACTTTTTCATTGTAATTACAATTACATTGACAATAACTTTGTTTTTTTTTTTCATGAACAATATGACTAATTCAATGACTTTTTTTATAAATGAGATGAAATCGAAAATTCCGTTTCAATTTCAACAGATCAAAATTTGTTGGTTCTTAGTAATTTTCCAAATATCAATCGAATTTTATTTTATCAAACGATATTTTGTCTTCCTCATCCTCAGCTACTGTTGAAGGCTTATTTTCATTTGTAGGCCTTATTTTAAATCCAAGGCGCTGTAGATTAGGTATCAGATTCTCAAATTTTAATCTTGGTTTAAATAAATAAAAGCATATCGAATCTTTGACATCTATGTTAATTACTCCATATGACATGCAAGTTTGCTTTTATTTATGTAAACTAAGTTCAAAATTTAACTATCGTTGGTGAAACCCGACATTAGAGTTCTAATCTTTTTTTTTTATATAGTTTAATAATATAATTGTATGTTGCTACATTTTGCATTTGATTTATATTTTATTTTTTTATAGTATAAAATTGTAAAATAAATAATTATATTAAATATGAATTTTTTTAATTCCCATAAAAAATAAAAAGTAATTTGTAATTATTTAATGTAATTTAATTACATTTCTTGTATGTAATTGAGTTAATTAATTAATTACATTTTGATCGTAAAGTAATGTAATTTGACGATTGTAATTTAATTAACATTGAGACAGTAATTATAAAGGAATTAATTAAATTATTTCAGTATTTTGCCTATCTCTATTATTTACCAATTTTAGATATGGTAGGTCTCGATCAAGTACGTGTACCAGTCGTCAATTTACATCCCCCATAGGACTTAAATGAGGGAGAAAGGTAAAAGTGGCTAGATTGGCGACTCTGGTAATTATTATTATTAGTCAAAATTTATACATTTTATGACTGTACGAAGTAAAAATTAGTTCACATATTTCAAAATGTCTTTGTAGTAGTTATTAAAATAAATGTTAGATAAGTTGAAAAAGCATTCAGAATTCATAGTAAATAAAAAGGTTTTTGGATAAAGTTCTGTAAAATATTTACTAAATACAACGTTTCGATTTACTACACGTAAATCTTCGTCAGGTAATAAACAAATGAAAAACAAAAACAAGTAAATGGATACGGTAACTATGTAAATACAAATTATGATTTATAAAACAGGGGAAGCCATGTCTTGTCTTTTGCATATAGATTTCTATTGCTTCCGAGTCTGCCATTGGTACATTTATCTCTTGCTATATAATCTTATCATCGTTTCTTCCAAATTCATTTTGTATAAAAATTCAATGGCATACTAATATTAAATATTTTTCAGAACTTTATCCAAAAGTCTTTTAGTTAAACGTTAAATATTATAAGTTTACTCATTAAATACATATATTCATGCAATCCCGAAAAGATTTATTAAGAGAAACCAAGATTGAACTCATTAAAATTAAGTTATTTAAATGAAATGAGTCGTCTTCAGTAAGCACCGCTGAGTGCATTACATGTACATAATACACAATACATATCATGTTAGGTTTGATTTAAAACAAAATACAAGTGAAACCAGTGCCGAAAAAATGAAAGTGACTCACGCATGCCCGCACGCGCGCACGCACTGCGAACCGCCGCCCAATCACGACACAATACGTTCAGGAAGCCGATGGCGCATTTACAACACCTCCCTCAAGCAAGAACAACAATTTTTTAACAGTTAAGAAAAACATTTCGCTAATTAGAAATTACATAAACCACTTGGGTCAACTTTAAAGAATGGGCTCATAAACCATAAACGAAATATGACCAATTTATATCAAAATCGTGTAACACTTATGGAATAATTAGTAGTGAAGTATTTTTTTTATTTTAAATATTTTGCAGTAAAGCGATATAACGAATTGAACATACTTTGACGTCACAGGTACTTGCATTGGCCAGAAATATGAAAATTGCAAATCGCGCGTCTGCCGCTGCGCCCAACGCCTATTGTGGGCTAAAATAGAACTACGAAATGTCATTTCATATTTTTGTTTGTTGGTATTTAAGATTATATTTGTTGGGCTTCTATTACTTGCTTTATAATTTCACTGTTTTATTGAGCTGTGTTGAAAATCTATTGATTAAAATTATGTGTTGAGGTTAGGTTACATCACTACTAGCGCCACTGTCCTCAAACTTTTGTTGTTATTTACTCGAATATCAAGTAAAATACTCTTAAAGTTGTCAAAGGAATTTTGCCTTAGTTTATATTAAGTTTAATTGTAGTAAATTAAGACTTATAATATACAAATATTATTTTTATATTAAAAAATATATAATATCTACTATCATGGAAAATCGTAGTCTTAGTGCCACTGGTGTAATACCTGTGACGTCACACAACGTCACAGAAACTTTGAAAAATCATATCTCGGGTAATACAAGAAATTTTCACATCGGGTTTTCACTGATCGTCATATATTCTAATAAAGTTTCATAAAAAAAATTTAAAAAAAATTTGTTTATGAGCCCATTGTAGCTCATGAACTTGTACTCATGAGGCACTTCTCTTTCACAAATCTCGCTATAGGTGATATATTTCATGCTATGCAGTTACCAGTCGTCAAGTCACAGCACCCAGAGATATTAGTGGAAGAGGAACTATGGGGACAAAGTTAGAAGATCGACTGTGAGATACAAAGTGGGGATCCACAGTTCAATGCGTTACCATGGAGCTATTTATCCCATAAATAATGCATGTTTATGAAATACCATAGAACTAATAAAATGTATGGAAGGAGTATAGACAAAGATAGTCTGTAACCAGCACAGCGTGAGAGAGATAGAGAGATGAAAGTCCACCCGTCACGTGACTTTCATCTCACTTGGTTTGACGTTTGACGTGTGAGTAGAATACTGTTTTGATAGAATTTTGTGCGAGCTTTTGTATCCTAATTTGTAATTTGGTCAATTATTTATGTTATATTTAAATATATAAAATATGGTAAAATCCTGTTTTGCATATAATTGTAAAAAAAACAGGCTACAAAAGACGGTGTTTCTTTTGACAGAAAATATGTTACTTTAGGTTAGAACGCTGTATATATACATATTTACTACAGTTTTCCGAAAAATGTGGATTTAAGAAATAGATATTCTATAAAACGAGAAAATTTTCAACCAAATGAAACGACAAATTTGTGGGAAACATTTTCTTGATTTTTACATACAGCAGTTTAATGCCAATATAAGAAAGAGATAGTCATATCTAAAATTACGCAGTGGGAGAAGAAGAGCACATTCAGACCACGTGACGGGTGGCATGAAAATGAATCCCACTGAAGAGCATAGTCGTTTGTGTTCACATAAATTCAAAAACAACCATTCATTAAGCGTCGTATACCCATAAGTAGTTAGTCCGCTTCCATATTCATAACAAGGAAAAAAATCTGTTGTGGGCAGCACAATACCTCCCGCCATAGATTTCTTATCGAACAATACAGGAACACAGACCACCACTATCAAGAAACGCTCATCCATTCAAATAATTATGTCACATGTCAAAATTAGACATTTTCAACCGTTGTTTTGTTTTTTTAAAAAACACAGGTTAGCAGATTTAAATGAAAATATCAAAATATAATTTTATTTTAACGTGTTGTAATGCGTAAATGGTGACAGTAAGAGGAAAATGTTTCAAATACTAATTGTAGATAATAATATTTGAAACATTATTCTAATAAAAAATTTTCATTAAACCATAATTTACTGAGATATTTTGAAAGAACTAGATAGGGCTTCAAGTAAACTACCACTACCGGTTATTGGATTATCACCAAAAACTAATCAGCTCTTCCAAAGGGGATACAATGAATATATACAAAATATCAAAATTTTGAGTTTAGTAGTTTTTGAGAAACCGTAACTCCAGAGATTCACACAGACTGACAGACTGACAAACAGACAGATAGACAGACAGACAGACACAGAGACATCATCGCGAAACTATAAAATTCGTATTCTATGAACCCTACAACGTGCTCATCCACTGAAAACTTACTACCGAATTCCTATACCTCCCTTACAGGATGTGGCGGGAGGTAAACAGCCAGTATTGGGCCTCCAAATTATCAAGAGGTGGCGTTGATCACAATTCACGAAAGATGCATGTAAAAATTAATTTGTATGATATCTTATGATGGCGAATGCGTGCTTTAATATTGGTAGTTTGCTTCTATTGCAAGTTTTTTTTTTGAGAAAATTCAACCTTAACCTATAATCTACAAATACAATGTACCTGTCATTTTTACATCTTATTTAAATAAAGCGGTTTAAACAAATGTAATACTTGCATTGGAATACTCCTAAAACAACTATTATTTTTATGTTATAAAAAATAACAATTAATTTCAAAATACAATAAAATGTATGTACCTTACTGTTAGTTCGGCTTTCTACCACTAGCGCATTTTAATTTTGGATGTCCAATATTGGGCTTCCAAAATTATAATACGCTAACTAGTGGTAGAAAGCTAAACTAACCATAAGATACATAAATTTCATTGTATTTTGAAATTAATTGTTATTTTTTTAAAACTAATAACAATACTAGTTAGTTTAAGAGTATTTTAATTTAAGTATAACATTTGTTTAAACCGTATTATTTCAATAAGATGTAAAAATGAAAGGATAGGCGCCGACTGTTCGGGTGCTCCGGGGCTGGAGCCCCCGGCCAGTATTTTGGTTGGGGGCAGAGCCCCCGGCCAAGAATATAGACTGCTAGTAAGAACAACCGATTAAGAGTGATTAACAAGCAGTTGATTAACTTTATTTTACGCTGTTAAGCGTTCCTAAATTATTTTAGAGATATAAGCTTCAAATAAAAGACATACAGAATTAAATATTCTACCACTTCTATTTCAAATATTTTTCTCAATAATTATGTAAGAAGGTTTGGCAGCTGAAAAACACAGATAGTCAACTGCTAGTTAGTCGCCCTTAATCAGCGTTCTTACTAGCGATCATTGTGTTGTGTATAGACCATTTCTATATTGTCCGATACTCCGATCCCCACTTGAGTGATTGAGTGATATTTTTTATTTTAAGTACTTATTAGTTTTCTTGTTTTGTTTTTGTAAATAAAATTGAAAGTTATATTAAAAATGTTTTTCTTTTTCCATATTTTATTAATAGTACCTACATCAGAAACAATGAGTATGAATAAGTATAATCATATTATACTATACTAAAATTAACTGTTACCAAATGTAATCAACTACAAGCTTATTTAAAAAAAATCTTCGACGGCCCGGACCCTTCGTATGGACACCCATTTCTAACAAGTTGTCGAGGACTAGTTTTTGTGTGATTTAAAGCTGTCGTGGTAACCCTATTTGGTGAGCCCCCGGCCAAAATTTCCGAAGTCGGCGCCTATGTACATTGTAGTTGTAGATTATAGGTTAAGATTGAATTTTCTCCAAAAAAACCTATAAAAACAGGAAAATTTGTAGTGTATATGGCAACAGTTCTGCTGCCAATAAAAGCAAACTACCAATACTAATGCAAGCATTCGCCATCATAAGATATCATACAAGGTGAATTTGACATGTACCTTTTGGGAATTGTGATCAACGCCATCTCTTGATAATTTGGAAGCCCAATAGAATAATTAACGTCTCTAAAATGATCTATATTTTTCCTTGCCAACAGTGACCTCTGTGTCAATGTAGAGTTTGTATGAAAGCAGTCAGGTCGCAGATCGCGATTCAAGTGAGAGCGAGAACGATAGCACGTCGCGGACACACACACACACACACATACATAGTGACTTCCGTTCGTTCCTACGTACTTCCTAGTCAAAAATATCGCCATCGCCACTTCGCCGCAGAAGTGAGCTGCTTCCATCTGATAACAAAACACAATCACATACACACACACGTACACACAATTAAATGAGAAGCTGTCGAATTGTTGCACGAAACAAAATATTACATGTTAATTAATAACGTATAATTAATTTTATTCCTAAAATTAATTTAATTTGTTGTTTACATCCGGACTTCACTTCCGAATTTGGAAACTGCCATAAATATTTCTTTAGAATACAGGACCGGCCAGAGGAGGAAGCAAACCTAAAACTTAACATTATAAGGGACACAAAAATTCCCAAACAATCGATCTAATTCTCTAACGAAATGGGGTCATACACTTAAAAAATTATAAATATTTAGATCATTATTTAAATTTTCTTATAATTTTTCAACTTTTCATTCATAATTTCTTTTCTGAAGTTGCGCCGTTGGAAAATCGTGACGTCATCTTGTAATAGATGTACAGCATTGCAAGGCAAAAGAGGTGTTGATAACAAATAAAAACTTGCTTTTCAGGGTTGTAATAATTACTTATTATCATTAAAATGAACACTCCGATAAATTAAATTCGGTATTCGTTAATTATAACATTTTTAGTCAAAGAGTTTAGGACGTGTTAAAACAAAATGCTTTGTTGTACTATATCTTGTCGCTTGTCGGTAATGTCGGTAGTCTCATTATCACACCTGTCATATCAAGTCATATGTTGCAGTTAACAACGACTTTCTAATTAAACTTTTTTATTATTATATTTGTTATATTATTTTGCCCAGGTAACGTGAATAAATTATATTTGTAAAAACCTTTCAGTAAATAACAATGACAGATAACAGTCAATTTGACAGTTGGTGTAGTTCCTCGCTCTCCGCAAGAGCGTGTTTCGTAGAATTACAAGATGACGCAGGTGCTGACGACACAAGCGAAAAATTTGAAATGGGATGCTAATTTCAAAAAATCGTATCTTAATAACTAAATGCCTTTTAATATTAAAATTAGTATCTATATTTAATGTGAAAATTCCATATATTAACCGAGATACGATTTTTTAAAGTTTGAGTGACGTCACTGGTTCTCCTCCAGTGGCACTAAAACAACGATTTTTCATGATAGTAGATATTATATATTTTTTAATGTAAAAATAATATTTACATATAATAAGTTTTAATTTACAACAATTAAACTTAATATAAATAAAGATAAAATTCCTTTGACAACTTTAGAGTATTTTACTTTATGTTCGACGAAATAACATACGAAAATTTGAGAACAGTGGCGCTAGTAGTGATGTAAGTGTCACACGATTTTGATACAAAATTTGTCATATTTCGTTTATGGTTCATGCGCTCATTACAATTTATAATTTGAAGTTTATTCCGAAAAGGAAACGCAGAACAGTAACGGTAACGGTTGTACCACTACTACGGTAAAGAAACGTAACACCGTGATTATATTGGTAATAATAGTATATTATTCATTAAAGGAGAGAAGTGTATATTTTTCTCCCTTGGAGTAAATTGAAGCACGAACCGTAGGCGAGGGCTACAATACGACATGAGAAAAAATACACTTCTCCCCTGTGGTGTTGCGGTGTATATACTATTTTTTTTTTCACGACTCCAATATTGTAATATAATTTATAATAGCTTTTATTTGTTTAATTTTGTTCATTTTTCATATTATTTGAGCAGTTTCCCTCACGACGAGAGAAAAAGTGCACAAATGTCCCGCAGATATGAAATTGACTGTTTCTGTCATGATTTTGGTATCATAGAAACTGAGTTTCGCTCCCGGCCGTAAAAAACCTTTTATAAACTGCAAATACAATTCAAATATAAATGTCAATATTTGATTTGATATATTTCTTATAATTTTGAGACGTGGTATGTTTTTGAAAAGTTTGTTGAAATTGAAAGTAGTAATTCTGAGGGAGACGATGATGAAGAGTTTGTTTTCTGCAATGACAGTTGACATTATTTCGTTTGACAGATGTTCATCGCGCCATCCGACATCTGTTAGCGATTCCCCTGGTAAGCAAAAAGTACCACAAGTTTTAGGAACCTACTGGTAACCTGAAAATTTTACTGCGGTAATCGCGGTTCATTTTCGTATTATAGGTTTGTACGACTATTGTAATCATGCAATCTGTATTTGAATTAAATATTTTAGTTTTACTTTCCTGCAAAATGGAGGTAGAAATCTTCTATTTATAAATACATTTATTCATATTCATATTGACATGTGATATTAAATAAACACGTGTTCGAAAACCACAAAAAATCATTTCCTGTAAATATCCAAGAAAATCAAACATGAATTTAGTATTCCTGTGAACAATGTAGCTATATTTAGATCAGTTTATATAAATTTTGTGGTAAAATATAATAATTTATATTATTTAAGTCAGACAGACAAAATTCCAAATACATGAAATAATAAAAAATTAAAAATAGAACCACATTTTTCTGATAAAAATGTATCATCATAAATTTTCCCTCTTTTTAAGGAAGTAATTGTACAGTTAATCACAATTTCATTGTGATTACTAATTTTCTATTACACACATACTAATTTATTACCTAAAACACAAATTAATGGGTCAATTCTGAACATTTGTCTGTAAGATCGTAAATTTGTAAATCTGTTCCCTACGATACGCCCGTAACTAACAACTTTACAGATTTACAGTTTTGGCAATTCTCGACAGAAACCTGTATGAAGACAACAGTTGATACTTTACGGTCACGAGACGATTATTTTACGACATTAGTCTAACTTCACAATAATATATTGGTTATCTGTAAGTGACATGTGGAAGATAAAATAAAATATTTAATTATTTATACTTATACATCCATTTAAAATGAAGTCGGTAATGTCGAAATTAAATTATTTATTGTTTAAATATATGGAATTACAAATTCGGTACTGAAAACATATATATTAAGAAACGAAAACGGATGATCATTGTCAGTTCTGGAGGCGCTAAGATACTATTAATATTTTTTTAATACTTCACTCATAGACGACTGACTTAAACATATCCAACAGTTTGAACCAACTGGATTTTGGAAAGAACTACCACACACAAAATATAAAGTTCGAAAACCCTTAAAGTAAAATTGATATTTTATATAAATTGGTAAGAAAAAATGTCTCTATCAAAATACCTAAAAAGGAATACGCGTTATTGGATAATTATTGTTAAACTTCGCTAAGAAATCCAATAAATAGTATTACCTTGATTATCAATTTTTAACTGATTTAATACGTAGAAGTCTCTAGAGGGAATAAATAATAGTAGTGATAATATTATTCATAAAATAATGATGAATTTTCGCATTCTACAGTGACCTTAAAGTTTACAGGCACCTCAAACTTCACCGTAACTTTTACAGATATCTGTAACATATTTACGATTTTCTGTAAGGAATAGGTGCCAATTGCCATTTGACCTGTACACATTTACAGATCTTACAGATTCTCTTACAGACTTTACAGAATTGCTCAGAATTGGCCTATTAATCAAGATTTACTATACCTATAATAATACTTTTTACATACTGGATGTTCAAAAAGTTCCGGGACGGTGAAACATCTTGAAAAATACTCATCGAATCAAAAACCAAAAATCTGATGTTCCCAGCACATAACCTCACACCCGATACAAAATAGTACTTGATATGTAGGGTATTCCATTTAAAAACAAAGTTGCATATCATTGCGCGAAAATGGAACAACCGGTAGGAAAACATATGCTGCAGATACGTTGGCATTTTAATGTAAAACAAGTTTTGGTCATATTTAAAATAATAGCATAAAATAAAAAATATAGACAGATGGACCACCCTGTATAGTATTATATACTTTTAATTTTGTTTTCGTACTGATTTCTTTTTTCCCTATGAAGCTATGTTTCATTGCATGAAAGATTCTTACCGTATGATGTACTATATATATATATATATATATATATATATATATATATATATATATATATATATATATATTTATATATATATATATATATATATATATATATATATATATATATATATATATATAAAATATTCATGTTTATTTCCCTCGAAAATTTCAACCAATCACGTTGCAGCATTTTCTGAATTTCTACCAATGACAATCGAATACAGTGAATATTTTGCATATCGAGTATTTGCACAAGTGCGATAGGTACCCGAATATTTATAATAATTGTAAACAAAATGAGGAATAGTTTAATTTCTTCGTTTTAAAAGAACAAAAAGAGAAATATCTTCAATTTTTCAATCAATTTCTTCAAAAGAATTACTTTTTAAAAGCTGGTGACTCATTTTTAACGAAATTTGACAAATGGCATTTATCAAAGTCTGACGTTTATGTGACAGATTAAAATAAATATATGTTCAATAATTTAAAATAATGACTGAAATCTTTCTCGAGAAATAATCGTCTAATATATCCCTCGTGCATGGCAAATACAATCAGAATATTTTCTCTCGTGCAAAAAATATTCAGGTATTTGCCATGCACTTGGGATATAACTACTGAATATGTATTTTTAAATTCGAATAGCAACAAAGAATCAAAAAACAAGGAGTATATTGTGTAAAAAATGCAGAAAGTTAGCCATTTCATACGAGGTGTGAGAATTTCAGCAATAACAAGGGAAATGATTTTGGTCGATTATATGAAATGAGCCAGTTTCTCGATTGGTATATGTATAGTAGGTAGGTGTAGTAGCTTTAGAAATTTTTGTTGTTATTTGTACTGAAAAGAATCAAAAAAGAAAATTATAATTAAAATCGGGTGATATTGACTACATTTCTTACATCATTTTTATAACTTTTCAAAAAACCTCAAAAACTGATGTAATGCGCTATCAAATGTTCTAAGACAAAACAAAACTGATGCAACAAACAAAAAACACAAGCATTAGATTCATCTCAGACTACAGATTGACAGACTGCAATCAAGTGATCAATAAACATTTTAGCATGAATGTAAAACAGTGGATAAGTATGAGTAAAGTTCAGTAAGACGATATCGCGACAACCTTGACAATCAACACTTGCTTGCTGGCCAGCGGCGCGGGGCAGGGAGGGGCGCAAGGGGCAGAAGAAGTGTACACATACGAGTATAACAGTAGTAAACACCTTTCATGCCCCTTTACTCGCACAAAACTGACAAGAATTACTAGCTTATTGTTTATACATATTATTTTAAATACACATTTGAGCAGTGTGCTCAGATTTTGAAATAATAAAATTAACCTCATCCCCCATGTCCCTTTAACATCTTTGGGAGGCGTGATTTGATTTAACAGATGTTAGAAAAGGAAAAACCACAGAGGTAAAGTTAAAATACTCCACATAACAACAGATTTATAACTAACATCACTCGTTGTAAGGCTATGGTTACATTTGATTTTGGATTCTTCTAATTTTCTTTCCCCGGTTTTGTCTTCTATATTTCTCTCCACTTATTAGCGGTATCGTTTCTTGCAATTTACTCTTCTTTTTTCCAAGGCGTTTCTGACATCGTTACATTTTTTTGCTGGCATACCTCTTCTTTTTTACCTTACCTAGGTAAGGGAGATATTGTTTTTGGCCAAAAAATTGGGTAGTAAGTTTTGAATGAATAAGCACGTTTGTGTGTGCTCGCGCGCGCGCGCGCGCGCATCTGTGTGTGTGTATGTAATACCAAAAAATACAATTTTGTGAATTATTGCTTCTTATATTTAAATGAAGAGCTGATTAGATTTTGGATAAAATTGGCCAACGGGAACTAGTTTACTAGAAGTCCTTAACAGTTTTTCGTGGAAAACACGGCTAAATTTCCTTTTTCAACAATTTATGTTATTTTGAAAGTTATAGAATATTTAATTTTACATGTGTTTTGATTACACTAATTTTATTAATTTTCAATAGATTTAGAGATAAAAAATAAAGAAATTAGATTTCATAAATCTTGCATTCCTAGTACACCATGGAAACACTTAAATATTTTCAATTTTTACTAAATGTGACACATGTCATTTTGATTGTGAAGCTGTTTTCTTAGTGAAATATATGTCAAAAAAATTAAATAAAAATACGAAATAAAATTAAATTTCGCAAATATAAATATAAAATAAATAAATAAGAAGGTATGGTATCATCAAAAACTATTTTGTATCGTTTAAGAGTAGTATTGGGCGGGAGGTTATGTGCTGGACACATCAGATTTTTTTCTTATGGGTTTTATTCTCAACTGTTATTCTTCTATGTATTCTTTCACCAGTTTTACATTTAGATTTGTTCTGTATTTTTCGTTTCTAATGTGGTCGTATTTAGTCTTCCCCTCCATTCTTCGGAGAAATATCATTTCAGTTCTCTTTATAGTTGGTGCCCTCACTTGCTCGAAATCGCAAATAAATTGCTCTAAAATTACGTGCTAATTTCGTCCTAAGTTTAAAAATTTCATGCTATAAAAGAAACTAATGACAACGAACGTCGAAAAGTGGGGGCGCTAACTAGACGTTTAACTCACGGTTCACATTAGGAAAATCGAAACTAAGAACTAAACTATCGTATAATTTAGTGCTAAATTCGTGCTCGCCAGAGGCAGCAACTTCCATTAAAAACGAGTACTGTGATTCGAGTTTGTCGAGCGTGATTTGTGTAGGCTTAGGGTTTGTTTGTTAAAAGTGCGCGCGAAGCGAGCTTACCTACAGATAATTTTCATTAAAAATAAGTACTGTGCCACGAATTTGTCAAGCGTGATTTGTATATATTTAGGATTTGTTTGTTGTACAAAACCAATAAACCAAATTATAAATAATCTAATTTTTCCAACACATAATCTACCGCCTAAACAATTTCTAAGCAGCATAAAATAGAAAAGATACTTTCAAATAAAAACTGTAGGCAATATTTATTCTACATCTGTTTTATAATAATACTTAAAAAATTCACTATTAACTCAATTATTTACCAAGATGCTTTCAAGTAAACTACCACTTTCGATTGATGGTCAGCCACCAAAATTTAATCAGTTCATTATGAATGTCCAGTTTGATTACACAGTGTCAAATTACGGCCCCCATACAAATAACCTTACAAATATTCCATGAGCTTTTTAGTATCCTAAAAATTTGCAACAAAATTAATCAATCATATTTATATATTTTGCGGAACAGACCTATAAATAACATGTAGATAACCGATAATCTTGTGGTATTTAAATTTATTTATTCTTCGGTTTGCTCTTGTAAATTATTTTAGATGCAACGCATATAAAAGGAGGAAATAAAATTATTCTGGAATTATCAGGTTATTTAGTAGTCAGCAGAAGAGAAATTTTCCATTGTTTACATTGTAATTTACCGTAAATAAATTACCTATATTTCCTTGATACAATAGGTATTCCCCAATATCCCATAACATAGAAGTGTTTTCTTAGTATTGCCATAAATAGATAAACAAATATCAATATCAATATTTTTGTACACAATTTTTGACAACTCGAGTCATTTTTTGAAAAAATAAAATCGCATATTGCTATTGCTTTACACGAAGATAAACATTAAAAGAAAGAAAAAGAAATAATAATAATAATGCTTTGGTCTGTCTGGTCTAAACTAAAAATTATAAAATAAATAAACTACAGGGTGTAGAATTGAAATGTGGCGAACTGGAATTTCAATGCTATTTTTTTATATTGCTGTATCTTTTTATATTTTATAATTCCACAACAAAACAAAACTATAAATACAAATGTTTAGATTTTATTTATAAGTATTTAACAAAAAATAATGAACTCTCAAATTAGGTAAACTGAGGATATAAGATGAATTTTTTAAATATTTACCAAACTTATTTGCAAATACTTCTAAATGGTTAGTAAATAATCGTGTTTAGTTTCTTAATTGTTATGACATTTTCAAAATATTATGATTGTATTTGTCTTGCACGAGGGATATATTAGACGAATATTTCTCCAGAAATATTTCAGTCATTATTTTAAATTATTGAACACATATTTAATTTAATCCGTCACATGAACGTCAGACAGTTATGTCGTTTGCCAAATTACGTTAAAAATTGGTCATCAGCGTTTTGAAAGTAATTCTTTTGAAGAAATTGATTGAAAAATGGAAGATATTACTCCTTTTGTCCTTTTAAAACAGAGAAATTAAACGATTCCTCATTGTGTTTACAATTATTATAAATATTCGGGTATCGCACTTGTGCAAATACTCGATATGTAAAATATTCACTGATATTCGACTGTCATTGGTGGAAATTCAGAAAATACTGTAACGTGATTGTTTGAAATTTTTCGAGGGAAATATTTGTCTTATATGTATATTCAGCTTACCGAATAATTCGAAAAATTCTGCGTTACTTTTTTTTTAAATTTCTACGAATCTTTTACAGAAGAAAATAATAGAACACTATAACAAATAAACCTTATTTCCTGAATTTTTAATTCTGAACAACTTTTGTATTTATACTTTTGCTGTAAAGTGAATAAGTATAAAGATACAACAATAAAAAAAATTGCATTGAAATCCCTACACGCTACATTTCAATTGAAACACCCGGTATAACATTATTTTTATATCGTAATTTCAATTTTTAATGCAAGTGGCGCCATTGCTGTGTCGTCAGGATGGCCCAGCACAACTGAAAGTCACGTGACATAACTCATAAATTTACTTTGCAGTTTTAATAAAATTTTTGCTTTGGTATCTTTCATTACACTGGCATTTAAAAAAATACAGCTATTTTATTTTCTAATGACAGATCCTAATGACTACATATCCCAAATCTTTTTTTTTTAATTTAATTTAAAATTTTTTTTATGAAACTTTTTCTAAATTGAAGACTATCTGTACTTTTGAAAAGTCTTAATTGTTATTCATTATGCCACAATGATTTAAAAAAAAATGTTATGACGTCATTGTAGAGGTGTTGGTGGATCTCAAACAGTAGAGATTGTAAATAATTGTAGACTACAATTTGTAGTCACAATAATGTTCTAATTTATTTTTCTGAAAATTATTTAATGGAATTAAAATATCTTTTCTTGATAAAATAAAATAAATAAATATATCATCACGCATTTTACCCATTATGGGTGTGGCACTCTGCGTATGCAGATCTCGCTAAGTGATATATTTGAAGTGCGGTAACCAGCCGTCAAATCATAGCCCCCAAAGATATTAGTGCAGGGGGAACCACAGGGGTAAATTTAAATTGGCAACTGTCAGCTGTGGGATTCGTACCACGTTACCACGGAGCTATTTACAGTATTTACCATGGTAAATAATTAAAATATACGTGAATTCCATTTATTTCTGGAAGAAACATGAATAAACTGTAAGATTATTTTAGTCAAATGTTTGATTACCACTGATAAATTTTGCTAACCTATGTCATTCAACTAGTCAATAATTTCGTTGAGTCGACCTAAAGTATATTTATTAGTTAGAAATAAATAATATTTTTGGTATGTATTTAAAATATACTTACGAATTCAAAGTGAAACAAAAAACCTTCAAATTAATTGCCAACTATTTTAACACACATCTGACAGCTCAATAAGAGAAGTACAAATAATTTAGAATAGGATAGATATGTGCCATAATACTTTGACGTCATTGTAGAGGTCTTTAAAACTCAAATATCTTAATAATCAATAATATTTTTAAAATAGCTCCGTGGTATTGCATCGGACTGTGGATCGTGAGATCCTCAGTTCGAATCCCAGTACCAACAGTTGCCAATTTAAATTTGCCCCTGTGGTTCCCCCTCCACTAACAACTTTGGGGGCTATAAATTGACGGCTGGTAACCGCATTTCATACGTAATAGTATATTCTACAATAAGTAATGGAATGGCACATATTCCACGCGAGCAAAAAGTTTGTAGTCCGAGCCGAAGGCGAGGGCTCAGGTTTGTGAGTGTGGGATATGCCATTCCGTTACATGTTGTAGACTATACTTTCTATAACAAGATTTTGGAAATATACAAAAAAATACAAATATAAAACTGTTGTAAACGTCAAACTCAAATAAATCAAATTAAAACAAACAGACGTAACTATAGTAACTGAATCAAGATACTTCATATATCGCGCTAATATGCGGCTCTGATTCGTCGAAAATATTCCATACGCCGCGTATGAAATGTTAGTGATTCCATAACTGTTTATAGTAGTGGAATGTCCAGTTTCCAAAACAGTTTTATAGAAAAATATATCACTTACCGAGATCTGCGTAAGCAGAGTACCATACCCTTAAGGATAAAAGGCGTGATGATATATTTATTTTTATTTCATTTATTTATTTTTTAAACTTCTATTACATCCAGTGTTGTGACTGATCTAGATCAACTCGTAAGATCTTTGATCTGTTCTAGATCGTATTATATTTTTTTATCTTGATCTGGATCTAGATCAAAAAGAATAAGATCTATGATCTTAAAAAAGATCAGATATTTTCCTCTAAAATTTGACTCTCAGTACTAAATCAAATTAATATAATTTATTTTAATTATTTATATTACATAAGAAATTCAATATATCTTTTGGAAAACAAAATATAAAATATTGTTTTTGATTTTATTTTATAAAAGGTACTTTGTATTTTCTTTGTTGTTACCTTTCTATTATCTAAATAAGAATTAAAAAGTATGTGAAAAAAAATTATTGATCTTTTTTATGATCTAAAAAAAAGTCTTTTATTTTTGATCTGATCTAAAAAAAAAATAGATCTGATCATACAAATTGATCTATGATCTGATCTACTTCATATTAAATGTGAGAATCTTGATCTTGATCTAAATCATTTTTAAAATGATCTGTCAAAACATTGTATATCTAGTACTATATTTTTGGGTAATATAAATGGCTTATTTTCTATTTTGTGACTTTAGTGAACGACCCCATTTATTTCAGCTACTTATACTGGATCTGAGCACCCTCTAGTACTTACAAAACATTGACCATCATTCATCATGATAAGCGGCGACTCTACAAGCCATACAAGTCCAAGAGCACGCAGAACTCTCGATGAGGAACTAGGAAACCAATACATTCTCATAGGCTTGCATGAGTGTGAGTGGATTGTGGATGTTGTGAGGCAGGACTGTACGTTGTGCGCGCACAAGATTGCAGTACTACAAGGTCAAGGTCATTTGCCGTTACATGCACTAACGCTAACACACATACATGTGGAGAAATACGCATGGATATACGCACACTGCCAGCATCAGCTGTTTGCAACAAACGAGTTTGTTTTGAAAGGAATATTTTAATTGTTGTCGACATAAATAAATATCATAATAATGGGAGGTATAAAGAAGAATTATTACTTTTTTTAAAGCATGATTTATTTATTTTATTCACATTACGCCACAATAGAAAATATGCTCTTTAAATTAGTTTTTTTCTATTAAATAGCCACTGAAACACGTTTTGCTTAATGTAAAATTTAAAAATATATCACCACGCCATTAAGCCTTTTTTGGTGTGGCACTCTACTTTCGCAGATCTCGGTTAACGATATATATTTATTCATGAAATGCTGTCAATTCACAAATCCCAAAGATCTTAGTAAAGTTAAAATGGCAACTATCACCTGTAGGATTCGAACCAAGGATTTCATTACCACGGAACTATTTTTTTTTATGAAGATGATAAATGGATGATTGTGAATCCATATAAATAACATAAATGACCATGCTCTTCAGTGGGATATGAACCCACGACCTCTAATGTGTGTTATGCTAGTGATAAAACTACTACACCACCGATATCGACATTTATTTATTTTTTGCCGATTGACATTAAAGATGACACTTCACGGACTGCTAACAGTCTGTAAAGTGTCACTTTTATGCCTAGGCTGTACAAATATTTTACATAACAACCGCTCCACAAATGCATAGCAACTGTCAATAAATACGTAGCAACCATTCAACACATGCATGGCAACGAAATTTGACAGCGATAACCTTCAAAATATCTATATAAAATAATAACTAAATTAATATTAATTCCAAATCGGCAAAAATAGTACATTGAACAACTAGTGTTACAATGACCTTTTTTGTAATAAGCGTATAGTTTGCGTAAACGAGCCGCAGGCGAGTTACGCAAAATACGAGTATTACAATTAGGCATTGTAACACGAGTTGTTCATACTACTTTTCCTATTTCATGTTCATAAATTCAATAAACATAAAAATAAAATAAAATTATACGGCATATTTAATATACCACTGGTCACCAAGGGGCTTTGCCCGCGGGGCCTATCGGGTCCCAGGCCGCAACCCCGACGCAGAGGCTCTGATTCAATAATTTTACGTGAGCAATGACAGCCCCAAGCTTGTCAGACTGTTAATTTTAAAAATAATAAATTCCCCAAAAACAGTTACACAAATAGTTATTTACTTTACAAGTGGGCAAAGTAAGGAATTACCCACGAGAGAAATTTTAGCACACGAAGCCGAAGGCTGAGTGAGATAATTTTATCGAGTGGGTAATTCCACTTTACCCATTTGTGAAGTATAACGTTTTATCCAACACTTCTTAATAACTGAAAAATTTATTAAAGAAATATTATTTGACAGTGACATATGCTTTAAATTTTTAAATTAAAATGTCAATCGAAGTAGTTACCAAGGTGTTGTGTGTTATTATTATTTTTATAAATAAAAAAAATACTCACTAGTGGCTTTCCTCAAAATTATACCCACTAGTGGATAATCTGTTACTTTGCTTGTTTAAAATCGCCATAGTTATAGAGCATTTATTGAGAGGTGTTGGATAAATTCAATTTTGTAGCTTTGTTTTTGAGAAAAATAGTGTCACAAAATTGACTTTGTGTACGTGAAATAGGAAAAATTATTTGTTCAACTCGGCATCAAACAGATTTATAGCTTTGGCAGCATTCATTGACGGCAGCCTCTGCTGTAAATCTGGTATTTTGATGCCTAGTTAAACAAATAACTATTAATTGCATTTTACCTGCAGTACACATATTTATTGCTACTGGTTTAAATTTAACATCTCCAGGAATTTAATTAATTAGATCATTTTACAACCTTAGATACGTCAATGATTACTTGTACTTTTCATTTACCGCATTATATGTAAGGGAGGTATTATGAGAGTTCAAAATTTTTGATAAAGAGTTTTCAACAGATATGCAAGTTTTAGAGTCCATGAAATAAAATTTCACTATTTTCACGATGACATCTGTGTGTTTTCTAATAGCAATACCATTTTTTAATTTCATATTTAAAATTTGGATGTTCAGATTACGAGCTAATTAAATTTTGGTAGAAATCCATCAACCAGAAATAATAGTTCACTTATGTCCTATTAGGTTTCTTGGGCATATCAGAGTAAATAAATGATATGTAGCAAATTTTGATACATTCAAGAAAATCTAGAATATATTTTGTACCGATTAGAAATTAAAATTAATTTGTTGATCACATTAAATAAATAAATAAATATATCATCACGCCTTTTACCTATTATGGGTGTGGCACTCTGTTTACGCAGATCTCTGTAAGTGATATATTTTTTCGTATGAAGTGCTGTTACCAGCCGGCAAATCATAGCCCCCAAAGATCTTAGAGTAGGGGGACCCACAGGGGTAAATATAAATTGGTAACTGTCAGCAGTGGGATTCGAATTGAGGATCTCACGGTCCACAGTCACATTAGATTATTTAAATTAATTTAATTTTTTTTTTAAAGTGCCATGCATTATTTGCCAGCTATTTATTTTTTCGCGCCGCCGTCCGACATTGATACAATTACATATCTCTTAAAGCGGTCGGAAATCATGTTTTTGTCGTACTAGTTCGACAAAAATTGCTAACTTTTTATGGTTATATGTTGGCATCACTTCACTAATTTTAGCTAACTTCTGACGCTAGAAATGTCAAAGTATTACATTGACATAAAAATATTATGGTAATATATCTACAATTGAGTATTTGCAATACAAGAAAACAGAATATTTATGGATTTTAAACATATTTGTAAGTGATTATAATTGAATTTGCAGTGTAAAATGCAAATAAAAATATGTAGATATTTTTGGTTATGATATTGGAAAATAAATATAATTGACATTCAAATATTGTGAAGTTAATAACATAAAAAAATTCCCTGTCATTAAGAAAATGAGTAATAAATTAAATTTATTTATTAAATTTACATAAATGTTGGCGCGAAAAATCTTGTGTATCCCTCGGTTGGAAACAATTTTGCGAGTGCTCGTATTTGTAGGACTCGCCTACGGCTCGTCCTATCAAAATAAACTCGCACTCTCAAAATAACAGTTTCCAACCTTGTGATACAAATAACTATTGTCTAGATTTATTGAAACATCTCTAAATACCTGCAATAGACAAGAGTAAGGTAGTTGAGGTTTAAATTATTTTATGGATGAGGTTTCCATTCATAGGTATTTCCATAAAATAAAAATAAATAGTTCTATGGGTCATGAGATTTTAACTTTATCTATGGGGGTTGTACTTTTAGGGCATATCTCGCGTAAAAGTATAACCTCAGATATGCGAAAGCAAAATTACAAAATAGTTTGCTTAAAATAAATGGCTTAATACAGTATCTGGAAGATAAAAGCAACAATGATTGGATAATACATGAAGCAGTCAAATAATTGCTCAAGAAATCCATAAATAAAATATTATATTTAAAAAACAAATATCCATTAAGTTCTTTGTATATTTAGTTAAGTCTTTATAGCAGAAGTTACAGAACTACCATTAATTTTCTGCCGATTAAACAATGTCTGTACTTCTGCAGTTTTGTTGCCCACAATATATTATTCGTAGCATTTATAAATTGCTTGCTTCAAACTGTAAAGAAAAAGTTTGGGAAAAGCTCATGTCCCCAAATATAAATACATTTTTAGCAAGTTAAATGCAGACACGCGCTCACCACTATATTTATAGATCCCAAACAATCCACGTGAAACGAAGAGAATACTTGTACCTGTTGAATACACTTCAGTCAGATTCGCGTGCCAAGTTTTCAGGATAAATAATGTAATGTTGTGTGTTCAATAAAAGAATTTAAAGGATAATTAAAACGGTGCGTGGGCAACGCGGGCTTGTAGTCGGAAACAATGCATCGAGATCCAGCTTCACTCGCTGAGAGCAGATGTAACGAACGCAAAAAACATTGACGGCTACCCACGGCTGTACTTGTACACGCGAGGAAACGAATCGCGCAGTGTCAACAATAAATAAGTTACACCCCTTTGGGGCATGATGTTTCTTACAGCCCTCGTCACACGGACAATGAATACTTCATTTTTGTTTGTCAAACTATGTTTGACGACGTCATATCATTCAGGTTGATGTATGATGAAAAGAAGGTGTGTCAGACGGTCATTCTTTTCACTGGGGTGAAGTTCGTCAAACAGAAACTTACCAATGCTATTGAGAACACCACTTTTTATTTTGTATCCTATAAAATAATTATTTTTTATTTCTCTTTTTAATAACATTGACATATAGTTGAAAAAATATTTTAAAAAATTTATTTAATAATAAAATCCAAACCAGGCTAATTGACGAATTTAAAATATTTATTTAAATAAAATCTTATTAAAACACTTACTTTTATTCATTATTGCTATCAAATGTCAGTCGATCTGTCAAAACTACAAAAGTCGAACCAAAATGTATGACAGAATAAGAAACGTTTCTATTTAGAGCATTTGACCAAACTGTATGACGTGACGTAACGTTTCTGTGTTTGTCATTCAAAAGTTTTGTCAAACGCTGGAAACACTGACCGTGTGACAAGGGCTTACGACGTTCTCTAGATCCTTTTCTTGGAGTGAATCAATCTACAGGGTGTTGACCGCGACCCCGGAACATAGGACTTTAACATGTAAAATCATACTTTCGTAATTTCCTGCTTAACAAATTATATTAGACAAAAAAGTTTCAAATAAAGTTGAGAGATCCTAAAATTCTACATCAGAATCAATAAACAGAATTACATTTACATGCCCTATAACGCCAGAAATTTAATATGAAAATATTAAAAATTAGCTCAAAAATCGGGTTAGCCTTGGAAATGAAACAAAATTGTATTCAATTGGAAATGAAAATTGTATTTTTTATTAATTATTATTATAAATTGCATAATTGACTATTTTTTTTATAATTTTTTTTATCATTTCCAAGGCTAATCCGATTTTTGAGCTAATTTTTAATATTTTCATATTTAATTTCTGGCGTTATGGGGCATGTAAATTTAATTCTGTTTATTGATTCTGATGTAGAATTTTATGATCTCTCATCTTTATTTGAACCTTTTTTGTCTAATATAATTTGTTAAGCAGGAAATTACGAAATTATGATTTTACATGTTAAAGTCCTATGTTCCGGGGTCGCGGTCAACACCCGGTATGTTTCTATTCCTTTAATTGTAGTTAGGTTTGCTACGTCTGCCTTTCTTTTGTTTTACTTTGCCAGTTTTTAATTCCTGCTGCTTATTTTTAAATATTCTATTTCCCTATGCCATTTTGCTCTGGGTCTGCCCCGTCTTCATTTTCCTCCTTGTTTTCATTCTACTACTGATTTAATTGTATCCTTTACTTCAGTTCTCCATCTCCCAAGTCCAAGCTATCTATTTCGGTTGCTTAATTTTTGTCAGTATATATCTCCTTGGTCGTCGCTTTATTTTTACCTCAGGGGGCCCTGATTTGACGTAGAGTAATTCAACCAAATTCGAGAAAACATTTTTCCCGCATGAGCGTTTATTTGAACTAATGCGTAAATGACATTTTCCTGCTAGAGGTTTGTACAATGCTTTTCTAAACGAAAAAACTTATTTATAACTCGAAAATTAATAAATTCGCAGCAGCAAAATCATAACAATCACCTATTACTAAGGGAATTGATCACATTACAGTTAAAAACGATTATTTTGTGCAACCGGACGCGAAATATGCATTTCGCAGCCGCCGTACAGACCGCGAAATTGAATTTCGCGTCTGTTTTTATGGCAACGGTCGCGAAATCCAGAATGATTGGTTTTTATCCTATTTCTCGGCCGCTACCATAACAACGAGCGCGAAATAGGATAAAAAACAATCATTTTGACACTTCAGAATTGACATTATTATTTCAAAACTAATTGTTTTGTTTATCAAATGTCAATCGCATAGTCACTTTCTTTTTACAATAAAATTGTTTAAAATTTGTAATGAATATTTTTTACGGTTGCACAAAAACTAGTGTGTACACCTAGTCCGCGAAATCCTTTATCGCCCTCGAGATTGTCCTGCCTCGGCGACAATATTTCTCTCGGGACGCTAAAGAGTGATTTCGCGGCCTTGGTATACAAATAACTATTTTATTTAAATCATTGACAGATGTCTTAAAATTGATAACCCTACTTTTAAAAATTTAAACAGACTAGTACATAAACTTTTGGCTTAAGGTCAGTAAAATTACAGACAAAATTAGAAGAATTCTATCAAGAAATATTATCTTATCCACATCTCAAATTACAAAGTATGGAAATGTTATATTAAACAAACTAGCAGAACGATAACAACTACAATTTACAGAACACGAACGGGCCATTCGTTTTAACCAACCAGAGAAATCGGCTGTCATGCCATTAAATTAATTTTGAAAAACAAAAATGTAGCAAAATCGAAATGTGCCAACGACAGACTCATAAGAGAAGCTCTATATAGTAAATAAAAATTCAGAATATGACTTCCTCTGTTCTATAAATCAACATTTGATGTTACTCTGTTTCTGTTTCTTATTACTTGTTTACATTGTTCATTTGTTTTTCTTACGAAGAATTACATATAGTAATTTGAAACATTGAATTTTAATTTTAAAAATCTGTTGTGTTCAGCACATAACCTCCCGCCCAATACTACTCTTAAACAGTACAAAATAGTATTTGATGATAAACATACCATCTTATTTGCTTATTTTCTATTTATATTTGAGAATTTTAAATTTCTTTCGTATATTTATTTTATTTTTTGACATATATTTCACTAAGAAAACAGCTTCACAATCACAATGACATGTGTCACATTTCGAAAAAAATTGAAAATTTTTCCATGGTGTACTAGGAATGCAAGATTTGTAAAATCTAATTTATTTATATTTTATTATCTCTAAATCTAATGAAAATTAATAAAATTAGTGTAATCAAAACACATGTAAAATTAAATATTCTACAACTTTCAAAATAACATAAATCGTTGAAAAAGAAAATTTAACCGGGTTTTTACGAAAAACTGTTAAGGGCTTCAAGTAAACTGCTTTTTCCTGTTGGCCAATTTTATTCAAAATCTAATCAGCTCTTCGTTTAAATATAAGAAGCAAAAATGCACAAATTGTATTTTTTGGTATTATAGTATTTGAGTTATGCGAGACGAAAAAATTGCCACAGACTACACACACAATCATACATACATACAGAGATCATGGTGAAAATAGTAAAATCGTATTGTAGGGACCCTAAAACGTACTTATTCATTGAAAACTCACTACCCAATCTTTTGACCAAAAGCAATACCTCCCTTACCTAGAGGTAGGCGGGAGGTAAAATAGTATATTCTACAACAAGTAATGCCATTCCGTTACATGTTGTAGACTATACTTTCTATAAAAAGGTTTTGGAAATTATAAAAAATACAAATATAAAACTGTTGAAAACGTCAAACTCAAATAAATCAAATTAAAACAAACAGACGTAACCATAGTAACTGAATCAAGATACTTCATATGTCGCGCTAATAAGCGGTTCTGATTCGTCGAAAATATTCCATACGCCGCGTATGGAATGTTAGTGATTCCATAACAATTTTTAGTAGTGGAATGCCCAGTTTCCAAAACAGTGTTATAGAAATATATTTATTTATTTACAATAAGTTTTGAAAGCTTTTTCAACTTATGGAAACCTGTCATATTTTTGTCTCTCAAAAATTATGCTGTATCAAGAATACGCATTTCTTCATTCAATTGTGGAACAATAAATCATTTAATCTGCATCATACACTAATTTCCACGCGTGTACTTCTTACAGCCGAACCCAGAAGCCACACAAACTACTGGCACTAACACATGTACAAACTTCATAAAGCATTCCAAGCCAGATAAATCATATGTGCATATTTCACACGCACACAAATAAGGCAAATCTTATACCAACAAACCAACACAACCGCGGCGAATATAGGAAGAGATCAAACTTAGCCTTCATAGTATGCGTGAATGACTTGCTGTGTATTGGTGACCACGCCTTCTTGTAAATATACTACCACATATAAAAAACATGAATCGTACTGTACATATTTATTTGTTTATAGCAATTGTCATTTATGTAGTTTTATCAAACAATTAATTGCTTGATTCTATTTTCGTGCTGATATGCTGATTGAAGTCAACAATTTTCCTATTAATTATAAAATTCACCGCCTATATTTGTATAATTATTTAGATAATACTAATGTCAGGTGAATTTTTATCAAATTTACAATAATTTAATAAACAAGGAAATGTAATTTTAAATAATTATTGTAGATAAACAGCATAAATATTATCAATTGCGTATTAAATGATATCTACCTAATAGATTACTTATGTACACTTTGTAGATTTACCGAAGTATCGAAAAAATAAATATTTACACAAGCTTTCAACAAGAAAATTATTTATAACAAAGATAATTAAATTTGTCTTCATGGTTAATTATCAAAACAATATATCAATAATTTATATTACTTGTCATTTTGCATAATAATAACCTCACATTTCAAAATAAATTATAAACAATTGACATTCAAAATAACTTACCGGAGCAGAAAACATTCTCCATATACGCATCCACTTTTTCGTTATTAAAATTACGAAAAACACAAAAATAATTAGTTATTCACTTTACAATCACTTACTGCAATGATTATAGTTTTGGCAAGTTGTACCTAGTTATAAACAAGCTAATTAACGAATAGGTAAATCTTAATTTGAACTAAAATATTGTCAGATTCAAATGGTCAAACTATTTTATTATAAAAAACCAAATTTATAGATATTATTTATTACTAACAATAATAAAATAGTTAAACACCACATAAAATGTCATTTTTTTCTTGATTGATAGCGTCATCTGTCACAAATTACAAATAATCTGATTGGTCCTCGCGCAGAAGCACCAGAGGTACCAAAACAATTTTAAAACAAGCAAATCATATTTATTTTTCAAAATATATTTGTATAAATTAACGTCGATGGTCTCGATCTATTCGATGTAGTACTTGAGGTAATCTAGTAGAATAGTGTGACATTCGACTCCTATTACTCATAGTATACAGTCTTCTGTTGACACCTCTGGGTAGTTGTCCATATTCTTGTTGATACATTTCCTCGCATATCGCGTACCAATGTCTTCCTATCATTATAATTAGGAACAACCATATGACTACAAAAGAAATATTTTATTAAGGCATACATTTTATAATTGTGCTGCCATCTGTTGCATACTAGCTGAACTACGCATGACATTTGAGAAGCTCACTGTATACTTGTACACTATTTTACAGTATGATGAATTATTGAGCTCTGTTTTTAATGGAAGCAAAGAGTGGAAGTGATTTTACCGGTTTGTTATTTTTAAAACCATAGCAACATACATATTTATTGTGAACGTTTTCAATAACTAACTAATAACGTAATTGTATTACGCTACACTCTCCAATAAATAATTTTTTTTATATTTTTTACGATTGAGTGTATTGTAAAACATTGTGCAATGCTTGACCGTAACTCAAACTTTACTTGCGTGTATCACCAAAACTCGAAGGATCATAATAAACCGATTAAACACTCAATTACGTTTATTAAGGAACCCTACGTTATAACTGCCAAATAAAAATTTAGTACTGTTGCTGGTTTCTCAAGTTTAGAACAGAGTCCTAACAAAAATAACAGGAAATAAAAAAATTATTATAATAATCTGACCTAACCTGCCACAGACCTCGCTAGCAAAATATATTTCTTGAAATAAAATCTTAAACTAGTGGGTATAATTTTGAGGAAAGTCACTAGTGAGTATTTTTTTATTTATAACAATAATAATAACACACAGCACCTTGGTAACTACTTCAATTGACATTTTAATTAAAAAAATTAAAGCATATGTCACTGGAAAATAATATTTCTTTAATAAATTTTTCATTTATTTAGGGCCAGTTTTACAATCGAAGGTTAACTAAGAGTTTGCAGTAAACTAGAAGTTAACCAACACTTACCGTTTTACAAATAAAGATTATGGGTTAACTTGCAGTTTACTTTTACCAAAACATCAGGTTGTAGTTAACTTTAAGTTTTACTTTGACTATCAGCTCGTAACCTCGTATTGTGACATTTTGAATATACGAGTATAAAAATGAATGATTTTGAAGTAAATGCGTTTAGTAACGATGGAGATGAATTAGTTCGATGCACGAAAATAATTAGATATAGACCAAACTTCATTGAAGAATACGTTTATTTGCAATTTTTTAATCTGTTTTGATTGACAAAAAGGACTATAGAACACGTATTAGATGAAACTGGAGAAGTTTTGCAGCATCCAACAAACAGGTATACTCGTAATGGTCAAATATTTGTACCACCAGTTAAATTAAATAATTTTAGAAATGATTGTCTTGTCTTTCATCAATAAATAAACCCTGACATTACGTTTTTATGCAAGTGGAAGTTTTTTGAGCATTGCAGGACATTTTACAGGAAAAATTGCAGTTTTAGGTAATTTGAGACTACATTATGTAAAAAAGCCTCAAACAAAGGAGGAATTCACAATTTGCAGACAAAAGTTTTTCGAATTTTGTATTTGTAGCAGTTCTACGGGAAGAAATTTCTTCTTTAATTATCTTCCTCGCATGTGATTTCTGCTGCCCTTGTCTTTTTGTTTTTAATAACATCCTCTTCATATTTATTGAAGTTATTACATCTTTTATATTCATCAGTTGATTCGTTCATGTAGGTATATCAAATTTTAATTAATATACTCACTTCAACATTTCATTATTAATATACTACATTTATTAAATTAAATACTGCCGAAATATTATTGCTTTTGACAGTGACAGTCCTCCAATAAACAAATTGTTTCATAATTTACAGAGTACCAACATTCGGTAAACTTGCAGTTAGTAAACATTCATTAATAAAATGATTGAAAAACACTTCCCAAGTAAACTCGAAGTAAACTTGCAAGTTAGGTTCAGCTTACCAAAAAGTTAACCATCGATTGTAAAACCGGGCCTAAGAGGAGTTGGATAAAACGTTATACTTCACACGTGGGCAAATTGGAATTACCCACTCGATAAAATTATCACACTCAGCCTTCGGCTTCGTGTGCTAAAATTTCTCTCGTGGGTAATTCCTTACTTTGCCCACTTGTAAAGTAAATAACTATTATTCAATATAATTGAAATATCTTAAATATATTAACGTAATTAGATAAAGAACAAAATTAAATCTAAATAATGAATGTTGTTGATCTCTGGAATCTAACCTAAGTAATAATAAATGTTCAAATGTATTTATCTTAATGCTAATGAATGTATAATGTACAGGTCTGACGGTCTGCCGACCCGTGAACACGGAACATTAAGTTGTCCGTGTGAGAAACATGGATTTTCCATATTCAATCCCGGTGTTCGTAATTCTTCTCGGATTAACTGATTTTGATGAAATTAATTTTGTACTTATGGGATCACCCGGATGGTCAAATGCAAAGTCATGAATATAAGTCAGAAAAATAAAAAAATTCTGGGTCTCCACAACTGCGCCATCTACCGGGTCCAACTTTAACTAAGAACCATCCAGGTAACCCCAAGAAAAAAAAATATCATCAAAATCGGTCAAGCCGTTTAGGTGGAGAAGTATTTTATATATAAAGAAGATTAAACAATTGATACAAGTTTCACAAATAGGTTTATTATTACTTTGTCGATTTCGGCTTCTTAAGGTCAAACATACTCGTCGAAAGAACGAATCCTTTATAAAAAAAAAAAAATTCTGTATTCTTCATTTATTTTCATGTTTTTTATGGTCCAACAACCTCCATACGTCAAAATTTCATGGATTTTTTTATAGTGACTTGTACATTGCAATGTCAGATGAAGTACATATTTTCGTTGGATTCGTTTACTCCCATGAATTTTGGTTTGCAAATTTAAATTTGAATAAATTATTTCTTACAATTATTCTTATCGAAAAACAATTCAATTATCACAGTGAGGTCTTTGAACATTCTAATATTTATATATGTGGATGAAAAGGACAGCTATAACATTAAACTATAAAAAAATATTCGTTGAAGTCTAGTTGGTCAAAAACTTTTATACTGTATTATCATTCCCATGAACGACTACAGTAATGAAAATAATTCGTATATTTATAAATATGGTCATCTATATAACATACTAAATTCAAATGGAAAATAATCTTAGTAGAATATACAAATAATTTGCATTACTGTAGTCGTTCATGGGAATATGTGACATAAATTTTACTACTTTGAAAATTATGTTCATGTATAATTTGCAAACAAAATTAGCTTTTTAAAATGTATTATAAAACTTTATACTTTTATCTGCAAATATAGGTATAAAACATTATATGTTTCATTTATTATTATAATGAAATATTGTGTCAAAAAAGTCATGTTCATGTTGAGCTATCTTCAGCCCGTATGGTTGCCTTAAGCCATTTTCAGAAGATGTACAAGATTCAACTGAATACAAAATCAGTTACATGTTCTTAAATACTGCATTGACACCTATTAATAATATTGGATCAGTTAGAAATTTTTTCAGTTAGGTTTTGACAGACATCGTAATGAAATAAAACTACCTGATCATTGTGAATGTTCGAACTTCGAACCTATGTTAATGGCCGTTTGTATTTCGTATAAGCTTCTAGCAAGTCCATCTTAGACCCAAAGATATAAAAACGTGTAATAATAAATTTGTACTCAGTTGAATCTTGGACATTTTCTGTTTGCCGAAATTGATAAAGTGGTAATAAACCTATTTGTGGAACTTACATCTAGTGTATAATTAATTATAATGGTTATAATGCTTCGCCAAGTGCTACAGTTAAATCTTTAACTTTAAAAAATAGATTACAATATATTTTTTATTTATGGGAGAGATATGAAATACTAACATGGTACTTTAATACGGACTAATTATGCAAATAATTTTAACCTGAAAATTAATTACAAATTTGTAAAAATAATAAGTACATGTATATAAGGCTGGTACCACGAGGTCTTGGGTGTATTAAGAAAAGTGTTTTAGCCTCGGTTTTAACGCTGTATTATGTCCAAAAATTATATTTTTATAAGAATTCATATAATAGTTATTTACTTTACAAGTGGGCAAAGTAAGGAATTACCCACGAGAGAAATTTTAGCACACGAAGCCGAAGGCTGAGTGTGATAATTTTATTGAGTGAGTAATTCAAATTTGCCCACGTGTGAAGTATAACGTATTATCCAACATCTCTTAATAAATGCAAAATTTATTAAAGAAATATTATTTGACAGCGACATATACTTTAAATTTTTAAATTAAAATGTCAATTGAAGTAGTTACCAAGGTGTTATTATTATTGTTGTAAATAAAAAATACTCACTAGTGACTTTCCTCAAAATTATACCCACTAGTGGGTAATCTGCTACTTTCCTTGTTGAAAATCGCCATAGTTATAGAGCATTTATTGAGAGGTGTTGGATAAAAGTAATAAATAATAGATTTCTCTGTATCTTCTATTCGAAGCATTTTTGTACAATATACTTTTAGAACATTGTACAGCGCTGAAAACAAGGCTAAAAACTTGTCTTAAAATACCCAAAAACAGAGCTTGTGGTATCAATCAATGTCTTTTGTCAATTTTAATCTAGGTATAATTCGTTACATTCGAACCATGATAATTTGGTAGCACAAGGATAATAAGTATAATATTTACTAAATCTCTATAAATCCTAAATATTATTGAAAATGTATTGTAAAAACACTGGAAATATTCTGACAAATAAACAGCAAATTCAGTACTTTTAATTTGTACTGTGCTCGCATGTAAAGTTCTGAGTAACGGTCTTGCAATTTGAATTACCTTAAAGAAAAGATCTTTTACATACCTTGCATAATAAATAAAACTGAAATACTGATATAGTCTCTAGCGCTGCGGTTTTTACGCATTTGAAGAAACACAAACGACACAACTAGTAAAATTAAATGTAGATTCCATAAAATTATTGAAATAATTACCCAAACTAAAAGAAAAAGAGCCCAATCCTGCAATATAAATGAATTAAATTTAAATTTAATAACAGAATATTTTATTACCTTTGCAACACCGAAAGCTAGAAAAGAATTTGTTAATGCTAATATAATTGAAATGATACAACCACATGTAATAATTTTTGTAGGGTATCCACCAACGTCATATATTATATCAACATATTTTGTTCCAAAAACTGATAAGAAGAACGCAGTAATTGCTATAACCTTAAAAAAGAATATTAGTAAGTTGAAAAGCTGTTTTTATACTATAAATAAAAAGATATTTAGTTTAAGTCCTATAAAATATGATTAAAATTCAACGTTTCGAATTACTACAAGTAATTTCTGTCTAGTTCGTCTAATTCCTTGGGGTAAACTGAATATGTTCTTGAAGTCAAATAAAAACAGATTTCCTTAAAATTTTATAAAAGCTTGTTCCGTTTTAAAGTCTTGATTTAAAATATAGGTAATGCATTGCAATCCCTGCATTTTTAAAGGATAACTAAATCCCATAAATATCTTTACGTTGTTCTTGCTTATGAGAACTTAAACCAAAAATCTTTTCATTTAAAATGACATGCTATTTAATAGATTCATTTGAAGGTAGCCAAACAGAATTAAAATCTAGTACGAAACTAAATTTGGTACTACAGAAAAGAATGAATAATTTGTTGTATGAATCTATATGTAAATGAATTGATATGTGACTATTCTACCGTCTGTCAACTCAATACGAAATTTTTCAAACTGTATTTCACTTTTGCAAATGAATACATTTTTGTTCAAACATATTAGTTTATGCTACCGACTACTGGTATAATAGTTACAACGTGATGAATAAAGAAATAAAATTATTTTGTAATGATTGATGAAATGGATGACGCCTTTATTAATTATTTTGGTACTTACATAGAAAAAAATGCAAATAATAATTGAACAAATATAGTGGGGTATTTTAAAACAATTTCTGTACGTTTCTGGAAATATAACTGAATCAGCCATTTTGACATATTGTGATTTGAACGATTTGAAGTTGTCAAAATTATCTTATTCATCAACATGGTTACAAAACTATTTACTCAAATCAAATTTTATTTATTTGCAAATACAAATTCATTTGATTTTAACAAAGTAAAAAACATCAGTCTTCTACAGATGTGAATTACAAATATATTATTAATGTAAATTTTATTATAAAATTACAAATAAATGCATATTTTTATTCCGTTTTCTGATTGGTTTATGATTTGCCATTGCTACTAGAAACTTACATACTAAACAGAAAGTAATCTATGGGAGTCACCTTCAAATTTGTCACCATGCGTCAAACTGCATGATGGCAAATTTGTAGGACTCCCGGGCTAACCCGAAAAATAAAATAAATAAATTATACGTAGACTAGTTCGCCACAAGAAAATTAATTTCGCAATGGCAAATCATCTGGTGCGGGTAACACGGCGAAAAGATCTCACTCCTCAGCAGTTGAAATCATCCTGAGCAGACTCCTCAACCTCGTACTCCTCATCAGCCGTGGCCTCCTGATATTGCTGATACTCCGAAACCAGATCGTTCATGTTAGATTCCGCCTCAGTGAATTCCATTTCATCCATTCCTTCACCAGTGTACCAATGCAAGAAGGCCTTACGCCGGAACATAGCAGCGAATTGCTCAGAAATTCGTTTGAACAGTTCCTGAATAGCTGTGGTGTTGCCAATAAACGTCGAAGACATTTTCAATCCTTTAGGAGGGATATCACAAACTGCTGTCTTCACATTATTAGGGATCCATTCCACGAAGTAGCTGCTGTTTTTGTTTTGGACTGCTAGCATTTGTTCATCAACCTCCTTCATTGACATCCTTCCTCTGAAGACAGCAGCGACTGTCAAGTACCTTCCATGTCGAGGATCGCACGCGGCCATCATGTTTTTGCAGTCGAACATCTGTTGGGTAAGTTCAGGAACAGTCAACGCGCGGTACTGTTGACTTCCTCTGCTGGTCAGGGGAGCAAAACCAGGCATGAAGAAATGCAGACGAGGGAACGGGACCATGTTGACAGCCAGCTTCCTCAAGTCTGCATTGAGTTGTCCAGGGAATCTCAGACAAGTGGTGACACCTGACATCGTCAAAGACACCAAGTGATTCAAGTCGCCATAGCTAGGATTAGGTACTTTCAAAGTTCTGAAACAGATGTCATAAAGAGCTTCGTTGTCGATGCAATAAGTTTCATCAGTATTCTCCACTAATTGATGGACAGAAAGCGTTGCATTGTAGGGTTCAACAACAGTATCAGAAACCTTTGGAGAAGGCATCACTGAATAGGTGTTCATGATTCTATCAGGATACTCTTCACGGATCTTGCTGATGAGGAGGGTGCCCATTCCAGAGCCGGTACCACCTCCCAGAGAGTGTGTGAGCTGGAAGCCTTGAAGGCAGTCGCAGTTCTCGGCCTCCTTGCGCACCACGTCGAGGACGGCGTCCACCAGCTCGGCGCCTTCGGTGTAGTGGCCCTTGGCCCAGTTGTTGCCGGCGCCAGACTGCCCGAAGACGAAGTTGTCGGGACGGAAGAGCTTTCCGTAGACTCCGGAGCGCACGGCGTCCATGGTGCCGGGCTCCAGGTCGAGCAGGATGGCACGGGGGACGTATTTTCCGCCATTTGTACTCGTTGCAACTGCAAAACACAAAGACAAAGAATAAGAAACAGTACTGCTAGTTAAATAAAATATATAGATATTTTAAAAGAATATCTACTTTTAATTTATAATTACAAACGCTGGTACCACGAGCTCTGTTATTGGGTATACTAAGAGAAGTGTTTTAGTGATGTCTAATGTTCTAAAATACTTCTTTTACCACCCAAAAACCGAGCTCGTGGTACCAGCAAAATATTTATGAAAATAAACCGGATATCTAAACGGAGCAACCAACAATGCATGTTGTCATGTTGGCAGCAGCCAAGCAGGCGCCTATGTTAATCTGACACATTAATGAATAAATTATCATTGTAACTATTACTAATAATAGAAATATGTAAATCATATTTAATAGACATACGGATCGAAAGCTGCTATCGTTTAACTCCGCTATCTATACACAATGGAGTCTTTCACCATTTTTTAAATTTCTTTTTATGAAACTTTATTTAAATTGAAGACTATCTACATTTTTAAAAATTCTTAATTGTTATTCATTAAGCCACAATGATATTTAAATATGTTGTGACGTCATTGTAGAGATGTTTCTGGATCTAAAACAGTACAGATTGTAAATAATTGTAGTCATATATTTTTTACTTATTTTATTATTATTATTACAATAAAATAGAACATTTATGTGGCAAAAATTATTTAAAGCTCTACTGTTTGAGATCCAGCAACACCTCTACAATGACGTCACAACGTTTTAAAAAAATCATTGTGGCTTAATGAATAACAATTAAGACTTTTTAAAAGTGTAGATAGTCTGCAATTTAGATAAAGTTTCATAAAAAAAATGGTGAACGACCCCATTGAATAGGACTGACAAAAAATAAAATATATCATCACACATTTTACCACTGAAATAATATAATATTTGAACACCAACTGACGTTGAAAATGCGAGTCAAGAGAGAGAGCTAGTCGCTAGACCACCTGTCTTTGTTGTACAATCTACTTGGAAAGTTGATAAGAAAATATAATAGTTATTTGCAATACATTATTTACTCAAAATCAAAGGAGCATCATAGATCGAATTTGTTTGTTTCTATGACAATTTTGATAACAGCCCGGTAATAATAGTATTTCCATAGAGTAAACTAGAGCGAACGAGTGAGGTAATAGATAAAACGGATCATATTACCTCACTGAGGGAGGTAATAGACAAAAACGCATCAAATTACCTCATTGAGTAGAGTAATATGTTAGGTTACTCCACTAAAATGATGGGAATAATATGTCTATTATATGCGTGGCGTAGATAAAAAAATATGTATTCAATGTTTTTGAAATAACATGTTTAATATAAAAATTAAATAATTCATTATTAGAAAAGTTCAATTAACTATTTAAAGGAATTATTTATTATTAACACTTTTGGACAAGACTTTACAACATGATTTTACATAGCAACTGTTCCACAAACAAATGTTAGACAAAGAAGGCTGGGTCCTGGGTCTATCTATCTATCTCAGACTGGTTTCTCGCTTTCATAAAAGCCTACAAGTTAGGGTCCCAGTATTTACCATATTTCAGTGCCTTTTATGCATTATGGATGTGGCACTCTGCTTACGCAGATTTTGGTAAGTGGCATATACGCATGAAGTGCGGTTTCCAATGGAGGGTTATACAGAAGCAAATTTTTGTGCTGCCATCTATTGATGTTTTCACTGAACTTCGATCAAATTCACATTGGCGAAGGGCGAAACACAAACAAAACGCTGTCAAAATGACAGTTCTTAAAATGATGCTAAATATGAAAAATAAAGTGGGTGTATGGTTTGTGCAATAGTGATTCCCTTTATTGCTATAAAGAATATATGGCCAGTGTTAAATTTATTAAGTTTCCTAAATAATAAACTTCAAAAATAAAAACATAACCTTGTTAAAACAACATCTCAAACGTCAAAACATGGATGTTTGTGTTATGAACTTCTATCTCAACTTTTACCTCATCTTTCTCTTTCTGCCTGTGACGTCAAAATCATAACCCTCCGTTGTCAAGTCATAGTTCTCAATAATCTTAGTAGAGAGGAAACCACAAGAGTAAAGTTAAATTGGCAACTGTCGGCAGTAGAATTCGAACTTAAGATATGACGAACCACAGTACGATGTGTTACCATAGCAGTTATTTATTCCATATAAAAACAAACGTCAAAATTATGTTAGCTACCTACCTTCATATATTTTACTGACAAAATAATTATGAAGAGACGAAACAACAACATTTATTATTGAAAATAATATATCAATTTCCTCCTTTAATTTTCAGAAAAAGTAAGAGTAACATTTCCTGTATCGGTCATCTACCACAAACGCAGATAACAACTAACCAGTCCCAGTTCAAGATAAAGAACAAACCAGCTGTATTCTAATCATTTCCTCTCCTACTGATAACAGCAGAAACAAATTAATATTTAGATCATTTGTCATTTGTCATTTGTCCAATCATCGTACAATAACAATACTCTTGAATCTAAAGCAATCAAAGAATTGATAGTATTTAAATTGGTATAATCATCAGGAACACAGAACCGTATTCAAATATTATTTTAGATCTGATTTATTAATACTTATTAGATTCAATACGCCCAAAATCTTTTAATATTGTGTAAAAAGATATTTAAAAATAATCTAAAATTTAACTTTAATTGTTATCGTAAGTAATCAAAAGAACAATAGTATATTACACACCAAGTTTGCGAAAAGACATTCATTATTGGCACAGTGCCAAAATTGTATTTTACAAAGCGCTGATGAAGAATAATATCAACTGTGGTTTATATACTATTTTTTTACTATTGCCTCTTAAATACTATTTATTGAATTTTATTTTAATAATAATATAGGAATTTCATTAAGAATACTCATAATCTAAGTAGGCAGAAGTAAAATCCTTTGTTTTCAACACTGTATTTAATATTTGACATTTCGTTTTGGTAACTGGTAATAATGTTTAAGAAAAGTGATACGCAAAATTGTACTCCTACGGATGAGAAACGGTACAAACTGTGCCATTTGATACATTGTTGCCTTTGTATACCAAGTGAAAAGTGTATAGCTGTATTTATTACCTAATCACTTTACAACAAAGGTTTAAATACAGTAATTGTCCAGAATTTAATAATGCATGCAGTAAGGTCTATATGGTTACCTAAATATTAATATTTCACGATATATAAAAGAAATTAAAATTAATACTTAGAAAAATGGTAAAAAGGCCATGGAAATTAAACAAAAAATATATTTGACATTTCATAATTAAAACAGATTTAGATTTATTTATTAGACTGTTGTATTATTTTGTTGAAGGTTGTAATGATAGTAATGGCGAATTTGAGAGTTCATTTCTGTCTGTTAAATAAATAAAATAAATATATCATCACGCCTTTTACCCATTATGGGTATGACACTCTGCTTACGCAGATCTCGGTAGGTGATATATTTTTGCATATGAAGCCGTCAAGTCATAGCCCCTAAAGTTGTTAGTGGAGGGGAAACCAGAGGGGTAAATTTAAATTGGCAACTGTCGGCAGTGCCTTACCTTGGTGCTATTTCCCCATAAATAAATAAATAAATAAATCTAAAACTGTTATATGAATTGTTAAATATGTTTCGTTTTTGTTTAATTTTCCGTGGCAGACGGCAGTTATAATTTTTTATAAAGGCCTGTGTCCACGGTGATAGAAATCGGTCCGAGATCTCGGATATAGTTCTCGATTCGAAAACTCGGATCGTGGACACTACCAACTCGGCTGAAAAACTCGAATAGAAAAAACGCGTTCTGTCACATTTTTTCATACAAGTTACTAACTTGATATACACATGTTACCAAATTAAAATTTTGACATTTGATGTTTGAAAAGCTGAAAAATTTTCATTCAAAGCTGAAAGTATTTTTAAACAGTTTCGGAAACATTATAATTATTTGTATCACAAGGTTGGAAAATGCTATTTTCAGAGCGCGAGTTTATTGTGAAGGGACGAGCCGTAGGCGAGTCCTACAAATACGAGCACTCGCAAAATAGTTTCCAACCGAGGGATACACAAGATTTTTCGCGCCAACATCTATGTAAATTTAATAAATAAATTTAATTTATTACTCATTTTCTGAATGTCAGGGAATTTTTTTATTTTGCTAACTTCACAATATTGTCAATTATGTTTATTTTCCAATATCATAACCAAAAATATCTACATATTTTTATTTGGATTTTACACTGCAAATTCAATTATAATTACTTACAAATATGTTTAAAATCCATAAATATTCTGTTTTCTTGTATTGCAAATACTCAATTGTAGATATATAGCCATAATATTTTTATGTCAATGTAATACTTTGACATTTCTAGCGTCAGAAGTTAGCTAAAATTAGTGAAGTGATGCCAACATATAACCATAAAAAGTTAGCAATTTTTGTCGAACTAGTCCGACAAAAACATGATTTCCGACCGCTTTAGAGATATGTAATTGTGTCAATGTCGGACGGAGGCGCGAAAAATATATTTTTTATTTATTTAACATATAAACCGAATTAATTTACTTATTCCAAATTAATTCCTTTAGTTATATTTTATTGGTTTTTAGTATTGGTAGAATTGACTGAAGCTAACTTCATAAATTCGATTAACCTGACATCTTTAGTCATACAAGTTTACTGTTTATGATAGAGAACTATATCCGAGATCGCGGACCGATTTCTATCACCGTGGACACAGGCCTTTATAAATATTAATTTAATTTTGTTGATATATTGTGAAATACCAATATTTAAGTAACCAAATGAGCATTGCATGCATTCTGAACAACTTTTATATTTACACTTCTGCTGTAAAGTAAAGTGAGTATAGGTAAAAAATACAACAATATAAAAAGTCACATTTCCATTCTACACCCGATATTCAAGTTTTAAAGAATGCTGAATGATGTCTAACAAAAAGGATTACTAAAATGTGCTCTTGTGTACTTCTACGAGCAAATATATAATAAGAAGGCTTCAAGTTTATGCGACAAATTTTAAATGTTGAAATCGAATAATTCATTAATGAGTATATAGATATTTCAGTTTCAAAATATTTTAAGTTACTTGCATACAGGTATACAACGCCAAAATGCTTCATAATAAAAAGTGACATTATCAGATTTATAATAATTCATTATTAACCTTTTTCGTTATTACAGCCTGTGTCCACGGTGATAGAAATCGGTCCGAGATCTCGGATATAGTTCTCGAATCAAAAACTCGGATTGTGGACATTACTAGCTTGGACGAAAAAATTGAATAGAAAACTATGATGAAAAAACGCGTTCTGTTCGATTTTTTTATACTAGTTGCTAACTTCATATGGATGTTAACAAATTAAAATTTTGACGTTTACTGTTTTAAAAGCTGAAAAATTTTCAATCAAGCTGAAAATTAGTATTTTCAATAAGTTTCTGAAACACGAAATATATTTTTTATTTATTTCTCGTATAAACAACTTTAATTCACTTATGTCCAAATAATTTCGTGAGTTATATTTTATTAGTTTTTAGTATTGGTAGAATTAACTGAAACTAACTTCATAAATTCGACTAACCTGACATCTGTAGTCATACAAGTTCACTATTTATGATATAGAGCTATATCCGAGATCTCGAGCCGTGGACACAGGCCTTTATAAAGCAAACAGAAATGAAATATAAATTCATGACTGTAAAATATATTTAACAGTAAGTATAATTAGATATTAGAAATATTTATAAAGATGAATCGTCAAGACTTCAATTACCATTTGACAACGAATTGTACCATTGTTGTAAGAGAAGCAAACAAATAATTTTTTAGAAGTTTTGTAACAAATAAAAATAAATAAATATATCATCACGCCTTTTACCCATTATGGGTGTGGCACTCTGCTTACGCAGATCTCGGAAAGTGATATATTTTTGCATATGAAGTGCGGTTACCAGCCGTCAAATAATAGCCTCCAAAGATGTTAGTGGAGGGGGAACCACAGGGGTAAATTTAAATTGGCAACTGTCAGCTGTGGGATTCGATCTGAGGATCTCACGATCCACAGTCCGACACGTTACCATGGAGCTATTTAATAATCTAATAATAATCTAATCCGCCTCTGAGTGTGTCAATACCGTATAATCAATTAGCAAGTAAACAATTCAGTAACGGCATAAACACCAATAAGAAATCAATCACGAAATAAATAATTACAATCAAAACCGCATACAACATCTGCATTGGCCTTGAAAGTTGACCGAATTGGGCACTCGGCATGCAATCGCCGTCTCAGTTTAACAAAGACCGGATATAATGCCTGATTCACAAACCGGAAACTAGCACCGCAAAGACTTCCATCGACGTAGGCGCTGACGACGGCCTGTCGTCGGTTTTGACGGCTTTATATTTGTCGCCAAAATGACACATAGCTGCATAAAATGCAATTGCAAGTCGTAAAGTTAATGGAGTAAGTGTAGGGTTGATAGACGGAATTGAACTAATTAAGTTAATAAAAAGAATGAATTTCGAGAGCTATTAATGAAAATTAAAGAGCACTCTTAGAGATCTGCATGATGCCATCGAGAAATTTAAAGACAGTTTAGGTGCGTTGTACGTAATTTGTGTTTTGTTCATACATTAGCTACTAAATAAAGAAAAATCTGCCAATTTTCAAAAGATAATCGAATATGATCACCACGCGACTCTACTATACATAGCATCTAAATTTAAATATTTAACAACGGGATATAATTTACAAATTTTAATTTATTGTACTAGTGTGGAATGTAACATATTAGACACGAAAAAAAAAAAATTACAAATACAACGTTTTATCCAACACCACTCTTAAAACGTCTTTTTTCACGACATGCCAGGAAACCCCGCCGTTCTTCTCCCAAAATAGTCAGGAAATGTGCTTTTACTCTCTAGAGAGGAAAATATAAAAGTGTTGCTAATATGAATGCTATTTACAAATAATGTATTGTACAAATTATAAATAAATGCCTAATTTTATCGAAATTCTTATTTTAGTGATATACATACTTTAAATTGTCTTACAATTATGTCTTATATTTTTCTTTTTCTAGATTAAATCACAATTTGACAACTTTAATTTTTAGTTCATTGGCAACACTGCTACACCACCTTGCAGCTGATAACCTAACTTTAACGTGTCAATGGGATCGTTCACCATTTTTTTTTTATTTTTTTTAAGAAACTTTATCTAAATTGAAGACTATCTACATTTTTTTAAAGTTTTAATTGTTATTCATTAAGCCACAATTATTTTTTTTAAATGTTGTGACGTCATTATAGAGGTGTTGGTGGATCTCAAACAGTATTGATTTAAATAATTTTTGTCACATAAATGTTCTATTTTATTATAATAATAATAATAAAATAAGTAAAAATTTATGACTACATTATTTACAATCTGTACTGTTTCAGATCCAGCAACACCTCTACAATGACGTCACAACATTTTAAAAAAATCATTGTGGTTTAATGAATAACAATTAAGAATTTTTAAAAGTGTAGATAGTCTTCAATTAAAATAAAGTTTCATAAAATTTTTTTTTTTAAGAATGGTGAAAGACCCCATTGTGTAGTCAAAGTGTATTTTAAGTCAGAGCAAATCATTTTTAGAAACGTGCCCTTTTTCTAATCTCGCTCGAAATGCCTCATTCGCTGCGCTCATTGGGAAAAAGAAGCGCCTTCCTCTCTAGTTTAATAAATAACTATTAATAGTTTGTATATTTTTGTTTTTGTTTGTCACTGATAAGACATTTGATATGCTATTTATAAAATATATAAATTACAAAGTAGCCATGGAATGGTTGTTTGTGATCTGTCATTATAAATTGTACAATAACACGAAAAAAGGTAAAAAAATAGATGAAAATGTAGAAATACCTCTAAATATCTGATTAGAAGCACAAGAAGCATGTCTGAATTTAATTCCGAAAATGTCCAGAGACATTTATAACAAAGAATTTAGTGAATGTAATCAGTCATTATTTTCTCCGTGACTTCTCTATTATTCTCTCACTGAGTGAGAAATATTGGACATTAATTATTTCAAATAACCATAGTTACCTTAGTATGAGTCGGTGTTGAATAAATTTAATTTAAATTCGATAATTTGCAATTAAGAGAGTACATTTTATTTAAACGTACTTGCTAGTCTGAGAAATTGTTTTGAAGAAAGACACTTCGAGCATTGTACTGCTTTATTTTTATTCTTAAAAACAATGGGGTCTGAAAGACCCCACCAGACTGATACTGTCCGTTCAAACTACCAGACTTCCGGAAGTTTAAAAGTATAAACTTAATATAAATACCTTTACTGCTCTATGCTGGATTTACAAATTTAAAAATTTATAATTTACAATTAAAATATCACCATATTTCATATTATAAATCTAAATTTCAAAACCTAACCAATCACAGCTTGACTGGGAAACAAGACATAATTTTGACAACAGTAAAATGCATCAAAATTGTCAGTTAAACTGATGTGTTTATGATAATAAACTATTGTTGTAACATGATTACGGAAAGTATTAAATATGATATTAATTTAATATATTCTATGTTATAAGTTAATGTTTCTTCTTTTCGTTATTAATTGCTTATTTTAAAAATCTGGAACCTAATCCTGATTTATAGATTTTAAATTTAGTAAATTCAGTATGAACAACAAATGTAAATCGTAAATTTCTAAATCAGTAAATTCAATCCAGTATAAACCAGCCATAATAATATTTGATCCATGTTTCACATGCGTCAATTAGATGCAAAAGTGTGTATATGCCAAATGAATCATTGCATCATTAGCTGTACCTGGTTGTAGTGGATGCAAAAGTGAAAATATGCATTTACTGTGTTATTGAGCGTTGAAAACTGATGTTAGATGTAAAACTCTGTAAATTCCAAAGCAAAAATTTATACATGGTGTTTTTCAGTCAATGATTGTAGCGTGTATAGTAACGTGATATAGCTTGATACGAGACTATTATTAATTTGTTAAGTATCTACCAATATTTCTATTTACTTCGTACTATTTTCAAAAATGTAAATAACTTAGCTGAGTAACTTATGTCTTTGTTACAATATGTATATGATATATCTTAATTAAAATATTTGTGTAAATAAAAATGTTATGATAAATATTATTGTACTAATTTGTTAAGAAAGACCATAGCACCAATTTGACTGAAAAATGTACGACTGATTTCACATAGCTTAGTCTAGTCGTAAACAGTTTACTGTAATTATTTTCAATTAATCAACACTTTTGCATCTAATGGAGTCACAAACAATAGATAAATCAGTTATTTGTAAAGTCTAAAAAATACTCGAATGTCAGTCATACAGCGTTTATTCTTTTTACATAACGGAATGATATTCCGTTGTCAATATTGAGTGAATGTGTATGTGTTATGCTTTTGTATATACGAAGTTATTAACAAACTGAATGATTATTTACGAATGTATTTGTTACATGATAGTTTGCTGTAAGATCTTACTAACCCTAAAGATGGTTAAAGTTTAAACCGAAACGTTGGCTGTAAGAAGAATAAATGCTGTATGACTGAGATTTCGAGTATTCTTTTACACTTTACCATAAACATAGTCGAATAAACATCCAGATGTGATTCAGTTATTTGTTTATGCTTATAGTAATTATGATTATAAAAATTTATTATAGGTATATATAATTTATAAGTTATTTCAAACTTAAATATGACTAAGCACAATTTAAAAAGGTGCTCTTTTCAATGTATATATTTGAAAAGATTTGATCCCAGATGCTTCAAAAATCAATTTATAACAAAATGAAAGAAGAAATCACAATGGCAACTGAATAACGGTTCTAAAACTAATAAAAATAATAATGATTCCCGTAAAATACATCAAGAGCTATTTTCTATTAACAATAAAAGACCCAGAACCCAAGAATGTACAATAAAATGAAATCCAAATTACTAAATAACTGTTAGTTTGACACCTTCACGGTCTGCGGTTCAATTGTGCATTGAACGGTGATGTTCTAATGTCTTCACGTGTTTTTCAACTGTTCGGCCTCATTGTTGTTTGACAGGAAGCTCTATTGATCATGTTCTTGTAAATAAGGTTTTTGTTCTGGCAGAGATTTCAAGATTGTGAAGAGTAGTGATAAAGAATTTAGTACCTGATGCTTCGTTGTAATAGACAGAGATGCGCTCGAGTTGCAGATCACTCTCGCCGCGGTAGATGCCGCTGGGGTCGATGCCGTGCTCTTCGGAGATCACCTCCCAAAACTAGAACAAAATTAGGGGAAAATTAACACAATTAATTGATAATGCACACAGAATATTATAAAATTAATAAATTAACCAACATGTATTTGGAGCAACTATTTCAGAAACCGAAAAGTCATGTTATTTCAAAACTGAATTTAGTTAAACTATGAAAACTATTAGAAGTGAAGACGAAGTTTTCAAGAATATAAAACGGAGAAATACAGAAAAATCACATGTAAAACGTACAGCATACTCTAACTGGTTTGATAAAGAGTGTGTGACGGTTTTCATCCACTGTGACGCAAAATCTAATGAAGATTCATTTTGAAATTTAAAATTTAGTATTTGACAAGCAGATTCCCAAAATAAATTAACGCTGACTCCATTTTTTTCAATATCTGCAACTATGTTCCTAAATTAATTAAATTAACAAAATGTGTCAAATCTTATGTTAACCAATCTTAACTAAAACCTTAGTTAAAATAAATATGTTCAGATAATGGAAAATTGAGTAACGACTAATAATACAAAGTATAAGAAAGTATAGGAATCATGAAAAAAATCGTTGACGAGATTTTTGCGGAAATACATATTTTGACGTCCATTGAATCCGTTAAGACCAATTTCTCAATGATGTCTGTGTGTGAGGAGGGATGGATGGATGGATGGACGAATGTCCGTGTGCGCAATATCTCATGAACGAGACTAGATATGTAGACGAAACTTGAAATTTATAAGTTTCATAAAAATATGAAGAGCTGAGTTGATTTTTAATGAAATTGCAAAACCGGAAGAGGAAGTTTACTAGACACACAAAACAATAAATTCCACTTCTTTCAAAAATAGAATCAGCTGTGCCAAAAGTTTCAAATGAAAGATGTTTGCAAAAATATTTGGAATATAAAATGTTATTTGCACTTTTCTTGTACGTGCTTCTAATTTTGAGAAAATCTAAATTATATACTTAAAAATATATTTCAGTAATCTTAGTTACACTGGGAACAAAAACTAAAACATTTTTTATATCTATGTGTCAAACATGTCAAGTAATTGTGAAGTGTCAAAAATATAAGTTTCGTTTTAAATATTATAAAAGCAATATTTGTATTATTAGTTACAAAGTTTTAAAGACTAGATATTAATTAATATTTTAAATTAAAATCATAGCTGAGAACACAAAATTAAACAGGTATAATATTTATATGTCAAATAATGGTCACAATAGTTATACACAAGGAATAAGTCATACATGTTCAGTTGGTTTTATTTGTATAAGAAAGTAGTGTGGTGCCCACACCAGATTTTTTTAATGAAAAATTACCAAGTTGGAGAAACAACATACATTCAACATATTTTTAACGTTAATCAGTTACATATTTTAGAAAATTTTAATCATAGTACCAACTAGTAATCCTAAATAATGTACACTGCAATAAATTTTAGTTCATTTTGGTCCTGTATCCCCTTTAACAGTTTATGTGTCTCCTGAAATTTTTGCTTTTTTGACATATGGTTTCTTAAATATGTGATTCATTTATATACTGTACAAATGTATATTTACAGTCCGATGCGTTCATACTAGATGGTAATTATACGTCGTCGAATTTGTCATGGGTCTGTTCTGTTTAATATTATCTGGTAATTTAGAAGTTGTCGCCCATGTGATGATTATGTCAATACCATATACGTTAGTCAAGTTTGTATATTTATTTTATGGCCTGGATTTCATAAACATTTCAACGCTACACCGCTACTAGTTACACCACAGCTCGTGTTTATATCTTACATCGAATTGAAAAAAAAACTGTAGCTTAACTTCTCATATGTAGTTTAGATATTATCAGTTAATATGCAAATATAGATTTATAGGTAATTTGGAGCACAAATTTGGAACGAGAAAGAAATCATGAATAAATAAATATATATGTTTTAAAACAGCGTGAACATAAGTTATTGATTTGAAAGGTTCTTGGAATTTGTGACATATTTTCGTGTTTACAATTTATTTTAAAAATATACAATTTATTGATTGGTGTTTTTAATTAATGTTATTATTATTATCCCCAATTGGATGTCAAGATTAATTTTGCTTTTATTTTAAATTATTTATTAATTCTATCCATTCTTAACTGTTAATATTATTTATGTATAGTATTTCTTCCATGTTGTTTTCCTGTTCGATCTTCCCCTTTTTGAAAAATACTTAATGTTAAGACATTTAAATCAGTTTCAATTGTTGTAAGTTTATATCTTTATATATCTTTATCGAAACAACATTTCACGCACGCTACTGACAACCAGAAACTTTCAATTCGCGCACTCATGTGGGAAGATATACAAAAAAAAATGACTTTCCCCAAGTATTATTCTATAGCAATTAGTCCAGGCAATGAGTACTTTCGGGGTTACAAAAGGTCAGGGAGTGTTCGTTTTTGGTAGATTTTTACAGATCAGTGTCCTAATTAATATTCTGAGTTTGCGACCTTGAGCGACCGCCGCTCGCGCCGCCATATTGAAAAAAAGGTACTAAAAAACAGTTTTTCGAGAATAACTTCTCTCCAGCGGTACCAAAGTTGAAAATAGTTATTATAAAAATTATAGACCATAAAATTCTCTAGAGAAAAGGTTCTTAATAGTTTTTGTGTATGTGTTATAGTTTTCAAGAAAAACGAGAAAATAAAAATATAAAATTCTCAGTCTGTGTAGACCAAGTCATAAATTTGTGTTAATACACAAAAACGGCTGTCATTTTTTAACGGACAGAAATATCGACTACCGGTTATCATCATTCGATTTCCCGGACATTTTTGTATTTACACCATTATTTTTACACTTTTGGGAAGTCTAGTTCAGTTGTAATATATACATATTTCCCGAGGAAACATAAATAAATTAAAATAATTTTCTTAAAATTTTGTGTTTAAATTACTGTAAATCTTGAACGGAATAAAATATCGACTTCCGGTTTTCTGCATTTGATTGCTCAAACATTTATCTACTAGCACCATAATATTTTCATTTTTGGTAAGTCTAGTTCAGCTATAATGTATATATATTCCCCGTGAAAAAAAAATAAATTTAATTATTTTTCTAAAAATGTTGTGTTTAAATTACTGTAAATCTTGAACGGAATTAAATAGCGACTTCCGGTTTTAGGCATTCGATTTCTCGGACAATTATCTATTTGGACCATTATTTTTACACTTCTGGGAAGTCTAGTTCAACTGTAAAATATACATATTTCCCGAGAACACATAAATAAATTTAAGTAATTTTCTCAAAATTTTATGTTTAAATTACTGTAAATTTTAAACGGAATGAAATAGTGACTCCCGGTTTTTGGCAATCGATTGCTCGGACATATATCTATTAGCATCATCATTTTCACACTTTTGGTAAGTCTAGTTCAGCTGTAATATATACATATTACCCGAAAAAACGTAAATAAATTTAAGTAATTTTCTTAAAATTTTGTATTTAAATTATAGTCCAGGCAATGAGTACTTTCGGGGTTATAAAAGGTCAAGGATTGTTTGTTTTTGGTAGATTTTTACAGTTCGGTTTCCATAATTTATAAAATATAGCGATTTTGCGAATTGCAGAAATTTGCAGGTTAACTCCGCTGTAACTCGTGTACTACTCATCCGATTGGAAAATGTTTAAAACAGAAGTTGTAGGGAATTTTATTCTCTATAATTTTTGTAATAACTATTTTCAACCTAAGTGGCGCTGGAGAGAAGATATTTTTGAAAAACTGATTTTTTGTACCATTTTTCCAAGATGGCGGCGCGAGCGGCGGTCGCTCTAGGTCGCAAACTCAGAATATTAATTAGGACATCGAACTGTAAAAATGTACCAAAGATGAAAACTCCTTGACCTTTTGTAATGAAAGCCCATTTTTATGTCTTCATTGCCTGGACTAAATCCCAATCATCTTGAAATAACAAAATTTTATTAAATATCATCACGCCTTTTACCCATTATGGGTGTGGCACTCTGCGTACGCAGATCTCGGTAAATGATATATTTTTGCGTATGAAGTGTGGTTACCGGCCGTCAAATCATAGCCCCCAAAAATTTTGTTCATAACATATTCCTTACATAACTTTTCGCATATCAAAACCTCCAAAAACCATCGATAATTGCCTATAATTAAAAAAAATGTATATACAAATTGTTTTTTCAACTGTCATGTCTACAAATTCTTTAATAACAAGTGAATTTTATAACCTCGCTGCTAAAGAATTTACAAGTATTTTGTTGAAATTTTACTTCCGTTAAAAATAATTTTGTAACGCACTTAATATGTAATAGTATATTACAATACGAGTGAAGAAACTAAGAATTTCGATCATCCTGTATAGTTACATTTAAAAAAAAAATATGTAAAAACATAGAGTATAGTTACAGTTGTGCAGAAAAAAAATTCTTAAATTTTACTATTAAAATAACTTCAGTACGCCTTCATAAAGCAATGCGTGTATTCGGCCTTTTTTAGAGAAAAAACGGAAAAACGTCGCGGAAAACTAAAACAAAATTTATACGTCCGTATAGGTGAATAAAATACAATTCAAAATAAGGTGTTCCATTTAAAAAAAGACAAACAATTCTCGCCAAGCTGTTACGTAACATGCTGTATATGTGAAAATAATTTTACGTTATGCTCCTTTAGTAGTCGAATAAATTTTGTTAATAAATTTATGTTGTATTTCTAACGACAAGGGTGATATCGAAGACGGGCATTTCGATGACTCGCCCTGTATATTCAACAAACCGATATGAATCAGCAGCAGGAATATGCATTTACTTCGCTCAACCAAATATAAAATATATAGCGAATGGCGTAGGTTTATTATGTATCATCAGTGAAGTAAAGTTCATAGAAAAAGCCCCCGCTTTGCCGTCAAGTTACAACCACCGAAAAAGTTAAGTGGCAACATTGCCAACTGTGGAAATCGAACAAAAAATGTCGACTCATCTCTGTGTCGGTCAATTTTTCGTATTGTCCATTTCCATACACTATTCCACGAGACCTTTCATTAAAGGGACACAAATCCACGTGGTTTCGTGTCCTGTGATTGGTCCTCGAACACGTGCTAAACATTATGTGAAATACAAACATGTATACACTGTTAAAATGTCAAATTAAACTTGACTGTTTTCAGTTATATGTAGGTATAGCATTGCCCACTGCATTTTTATTTTATCTTGTTGCTTCTACATTGTGCATATTATAAATATTAAATATTTATGATTAAATTTATTTATTTTTTTAAATCGGTATATTATTTTAAGGCTGTGCAATAAACCAAAACAACCGAGCAATTTATTCTTTTATTTCTTAATAACAGTGTATGAACTGGTGGTGGCATTACAGTTGTGTATATAAATTAGTTCAAAATTCCGCGCGTATACCGCTGAATGCTTGTAATGGTACATTGTATTTTTTTAACCAATCACATAACTATATTTTTTTCCCTTTAAAGAAAGATCTCGTGGAATAGACTATAGTGCTATTTCGAAATGTCAAATGTAGTGTGTCTTGGTTCGTAAATAATCAGGATCAAAGAAGGCAAACAAAATCATTTTGTACTTAATTATTTTAATTGGGTATGAACAGGCTGTAAACCTATAAATAATGCGAAGTACGTATTATACATCGTAATTTGAACGCAGAAAACCGCGAATCCAAATCATTAAAATCGCTTTAAACTTTGGGTCTCTGCAGCAGAACTAATTCCACAAATCACGGTTTTTCGCTCGCTTCACGCTCACGTTGCGTGTCTTGCTCACGCTGTCACGCTTGCACGTTGCACCTATTATTAACAGAAGAAGAAGAAGCAAGAAGCCAGTGGTTTGAACCACAAGACGAGACGAGATAGAGGTAAGTTATGCTTAGGCTAGAGTTCAAAGACTTCAGTTTATAATTATTTCAAATCGAAAATAGAACGCTATTTGTGAGTGGAGATTAAGTTACTGCGAGATGGTGGATGGTTCTTGCAGCAGGAATGCACTATGCAGAGTTCAGTGGCTGTCAAACTGTCGGGCTCATAATAGCTTAATTGCTGGATCTATATGTGCATATAGACAGAGGAATTAAGGAATTATGTTGTTATCAGCACGAAATAGAACGATGAAAGTAATTTTATACAAAATTTACCTGCAGTACCGCGTGTCTACAAATCTAACATTCCATAAAAATATCTGCATTGAAATATTTGGCTCGCATGTATTCTTGAGGACTTAACAAATCGCGAGTTACAAATTTTAACAACAGAAAAATAAATACATAAAACCACAAAATAAATACTTTGGGCTTTTATTTAGAATTACTTTTGATATGGACTGAAAACTATAATTGATAGACACAAAAATTAACAGAATTGTATATGCAGTATTCTATATTTTGCTAGCATTCATTCCTCTTTTCTTACGGAATTATTTAGTGGGGTAACTCCACTGAAATATAGTAATACTGGAACGCGCACTTGTAGGTTTTCATGAAAGCGAAAAACGAAACTGAGACAGATAAATGTTGTGGGCTACTCTTCTTTGCCTAACACTTGTTTTTAGAGAGGTTTCTATATGCGTTTGTTGAGCGGTTGCTATGTAAAAACATGCCACACGGTCTTGTCCAAATGTAGTAAATAATATTTAACAGTGTATTGTTGAATTATTTGAAAATTCCTTTAAATTCAGGTAATTGAAGTAATTTCTATACATACATAACATCATGCTTTGTCCCACTTAGTGGGGTAGCACGAACCAAGAAACACAGTCAACCAACAATCAATCTCCTCCATATATTCCTATCCCGACACACCACTTTCGCCTCGTCCACATTCATAGTGCGATTCATACATGCCTGTTTATTCTTCACACTCGGAATCATTCGTTCACGCAACAAACCAGCAATCATACCCAACCAGTTATTCCTCGGACGCCCACGCAATCGCTCACCTACAATCTCACCCACATATATTAGTTTCACCAACCTTTCATTCGACATTCGCTCAACATGTCCAAACCACCTCAACTGACTCACTTCCACTTTCTATTAATGGATTATTTCATTTTTATATTAAACATTTTATTTCAAAATCATTTAATGTTAATATTTTATATTATCTTATTAACCTGCTAAGCAGATTGTACAACAAAGATAGGTTGCCCACATATTGCCTGTCTCTCTCGGCACACATATTCACCGTCAGTGAGCGTTCTAGTATACACTATATTTCAGTGGATAACTCTAAGTATTCAGAGAGATTGTTCAAGTTGCAAAAACAGTCAATTCACATAAGTTCAAGACAGCATTCTAGAAATTTATTTACTTCCAACATAATATTAACACTAAAATCTATAAATATTTTGGATTGTCTAATATATATTAAAAAAAAAATATGAAAATTTAACTCTAAATAGTGACTACTATAGTTACTCAACCAGAAAGAAGAACAACCTAGACCTATGTTATGTATACACGTTTTAATGTACGTATCTATCTAAAAATCTACCGAATAAAATAGAAACATCTATTTTGCCGCTAAAAATTCGTATTTTATCATATAAGAATAGTATTAAAAATATGTTGTTAGAAAATGCATTTTACAGCATTACTGAATTTATAAAGTATTAATTTTAATAGAATTTGTTATTTTTGCCTGTTTATATTATATCATTTTGTTGTATGGCGTAGTTTATAAACTTTTCAATAATAAAATATCTATCTATATGCAGTATAGTAGTTATTTTTGTAACGCGAAATTTTAGTCTTTAAGCGATAAGCTCCGACTCCTGGCCTATTAGTTCCTTTACTATCGCTAATAATTTTTTACTCTGGAAAATGTAATAAGTTAAAATTTCTATATTTGATACCTGCCACAGCTCATAGCAGGATGTATGTACATCTTAAATCAAGAAACAACGGTTCTTATCAGATATTATTGCTTTTGTTGTTGAGTTACAGTTAGAGTATTCTTTACTTCGAATTGTAAACATATTTAGTTACATATTTTTGTGAAATTATGGAGAAAGTTAAGTTTTCTGTTTGGGACATTTTCGGATGATACAACCCTAATTTTAAAAAATCTCTTCGTTGAATATTGACGAATTGAAATACATGTAATAATAATGATATAGGATAGGATAGGACAGGTACCACAAGAGATATGTTTTTGAGTGTTTTAGCTTCGATTTTTGCGCTGTACAATGTTCTAAAATTATTTTTTCTTCAAACGTCATAAAAGTAGGATGTTATGTATTTGTATTCAACAAGCAGAAATTCAATATTGTTGCCACCGGCGTAAAAGTGTATCCTTGGCAATACTTTTACTCCGGCGGCAGACAAAGTAAAATATTATTAAAAATAGTTAGGTTGTAATTCAATAATTTGACAGTTAAAAATGAAACAAATAAACAAAAATAACAAAACAGCATATTCTATGGCCACTTAAAATGCTGGATAATACAGAATATTTTTGAAGTTTTGAGCATTTTATAATAATTTATAATTGTATTTTCTATGTTTGAAGAAAAAATAGCATGTGTTATTCGGAGTAAATGTGTCTTTGGGTGCTTCGCATGAAATTACATGCTCAGCACACAAAGTATCACATAAAAAATATTTCAAATAAAAGTGGTAAACAATACATTTCTCTCTATAAACAATTTTGGAAAATTTGACAGTGCTAAAACCGAGGCTAAAACACTTCTCTTAAAACACCCAAAAACAGAGCTCGGTAGCAACCTATATATTTAACATAATATATAATAATAAAGAGAGAATCTAAATAATATCTATAAATTTTAGAAATAACCGAATTACCTTGTATTTCAATAGAAGCAATGAATGCTTTTCTCACTTCTCTCATTTATAAATCTATCAAAAGGTGTCACCTACTTTTTTTTTTAATTGCTGAGTCTATCTTCCGTATTAAATAGAACAACTAAAGTAATTTTATTCAAGATTTGCTCACAGTCCCGCGTGTCAACAAAACATGTAAAGAAAATTAACAATTGATCAATTTAACTAGCATGCATCACGATGCAAGTTCAACAGCAGAAAAATAAATACATAAAACTGTGATCCAGTCATACACTGGCCGGAATTTCCTCGTGAGTCACCCCTCAAGTCACCTAGTCACGCATTCCCAACAGTTTTACATCCACTGGCGTCTCCCCTGTCGCTAAACCAACCAACAGAAGCACTTGAAGATCTCAGACAACGCGGGGTAAATATAACCGAGAAGTACCGACAATATTTTTAAGACTACGTCTCCCCTAGACAGAGGAAAACGTCGACGACGACTGGAGATGAAAATAACATGGGATAAATTACAGTTTACTGCAGTTGTACGCATGAGACAAGAGACAGATAAATCGAGATGCTCGGTGACATTTTGTCCCGTCAAGGTCATGGGGCTTTAAATAGATCTTCCATTGGGTTTACACGAAAAAGAAGTTTTTAAAGAATGACATAAAGTAAATTTAACTTTTCTGTAGTTCTATCTTGTTGCTTGAGAGAATGTTTACAAGTTTAATTTAACACAATGGGTGACAGCTAAGCGAAGAATTTAATCTTATGTAGTCATTGTTTCACAAACATTTGTTTTTATTTTCCTGACAAATAAACTATTTTAATTTGAATATATTTTAAGCAGGCGTCGGTAATATAACAAGCGTTTCAGCAAGTAAACCATTTAAAAATTTCGACACATTTGAGTTCCGCGAATAAAAAAAAAATACCTGTAATCTTCCAATATTTAGGAATAATTGTGGTTGCACATATTTTAATTCACATGAAAGTATATTATATAAAAAAAATTAACTAAAACATTGTTTTATAATAATTGGACTTTTTTTTTCACTGACCCGAAATAGTTATTTATTATAAAAGTGTCAGTTTATGAGTATGTGGGGAAGTTTGTGAAACGAGGCGAAGTCGAGTGAAAGAACTCCACGAACGAAATAAATCACTTTTTATACGTATATCATAACAAATTTTATGTACGGTCTTTGTATAGTGTATTTGTAAATACTATAAAATGTAGAATAACATTTTGAAAGGTAAGGTTACATTTATTGATTTATTGATAGTAATCGTTAGCAACGTGTTAAAAGTAACAATAATAGTTATTTATGATATAAGTGTTAAAAGTGGTATTTTATGAGTAAATGGGGGTTTTTAGCACGTATATCAGACACTATTTTTTCTATAAACACAACACAAGATAGGAGGCGGACTAACTACTAAGGTCATATGCCGCCTCATGTGTAGATGATGATGAATTTATGTGAACATTACAAACGACCATGCTCTTCAGTGGGATTTGAACCCAAGACCTCTGGCGTGCTAGGCAAGTGATATAGCCACTACGCCACCTAGATCGGCACATTTTAAATTAAGAATTAATTTAATTCCAATTTACAGTTCAGTAATACAAGAAATATTTATATAGCAATTTAATGAAATACATGATCTATGAATTCAATAAAAATTGAATGTTGTTTATTAGTTACATTAGTTACGTAAAAATTTTTGACAGTAAAAATTTAAATATGTATATAGAAGTATGTGAATTTCTTCCCGAAGTTGCTAAAAGGGTAACTTTAGACTTATTCCCTGTTAAGATTTAACAAAAAGCAGTATGAATTATCACATAAGCAGTATGAATTTTTACATAAGCGCTTCATGGAATGGTGCAACACGAAGATTGTAAAATACAGGTGAAATTTACGTAATTGGCAGTTTACGTTTAACGCACGTTAAAAGTGATTTAAAATTCACTTTTAACACGGCGTCTTTTAATATTGCATTTATAACAATAGTGTTTGTAGAAAAAATTACTTTTAACACGTTATGTTGCTTTTAACTGTCATGTCAGAAAGTAACAATTTGAACTTGCTAAGCAACCGTTAAAAGGGCCACTTTTGACAATGATTGTAGATAATAGTATATTATTCAATGAGCATGTAATGTATGTTTATTATTACTCATTCGAGTGTTGTGGATACGCGGTCTAAAAATGTTTCAAGGTATGGGGTAAATAGCTCCGTGGTAATGCATCGGACTGTGGATCGTGAGATCTACAGTTCAAATCCCACAGCCGGCAGTTGACATTTTTAATTTATAGTTCTCCTCCACTAACACATTTGACCATTTGGGGATCATAACTTGACGGCTGATAACCAGATCGAACAGCACTTCATGCGCAAAAATACTCGTATATCAATTACCGAGATTTATGTAATTAACTTGCCACACCCGTAATGGGTAAAAGGCGTGATGGTATATACAGGGTGTAAATCAAAAAGCGGGCCATAGGCGTTTAACATGGGAAATCAGTTTTTCCCTGCGCAAAAGTTCCCAAATGGTTTTAGACGAAAATGCTTCAAATAAAAATTATAGAGAATTTAATTCTGCATGTAAATCATTAATCAGATTTTATTTTATACGTTTTGTAATCTGTAAAATCGACTTTAAAGTTTTATAAATATTGCTAGTGATATGTGATTGTTTGAAATTTTGTTTCAATTCCATGGCTATCACTACAAATGAGCAATATTTATAAAATTTTAAAGTCGATTGTACGGATTACAAGACGTGTAAAATAAAATCAGATTAATGATTTAGATGCAGAATTAAATTCTCTACAATTTTTATTTGAACCATTTTCGTCTAAAACCATTTGGGAACTTTTATGCAGGGAAAAACTATTTCCCATGTTAAACGCCTATGGCCCGCTTTTTGATTTACATCCTGTATATATTTTTTTATTTAAAAATTCTAAAATAAAAAACCCTTCCTGTTAAATAAGTGAATTATACAAATTGCAATATAACTGACCGAATGAAATACGAACTGTTAAATTTTTTATTTCACCCTAACCAATATTAAATAACATGTCTAGTCGCTCTAATTGCGAATACGGAAATATCACCTATCATTTGATACATATATCCTGTTAATTGCAGCCTACCAACATTACAAAAAAAAAGTCAGGCCCTTATATGGCACCTGTATGCATTAATTTCACCTCTCTGATCATGTGCCGGGTGTTTCGAAAAAGCCTACAATCTTTAAAACAGTTCAATTAATTCTTTATTAACTTCTAGCTTTTACTAACTACTAACACTTCTAAGTTTGTAGCACAGTAACATATAAGTCTCTAAGGAGATTGTAATTTTACGGCACTGCAAACAAGCAAACAAGGTATACCAACCAAAATCACTAAATAGTTTGATATATTTTTACTTCCCGCACATATGTGTGCAAGAAGTACTGTGACGGGTCAAAAGCTTCGATAGTGAGTTTTCAACAGATGAGCACGTTTTCGGGACCCAGGAATAAGATTTCACTATTTTCACGATGATGAATATGTACCTAGTTATGTGTGTAATGACATCATTTTCAAATTGCGTTTTAGGAATTTGAATGTTCAAATTATGAGTTGATTAGATTTTGGTACTAATCAATCAAATGGAAGTGGCAGTTTTCCTATAGGCCTAGCTTAGCAAAATTTTTGGCCATATCTAAGTTAATAATTGAGATAAAGAAAAATGTTATATTAAAAAAAAACAGATGTAGCATAATATTGGGTGCGAATCTCACTATAAAGAGCATGATATATGACCAAAAGAAGTTAATTCGCTTATCATCTTCATAAATAAATAAATTTAATTAAAGCAATAGTTATTTATGTATCAAGGCACTGAAGTTTTACTTTTTATCATGAATATGGAATTTAGTTGCAGAGGCCCGTAGGGAAAATAAACCATGTGAGTGATAAAAAGGAACTTCAGTGTCGAGAAACATTTTAATTTTTATTTGAAATCTAAAATGATAAAAGACTGTAAAAAATTATTTTATAGGTTAAGTTTATACATCTGTCAGTTGTCAATTGAAACTGACACTCGGTGTTGCCAACTTCAAACAGTGAAATTATCGTAAATAACACTCAAAATTATGTGTTTTGTACTCAATTTCGTCATCGAAATTAATTAGTTAATTCTTGCACATTTTGTTTCATGCTACATATAAATTAACTATAGTACGTCAATATATCTGCTAAAATTATCCTAATTGTACAATAATTATTTAACGGTTGCCTATACTGGGTTGCTCAAAATCGTCGTTTAATGGGTCTCTTAAGTGACGATTCCTAAATCGATTTCAAATAAATTTTGTTATATTCCTAAATATATAGAATAATGTTAGATACACCATTTATTTGAAATTTGTTTCTTTATACATTTTGCCTATTAGAAGTTTTGTGGGAAGTTATGTGTTGTTAACATCAGATTTTTTTAATTCTGTATCAAAAATTAATATCTCTAACCAAATTCCTGTTCAAAAAAATTACTGATTACTCCGGTCCAATATTTGATTAGACTATGATCAGAAATTCAATGAGATTTCAAAACTATGATGTAGATTTTATACGTTTTTACGAATTTATAAATTAATAACATACAAGTTTAAATTTGCTTAAACATAAAATGATTGTCATGAATTTATTATTTTGGTCACACCTAGAATAGCATGAAATATACAATAATCATCAAAATGTTAAAATAACACAATACTAATATAATGGAATCAAGTACACTTCAATCTAATACGGTGTTGTTCTAAGTTCTCAACTACAAAGTTCCATAAGAATGAACACGGTAACTCCTGCGGTTAACCGGACACCGGTGTAACATTACCGCAGACCTTGAAGCTTGTTACCGCTTTCCGTATCGGTATAACCAGGAAATTTGGTTATTACGTAATGACACTACATAAATACGATACATTTTCACCCTATTTACCTTAATACTTGAAAAATAAACACACTTATTTAATCATATAAAATAAATATATCGTCACGCCATTTATCCATTACGGGTGTAGCACTCTACTAAGTGCAAAGAGCAGATCTCGGTATACCAGGTGGTTCATTGGATTGCATTTTCTTATTTTATGCGTTTATTTATTTATAATTAGAATACCTACATATCATCAGTATAAATTTTTCTACTAGATGTTTTATTTTTGCGCAACGATATACAACTTTATATGTTATGTTGGCGAACCTTATATACTTGTATGTTTCCATAATTTTAAAGATCTTTTATTTTGTTCTAAAATGGGCCTTATAGGAACTATTCATTATGGTGTGGGCACCACACTACTTTCTTATACAAATAAAACCAACTGAGCATGAATGTCTTGTTCCTTGCGTATAACTATTGTGCAAATTATTTGACATATAGATATTATACCTGTTCAATTTTGTGTTCTCAGCTATGATTTTAATTTTTTTTAATTTAATAATACAAATATTGCTTTTATAATATTTAAAACGACACATTTTTGACACCACAATTATTTTACACATTTGACATAAGATGTTAAAAATATTTTAGTTTTTGTTCCCAGTGTAACTAAGATTACTGAAATATATTATTAAATATATAATTTAGTTTTTCTCAAAATTAGAAGCATGTACAAGAAAAGTGCAAATAACATTTTATATACCAAATATTCTTGCTAACTTTCATTTGAAACTTTTTTCAAAGCTGATTCTATTTTTGAAAAAAAATAGTATTTATTGTTTTGTGTGTTCAGTAAACTTACTCTTCCGGTTTTCCAATTTCTTTCAAAATCAACTCAGCTCTTCATATTTTCATGAAACTTATAAATTCCAAGTTTCGTCCATCTATACATCCATCCATCCATCCATCCTCATACACAGACATCATTGAGAAATTGGTCTTAACGGATTCAGTGGACGTCAAAATATGTATTTCCGCAAAAATCTCGTCAGCGATTTATTTCATTATTCTAATACTTCCTTATACTTTGTGTAAGAAAGTAAAAATTACACACAGAAAATATGCCGTAAATTATGTATGAATATTTAACCAATTAGATTAGTTGCTGGTCAGATCTTTTATAATTTTTATTTGCTTCTTCACTTTGATACTTAGATCTATTTTTCGTTGTTATATTTTATTTATTTTGTTGTATTGATGTTGTAGCACAGTTATAAAGACACCTTTTATAAATTTATTTATTGTTCCATGGCATTCTTTCTGTGAGTGATACATTATTAATAAAAATATGAATAGTTTCTGTACTGATTACTTTAAGACTATAATGAATAAGAACTGTTTTGAAGAGAAACAAAAAATCTATAAAATTTTGCAAAAATATATAGAATGTTCCATTCAAATATATAAAGTTGTAATATCATATAGCAAAAATGGCACAACTGACGAAAAACTTATACTGTAGATATGTGGACATTTTAATTTTAAATCAACTATGAAAAATAATCTGTAATATTTCCAATAATCGCAAAAAATAAAACAAACATATCGATGGAATACAGGGAATATTATTTTTGTGAAGTGCAGTTAAGGTTAACCATACGGGCTGAAGATAGCGCAACATGACTTGTTTGAAACAATATATCATTATTATAATAAATGAAACATGTAATGTTTTATACCTACATTTGTAGATAAAAGTCCAAAGTATTTTAATAAATTTTAAAAAAGTTAATTTTGTTTAAAAATTATACATGAACATAATTTTTAAAGTAGTAAAATATATATCACACATTCCCATGAACGACTACAATAATACAAATAATTTGTATATTTATAAATATGATCGTCTATAACGTACTAAAATTATTTTCCATTTGAATTTACAGTTTTTATTTGTTTCTCAAAAACTGAAAATTCAAATTAAATATAAACTTAGTATGTTATAGATGATCATATTTATAAATATACGAATTATTTTTATTTCTGTTGTCGTTCATGGGAATGAGAAATACAGTATCAAAGTTCTGAATTTTTGACCAACCAGACTTCAACGAATATTTTTTTATAGTTCAATGTTTTAGCTATCCTTTTCATCCACATATATAAATATTAGAATATTCAAAGACTTCACAGTAATAATTATTTTGTTTTTCGATAAGAATAATTGTAAGAAATAATTTATTTAAATTTGAATTTGCAAAACAAAATTCATGGAATTGAACGAAACCAACGAAAATATTCGTTTCATCTGACATTGCAATGTACAAGTCACTGTAAAAAATCCATGAAATTTTGACGGAAGGAGGTTGTTGGCCCATAAAGAAATGAAAATAAAAGAAGAATACAGAATTTGCTGTTTTTTTTTTTTAATAAAGGATTCGTTCTTCGTCGCATATGTTTGACCTTAACAGCGGTAAAATCACCACCCCCAAATATATAAGCGAAGCACTGCCAAAGGAGTAGACCTTGGGAATTGAACTATAGATCTTCTGATTCATAATTCGATGCGTTAGCAGTCACAAAATCTCTGTGGCTCTCCCTAACATCTTTGGGGGCTGCGATGTAATAACCCGTAAAAATATACGCCTAGATTTGCCCTAAAAAGTGTTGAAGATATTTTTTATAATAATTACAAAGTTGCAATTAAATTTTCCCCCTTGGCAAATCGCGTGCGTACGCCACTGTTAAAAACAAGTGATAGTAGTAAAAAGCAGCGGTGTGGTTTTGTTTCAATGACGAGTTTGAAATAAGGAAATGTTTTTTCGTCTCACGTTCAAGAACTAAGATCGATTGAAAGGTAATTGGTCCGCATCGTATAGTTAAATCTAGTTTTTGTAGTAACGGGTAATTTTGTTTTTAACCCCATCTTAGAAGTATCAATCGTGTTTCTGTTTTCTTGTTTTTATAACGTTATGCATTAATAATCTAAACTCATTTGTTTAAGGTACTAGAAGTAGAATACGAGAATGACATTTTTAGGTGAACCAATTTCGGTAATCGATATTGTATTACTTAAATTTACTCGGAAATAATTTAGCTGTCAAATATATATTTCAGTAATAAATATTCAATAATACTGTCTGCTTTTTTATGTTTTTTTTGTGCAACTCTTAAATCTTAATTTAATTTACATTTACAACTAATTATTTCGGTAAAAACTGCTGCAATTAACAATAATTTGCATTTTATTCTCATCCTTGTAAAAGATTTTTATCTATAAATACGAGAAAACAATGCTAATGCAGAGGTAGACTCATACGGCCTTCAAAGCAGCCAAAAACAATAGTTTTATCTTAGTTGTATACTTATCAAAAATATGATTCATTCAGTCCCGAAGAAATTATTATTTTATCAAACTATGAAGAATATAACAATAACCATTTTATGATTGTGATGTAGCACCTATTTTTGGACGACGTTTAAATTAATTAAGAACGTCGATTGACTAACTTAGTAATAGTAAGTTTTTATATTCTCGCATATAAAGGGAGGTGAAGTGACGGGTCTGTAGGTATATGACAATTTTTTCATCCAGGACAACTCAAAATCACATTGGCTGGTACCACGAGCTCTGTGTTTGGGTATTTTAAGAGCAGTGTTTTAAGCTCTGTTTTAGCGCTCTACAAGGTTCTAAAATTATTTTATAAAAAAATACTTCAAATAAAAGTGGTAGATGAAACATTTCTCTGTAACTTTTATATGAAGCATTTTTTTATAAAATAATTTTAAAACATTGTACAGTGCTAAAACCGAGCCTAAAACATTGCTCTTAAAACACCCAAAAACAGAGCTCGTGGTACCAGCCATCACTATTCATTCATTCATATTTAGAATTTTGTGTTCAGGACTTTGGTACCATAGCAATCCAACAACCGGAAATGGTAGTAGAAGCCACTCAGATTATTAATTTAGGGTATATTTTCTTATAACAAAAAAAAAAAATGTAGAATGTGTTTCTATAACCTGTTGTAGAATTGAAGAGAATGGAATGGCGAATGCGATAATTATTTTCTTACCATTTTTACCTCCTACCTACCTCTAGGTAAGGGAGGTATTGTTTTTGGTCAAAAAATTGGGTAGTGAGTTTTCAATGAATAAGCACATTTTAGGGTCCCTACAATACGATTTTACTATTTTCGCCATGACAGTTTTTCGTTAAAAAAACACGGTTTATGCTATTTTGAAAGTTGTAGAATATTTAATTTTACATCTGTTTTGATTACATTAATTTTATTAATTTTTATTGGATTTAAATATAAAGAAATTAGATTTCATAAGTCCTGCACTCCTTGTACACCATAGAAACACTAAAAAAATTTCAATTTTTTGCGAAATATGACACATGTCATTTTGATTGTGAAGCTGTTTTTATACCAAAAAATACAATTTTGTGAATTATTGCTTCTTATATTTAAATGAAGAGCTGATTAGATTTTGGATAAAATTGGTCAACCGGAAGTAGAAGTTTACTTGAAGCCCTTAACAGTTTTTTGTGAAAAAAACGGTTAAATTTCCTTTTTCAACAATTTATGTTTATTTTCAAAGTTGAAGAATATTTAATTTTACATGTGTTTCGATTACACCAACTTTATTAATTTTCATTAGATTTAGAGATAATAAAATATAAAGAAATTAGATTTCACAAATCTTGCATTCCTAGTACACCATGGAAACATTTAAAAATTTTCAATTTTTTCTTTGAAATGTGACACATGTCATTGTGATTGTGAAGCTGTTTTCTTAGTGAAATATTTGTCAAAAAATTAAATAACAATACGAAATAAAATTAAATTTCTGAAAAATAAATAGAAAATAAATAAATAAGAAGGTATGTTTCTGTATCATCAAGCACTATTTTGTATCATTTAAGAGTAGTATTGGGCGGGAGGTTATGTGCTGGCCATATCAGATTTTTTTTTTTTTTTGAATGAAATGCAGTTCTCAACCATGGTCCCAAAAATATGTATACCCGTATATTTAAAACTAGTTTTTGAAGAGGAAAATGAAATTATCAGCGTTTATGATATATCTTTATGAATGTTAAAATTTTCTAGATTTTACAGTCCTACAAAGTGACATAACCTCCAAACAATAAATTTCCATTCGTAAGATAAATGTACTTAAATGTTAAGTGTGTCCATTAACACAGCAATTATAAATGATAAGTCCCATAATTTCAGAATTCCATAAAGCATAAAAGCCCAGCAGTAGCCAGCATGGTGATAAAACAACAAAACATCCAACCCGTTATCAGAACCAGACCGCCATGTTGCGATTATTGACCTCAACAGGGTTGAAGCAAGTGTTACACGATCACTATCACAAAGCAGCTGTCACATGATCCTGGCATTACTGACCAAAAGAAGTGAGTCACTTAAAACCTCTACAATGTTGTGACGATGACTTTAATTTACCAGAACGAGCTCACAAACAAATGACTAATGGATAAAAGACGTTCACTTGTTCAGTTACAACTACAAGTATCAAACGAATGTTTGTAAAAAACGTAATTAGGATTTAATTATTAAATTAACAACCGTTATTACATTTCAAAGAAATGCAGAGCGTGACAGATGATTTTTAAATAAATAAATCTGAATGGTTTTTAGGTTGCTAATTAAGCTGGTAATTATGACAGTATTTTTTCCTGCTTAAGACCGATTCCGTGCTTGTTTTCATCAAATATTCATCACTGAAATAAATATATGTTTTCACGTCAATCTCACACAACTGGAACAGATGAACCTATCATATTTACATTAAATATTCTTTTAATCTTTTTTGCTTCTTAATTTCAACCTACATTAGGTTCATAACCTCAAAATTAAACAAAAAATTATCAGATGTGGCGCACATTACCTCCCGCAAATATAATATCTAAACGATGCAAAATATAGAAAATGTATCAACAAATTGTAGTCAATGTTATTTATACATCTTTTTAAATATATCAAAATTTGCTCTAACTTATTTATTTACTCAGGTATTTAAAAAAAAAAACTATCTATTCTAATATTTTTACCTACATTTAACATTAAATAAAAGTTAAATAATAAACTGTAAAGCTGCCATTTTTACCTTCTTATACAAAGTATAAGGAAGTATTGGAATCACGAAAAAAATCGCTGACGATATTTTTGCGGAAATACATATTTTGACGTCCACTGAATCCGTTAAGACCAATTTCTCAATGATGTCTGTGTGTGAGGATGGATGGATGGATGTCCGTATGCGCAATATCTCATGAACGAGACAAGATATGTACACGAAACTTGGAATATATAAGTTTCATGAAAAAATGAAGAGCTGAGTTGATTTTGAATGAAATTGTAAAACCGGAAGAGGAAGTTTACTGGACATACAAAACAATAAATTCCATTTAATTCAAAAATAGAATTAGCTGTGAGAAAAAGTTTCAAATGAAAGATGTTAGCAAATATATTTGGAATATAAAATGTTATTTGCATTTTCTTTTACATGCTTCTAAATTTGAGAAAAACTAAATTAAATATTTAAGAATATATTTCTATAATCTTAGTTACAATGGGAACAAATACTAACACATTTTTAATATCTATGTGTCAAATGTGTTAAATAATTGTGAAGTGTCAAAAATATGTGTCGTGTGAAATATTATAAAAGTAAAATTTGTATTATTAGTTAGAAAGTTTTGAATACTATATTGATACAAAATTAAACAGGTTTAACATCTATATATCAAATAAATGTCAAAATAGTCATACGCAAGGAACAAGTCATACGTGTTCAGTTGGTTTTATTTGTATAAAAAGTAGTGTGGTGCCCACACCAGATTTTTTTCATTCAGTTCTATAAAGTTTTAATTATGGATCAATTTTAAAAAATATAAGACACCGTCCATTCTACTTGAGTTTTGATATTTAATTAAACTTTTATAAAATATTAAACGGAAAATTTTATCCTGGCGAAGTCATGTAAATTTGGGTTTGTATGGCAAGTAGGTAAAAAGTATAATTAATTTAGCTTTCTGCAAATGTGAATTATAACCTGAGAATTTGTACAAATCAATAATTCTTATCAAATTTCGATACGTTATATTCACCTGCACTATATCACTTTTGAGCCCACATATAAACAATAACGAAACGTTGATACAACGTTTAAAAAGTCTAATCTTTACGGTAGGTGTTATAGCATTATAGCAAATAAATATCCCTACAAGTAGACGTGTGATATCTGACGTATTTTGTGTAAAATGATCAAATATTGGCTAGTATCGCATGCACATGTCAAATTAAAATATTTATTACTTCATAAAATTGTATAGAAATGTTACAACAATATTTGCTACGTCAGAAATGCACTCATTATTTCTTACGCACGCGTTACAATAATGAATTTTTTACTCAGAATGTACGGTTTAACCCTGTAAAAGAAGACAGTAGCTTTCGTGCTGTTCTTGAATCTAAAAGAATTTTAAAACCAATCTTCTATATAAAAAAAACGAATTTATGTCTGTGTGTCTGTCTGTCTGTAGGTTCGCGTCAGAGATGAAGTAAGTCTATTATAGGTAGTTTGCTTGGACAATATAGTGTTATGGAAGCAGGGAACGAAGTGACTAGCTTGCTTCGAAAATATACTGATATGGAAGCGAGGAACAAAGTGACGAGCTTGCTTCACCAATGCACTGATATGGAAGCGAGGAACGAAGTGACAAGCTTGCTTCGTCAATATAGTTCTAAGGAAGCGAGGACCGAAGTGACGAGCTTGCTTCAAAAATATACTGATATGGAAGCGAGGATCGAAGTGACGAGCTTGCTTCGCTAATGTAGTGACATGGAAGCGAGGACTACATGCAGTGACATCTGTTTAAATCGAGAGGCAATACAACACAAACAGCTTACTTAGGGCCAGCAACGTGGACCGGGCTCAGCTAGTAGTTAATAAATTACAATATTGATATACATATACCGGGTACCTAATATTTTTATAGGTCTTATAGGGAATTACAATTTAAAAATTTTTCATTAGGCGATAATTCGTATCCAATGCAACATAAGTGCAAATACAAAAAATGTTCAGAAACAAAAACTGCATTAAATGAGTCTAAATTTATTGATATAATAAATTTCTATTATGAGATAGACGTAAAATAAAATTTTATAATTTTTAGCTATTTACAGAGTGCCATGAAAAACAAAATAGTATACAATTTAAATAGTCGTATTGTTTGAGTATGGTAGATGATATTTATCTTTGTCATAAAATTTAAAATAATAAATAATTATTAACTTGATTAAGGGCCGGTATTTCCAACCTCAGATAAACTACAGAATAAATTATCAATGGAATAAACAAAAAATATCGCATCAAAAGATGACAGGTAGAATAATAATCATCATTTAAGTTTTGATTTTGATGCGATATTATTTGTTTATTCTATTGATAAATTTATTCTCTAGTTAATTATTATCAGTAATCATGGGTACTTATAGTATCTCAGAAAAAAATTCAATGGATAATATGATTTTTTGCGGGAATTTTGTTAAATCAAGTGAAAAATTTATTTATCCAACACCTCTCAATAAATGATCTATAACTATGGCGATTTTAGACAAGGAAAGTAACAGATTATCCACTTGTGAGTTTTTTTTTTCAACAACATCTTGGTAACTACTTCGATTCACATTTTAATTAAAATTTTAAAGCATATGTCACTGTCAAATAATATTTCTTTAATAAATTTTGCATTTATTAAGAGTAGTTGGATAAAACGTTATACCTCACACGTGGGCAAAGTGGAATTACCCACTCGATAAAATTATCACACTCAGCCTTCGGCTTCGTGTGCTAAGATTTCTCTCGTGGGTAGTTCCTTACTTTGCCCACTTTTAAAGTAAATAACTATTAGCGCATTTCATAGGGTATAAGATTTCAAAGTGGTCCCCGCCCCACCCCCAGGGGTGACGGTGTTTGATTGTGCTTGGTGACATAAGATAAGTTTTTAAAAAATATTAAACATGTTTTTTTTGTTTTTTGATTCGATGTGTATTTCTCGAGATATTTCACTGTCCCGGAACTTTTTGAACACCCAGTATGATGAATGCCCTATTTTTATACGTGGGATGATTAATAGAATTTATAAAGCTGTTTCATAAACAGGAAATGTTATTCCTCTTTGTAAGAAATGTCAAATGTCAACCAGCAAACTTAAATAACACAATTGTTTAAACTGTATGTTTTGTTTTGAAATATATCAATAAATTTAAGCTCATTTAATGCAGTTTTTGTTTCTAAACATTTTTTGTACTTATACTTTTCATCTAAAATTCAATGGGAACAAACTAATGAAAATTTTAACAATGAATTTCCAATGTCCTATAAAAAAAGGAGACATTTGTATTATATTTTATAAAAAGAAAATTTTACAAATCATTGCATTTTGAAAAGCACTGGGCTGTTGTTGATCGTTTATCGACAGGACCTTTCAACAATGTTTAATAAAAATACAAGTATTCTGGTGATTGATATCGCTTTATCGACAAAAATTTTAACACATTTGTATGTTGATAAATAATTTAAAAATAACAATAGACCTGTTTGCTCAATATAATGACAGTTTATAAAACAATACTTGTTATCTATTTTGCTTAAAAATACTTTCAGTCTTTCGTTAAATTGGACATGAACATACTTTGTAAATGACTGACAAAATACTGAAATTTAGTTTACATTTACACGTCGAAGATAGACTTTCAAAGGAATTATTTACAGTATACAGGGTGTAACATAAATAAGTACATTAAATTTAACCAGTTATGGAACTCATCGAGAGGAACAATATTTCTTAATAACTTTTTTTCCTAACTCATCTATTTTTCGAGTTAAAATTCATTAAAGATTTATTACAAATTAGCTTACCCGCTAATGGAAAACAAATGCCTGTTGCTACATTCCAAAATTAAAAGAACTGAAGTTAGCTTCAATGGCTTCAAGCAGTTTTCGTGTTATCAGCCAGATGGCGTTAGTGTATACGCTGTCAACTAAATCTGTTAAAAATTGTATTTTCCAATAATAGACTGTTATTCAAACGATATTGAAGCTAAAGAACAAATTCCAATGAGAATCCATCCGAAATTACGTAAGTAACAACTGTTAATTTATTAGGAAATTTCAACTTAACCTTAATGTTCAAATAATTAATAATACCTTTTTCAGCATACAGAAGCAAAAGCAAATATTTTCCTGTGAAATGAATTCACAATAAATGTTCAAAGTGTTCACCGTTGTTGTCAATACAACACTGAAGACATCGCTAAAATTACGATTTGGAAAACGCTACAAATAAATTTGACGAGCTTGAACTGCGTTTCCCTGAGCTTCAGCATAAGCCAGCACAATGTCAGTCAACTCACTATTCGTAAAATCACCCATATTTATAATTATAACTTTTGTAATTATTATTAATCGATTTGACTATATCACCTTCAAAGTAATAATCTGGACTAAACCTGAAGTTGGCCGCAAAATTTCAACTTTATTCTGCGTGGTACCAACCATTTAATAGAAAATATGTTTTTCTTAGTTTACTTTTGGGCAATGGAATAATAAAAATAGATAGTTTCCTACATTTTCCTGCCTTGTTATTAGGCTCTCGTCTATCCGGCAATGTATTTTAAATAAATAAATAATTTATCTGATCGTATTGTATCTGTCCAAATACTAATTTTTCCGCAGCTAACTTCTGGGGACTATTCACCACCTGGTGGATAAATTTTAAACTACTATAGGTTCAACGCCCATTACAAGACGCGTTTGACAGTGTTAATAAAAGTTATTTTTACGTAGCTATTTAGTGCATTATTATTATGTTTAATCCATTTTTCATTATTTCTTCTTATCATATTAAATTTGATTTGTGGTATAATGAGTTTTACAATCAAGAAAGAAAAATACACAACAGTGACTGCTATGTATGTAGCTGCCATTCTTGTACTGGTTCAAGTTTATTTTATCAGAAAAGGATGCAAGTAAGGTGCAAATAATAAACAAATATGAAGAACTTGAATTGGAAGATAAAAGAGCAGCTGACAAATCTGTTACTGAGCATATGAGAATTATGTTCTCTGTTACCAAGTTTATTGTGTATGTGGTACATGTACATGATTATTTATTTAATGTTATTTTTTGGTGAATCATGAAAATTATAGTAAATACACTGCTGACGCCATCCGCAAATAGTCAAAATGTATTTGAATAAGTTGACAAGTGACATTTGTCAACATCAATAATGTCATTACTATTGTCATGGATACTGCTACTAGATCAAATTATGAAAATACCTGAACGACTCGTCATTTTGTGGGGTGGTAAAAATGCGAAAAAAAATGCGATTTAGAAGAAAAAGTTATTAAGAAATATTGTTCCTCTCGACGAGTTCTATAACTGGTTAAATTTAATGTACTTATTTATGTTACACCCTGTATATTCTTCATAATTATTAAAATAAAATGTGCACGTTGAAAGGCGAACGAACTTGGAATCATCTGGCCATGAAGACAATTAAATGTAGACAGCTTAAAAAATTAATAAACCAATTTTATAATTCATAATTAATAATAAATGCAGCGTTTCGCTTCATAAATTCTTTGCTAGTTTTTCCAAAAAAGTAAATTAATTTAATTATTATCAGATAATTAGCTACCAATAAAGATTGACTATTATTTGATGAAAATAAATTGTTAATGTAAATGACAGGATGTGACACATTTATGTATTTCCTGTAAAACAGTCATTTAGATTTTAATGTCAAGGAGACTAAATAAATCAATTTTTTTTTTCTCGTTTCTAAAACAATATAACATTCAGGCAATACTTATTGTCAAAACTATGTTTCAGTTGGGCTAATACTGCCCTGTCCCAAAATATCACTTAATACTTTCACGATTCAATAACAGTAAACAAAATTAATTGTAAAACAATTTATGAATCAACTGTAGCAACACGCAAAGATAAACCAATTTCGTCAACAAATTAGGAACTGTTTATAAATTAGTGACACTTTTTAGCATTACTTTGACCACAAAATCAATTTTTATGTTCATTTCCGATGAACTACTTTGATATTTCATAAATTACAAGAAGTATAAAAAGTATTGAAGGGTTGTTCAACTTTTTCTGAGTTAAAAATAATTCAAACAAACGTACAAAAAATGACATACTTTTCTTAAGCTTTCCGGCAAAGATAAACAATTTGAATTACAATTTCTTTTGTCATTTATGAATCTTCTTTTGTCAGAACAATTATTTCAATTGTTTCTAAGAAACCTGTGATTATTTTTACATCAAAAATAGCGTTCTATAGTGATTTGTACAGATTTGAAACCGTTAGCTATAACAACTGAGAACTGAGTAGCCATATTGTCTTACACGAAAATTAGTACTTTTGTGTTGTTACTTTGGAATTCTTTACTTCCGGCACAATTTTTGACCGACAAAAACTTGAGTGCTTACTAACAACTAACTACTGTTGTTAGAGACGAAAGATAATGATAATTTCTTTCACTGGTTCACTTCAAATGAGATGAGATCAAGATAAGAATAGTTAGACGCCTTAACTTAAGTGGACAAGAAGTTATGAAGATTTCAGGATACACAGATGGACTAAGAAGAAGAAATTCCTTCATGTTTCGTTCATAAATTTACTGTTAATGCATGATTTGAATTGTCATCTTAATTTTAAAATGATATTTATCTTGATAAATACAGTATTTAAACATAAAATTCATTTTTAAATTGACTATTAATAATGAAAAATTAGTTTCTGTATCTTGGAGCAATAATAGAAAAAATGGCAATATTTATGCAATTTCTTGCTTCCTTATCATTTTATAAAAAAATATTTCTATAACACTGTTTTGGAAACTGCGCATTCTACAACTAAAAATTGTCATGGAATCACTAACATTCCATACGCCATGTATGGAATATTTTCGACGAATCAGAGCCGCGATATATGAAGTATTTTGATTCAGTTACTATGGTTACGTCTGTTTGTTTTAATTTAATTTTTTGAGTTTGGAGTTTTCATCAGTTTTATATTTGTATTTTTTGTATATTTCCAAAATCTTGTTATAGAAAGTATAGTCTACAACATGTAACGGAATGGCATATCCCACACTCGCAAACCGTAGCCCTCGCCTTCGGCTCGGACTACAAACTTTTTGCTCGCGTGGAATATGTGCCATTCCATTACTTGTTGTAGACTATACTATTCAAATAAAAGTTGAAGAAATTTTATATATGCATCTAAATCGGTGATCAAATCTCATTTTACTTATTTAATAAAGGCTAAATAGAAGCTACAAAATATCAAAAAAATCAGTTTTTATAATGAGTAACCATGGAAATACAGCCCAGCATCTGTCAAATATGCGGAGATATTTTTACGAAAGATTTTAGTTTTGCTTGTTGACCAATGTGTTTGAGAATATGACCTAGACTAGATTTATTTTTTATGTTCCTTGCAGGTAATTCAATTTTGAAATTTAAAAAAAATCTGATTTGTGATTTAGATGCAGAATTAAATTCTCTACAATTTTTATTTGAACCATTTTCGTCTAAAACCATTTTGGAACTTTTGCGCACGGAAAAACTGATTTCCCATGTTAAACGCCTATGGCCCACTTTTTGATTTACACCCTGTATAAGTTCAATTTGAATTATGTTGAATACGATACACTGGATGTCACTGTATGATGGAATTACCCACGAGAGAAATTTTAGCACACGAAGCCGAAGGCTGTGTGATAATATTATCGAGTTGATAATTCCACTTTGCCCACGTGTGAAGTATAACGTTTTATCCAACATCTCTTAATAAATTCAAAATTTATAAAAGAAATATTATTTGACAGACATATGCTTTAAATTTTTAAATTAAATGTCCATCGAAGTGGTTACCAAGGAGTTGTTTGTTATTATTATTGTTATAAATAAAAAAATACTCACTAGTGGCTTTTCTCAAAATTATACCCACTAGTGGATAATCTGTTACTTTCCTTGTTTAAAATCGCCATAGTTATACAGCATTTATTGAGAGGTGTTGGATACAAATATTGACTAGTTTTCAAAAGAATATGATAATTCGGGTTCATCACCACGTGAATTATTTAAACAGTTCAGTCTGTTTTACAATATTTAAAATATTATAAATATTAATTAAATAAAACGAAATGTATGCTACATAGATTTTTAATAAATAATTCATACAATGCATGTATAACTTTAATTTAATTGCAACTTCAAACTTAAATATTTAATTAATAACTATCATAATTCATTTCCTTATAACTATTAACTGAAAATAGATTTAAGCACGAAACATTAAATTGAGTCACGTACAACATAAATTTATATATTATTTTCTTCTTATTAATTTTAATATGTTCTTGCGGCCATATCACACGAAAAGTGTTTCCCGAAATTTCATGAGTAACAAAATAACTGAATTATTAGGAATAGACTAATATCTTCTGAAAACTAGCTCGGTTTTAATTAACGCACTTAAAACGTATTTCTAGCAACAGAAAGCAATTATCAATAACGATATTTTTTAAATATTATCAATAACTTTATTTCCGTTACATATTTATATAAACAAATTTCTTGCGAATTTTTATGACAAATAACGTCAATTTTCTTATCGCGTACAATTTTTATAATCTTTCTTTCATGAGATGACAGTTTTGAACTTTTAGTTAAAAATAGCGTACTGGTCTTTTTGATGCAGTAAAAGTTGGAAATAAAATTATATCTTTGCAGCAAAGAAAATATCTAATCAATAGTGCAATTCCAGTGTTGTACACGCTATTTTTTTCATGTTAGGTTAGGCTCAACTTTATGTATTTAACAACTGTATTAACTAGCGAATTAGCGTATTTTTCATAAACGAAAACTATGCCCTTCACACTTAACAGTTTATTTAGCGTTGTCGTTTATATTTCAATTTATTATATTTAAAGACAAAACAATACATTTTAGGTTATAATTGTGTCAAACCTAAGAATAGTTTATTGAAAAATAATTATAAAACTTCAATAAAATAATTGTTCTATTAGTACAGGCTCATTTTCTATGCTTTCAGTATGAATCTTCATATTAATAATTCATAACTGATTCTTCGATACAAATTCTTAGTAAGATCAATCATTGAATCATATCATTTGAATAATAATTTAATTACAAATTCAAGTCACTTATCAATCATTCTCTTGCTTCATTTGTCTGTCTTGTCTGTTCAATGCTATTTCTTCTTAGAATAATTAAAAGTACTGAATGCTAATAATACAAATAAATATATTGTCACGCCCATTTTGAATGTGGCACTCTACTTTCGCAGATCTCGATATATATTTGTTTTAAAAAAACAACAAAAACTCAAAGATGTTACAGAGCAATGAATGTTAGAGCTATACCGGGTGTCCCATTTTAATATTAACAGAAGAATATCTCGAAAAATAGATATCGAATGACCAAATGTTTCAGACAAAAGGTTGCAGGCATAAATTTGACAGAAACATTTCATTATTCGATGTCCGCTTTTCGTGATATTCCTGTTAAAATTAAAATGGGACATTCTGTATAATTATAGACACTTTTAATAATCACTAATCGTTATCAAAAATACACATATTAAATTTCGCTTGTATTTATTTTATATAGCAAATTTATTTATTGTTTATAAGATTAGACGATATCTAATCCATTGCAGATATTACATTTTCAGCTGCTATTATTTATAATAAATTTATATAAAATTTACCTAACTTTAACAGTAAACTGAGAATATAAGATGCATTTTCTGGAAATTTGCTTTATTGGCATAAAAATTAGAAACTATACACAATTATTTAATAGTATTGCTTGCCGAATAATTCGATAAATTCTAAGGTACTTTTTTATGCATACAGGGTGATAACTGACTCACTCGCATTATGAAAAATTAACATGTTTTTATCATTTATTAAATACGTAAAATGAAATTTGTTCACTGATTCAGATGCAGAAATTAAATCTCTTCGACTATTATTCGAAACATTTTTCTCTAAAATGATTAGAGAAACAATAAATTGCATAAGTATTATTTAAAATATAAAGTGACAATGACCGGCTGAGTCAGACACCAACCTGTATATAAAATATCTTAATAATAATAATTAATATTTTCACTAACCTTAGCTCCAATTTGGTTTCCGCACTGTCCAGCTTGCAGATGTACAATTTCCCTCATATTGTCTGTTTCTTAACACCCAACAAATGCAAAGTAAAATTCCCTGGACGTCTTCTCCGTGGTTGCTCTAGGAGTCTTCGCAGCACGATCCTGCAACGCACAATGTCCCCCGGCTACGCGAAGCGGTCGTTTTATACGTAGCGGTGTCGCGGAGTGGGGCAAATGCCCCCGCGATCCCCTCAAGTCTGCCTCGGGGCGCATCGTCTTGGATTACCGGCACCGACCATGTGTGTTAGATGTTAAAGACCCCATTCATGAAATATTTTTGACACTAGGTTTGGTAATTAGTTGGATTAGTGCTGTTGGTTTTGGTAAATTAAAAATTATAGCCATTTATTTGGTTTTCTATTTTATATGTGATACATTGTCCAAGCTCTTTATTAATAGATAATTATAACAAATTATTTTATCCAACACCTCTCAATAAATGCTCTATAACTATGGCGATTTTAAACAAGCAAAGTAACAGATTATCCACTAGTGGGTATAATTTTGCGGAAAGCCACTAGTGAGTATTTTTTTATTTATAACAATAATAATAACACACATCACCTTGGTAACTACTTCGATTGACATTTTAATTTGAAAATTTAAAGCATATGTCACTGTCAAATAATATTTCTTTAATAAATTTTTCATTTATTAAGAAGTGTTGGATAAAACGTTATACTTCACACGTGGGCAAAGTGGAATTACCCACTCGATAAAATTATCTCACTCAGCCTTCGGCTTCGTGAGCTAAAATTTCTCTCGTGGGCAATTCCTTACTTTGCCTACTTGTAAAGTAAATAACTATTATCTCTTTCGCACATTTCTTTGCGTGAGTACTCTGCAAGTGCAGATCTTGGCTGTTGCAATTTTAATACTACGAAGTCAAACCTTTGACGGCTGGGTACTGCATTTCATGCGCAAAATAGGAGCCTAAAATCATATAATTTGGCCAGTTAAAATCAAACAAAGGAAAATTGATTAACTCACAATATTTATATCTTAAAGTCTATCATTTTTACCTCCCGCACATACATTCGTATTTGTAAGGAAAGTATTATGTTCATGTTACGAATTGATTAGATTTTGGAAACAATTCATCAGCAGTAAATATTAGATTATTTGAAGGTCTATCAGGGTTTTTGGGTCTATTTTAATAAATATATTTCATTGGTATCAAAAAGATGTAGAATAATATTACCTACAATTTTTATTTGAAAAATTTTCTATATTTTGTTATATCATCACTCATCAGATTCAGATATCTTTGGGCCCAATGAAATCTTTTTGTTAATGATTTTTATAAATTTATTATTGTTTCAGTTATTTTCTCTTAACATATTTTTTAAAATAACACAATTTAAGATATAAATAAATTGAGTATAACAATTTTCCTTTTGTAAGATCAGAATAAATTTATTTTTTACCGATTGACATTACAGATGACACTTCACGGACTACTAACAGGCTGTAAAGTGTCACTTTTATGCCTAGGCTGTAAAAATATTTTACAAACAACCGCTCAACAAACGCATAGCAACCGTCAATAAATACATAGCAACCGTTCAACATATGCATGGTAACTTAATTTGACAGCAATAACCTTCAAAATATCTATATAAAATAATCACTAAATTAACATTAATTCCAAATAAGCAAAAAAATTATGTGTTCAACTCGGCATCAAACAGATTTATAGCTTCGCCTCGTCAATGAAACGGCAGCCTCTGCTGTAAATCTGGTATTTTGATGCCTACTTAAACAAATAACTATTATTATATCAAATCACTAAAGAAAAGTCAAACGATGATAGTAATTGTAAATTAATCAAATACTACTATGCACCTTATTCTCGTTGTATTTTTTAATTTTCAGCCGTCAGTACTTGGTCCTCCCTAAAATGTTAATTACAGAACAGTTATTTTAAAGATCAATAATTACTGAGACCGAATACTTTAATTTTACCTCTGTTTCATATGTTTGCTTATAAATTATTAAATAAATTTTTGTTATCAATTTAAATTCCTGTTAGTTTTGTATACTAAATAAACTATTATAATGAATTGTTTATAGTTTCGGTTTTTTTTCTAAATTTTGTTGACATTTATACTTATAAGGTTAAGCGCAAAAATGTGGACCGAATTTATTATATTATCAAAACTTTTTACATCATAATTTGATCGCAAATAATACGCAAAACTATTTCTTTTTTCATCAGATTCAACGATTAACAGTAATTATAATCTATAATAAAAAATTTCTGCTACTGAAACAAAAAGAAAAATGTTAATAATTAATAATTGACTGTTTAGAATGTAACTATGTTGTTTTTCTTTTAAATAAATGATTCATACATTTGTTGCCAGTTTTATTCTACTATTCTACTTAAGGAATTATTTTTCTCAGTTATTTATCAAGTTATTCATACAGAACAACTCAGACTTTCATTATTAACGCGATAAGAAAGATTATAATTAGTTATCTTGAGATGCTTAAGTAAACTGCATTGTTTAAAACGCTTATTGCAGCAAATTTACAAAAACATTTCGATGAATATATTCATTAATATTTATTGATGTGATAAACAATCAGTAATGCAGTATTATAAGTAAATTACTTAATAATAACAGATCTAAGATAGCGTGTTTAGAACAAGTGCTAGATATGCGTCAAACAAAACAGAAAAAAAGTTGAAAAAAGCCAAGGTTCATAACCACAGCATGTAAAACGACTCTTTCATCATGGACATTTATTTCAACTGCCTTCGTTGAAGAGATTAATCTAAAAATATATTTCTCTACAAATTACCTTTAATCAAATAGAACATTTTTCTTTCATGTATAAAATCAATGAACTATGAGATCTCAATAAATGTATTAATGAAATAGTTAACAAATACAAAACGCACTTGTTTTATTTTCGTTTGTTTTGAGCTGCAGAATTTTCCGCAGCGATTAAAAAAGTATCAAAGTAAAGTGTGTGTATACAAACGTTTAAAAAGATCCTTAAATAAGACAGGCATATTGAGATAAGACAAAAAAAGACAGCCCCAAGAACTAAGTCTGGTAAGATCGCCGGATGCGTTGGTATGCAACACTATTTTTAGAAACATCAAATAAGTTCACGCTTGAACATGTCTCCTTGCAGCTAAACAAGTCCTAGCATGCTGACTGTAACTGTTCGGCGCCACAACAATTCAATACGCCCCATTGTTATCAGAAAAACAATAAAACTCGCATTAATCCATGCTAAAATTAAGCAATTATTTACAATAACCTAGATATTTGTAGAGGAAGCTGTAGGTGAAACATTATAAATAAATAAAGAATAAGTAATCAAGTAATCTGTTTTTATTTTCTTATATGTAGTATAAGGAAGTACAGAATAATAATTCAATCTGACTCAATGATGTGACATGTTAGACGCCAGTAAAATGTATATTCGCTTTTTTGAGCGATCCTTCGTCTTTCAGATTAAAATAGAAACATTTTCTATTTGAAACATTTTTTGATAAGGCCGTTAATTTTCAAAACAATTTACATAATTCAAAAGGGTTTCTATCTTGAAATCTATTCCTTTAATCAAAAAATGTTTCAAATAGACAATATTTCATTTTTAATTTAGAAACTTTTTTATTTGAAACTCTTTTTGATTTAGGCCCTAGTTTCCGAGTTTGATAAATACTCGAGAATTAAAAATTTGTTGTGGATACCACAATACCTCCCGCCATAGATTTCCTAACACGGACCATCACTATGAAGAAATGCTCATCCCATCAAAAAATTATGACGTCAAAAAATGACATTTTACAACCGTTGTTTTGTTTTTTCTAAAAACACAGGTTAGCAGATTTAAACGAAAATATCAAAATATAATTTTTCTTTAACGGGTTCTAATTCGTAAATGGTGACAGTAAAAGGAAAATGTTTCAAACAATAATTGTAGAAAATAATTTTAGAAATATTATTCTAATAACAAAATTATCATTAAACCATAATATATTTTCAAATAACTTGATAGGGCTTCAAGTAAACTACCACTTTCGGTTATTGGATTATCACCAAAAACTAATCAGCTCTTCGAAAGGGGATACAATCGATATATACAAAATACCAACATTTTCAGTTTAGTAGTTTTTGAGAAACCGTAACTCCAGAGATCCACACAGACTGACAGACAGACACACACAGACATCATCGCGAAACTATTAAAATCGTATTCTAGGGACCCTAAAACGTGCTCATCCACTAAAAACTCACTACCCAATTTTTAGCATGATTCCTATACCTCCCTTACAGGATGTGGTGGGAGGTAAAAACGAAATATTTCCTATTTGAAACATTTTTTTGATAAAGAACTGGCGTGATTTTTTTTTTTGTTGAGTGTTTCATAATTAAAGGAGAAATATTTCTATACGAATCATTTTTTGATTAAGGCCCTAGTTTTCAAAATAATCTACATAATTTAGAACTATTGGAACTATGTATTTCTTTTTTAATTCTGAAACTTTTGTATTTAGAAACATTACTTGTATTAGGCCCCAATTTTCATTTCCGAGATCAAGAAACGCTCGAAAAAAACGAGACATGTCACATTATTGGAGTCAGATTGAATTATGATTCTGTACTTCCTTTCACGTTATACTACAGATAAGAAAGTAGGAACAGAGTGCTTATTCTTTATTTATATCAAGAAACACTAGAATAAATTCAACGGCGTTTGATTCAATGATGTGAAATGTCAGACGCCGGTGAATTTATAAGAATTGTTTTGTATTTACGATAGTTAACAAAATTTTGTCGAGTTTAGTGTCAAATTAAAGGTACCACAGAACAGAGTAAATTGTTTCTATAATAGCTATTATAATAATCTTCCGAGTACGGTATCAAATTAAATATTTCTAAAGAAGGAATATATTATCAGGTTATTTGCCCATTTTGGAATAAGCGACTAAATACAATGGCTGGTACCACGAGCTCTGTTTTTGGGTTTTTTAAGCTCTGTTTTTGGGTTTTTTAAGCTCTGTTTTAGCGCTCTACAAAGGCTCTAAAATTATTTTATAAAAAAATACTTCAAATAAAAGTGGTAGATAATTTCTCTGTAACTTCTATTTGAAGAATTTTTTTTATAAAATAATTGTAGAACATTGTACAGCGCTAAAACCGAGCTTAAAACACTGCTCTTAAGACACCCAAAAACAGAGCTCGTGGTACCAGCCATTGCTTACAGCAAATTACGGTATATATATTTTTGACGATTTTTTAAATAGTTGATATGAGAATAAACATATAACTGAAACATCTATTCTATTTTTATTATTGATTTTGGATTAATTACAATTAAGAAAACTGTAATATTTGTTATAAAAATTGGTGCTTTATTACTTATTTAATTATCTTACAATTATCATACATTGCTCAGATTAAAATCAAGTACAAGTCCGATGGCAAAAACTTAAGTCATCGAGTTGTCTGTAACTGTTTATTCCAACACATCTAGTGCAGAACTAACAGGTAACTAATAAACAAGTAGCGTAACGCTTGAACTCAAATTTAACGCGAACGAAATCATTCGCAGAACTACACCTTTGCGATTGATACGGTTGCATGAAGTACCCTTTCATTTCAGTCATGCAAATATTTATAGCTGGTTTTTGACACACGATTAGGTATTAAAATAGAATATTTTTTATAGAATTTTCTTTGCCTACCACGTGTCGACAAATCCGAAACTAAAAAACCGGAAGCGCTCACCGAATTTCTTTTGTCGTTTCCGATAGCATCAGAAAAATAATATGTGAAATAGACTGATAAAACGTTGAATCATTATTCAACATACATTGTTTGATTTATAAATATTACTCATTATATTTCCGTATTTTTCAAATCAATATAAGAGAACTACTCAACTACCATCTATTGAGAAACAAGTAAACTATTTTCGTGAAAGAACTGTCAAACATGAATTTATAAAATTTGTTGTGTTTCAGAAAAACATGTCGAAGTATGTTCTTCAGGCTGCCTTTTCAACATTAAGGTCTAATAGTTTACGTCGACTATACAGTCAAACAGTTCCTGAATTATTAATCACTGATAAATGTGTTGACCGGTTGAAGAAAGTAACAGCTGATTCTGATGGCAGCTTCCTACGTGTTGTTGTCGAAGGTGGTGGATGTTCAGGTTTCCAATACAAATTCGATCTAGATTCCAAACTTAATAAAGATGATAGGTATTAAAAACTATGTATACATTAACCTTATTTTGGTAATTTTACAAATCATTGCACCAGTATTTGATAATTTCAAAACAAAGAAACTGCACATGTTTTTTGTGTTGCAGAATTTTTGAAAAGAACGGCATGCGAGTCGTAATAGATGAAACATCCTTAGAGTACGTGAAAGGTTCTACAGTGGATTACCAAGAGGAACTCATCCGATCTGCTTTTCGAATAGTGAACAACCCGAAAGCAGAGTTAGGATGCTCGTGTGGTGCTTCATTTGCGATCAGATTAGACTGAACAGTGTGTACGTAACCGTTTTGGTTTTGTACATCTGTCTCATGTATATAAACATACCACTGGCCCTGAAGAAGATGTAGTAGTAATTATTAGTCATGTAAATATACATATGTTTTATTAATTGAAAATACATAATAATAGTAACTAATTCATAAGTCTGTACAAAATTCAAACATTGAATGACAAGTATTTGGTAAAGACAGAGCGAAATAATCACAGATCAGCTACCATTCCAAACATTTCATGATTTTTAGTTATTCCGCAACTTCAAATTGATTATTTTTAAATATAACAAGCACTCGGAATTAATTAGGGTACATTGTTAATCTCATTGAATAATTGATACAAATTTCGAGCAAATTATTTAACTGCTAAATATATTTTCAGCTAATAATGAAAAGTTACATAGTAAAATGTAAAGTAAAATAAATATTTCTTAAATATACTAATGCAACATTTAATAAATATTAACAGTATCTCGCAAGAATTATATTAGGATACATCGCACATCACCAAGAACATAATTGCACTCTTATTACTTTGCCTCTCCAATTACAGTATGTTCTTTAATGATATACATAGGCAGATAGTTTCGGAATAACTTCATTCTTTTTCCTACAAGGTTCACTTCGGCTACACAGGAATGTATCTCATTCAATATTAATTCCTACTATTGGTTATTTCTTTTTCCCTTTAATACCAAGCTGATACTGTAATTGCTGAATTAATTCGCACTGCTCGGTGTATTTATCGTTCAGATCTGCAAGATGCTCTGACATCGTGCTGAGCTGTTGATCGTAGTTGTGACTGGTTGTGTTTAATTCTTCCTGCAAACGGCTATTTGCGTTCATACTGGAGGTGAGTCTAGATTCTGTTTCCGATTTCTCTTCCAAACTTAGCTCTAGTCTCACTTGCAAAGCATTACACTATAATCAAGATACTTAAATTAATCAATAGGCATTAAAATACATTTATTACATTCTGAAATAAAGAAATATTTCTAACAATTCATATTTAAGTTTTACATGAATGAATAAACAATTAAATGATTGTCATGAATGTTAATGAAATACTAATTTGATTAATGCCTGGTTGCACCAACGTTAGTTAAATTTTAAACTTAGTTTATATAAATAAAAGCACATCGAATTTATATGTCTATGGAGTAACTGGCATTGATGTCAAAAATTAGATACGCTTTATTTATTTAAACCAAGTTTAAAATTTAACTAACGTTGGTGCAACCGGGCATAAAATATTTAAAAGTGAGGTTATGTGATGAAAACTTACCTCAGTAGCAAGGCTGTCTGCAAACGATTGAATTTCTTGTTTGTCAGCAACAACATCGCTGAGTCTTTGATAAAAGAATTCTTTAATTTTCTCGTCCTTTTCTACGTCCTCTGGATTTTCATCACCAATAATTACATCTTTCGCATGTAATGCCAAAAGTAATTCATACTCCGTTTTCCATCGTTCTTTTTCTTGTTCAAGTTGTGTAAATTGTTTTGAAGTTATATGACCATCATCACTACTAACCACACTCCCCTTGTCGGAATGCATGTCTCCATTTTGTTTAAAAACATCTGCGCTACTGAGTTCTGATGATAGTCTTGTTTCGTATTCCTTTATTTGTCGCACATGTTTATTTTTCAATTCTTTAACTTCCATTTTATGGTTGTGATCAATTTCAGATCTTCGTTTTTCTTCTTGGCGAAATTTTTCTTCTAATTCAGATAGTCTTTCCAGCAAAGTAGATATTTCAAAGTCCTTATCAGCCATCTGAAAATAAATATACGATATAACAAATATCACTTATTGATAAATAAAATCATAACATACCGCACTTATCAGCTGAGCGTTGTCCATGATTTTCTTCTGTAGTTCTTCATCAAGTAGCGTCACATTTGCAGGAACTGTTGGATTATTTTCAACAGACTTACCTCGAATTCGTTTCGTGTTGTTTTTCGCGTTTAATTCTTCTTGTAACACGGATATACGCTTCGTTAGTTGTTGATTTCGAAACGTAAGGCTTTCCATTTCTTGATCTGATTTTCGAAGACGTTGCTCATGTTCTTTTAAGCTTTCTTTAAGCTCTCTGGAACGAGCTTGTTCATCCAGAACTGCCTTTTTCAAAACCGCGGCATTAGCCCGTAACTAAATACAAGCAAAAAAGATTATATATAATTTATGTCTTAAATAATTAGTTCTTACTTTTGAATATTCTGCAGCTAAATTTTGATATTTCGTTTCCAAACTAGTGGTATTCTCCATGATTGAATATTGTTCACTATAACTGCATACTATAATATTATAGTCAATACCGCTTTATTTTATTATTAATTTTAAAATACAATTCCAGTTTTACATATTTACAATAAAATTTGACAGTGACAGTGACAGCTCCCACCGATTTAAGAGGATTTATTTCATCGCCAACATAAAGCATGAAAATTCGCAACATATAATAAGCGAATAATATATTCCAGTTATCTGTTGTGGTATTCTAATCATAATGACGATAGAACATAATTATGTAACTTTATATTTATTACCCCTTTTATAAACAAATAATAGATAATGCATTTTTATTTACATTTTCTATAACTTTTCCTTGTAGTGGCCAACCTGTACGAGTAACGCACTTCACGTGGGGAATTATGGTGACAACCGGCGATAGTTTATGCTTTCTTAGCACATTGCTAGTATTTACTATTGCTAAATATTTACCTTAATACTTAAAAGGTACGTAGTTTTAATATACTTATAACACCAAATTTCGTACTATAGTCGTAAAATCATTTAGATAGAGCACTTGACCTGGTTTCAAAATGTCTGATGCTTGGGAAGAAATTCAAGCTATAAAAAGCAAGCGAAATAGTTTAAGGGAGCGATTAGAAAAGCGCAAGAAAGAGCGGCAAGATATTCTCGGTTCTTCACTTACTACAAATGATCCTGCAAGTTCTGCATCGGCAATACCAAAACCCATAGCCCATGACTACAATTCCAGCAGCAGCATTTCGAGTCCTGCGTCTTCTGCTTTGGAAATCGAAACCAGTGAACAATCAGAACCTGCAATAGACACTGTTAAAGTTGATCCAGAGCTTGAAGAAGGCTTATTAAAAACCTTATGTGAAGTTTCCTTAACTATTCCGGCTTCATCATTAGAAATTACGACATCTTTAAAAACTTCTTTAAATCGTGCTGTTTCCCATCACGCTGTGTGCAACTTACTGCAAAAATTCGCAACACAAAAACTAATTACGTAAGTTACATAATTTAGCTTTTTACCATATGTTCATGACATATGTTACAGAATAAAAGACTGTGTTAAGAATGGAAAACAACAATTGGAGATTACTTTTGTTGAGCATACTAAATTAACTGCCATGGTAACGGAATTGTCAAGTAATGAAACAGCTGCAAGTGCTACAGGAAATTCGGAAGCTGCGATTGAAGACTGTTTAAAACGAAAACGAGAAGATTCCCCGAGTACAGCTCCAGCAAAAAATCCTAGAGTTGATGATGACAAGAAAAAAGAAAAGAAAGATCCCAAAGCGGCAGACATTCTGGTTTGTATAATTTAATCTGTTTCCATGGTTTTATTATTTATCAATTGTTTTATTCAGTCTTTGTTGTCAATGCCTTCTACAAGAGAAAAAGAAAGCAAAAAAGTTGGTGAAGAGATTTTAGATCTTTTAAGTAAACCAACAGCAAAGGAAAAATCACTTGCAGAAAGATTTCGGTCGCAAGGAGGAGCACAAGTTATGGAGTTTTGTCCTCATGGTACAAGAGCAGAGTGTCAGAGAGCTGTTGGGAAAAGACCCTGCAAGAAGTTACATTTTAAGAAGATTATTCAGAAACATACGGACGAGACTTTGGGTGACTGTTCGTTTTTGAACACTTGTTTTCACATGGATACTTGCAAGTAAGAATTTTAACCTAACATTCAGTACTCTTAGTTTTTGTTTTTGATTGTCATTTATTTATTGTGTTCAATTGTTTCTCCACATTGTACAACCTTCAAAATTGAGGTTAATAATTCCGCGGTAATACATCGCACTCGATTTCCAAAACTGATTAATTCTTAATTTGATCTCTCTCAGATACGTCCACTACGAAGTAGACAGATGTGGCCAACCCCCAACAAAAGAAATCACCCCTGTAAATCCGAGTGGTAGCACGAACGGTGCATCTAGAACTTTGGGTGAAAGCACCACTTTGTACCCTCCGCAATGGGTGCAATGTGATTTGCGATATCTTGACATGACAGTGTTAGGTTAGTATCTTAATTATCTTATCGTATTTCATCTCGCGATTAAGTTTGTGATAAGTGTAATTTTTGTTTGCAATTTAGGAAAGTTTGCAGTTATAATGGCAGACCCGCCGTGGGATATTCACATGGAGCTCCCGTACGGGACGATGTCGGATGACGAGATGAGACAGTTGGGAATACCGACGCTTCAAGATGAGGGACTAATCTTTTTGTGGGTCACCGGCAGGTAAATTACTTTGAAAGATTTTCCTAACATTGTTTCATTCTATTTATTTGCGTGAGCTCAACTGAATACCACTTCCAAAAATTGATAAATAACGTAACGATTTGTTTATTTTATTGAAAACTAATTTTACTAACCAGTGGTTAAATATGTCAACTTGTAAATAATAAATATGTGCATTTGTTTACATAACGCGTTACGCATATATTTTGTATGACAGGCTATAATTTATTTCAAATTACCACACATTCATGTAGGTTTTTGTGCCATATTATCACAAATTTGCATTTTAAACATTTATTCATTCTTTTTTGTACCATTTACATTTACGTTTGTCTGCATTTAAACTAGAGTTGGTAAATTATTTTTTGGGAAATTTTCCCAATAAAAATATGGAAATTTTCCGGAACTTTCATTCGTGTTTTCAAAGTTATGTCAATGACAAAAATAATTATTGTATTTAAAATAACAACATTGGAAACAATAACTATCATAATCATAATATACATACCACGCAATGGGGTCTTTCACCATTTTTTTTAAAATTTTTTTTATGAAACTTTATCTATACTGAAGACTATCTACACTTTTAAAAAATCTTAATTGTTATTCATTAAGCCACAATGATTTTTTAAAAAATGTTGTGACGTCATAGTAGAGGTGTTGCTGGATCTAAAACAGTACAGATTGTAAATATCTGTAGTCATATATTTTTTTACTTATTTTATTATTATTATTACAATAAAATAGAACATTTATGTAACAAAAATTATTTAAATTTCTACTGTTTTAGATCTCTACTATGACGTCACAACATTTTAAAAAAATCATTGTGGCTTAATGAATAACAATTAAGACTTTTTAAAAGTGTAGATAGTCTTCATTAAAGATAAAGTTTCATAAAAAAATATAAAAAAAAATGGTGAAAGACCCCAATGGAAATGTCTTTAAATTCTTTTTTAAGTTTTTGTTTTTCTGTTGGTGGACAAGAATTATATTTTAAAATATGCTAAACAAGAAGTAAAAATAAACATAGATTATGTTAACAAAAATTTTTGAAAGTTTTGAAGACAATGAAATATTCCCGGTAAATTTCCATTTTCTGAATATTTCATTTTGGAAATTTTCCGATTGGCCAACACTAATGCGTATTATAATATTCTTATTTTGCTACTATATGTACAATATAGAAGTTAATCATTTTGTTACTAATTCATTATATAAATATTATTATACGGCGTACAATAATATGTTAGTTGTTTCAAATGCTACTGGTGCAGGATTTACAAGGGCAGCTCTGATGAGTGACAGTTATATTGCGCGGTTCTGTCATATTTTATTGTTTAAAATGGCAGAAAAACATGACATACTTGTATTTTATGTACCTCAAGTTTACGTCGGAATATATATATTTTTTTAACAATTCTAATATATGTTTGCATTTTAAATATCTTAGAGCAATGGAGCTGGGCCGAGAGTGCCTAAAGCTGTGGGGCTACGAACGAGTGGACGAAATAATCTGGGTAAAAACCAATCAACTCCAACGAATCATCCGCACGGGTCGAACAGGCCACTGGCTAAACCACGGCAAAGAACACTGCCTCGTAGGTATGAAGGGCACCCCGGCAAATCTAAACCGTGGCCTTGACTGTGACGTCATAGTGGCCGAAGTCCGTGCCACCAGTCACAAACCAGATGAAATCTATGGAATGATCGAAAGATTGAGTCCAGGAACGAGAAAGATCGAACTATTTGGACGACCTCATAATGTACAGCCCAACTGGTAGGTTATGTTTTGATTGTCAAAAGGAATTTTTCATGATTTAAGAATTGGCAGAAAGAAGGTTTAGGTTATGATGTCATGGGTAGAAGATTAGATGCCAAGTTAACCTACGTTTTTGACGTAAATAACCTATTGGAACAGTTTTTATGTTTTGTAATAAAATAGAATTCAGGACATTTCAAAATAAACAAGGAGTAACGACACTGACATTTTGGCAAACGAATTATGAGTCAATCAAAAATAAATAATTAATTAAAATTACCGCAGAAAATCAACAAAAGTATTAGCGATAAAATAATTGCGTGTGTGCCAATGTCATTTGTTTTTGTTTATGTAGGATAACGCTGGGCAACCAGGTGGACGGAATCAGGCTGGTGGACCCAGAGCTGATCCAGGCGTTCAAGAAGCGCTACCCCGACGGAAACTGCATGGCCCCGCCGCCGGACGCACATCAATAACCAGCGACAGGCGACAACACAAAGTGATTGTGTAGTGATTACTCAATTGGCGTGCAAAACGCCCAGTGTTTATCAGTGTAACTCTGTGCGTAAATAACCAAGACAAACTTTTCTAAAAACAGTGTAGTGGCGGTGCGCGACGATTGGCCATCGATACGATAATAGCGAGTGCGCGCCTAGTGTAAAAGCGCCATAGGGTCTAAAATCGCCCGTAGCCGAATCAGCTGTTTGAGAATGACAGTTTTCATTTTCAAAATGGCGTAGTTCTTCGTTCGAGGACAAAGAGTGCGTATTAAAAATAACAAATAATTCGCAAGTGCGTTGATTACAGTTCCTGCGTTTGAAATAAATCGCAGAATTACCAAAATGCTTGATCTGGAGATTGTTCCGGAACGTTCTTTAGGCTGTGAACAATGGGAATTTATTTTAGGTGAGTGTCTCGATTTATCCAAATGACAGCTTTTGTGCGTATCGCTTTGTTTATGAAAATTGCGCAATAGACGGGCCAGAATTGTTTACGATTTTGATACTTTCGAGTAAAAAGGCAGATGTTTTTATACGCAGAAAAAAATTACGCTGTTTTGCCTAAATTAATATTTTTTCGCGAGATGTCAAGACAATGTCAAGGTATTCTAGATACTTTCGTATTTCAGATTTGTTGTGATTTTTAATTATAGTTTTACTTTTTACGACTATTTCGTTTTTATAATATTTTAGACAATAAAAATTATGTAATTTTATTATAAATTAAACATATGTATATGAGTTTTTCGTACATTACATAAAACAGTTACATATAAACAAAAAATAAATAAGCACAAGTGTATGATAACAAACCATTAATTATTAATTAAAGATTATTTACTGTATCAGAACATTTTATCCAATAAACTATTTTGTAAACAAACAAAATTCCTTTCTTCATAGATCCAATATTATTTATTTATTTTGCATTGTAGGGATGCATTTTTCGCAATCAGTAGCAATTATCCAGTCTCAAGTAGGAGTCATTAAAGGAGTGCAAGTCTTATACAGTGATACAGTAAGAACTAACCTACCTCAAATCAAAATCACATCTAATAATCTTATCATTTCAGAACCCGTTAGAAGTAGATTTAGTGATAAATTTACCTCAGGATGGAGTCAGATTAATATTTGATCCGATTTTACAAAGACTAAAAGTTATAGAAATTTACAACATGAAATTAGTCAAACTGAAGTACTGGTAAATAACAATTCAAATATGTACTTATTTCCAGTATTTGATAAAATATTTTATGTGTAGTGGTCTGACATTTAATTCTCCCGAAGTATTGCCATCAATTGAGCAAATTGAGCATTCCTTTGGAGCCACCCACCCAGGAGTTTACGACAGCGAAAAACAGTTGTTTGTTTTAAATTTCCGAGGTCTTTCTTTTTATTTCCCAGTGGAATCCAAAGTTCAGGTAAGTTTGTGTTCGCAGAATACAAACTATTGATTAACTCAACAATATTTTCACAAATTTAATCTAAGCATGCATTATTTCATGTTTTAAAACAATTGAATATAGATTGTCAAATATCAATTGTTTTTAACAGTTTGTTTTGTTAAATTCGTGATTTAAAATGACGTGTATTTATTTATAAAAATGATCAACTTGGAAAGTTATGATGTCAGTATTCTCGATGCGTCAAATTTGTTACTGTTTTAACGGAAATTTCAAGGTCGTTGTGCGCGCTGTATTAGAAAACTTTCTTTCTAATTTATTTAAATTCTAATTCGTGATTTATAGTGTTTGTTTGTTTTGTTTTACATTCTTTGTGGGAATAGATGTCATTTTTGGCCTTAAACTTTAAAAAATCATTGTCAATGACAATACACTGTGCGAGGTTAGTAACTTGAAATGCTTCAGATAAAGTATTTTTATATTATTTTTGGCGTTTATATTTGTTTTCTTCAATAAAAATAGTATTTTAGATTTTATAGGTCAATTTTTTATTTGAAATTTAAAATTTTGATGCAAATAAATATTGTTTTGAAACAAACTATACATGTGTGACTTAAAATGCGAATATTTTTTGTATTGATAACTATTTATTTATATTGTAAAAATAATAGTATATTATGATACAAGTGTATAAGTAAGCTTTTAAAGCACGTACTACAAGTTTAAGAGCACACACGTGTGTCATACGCTATTTTTTATTATACCTGCTCCTACTCTGGAACAAACTGGAAAGCAACATTTTAATTTTGATACATTTTATAATTTTGCGCGTGTGACGTTCGACGTATATCGTTTACATGGAGACTGGTTAGCATTTGTTTTTTACGTTTACAGTTTTGACAGATTTTAATAGTAAATATTGTTGTTGTTGCTTAGCAACCTTTAAAGCACAGCGTGTTTTAATCTTGCGTTTACGAACGCTGTAGCTTGTTTAAAACACGGATTATGATGCAGGTATAATAAAAAATTATTTTAATTATTTTAGACGGGCAGTGCCCATAATTTGGGATCACTACACTTCCCTCAAGGAAGTTCGCCATTGGTATCGCGCATGGCGATTTATTCAGGGCCCTCAGCTGAACAAAGCAAAGCTCCCGAATTACCGCCTAGTTGCTATCACAGCCAACTTTACCTACAGAGAGCCGAGGTGCTCAGAGGGTCGCACTATACACGTGGACTCAAGTTGCACCTGTACACTCAGGTAAAGTTGTTGAATTGAAAAATGGTTAAGATAGCTTAGAGAATGTTTTTGTCTTGTAGGGCCCCAGCAGATTGCTGGACCTGAACAAGCAGGTGTTGGTGAAAGACGTGTTGTTGGGTCACACTTGTCAGGATGTCGCTACAGTTTTGGGTGCGCCATCCAGAGTGTTTTATAAAAGTGAAGACAAGATGAAAATACACAGTCCCAATGCTCACCTCAGGGTAATGACCAGAAGAAGCGACTACTTCTTCAACTACTTCACACTTGGCCTGGTAAGAAATTCCGTGACTACTCCTATCCTCTTATAGGTTGTGTTGTTATTGTCTTTAGGACATTCTGTTTGATGCCCGCACACACTGTGTAAAGAAGTTCGTGCTTCACACGAACTACCCCGGGCATTACAACTTCAACATGTACCACAGATGCGAATTTTCGCTGATGTTGCAATCAGAGAAAGTCCGCCAAGCCCAGCTGGTGGACGTGGACGCCCCATTCGAGGTGTCCGCTTACAGCAAGTGGGACGACCTGTGCAGACAGCTGAAGCCCAGCGAGCGACCAGTGGTGCTCAACCGGGCAAGCTCCACCAACACAACGAACCCGTTCGGGTCGACGTTCTGTTATGGGTACCAAGACATCATCTTCGAGGTTATGCCGAATAACTTCATCGCCTCGGTGAGCGTGTACAGCGACGGTGCGAGCGGAGAGGACCGCGCATGACACATGCTCTCCGCCACTTACCTCGTGCTCGCTAACCGGTACTGGCAGCCGTGAACCGGTAGAATTCCCGATTCGTATGCACGCTGTACTATGTTGCGCTTCTCGAGGTGGTGTGATTTTTTTCTTTTTTTTTATAGTTTATTTCTCTGTTCATCATCATTGTTTTCATCTGTTAAATTTTAATTTAAAGTTGAGGTGATAACGTTCGGTTTCGTGTAAGGACGCTCTAGCTCGGATTGATTTGATTTTCAACGGTTTGTTTGCATTTTTAAATGCTTCGGGGATTTTCAATGAATCTGAGTGACTATTTTGTGGCTGCTGTCCCAGAGCCACAACTTTCAAATGACCACTGTACTTACATACTTTCTTTATATTATCTAAATGAATCTAATTAAGGCTATTTTATATAATTATTTAAAATGTCATAAAAAATACTTAAATGTAGTATTTAATTGCACCCTTACCTTACCCTTACGTAATGTTTTTATTTAGAAATGATCCAATAACCAGAGTAATCTTAATTAAGTAATTTAAAATTGATATTTATTTCATTATTATTAATTAGGGTATCATATTATATAGTTCATTCATTTTTATTAAATAATAAAAAAAACAATCAACCTGGGGTTGGATAGGTTCTGGTCGAGGTCATTTGAAAGTCAGCTCACGAAATAGTCATTAATAAAACAACAAAAAAAAGTTAAAAATCAAAAACGGAAAAAATATTTGTGATTATATACTACATCACATAACGTAAACGCTATAAGGGGGCGTTCTTGAAACTGGATGTCAGACAGTCGACTGTCGCACGACGACGAGCGAAGTGGGCATACTTCACTTGTTTCGGCGCAGACGTCTCAGATACGTGTACAAGTAAACCAATGAGTCAAGTGGCTTCACAGAGGCATGAAGCCGCACTTCACGGAACGGACTTGCGTGAAAACAGCAACAGATCTCAAAAAGGAATAGGCGCGTTGCATCTTATGTTTGCTATGTCATTATCAATAATGATTAAAAAACAAACGATTAGATAGTTGTATGTACATATAGCGTATTTAGATTTAGCGAATAAGTCATATTTTATTAATTAATTATAAAACTAATATTTGATTCCCCTGCGTAAGTTATTCAAAACAGAACAATGGTTTTATCGACAATCTGTTTGGCACATTCACAATTGTCCCATATCACACAGTTTTCTGTATATCTTCGTCAGTCACTGGTTCAGGAACTGATCCAAATCCTTAGTGTCGCAGTCCAACTGTATCTCCTCCAGGCCCGGACTGGGTGCGCGGTCCGGGCTGATTGGTTTTTCAATTTCTGGAAATTGACATAAAGTGATCAGTTTTCATTATGAAAAGTTTCGCAACTGTTCTCTGTATTTTATGCAGTTGCTAATTAAAATAGAAGTTGTAAAATGATTTTCATAAAATCGATTTTGGTTCTGAACCACAAATAATGTATCACGTATTATTTTAAAACGACGTGTTGTTGTACAACTGCTTCGTGAATATAATACCGTTTTTAGTAACAACTTTATAATAAATTCATGTCCTGTATCCTCATTTCCAAATAACAAAGCTTATTCAGTTTATTTAAAAATTACAGCCAATCCAGAAACATTATTTTATTAACCCACAAAAATAGTTGTAATTTTTAAATAAATAATTTTTTTCAACCAAATAAGCTTTATTATTACGTTCTCCTTACTTGGTATGAGACCAGCTTCCTTGTAAATTTTCATATCCGTTTGAAAAGCCTCCTGGAATGCCTGTTGCCTTTCATGTAGCACTTGTTTTTGTTTCAAATCATGGTCAATGACAGATTGCGCATGTTTCGCTGCCAAATCGACCCGGAGAGCTTCCAGGTTTGCTACACATCAAAAAAGCAATTATATTTAGATATTAAAATTAAATTTGGCAACAAAATACCTAATTTCCTCTCCTTGTACAATGCCAACTGAAACCGGTGCTCAAGTTGTTTTTCTTGTAACTCCAAATTTTCTATCAGATTTTCTAGCTGCAGTAGGTCACTTTCAACTGTTTCAAAACTTTCGGTAAGTTCTTCCACTTGAGTTAGACAGTGTTCAACCGTTTTTGATAGACAATGAGTTCCTCCATTCAACAGGTGGGTAATGTCTGTTATGTTTCTGTTGTCATTGGTTATTTTTCCATGCATTGAAATAATACTTTCTGCTAATTCTGCTGCTTTCTTGGCGTTTTCTTCGTTGAGTTCGTGAAGCTGCTCCCATTGTTCTTGATAATGGCTTAAAATCCGCGCTCCAGCATTTAAGTTTACTGAGTAATTAAAAGATGGCTCTTGCGAGGTTTTTGGATCCGAAAATAATTTGACGTTCTTGCCAACGTTTATTAACCTCTCTTTTAAATTTCCGAACATATTGATTATTTATTTGGTTAATTTAATTACTAGTTGAATACAACATTTTAATTAGAACAATGATGGAATAACACGTATTACTAACTGTAGTAATTATATAGGTTATATCAAGTTGACATTAAACAATAAGTTGTTTTTTAGTAATACTAATGTCAAATTGAATAGATGCATTAAATATTTGCACATAAAACTTATCGTCGCACTTGTATCTGACACATTTATAATCAGATGATTGTGTTGACAGCGCACGCCAGTAAAAAAATTTCACCATCAGACAACGTCTGCCCTCTGGAGAGTGAGCGGTGAAAAACAATTTTGAAACAAAATTTAAAAAGTCAAAATTGCTGTTTACTGGTAACAAAGATTAGCAAAAAAATAGTTCATAACCCCGTTCAATCAAAGTTATTCTAATATTTTAAATGCGTTACAATAAAGAAAGACTCGATGCTGCTTATGCCAAAGTTGGTTTATTAGCGGATTCAGCATGGCAGTCAGATGATTCGGATCCATATATTAGAGCTAATCAGGTATTTACGATCCAGACATGTGCAAAATAAATCCATAAATCAACTAAAACACCATACTCTGAACCATATTCCACAATTAGGAGTTATGGAATCGTGAATGTGCGTTAAAAGGTCGTTCCGAAAATATTGGGATTCCTCGGTCTGTTTTGGATACCATTCCAAACAGTCGGTTAGCCGAATATGGCACATACTGGTATGATGAAATGAGAGAAGGCGCATATGAACCGACCTCCAATTACACAACCGCAATTGCGCAACCAGAAGCTGACAAAACAGTCATTACATATGTAAACCAAGAGTTTCGCAATGAGGACTTGTTTCAGAGTCAAGAAGTTGAAAAATTATTTAATATGCTTTCAGATACAAAATCTAAGTAATAACATTATGACCTTTAAGGTTTTCTTATTTAAATGTCGATGCATATAAACCTATAAAAGTAAGGTTATATTTCCAGCACCGACGATATTGAAAATCGATGTCGAAACTTTTTGAAAGGTTTTGAAATGAAGGAAGTTGGACCAGACAGGTTCACTCTCATCAGAAAACCAGAATCTGGAACAAAGTTAAGCATATCTTCGGAAAGCACCGAATCGGAGAGCGAAGTAGCGTATGAAACCATAAAAGTTAGAAAAGAAAAAGTGCTCCATCCTAGATCGAGAGATCCTCCGCGGGGTACAGCAAATAACTTCGATGAGCTGATACTTCAAATGCAGTTACACTCTGAAGAGATAAGACGTCTTTGGGAAACAAAGTCGGAACAAGAATTAAATGTTGATGTCCCGGAATTTTATCCCTCGCTAAAGGAATGCACAAACCCGGTACTTAATTATGAAATGGTAATGAAATATTATTTTTTTTAATTATTTACACCCCTTGTACCTCCTTTACATCTTTGTGGGCTGCGATTTAACAGTACTGAAAAGTAATATTTTTGGCCATTTTGACCATAATTGGATTAATTAAAACAAAAAATATATTTTTCGTATTTTGGTTTAATAACTTTTTCTATAATCTTTGGGACAAAATTTATTATTATTCAACCATAAATAATATTTTTGGCCAATATATTTTAGATGGTACTTTTTTCTTTTTAATATGGCCTTCGGTTTATTTGTTGGTTACCTGTATAATTTATTTGGTAATTTTTTTAGTACTGTGACATCCACCTAAATCATTGGGGGCGTTATTTGACGGCATTATAAAATAATATTTTTGACCATTTTGACCATAATTAGGTTAATTACAGAAAAATTATATTTATCGTAAATTGTTGAATGCTATTATTCAAAAACTTTGGGTCAAAATCTGCCCAGAATTTTGTAAACATAGTAAATTTGGCCAATAGTTTTTAGATTGTTCTCTAACAAATTTCTAAAATATATGGTCTTCGATTTTATTTGTCTATACATTTTTATGATTTTGGACAAAATTTATCTTTTTTGGCCATTTTTTAAGTACCAATGAAGATAGGAGTTCACAGATTGCAAATTTGAATTCTTTTTGAACAGAAGATATTAATATTACTATTTAAACAAACACATTTTATATAAAAATCCTGTGCAATTTTACTAGTAAAATAAATTCTTCATCACACGCGAGAATATCCGCGATCTGTCCATAGCAGAGTGCAACACTCAGTAATGGGTAAATTGCGTGTTAATATATTTGTAATTTCCACACGAAATTTCATTTTCTGTAAATATAATTTAGTTCCAGTCAAAAATTAAACATTCAACAATTTAATCCATGAAATAGAAGTTAATTAAATATTTTATAATTGGAAAAGTAGCAAGCTAAAAAAAAAACTCATTTAATTAAAATAGCTACATTAATAATGTAGCACTTTGGTTGGTCCGAATTTATTAACTTTAATAGAACTGGGAACGAAAAATCAATACTATTACAATTTATTTTCCTGTAAATATAATACTGTATGGGTATACTAGTATATGGTATGAAATATTACAGTATAAAAAAGTAATTGACCACATATTTCTAAAACATTCATGTTATCTTTATTGGTTTTATATAGTAGCGTGTCTTAACTTTTAAAGCATACTGATAAAAGCTTATTTTACGATTTTTAGCTCATACAAAACCATTACGTAATATAAATACACGATTTTATTTATAGCTCCGTTCTCACTAGTTTCCCTCAAATTCTATAAAATATTCACAGTTCTAAGTATTATTTTTACTAGAATACAACGCTTTACGTCCATATTTTTTTTAAGTTTAAAGTTACATCGTTTTTTTTTTTTTTGTTTTTAAAAGCCTCTTACTCAAAAAGTAATAGAGATATACTAATATCTTAAGTTTGGTATTCCTGATGCCTTATAAATGTGCATGAAATTTTGAAAAATTCGATTTTTTTAAAAATTTTGTATTGGCGATATTTCTAAAAGTAAAAGAGATACGAATTTGAGGATTGAACCTGTGGATTCAATTCATCAAAATACATAAACAAGGTAAATTTCCTAAAATTTGGACAACGGATTAATTAGATAGAGCAAAAGTCTAAAATGCAAAAAAATTTATACCCATGGGAAATTTCGGATTTCTGGACATTTTCCGACTTTTTGTACTAAAATCTTAACCCATTGTATGAATTTTATGAAATTTGCTTTATGTACTTCGACGAGCTGAATCGTCAGTTTGTAAGCTTGTATCTTTAATATTTCTCGAGATATCAACCATAGAAAATTAATTAAGACAGAGGTATAGTAATCATGCTAAAAATTGTGCAGTGAGTTTTCAGTGGATGAACACTTTTTAGGGACCTTAGAATACGGTTTTTATAGTTTCGCGATGATGTCTGTGTGTGTGTCTGTCTGTCTATCTGTCAGTCTTTGTGGATCTCTGGAGTTACGGTTTCTCAAAAACTACAAAACTGAAAATTTTGTTGTTTTGTATATATCAATTATATACCTTTTGGAGGAGCTGATTAGTTTTTGGTGATAATCCAATAACCGAAAATGGTAGTTTACTTGAAGCCCTATCAAGTTATTTTAAAATATCTCAGGGCCAATATTTCCATGTACGAATAAACTTCCGAATAAGTTATTCTTCGAATAAATAAAAAAATACGCATCAATAAATAACAGTTAGAACAGCAAGTATCATTTGAACTATGATTTCGATGCGACATTTTTCATTTATTCGGTACTTTATTCGTAGATGGAAATCTCGACCCTCAGTAAATTATAGTTTAATGAAAATTTTGGGTCAAACTGTCGATAAGGGGCCCCACCTCCGATTTGGATGAAACTTTGTGGAAAAATCGCCCGAAAAAGTATATGTATGGAAAAAATACACACACGCGCACACACCCAGAGATCCATTGTATTAAATAAATAACAAGTAAACATTGAATTCAAGGTCATCCAAAGGTTCCCCGATTTGCCACTATTTTCTCCCATACATATAATTTTTCGGGCGATTTTTCCACAAAGTTTCATCCAAATCGGAGGTGGGGCCCCTTATCGACAGTTTGACCAAATTTGGTTATTAGATTAATGTTTCAAATATTATCTACAATTATGGTTTGAAACATTTTTCTCTTACTGTCACCATTTAAGAATTACAACACGTTAAAGAAATAGTATATTCTACAACAAGTAATGGAATGGCACATATTCCACGCGAGCAAAAAGTTTGTAGCCCGAGCCAAAGGCGAGGGCTACGGTTTGCGAGCGTGGGATAGGCCATTCCGTTACATGTTGTAGACTATACTTTCTATAAAAAGGTTTTGGAAATTATACAAAAATAAAACTGTTTTAAACGTCAAACTCAAATAAATCAAATTAAAACAAACAGACGTAACCATAGTAACTGAATCAAGATACTTCATATGTCGAGCTAATAAGCGGTTCCGATTCGTTGAAAATATTCCATACGCCGCGTATGGAATGTTAGTGATTCCATAACAATTTTTAGTAGTGGAATGCCCAGTTTCCAAAACAGTGTTATAGAAAATTATATTTTGATATTTTCGTTTAAATCTGCTAACCTGTTTTTTGAAAAAACAAACAACGGTTGAAAAATGTCATTTTTTGACATGTGTCATAATTTTTTGAAGGGATGAGCGTTTCTTGATAGTAGTGGTCCGTATGCGTGTTGTTCGATAAGAAATCTTTGGCGGGAGGTATTGTGGTGCCCACAACAGATTTTTATATTAGTCATAAAGTGCATCAGAAATACAAAAATAAAATCAGAATTTTGATATCTCGGTTAATTTCTGAGTTAGCTCCTCTCAATGTTGACTTTTCAAAAATCGCCTGTAACTCAGAAACTAAAACAGATGTGGAGATGTGTGTTGAAGCTATATTATACGTACTTTAATTTATAAAGAAATAAATATAGTAAACAGAAATTGAATAGTTTGAGCTTTTACGTGGGTTTGACTAATTTGAATAAATAAACAGTTTAAGCTGTGGGTGCTGCCTTTTAGCACAGGACCTATAAATGTCATAAATGCTATTAGCAGTTGTCGCTCTCACTGTCGACCTTGGTAGGCGAAGCAGTGAAAAATAAACGTCAAATTTAAATTGATGACAATAAATATATGGTTGAAACATAACTTTTGATACAAGTTACATATTTTTAACAATTAAATATGTAAATATATTTTTTAGAATTAAAAATCTGTTGTGGGCACCACAATACCTCCCGCCATAGATTTCATATCAAACAATGCAGGAGGACAGACCACCACTATTAAGAAACGCCCATCCCTTCAATAAATTTAGTTTTCCTATTTCACGTACACCAAGTCAATTTTGCGCCACTGTTTTTCTCAAAAACAATGCTACAAAATTGAATTTTGTGCAACTGTTTTTGAGAAATTTATTATATGTAAAATTAACAGTCTGTCAAACTTGGGGCTGTCATTGCTCCCGTAAAATTATTGAATCGGAGCCCCTACGTCGGGGTTGCGGTCTGGGACCCGATAGGCCCTGCGGGCAAAGCCCCTTGGTGACCAGTGGTATATTAAACATGCCGTACAATTTTATTTTATTTTTATTGAATTTATATACGTCAAATAGGAAAAGTAGTATGAACAACTCGTGTTACAATGCCTAATTGTAATAGGTACTCGTATTACAAAAAAGGTCATTGTAACATTAGTTGTTCAATATACTATTTCAATAACGACACATGTCAAAAATGACATTTTTCAAGCGTTTTTTTTTTAAACCACAGGTAAGCATATTTGAACAAAAATTGTCTTTCAACCATAATATACTGAGCTATTTCAATAGTTATTTGTGTATCAAGTGCGGATAGAGCATTGTTTGTTGCACGCGTCGAGAAATGTGCACCGAACAAGCTCTATCCGACGAGATACACACAATATTTTTTCTACAAACGTTGAACAATGTCAAGCTGTAGAAAAAATTAATTTTCAAAATTATCTTTGGTCACGCCTATAACAATTCAGTAAAATTGTAGTTACCCATGTCACCGTAATCATGACAAACGTTCATGAACAAAATAAAAATATTCAAAGAAATCATAATTTGACACATGGAGTACATTTGACATATGGGGTACATTTGACATAAAGTCTACAGAGTGAATACGTTTATGGTGATTAAGTTGAAGTATATGTACGTATATGCCAACTGTATTTGCAATAGCAAGGTTTATTACCAGAAAAATCCAATGCATCATTTCCTTCTTTTACCTAATTTATTTTTGTTTTGTTTTTGTCGCCCTAGTGTGACAATATGTCACTTTGTCGCCCTAGAGCGACAATTTTTAACATTTCCTAACCATAAATGGAATAACAATGTCGATATTGTGCAACGATTGTAGAAAAATAACTTGATAAGGCTTCAAGTAAACTACCACTTCCGGTTTTTGGATTATCAGCAAAAATTAATCATCTCTTCCTAAAGGGATACAATTGATATGTAGATATAAAATATCAAAATTTTAGGTTTTGTAGTTTTTGAGAAACCGTTACTCCAGATATCCACACACGCAGACAGATATTGACAGTCAGGCACGCACACAGACATCACCGCGCATCTATTAAAATCGTATTCTAGGTTATCCAATAAAAATTCACAACCGAATTTTTAGCCTGATTCCCATACCGCCCTTGCAGTATGTGGCGAGAGGTAGAAATTATTGAGATTAAATAGTCGAGTTTTGGAACTAACCGACTAGAAGACAAATAGTTTATCGCTTCAAGGCCAAATTTTCTCATTATAAAAGTGTGAATACTGCTAATACCACTGAAATATACTCATCATATCCCAAGTGCATGTCAAATTATCGACAATTACATGCACGAGGGATATTCGAAGGACTATTTCCCAATTAAAATTTAGCCAAACGCTGTTTCTCTCATACAAAATAAAGCAAAATTTAAAAACTGCATTTGATAACAAGTCAGAATTACATTGGTAATTTGCACTAGTGCAAATTATCGATAATTTGCACTAGAGCAAAATTATCGTGTAATTCTGCGTTAATTGGACTACATTCAGAAATGTCAGAATTCTGATTGGCTTAAATTTTATGAGGAAAATAGTCGTAGTAATAGTAAAAGATAATTTTTGTAAGGCCATCCTTCTTTATCTAAAGCGTACATTACACAATGAAGTTTTTCTTTTCATGAGGCTTTAAAAGTGACATTATCAGTATATTAACACAATCAACTTGTCGGTGAATTAAAATATCCAAGTATCAAAACTTCATTATACCAACACCAATTGTATTCATTCAAATCGATTATGGTAATCAGTCACTACGTACAAAGATGGATAATTGTATATATCCACCAAGATTTCAATTTCTTCTCAACTCCATTGTGTCATTTTAAGTTTAATGTGAATCAAAAACTTGTACATACCAAAAACATTATAGGCAAGGAGCTGGTGACATCAAAAGTGCCGTCATCCCGGAATTCTAAATTTGTTGTATAAATCGATAGTAAAAGATCATATGAACAAAATAAACTTTGACTAAGTTTGTCAAGCTGAAAAAATGTTAAATGAAATTAATAATTATTTAAAAACATTAATGTTTTACCGTCATCGCGGAATTTAGTCATACAGTTAAAGAGTATTTTATAGGAAATATTATGCTCTTTCAGAAAAACTTGGTATGACAAACCCTATTCTGCCGGAAACACCTATCATACCTATTTAAAAGAGGCGACCGATGCTAAAATTTCACCATTAGGGCATAAAATCAGTGTATCATGAAAGACAATGTATTATAGACTATTGGCTTTCAAAATTAAAATACGCTAACTAGTGGTAGAAAGCTAAACTAACCATAAAGTACATAAATTTCATTGTATTTTGAAATTAATTGTTATTTTTTTTAAATTAATAACAATAGCAGTTATTTTAAGAGTATTGCAATGTAAATATAACATTTGTTTAAGCCGTATTACTTAATTAAGATGTAAAAATGAAAGGTTCATTATATTTGTAGATTATAGGTTAAGATTGAATTTTCTCAAAAAAAACCTATCAAAACAGGAAAATTTGCAGTGTGTTTGGCAACAGTTCTGTTGCTAATAAAAGCAAACTACCAATACTAATGCAAGCATTCGTCATCATAATATTTCATACAAGATGAATTTGACATGTACCTTTTGGGAATTGTGATCAACGCCATCTCTTGATAATTTGGAAGCCCAGTAGACGAATATTTAAGTTTAAAAAGTATATTGTCTTTCATGACAGACTGTTTACTGTTTCTGCTACCGGTCGCCTACCTCCTTTAAAAATGCAATGCGCAAACACACGTCCAACTCTTTTAGGCACTTTTAAGAAAAATTACTGCGTAATTCAGGTTTTCGTTATAAGTCGATTCATCTATCTCTCTTATGCCCAGTTTTTCAGTGCGAGTTTAAACCAAATATTTAGTTTAAGTTTCAGTTTAAGGTTTAAAGTGTATTTCAGTTCTACTTAAACCATGAACTGAGCTATAATTTCGCTTGAACTTGAACCTTATCGGGTACTTGGTTCAACGTAGAGTTCAAGGTTTAATGACAAATAATGACAGTTTTCTCTTTGAATTTGGTTGTCAAAAGTTATATTATTATATTTTATCTACGATAGTGTGTAAAATTGATGTTTAACTGTTAGATTCAAGTTTGTAAAACGGTTGTTAGTAACACGATCCCATTAGTCACGGGCAGTCACGGGTTGCCAAGCAACGAGTGATTAATAGTTATTTACTTTACAAGTGGGCAAAGTAAGGAATTACCCACGAGATAAATTTATTGAGTGGGTAATTCCACTTTGCACACGTGTGAAGTATAAAGTTTTATCCAACACCTCTTAATAAATGAAAAAATTATTAAAGAAATATTATTTGACAGTGGCAATGCTTTAAATTTTTAAATTAAAATGTCAATCGAAGTAGTTATCAAGGTGTTGTGTGTTATTATTATTGTTATAAATAAAAAAAATATCACTAGTGGCTTTCCTCAAAATTATACTTCCTAGTGGATAATCTGTTACTTTGATTGTTTAAAATCGCCATAGTTATAGAGCATTTATTGAGAGGTGTTGGATAAAATTTGTATGCCCGGTTGCACCGCCCTTACTTAAAATTAAACTTTACTAAGCATTACTTTATTACTAAAGAATCCTTATATCTTAAGTTTGTTGAATTTAGGCATTCCTTAGCTAGTCATTGTTTAGTTCTACATTCTGTATCTAAAACTAGAGATCTAAAATCAACTGAATTTCAAAAACGAAGAAGAATGTTTGATAACTTTAACTTTATATTAGAAAGCCCAGAATGTCTGTGACTAAGAACATTTTAAAATGTATAAACGGTCATTTTGACCTGTCCGGACATTCTAATGTTTACGAAATTTTCATTTTCCAATGCTGGAATCTAGTAAGTTTAATACGAACTGTCAAGAAGATTTGTTTATTGTTTTTGAGATTTCAAACGTTCGGAAAATTCATTAATTTATCGAGAAGGATTACCAAGTAAGTAAATAAATTTGTAATAATATTATTTAGTGATATTATTAGAAACACGATTCTAGTATTCTAGTATTTTTTGGTTACACGAAATCGTTCAAAAAATTGTCCATATGAAAAATTATGAAAATGATTAGTTCGTTCATATTATTATAAATCGAATATCTTCTAAATCATCCATATCATCATCGTAGCAATCAACATCATAATAATTTAACATTCTTCCTCACCAAAATTACAAGTACTTGTCAGATCCTTTATTAAGTAGACGTTAAGTGGCCAACGTCAGACACTTAATTTAAGGATTCCTTAAGTCAGTTTAAGTATTGAAATTTGGCTGGTGCAACGAAATTTTTATATTTAAGGATTGCTTAGAATTTTAAGGAACTCTTAACGTTTAAGTGAGAGTGGTGCAACTGGGAATTAAACACGCCAAATTTGCAAAAATTTTGTTATCATGGCAAACTTCTCATTTAATATTGTGATCCTACTTCATAAATAAAAATATTTTTTTTGTTGAAGCATTTAAATCACTTATTTTGAAGGTACCTCGCTCAGAGTGGCAAAATTGTTTTGAAGATTGGTTTCGTCGGATGCAAAAGTGTATAGATTTTAAAGGAGAATATTTTGAGAAGCAATAAAGCGATTTACATAACGTAATTTGTGTTTTGTTTTACATTTTCCGCGAACTTTGGCAGTGCCCCTCGTATATGCGAGTAGGCTCATGTAGTTTAACTGTCGAAATTTAAAGAAATCATACATTAAGTCCAAATAAAACGATCCCATTAACATTCAGATTTTACGCTACTGGAAGTTTTTTAAACACAGGAGATTTAACTAGAGATACATATGAGTAAATCTGCGACCCGTAAAATTATAAAAAAAAATATTGCGTGCAATAGCATCTATTCGTCCTATTCATATTAAATGGCCAACAGTTTCGGTTTTCTATAATATAGCACGTATCCCAAAAATAATAAGAACAATTTACCGTAATCATGTTAAAATGCAGTCCTCTGCTAATAAATAAAGATATACATAACATTACATTTATAAGTTAGAAATATTTGCTCCTCTTCTTTAGTGAAATTTATTCACATTTTCAATTACAATCATCTTAACTGTCATACGGAAAATTAGAACAAAAAATCTGGTGTGGGCACCACACTACTTTCTTATACAAATAAAACCAGCTGAGCACGTATAACTTGTTCCTTGCGTGACTTTATTTTGACAACTACTTGATATATAGATGTTAAACCTGCTTAATTTTTTATTCTCATTGTAACTATGAATTTTTTTTAAAAATAGAAATTAATATCTTGTCTTCAAAACGTTGTAACTAATAATACAAAATTACTTTCATAATATTTCACACGATACATATTTTTGACACTTTACAATTATTTGACACGTTTGACACATAGATATTAAAAATGTTTAAGTTTTCGTTCTCATTGTAACTAAGATTATAGAAATATATTATATAATATAAACATATAATTTAGTTTTTCTCAAAATTAGAAGCATGTACAAGAAAAGAGCAAATAACATTTATATTCCAAATATTTTATTTGAAACTTTTTCTCATAGCTGATTCTATTATTGAAATAAACGGAATTTATTGTTTTGTGCGTCCAGTAAACTTCCTCTTCCGGTTTTTCAATTTCATTCAAAATCTACTCAGCTCTTTATTTTTTTCATGAAACTTATAAATTCCAAGTTTCGATTACATATCTTGTCTCGTTCATGAGATATTGCGCACACGGACATCCATCCATCCATCCATCCTCACACACAGACATCATTGAGAAATTGGTCTTAACGGATTCAGTGGACGTCAAAATATGTATTTCCGCAAAAATCTCGTCAACGATTTTTTTCGTGATTCCAATACTTTTATACTTTGTATAAGAAAGTAAAAACTCAACAATTTATTAAATTTGTCAATAATTTTGACGTTATTTCACTTTTCTACTACCAACTTTATCAAATTAAAGCATAGAATCGCCGAACTTCAGTTCAACTAAACTTGTAACTTAAACGCCACTGAAGTAGTTCAAAAATTAGTTCTCGGCTCTACTGAACTTTTACTTACACCACGACTGATAAACCGGGCATTATACTTACATAAGGCATTGTAAGAGAGGGAAAACTTTTTGACATTAAATTGTCTTTATAAATGAGCCTATCAGTCTATATGATCAAGTTATTAGTGAATTAAAACAACCAAGTGTCAAAAGTTCAGTTATATCAACATTGTATTCATTGATTTTGCACCACATAAAATTTTTAGAGGTATAGCCATTAAGTTCTCAACTTCTTCCCTACTCCACTGTGCCATTGTAAGTTTATTATTAAATGAAATTTAAATGCTACTTGTCACTTCGCTTAGTAGGTAGTGCTGCAAAAGCTGCAATCTTTTAGGAACTTTTAAGAGAAAGTACATCATAAGCGGGCATCACGATGAAGTTTTTCAAGTGATTTAAAAATGACATTTGATAGTTAATTCTCATATTGCAATACATGCGGATAGATGGTAATGCGATAAAGCAGCAATGTGCAAGTGTACGGCCAATTTTTTTTTGGAAATTTAAAAAAAAATACCGCATATGTCGATTCATCTATCTCTCTTACACTTACGTCATTGTACTAGAGAGAAAACTTTTTAATGTCACTTGAAAAGAAAAACTTGTAACGTGTAATGCACGCTATACAGAATGTTCCATTTTACATTATATCCTTGAATATCTCGAAATGAAAGCATTTTACCGAAAAGTATACCGAATCATAATCGACATGGTTTTGAGCGGGACATCGGATTTTGACAAAATGGTCACCGTAGACCCCAAGGGGGGCCGGGAGGGGGGTAAACTTAAAAATTTTGATTGGGAACCCGTATTTTTTATTGCAGATTCTGAAAGAGCGTTAAAAAATATGTAGGGTTTATTCGGATACATTTTTCAATTTCAGGTGGCGCTGTAATCGTAACCTCCCCGTGGTGCACATTGGGTAACGCTAATGCCGACGGCACGCAAACTCTTTAACGAAAAAATGATTTCTGACATTTGGGGTCAAATGGATAAATTTGACCTGTTAAAGTTATCTATTTGACCCCAAATGTCAAAAAATCTTTTTTTCGTTAGAGTTTGCGTGCCGTCGGCATTAGCGTTACCCAATGTGCACCACGAGGAGGTTACGATTACAGCGCCACCTGCTGGAAATTGAAAAAAGTATCCGAATAAACCCTACATATTTTTAACGCTCTTTCAGAATCTGCAATAAAAATAGGAGTTCCCATTTAAAAATTTTAAGTTTACCCCCCTCCCGGCCCCCCTTGGGGGGATAGGGGAGCCATTTGGTCAAAATCCGATGTCCCCCTCAAAACCATGACGATTATGATTCGGCATACTTTTCGGTAAAATGCTTTCATTTCGAGTTATTCAAGGATATAGTGTAAAATGGGACACGCTGTATAATAGTTTTTCGTTGTAAGTTTTAAGTGACAAGTCGACTCATTTATCTCTCACACATTGTGCGAGAGAAAAACTTAAGAAAAAAAAAATCTACACTACTTTCTTATACAAATAAAACCAACTGAACACGTATGACTTGTTCCTTGCGTATGACTTTATTTTGACTTTTATTTTATATATAGATATAGATGTTAACCTGTTTAATTTTTTGTTCTCATTGTTAACATTATTTTAAAATAGAAATCAATTAATATATAGTCTTCAAAACTTTCTAACTAATATTTCAAATATTACTTTTATATTATTTCACTCGACACATATTTTTGACACTTCACAATTATTTGACACGTTTGACACATATTAAAAATGTTTTAGTTTTTGATCCCACTGTAATTAAGAATATTGAAATATATTCTTAAATATATAATTTAGTTCTTCTCAAAATTAAAAGCATGCACAAGAAAGCACAAATAACATTTTGTATTCCAAATATTTTTGCTAACATCTTTCATTTGGAATCGTAACCGATTCTTGAAAGTGTACACTTCCAATTAATTTTAATTACAAAATGTAATTATTTAATGTATCGATTATTTTTTTAAAACACAACTTCATTTCAACATTAATATTATGACTTCATTATAAAAATATTATTTTGTAATTTAAATTAGACCTGAAGATTGCTGTAATCATAGCCGAAACGTCGTCATAGACAATATAATATGAAATAAATGTATCTAAAGTCATGTTATCCAAGTATATATAGTGAATAATTTACTATTTTCCTCATCTTTTATTTGAAACTTTTTTCTCACAGCTAATTCTATTTTTGAAATAAATGGAAATTATTGTTTTGTATGTCCAGTAAACTTCCTTTTCCGGTTTTTCAATTTAATTCAAAATCAACTCAGCTCTTCATTTTTTCATGAAACTAACAAATTCCAAGTTTCGTTTGCACGGACATCCATCCATCCATCTATCCATACATCCATCCTCACACACAGACATCATTGAGAAATTGGTCTTAACGGATTCAGTGGACGTCAAAATATGTATTTCCGCAAAATCTCGTCAGCGATTTTTTTCATGGTTCCAATACTTCCTCATCGTGTAATGCATGCTTAACACTTGTTTGTAGAGCGGTTGCTATGTAAAAACATTGTACAACAAAGACAGATAGCCCAACAACTAGCTGTCTCTGTCGGCTCGCATTTTTAACGTCAATTAGCGTTCCAGTATTACATTTCAGTTGCTAATAGCGTTTCTATTGTGTCTTGTAAGTGCGCCACTGGTAAAAGGGTGCTTTATAATAGGGGTATAGTATTATTAATGACATAGCAGCGTCGTCCCCTAGCACGTAATTTATGTGGAGTTGTCCCTCGGCAAATACAAGCCCCTTAATTCCATAGGTACCAAACGTCCAACCATGGCTCAACTACGGCTACCCTCTCCGCCACTCCGACTTCGCCGAGCTCGCCGCCCTCAGCTCCGACATGGACACACTGCGCATCGCCACCCCGCACCTCACACCGCTGCGTCCCGTGCAACAGCAGCTGCCGCCACCGCCGCCCCCAACACCCACGGCTCCCCTCGTCGTGGCCAAGGAGCCCCCCAGGAGACTATACTCCGCCGTGCTGCAAAACCAAATGACGCCGACTGTAACGGCGGGCGCTGCGGTGGTGGCGGCGACCACGGTCAGCACCGATGAGCTGGACGAACTCGAGCGCGAGGCCATTGAACAGTATCGGCCGAGCAATGAGAGTCTGGCCAAGACGAGCGAGGATAGCATCATCTCGGCCAAGTTCCAGGTACGCAAAAGTAAATATATTTCTTAAATACTCTCTGTACAGGCCTATGCCCACGCTGATACAAATCAACCAACTCGAATAGAAAACTATTGTAAAAAATCTGATGTGGCCAGCACATAACCTCCCGCCCAATACTACTCTTAAACGGTTCAAAATAGTATTTGATGATACAGAAACATACCTTCTTATTTGTTTATTATCTTTATATTTGAGAATTTAAATTTTCTTTTGTAAATTTATTTAATTTTATGACATATGTTTCACTAAGAAAACAGCTTCACAATCACAATGACATGTGTCACATTTCGTAAAAAATTGAAAATTTTTAAATGTTTTCATGGTGTACTAGGAATGCAAAATTTGTAAAATCTAATTTCTTTATATTTTATTATCTCTAAATGTAATGAAAATTAATAAAATTAGTGTAATCAAAAAACATGTAAAATTAAATATTCTTCAACTTTCAAAATAACATAAATTGTTGAAAAAGGAAATTTAACCTTGTTTTTCACGAAAAACTGTTAAGGGCTTCAAGCAAACTGCAACTTCCGGTTGACCAATTTTATCCAAAATCTAATCAGCTCTTCATTTAAATATAAGAAGCAATAATTCACAAAATTGTATTTTTTGGTATTATAGTATTTGAGTTATGAGAGACGAAAAAATTGCCACAGACTACACACACACACACATACATACATACATACATACATACATACATACATACATACATACATACATACATACAGACATCATCGCGAAAATAGTAAAATCGTATTGTAGGGACCCTAAAACGTGCTTATTCATTAAAAACTCACTACCCAATTTTTTGACCAAAAACAATACCTCCCTTACCTAGAGGTAGGCGGGAGGTAAAAAACGCGTTCTGTCACAACAAACAAGTTACTAATAGTATATTACATACCGTGAACTGTAAGTGATAGTTTGTAGGTCGAGAATGTAGTTTGGGATGTCGAGACCTGTAGGGTCGAAATTTCCTAAATATTCGAGACCTAAAAAATCACTTACAGTTCGAGGTTAGTAAGTTATTTTTTGCAATACCTGCGAAAATACATATAAGAAAAGGAAAAATAGGTATCAAAATTAACAGCTGTCAGATTGAGGTTAAAAATAAAATTTGAATGATATACCGGGAGTTTTTTTTATCAGTATATATAGGGATGTGTCATTACCATAGTTACAGTCAAAATGATTGACAGCAATGTTCTAAAGCGTTTTTTTTATGAGTGCACATAGGGATAACTTACAGTTATTGAAAATAATAATTCCTATCAATTCAATGTGATTTATTAAGTATTAAAGCAATTAAAACAAATTTCTTATTTGTTTAAACTTGCATTGTTTATTTCAATATGGTTAATTATTATTAATAATCATTGTTAATTATCCCTATGTTCACTCTTAAAAAAAAACGCGGTAATACATTGCTGTCAATCACTTTAACTGTAACTATGGTAATGATACAAACCTATGTATACTGATAAAAAAAACTCCCGGTATATTTACTTACCATCTACCGTGAACGGTAAGTTTCACTTACCATCCACCGTGGGCGGCAAGTAAATGATGTAACCATGAAAACCAGTTGTGCAATAAAAGTTCCATTTACTGGGTGCTATTCACAGGTCTATACTAAGGGCTACTAACTAGGGCATTTTAAAATTTGGCACTGTTACTTTCCAAAAGTTGTTGAATACCTTGGAGATCAACAATTTTTTCATAGCAACAATGTTAAATCTTAAAATGCCCTAGTTAGTAGCCCTTAGTATAGACCTGTGAATAGCATCCACTATGTTTAAATTTTGTTATTTATGGGTAACTTAAGTACAGGTATTGCAAAAATTACTATTTTAATGTTTGATGTTTGAAAAGCTGAAAAATTTTCATACATAATCTATTAAGTGCTAGGTTGATTTCCGGAAATTTACCGCCTGGTCTATTGAGTTTTTATTACTACGAAAATGACCAGGAGTGAAAGACGAGTGGTGATTTTCAAGTAGCAATAAAAACGAAATAGAACAGAAGGTAAATTTCCATAGGAATTCAAACTAGCACGAAATAGATTCAGCTAGAATATCGTATTTTATGTTAAAACTGACAGATATATTTGTAAAAATCACATTTATTCAGTTGTACTTATTATGGCAACAAATTAGAATGTAAATAAACAACGGTAGGAAAAATTTGTAAAGGTTGCAAATTTAAAACGAAATGTCAACAATAGTAATTTACGTAACAAGACTTGAAAGTGATACTTTACTGGATGAGCAAGCTTTGGAAGCTTGCGAGCCCCGTGAAGACACTTTCAGGTTATGTTGGGTACAATATTTTTTTCGCGATCCTGAAAAAAAGAAATAATAATTCTTACACCTTATTGCAATATTTGACACATGAATGAAAAATGTATTTGAACCAATCAGAAGTGAGAATTTTTGACGTATCTACCAATCAAATTTTGATTATATTGAAAATTATGCATCGTTAGGACCAATCAAATTTCGATTTTACTGAAAATTCTTCACCTGCATACCTGGAGACGAATTTCCAGTATAATCGGAATTTGATTGGTAGATACGTCAAAAATACTCACTTCTGATTGGTTCAATAATGTAAAATACGATTTTCATATATAATATCCCAAGTGCATGTCAAATTGCCGATTATTTTCTCAAGTGCGCGAACGACATGCACGAGGGATATTCGAAGGACTATTTCCCGATTAAAATTTAGCCAAACGCTGCTTCTTTAATAAAAATAAAGCAAAATTTAAAAACTTCATTTGACAGCAAGTCAGAATCACATTGGTAATTTGCACTAGTGCGAATTATTGATAATTTGCACTAGTGCAAAATTATCGTGTAATTCTACGTTGATTGGACGTCATTCAGAAATGTCAGAATTCTGATTGGCTTAAATTTTATGAGGGAAATAGTCAATCAAAGCTGAAAATGAGTATTTTTAAATAGTTTCTGAAACATGAAATATATTTTTTTATTTATTTCACATATAAACAGATTTAATTTACTTATGCCAGAATAATTTCTTGAGTTATATTATGGGTTTTTAGTATTGGTGGAATTGACTGAAGCTAACTTCATAAATTCGACTACCCTGACATCTGTAGTCAAACAAGTTCACTGTTTATGATATAGAACTATATCCGAGATCTCGGACCGATTTCTATCACCGTGGACACAGGCCTTACCATAGGTTCCTACATTTTTTCATTTCTACTTGTTTAAGTGCGCCTTCAAAATTCGCTTAATAAAGAAGACTTGTGACATCACAACTGCTACCCAGTGGTCCAAATGGCCAAAACTGTTCACAGATAATACATCTGCAATAAAAATGCAAATAATTTTAGTTTAAAATATAGTTAATTCCTGAAATTGAAGAACTTCTGAACTGACTGAATTTGGAAAGAAATTTCTGGTTTTTAGTTCTTGTTTATTATCTCAACTCAACATTTCGACCCCACGTAGTCACGTGGGTCGTCATAAAGCGTCATGTCAAAAAAAAAAAATGTTTTAAAAAAATTGACATAAAAAAAAACTGTAAACCAGAAATTTGTTACGTTATAAGTCCAGTAAATGAGTTTTTACGGTACGAATAAGATGTTTCAGGACGAGGCACCGCAGACATGGCTTCATCTGTTTTATAAATCATTATTTGTCCTTACTTAGTTACAGTTTCTACTTAGGGCCGTTATTTCCAATCTCAGACAAACTAGAAAATAAATTTATATTGGGGATATTTTTTGTTTATTCCACTGATAAATTTATTCTATAATTTAACTACAGTTGGAAATACCGGCTCTTACTTGTTTATGTTATTTATTTATTTTTCCTGACGAAGATTTACGTGCAATATTTCAAAATGTCGAATTTTAATAGTTACGCACGTTACAAGTCCGGTAAACGATACAATTAAGATGTTGTCGGAATTTCGAAATGAGTACCGAGAAAATCATTAACATATAATGTATACCGGCTTATTTCGTACAGGTGTTTGCTTTCTGTCTTCTATTACTTTCTTATACAAAGTATAAGGAAGTATTGGAATCACGAAAAAAATCGCTGACGAGTTTTTTGCTTATATACATATTTTGACGTCCATAGAATCCGTTAAGACCATTTTCTCAATGATGTCTGTGTGTAAGAATGGATGGATGTCCGTGTGTGCAATATCTCAAGATACAAGATATGTAAACGAAACTTGGAATTTATAAGTTTCATGAAAATATGAAGTGCTGAGTTGATTTTGAATGAAATTGAAAAACCGGAAGAGGAAGTTTACTGGACACACAAAACAATAAATTCCATTTTTTCATAAATAGAATCAGCTGTGAGAAAAAGTGTCAAATGACCTCCCACCTAAACAACTTTTAAGCAATTTAAAATGAAAAAAGAACTAAATATTATAGAAAGTATCCTATTCTTTTATAATATTATATGAAAAATGTAATAAACACGAAATTTCATATTATTTTTACAAAAATTGTTATAGTGCCCCAAGTAAAGTACCACTTTCAGTTGATAAATTTTCACCATAATAACTGCGCTCTTCCTTAGGGTGTACAAAAGCAAAATACAAAATTCTGTAATTTACTGTTCAGTAGTACTTGAAAAAATACTTCTGAAGGAATTTATGTACAAACAACTGTAGTGCTTTTCACCTACTGTTTCTTATTTGATTATTTTTACTCAAAAACTTCTTGAAGTAGTTCGTGATTTTGTAATGTTTTTGTTTGTTACGAGTTTTCTTGTTTGCTGTTATGTATTTGCTCATTGGTTCGAACAGCAAACAAGTAAACTTGTAACAATAAAAAAAAACGAAACTTTTTAACAATAAATTGAACCGACAAAAAGTTGAAAAGCAAAAACTGCACATTTCTCGAAAAAAAAAAAAATATTTCACAAAAATACAAATCACAAAAATAAATGTCGAAAATTAAACTCAGAGTTTGTACATTTATCAAAAATACAAATGTCGAATGTTGGAAATATTACAAATGACGAATGTACAAATCTTGAAAATACATTTGTCGAATCGCTTGGATATTACAATCCTCGAAAATACATTTCCGGAATATTACAAATGTCGAATGTTATAAATCTCAAAAATACATTTGGCGAAAGCGAACAATATGAAATGTCGTAGTTCCATCTAGTGAGCAGTGATTACATACGACAGCTAAAAACATTGCAAAACTACGACCTTGATCTTTACTTTTTGACTAAAAATATAAAAATAAGAAATAGTATGCGAAAGGCACTACACATCCATCCATCCAGTTATACATACACACACCCAGACATCCTCGTTAAAATAATAAAAATGAGTTCTAAGGGAACTAAAACGTCCTATCCCTCCCTTTTGGCAAAAGGTACAAATAATAATATCTACCAATCTTGTTTTGTTGACATTTATAAAATTTTTAAAAAATGAACGCACTATACGATTTTGTGTATCAAATCCTATTTAAATATTTTTTATCTACGATAGTGTGTAAAATTGATGTTTAACTGTTAGTTTCAAGTTTGTAAAACGGTTGTTTAGTAACACGATCCCATTAGTCACGGACAGTCACGGGTTGCCAAGCAACGAGTGATTAAAATTTTTAAAGCACGCCAAATTTGAACAAATTTTGTTATCATGGCAAACTTCTCATTTAATATTGTGATCCTACTTCTAAATAAAAATATTTTTTAAATATTTTTTGGGGTTTTTTATTATATCGTAGATATACACATACGTAAAGCGTCTTTAGTCACGAAAGGTAGCTACGCTCGTGTTTTAATTGACCCTTTCGTGACTAAAGACTAGCTTTACGTACTTGTATCGTAAATAACTATTAGCAACGATACAGTACCGTATATAATCATACTGTAAAGTCGCATTTACCGAACTGAAGTTCGTCCGATGATCATGCAAAATGTATCTTCAACTGCTTGAGATAATAATGACACCTGGCAAACAGCTGGCAAACTAGACATTAACAGGCAGATTCATCAAAAGAATTAGCGCTAATCCTATTTTTATTATTAGTCGTAACTTCAGTTACCATCCTCAAAACATATTTATGTTAACTAAGGTTGTAGTTACGATAGGTTAACATAAAATTTGACACATTTTGTTAATTTAATTAATTTAGAAATAAAGTTACAGAGGTTGAAAAAAATGGAATTAGCGTTAATTCTTTTCATGAATCTGCCAGTAATTGTTTTCTTTTCTGTGTTTTATAACCAATAGAAAAATAGGTAGCAGTTGTGACGCTACACAATTTTAAACTAACAGTATTATATTCATCATGTTTTTATAAGCGCCGGTCTTTCCATCTACGAATAAACTTCCGAATAAGTTATTCGTCGAGTATATAAAAAATACGGATCAAAAAATGATAGCTAGAACAATAAGTATCATTTAAACTATGATTCCAATGCGACATTTTTCATTTATTCGGCGAATAATTTATTCAGTACTTTATACGTAGATGGAAATGTCGCCCCTAATTAATTTTGAATATGGTGCAGGAACCCATTAATATTTTCAAGAATGCGACATATGATATAAGGTTTGTCCCAAGTGGTTATTTCTGACAAATTTGTGACATGTTTGTGACAATTTCACTGCGGCTACGAAAAATGTAAACCAATTAAGTTTGAAACATAGACTGGAACGGCGAATGGAATGAAGCGCATGTGCATGCTCATTTTTTGTTTTGACAGCTAACCTTAAATATAAATAAAAACATACATTTTTCGCTAGAAAAAAAATGAAGCTTTTGTTTCAAAGTTAACTTGTTTACATTTTTCGCAGCCGCAGTGAAATTGTCACAAACTTGTCAGAAATAACCACTTGGAATAAACCTAATATCTTTTTTGTACTCATACATTGAAATGTGTTGTTTAGCGTTGCTTAAGGTCAAACATACGCGTCGAAAGAACGAACCCTTTATTTTTTAAAAAAAACAGCAAATTCTGTATTCTTTATATATTTTCATGTTCTTTATGGTCCAACAACCTCCATTCATCAAAATATCATGGATTTTTTACAGTGACTTGTACATTGCAATGTCAGATGAAGGACATATTTTCGTTGGGTTCGTTCACTCCCATGAATTTTGTTTTGCAAATTCAAATTTCAATAAATTATTTCTTACAATTATTCTTATCGAAAAACAAAACAATTATTACTGTGAAGTCTTTGAACGTTCTAGTATTTATATATGTGGATGAAAAGGATAACTGAAACATTCAACTATAAAAAAATATTCGTTGAAGTCTAGTTGGTCAAAAATTCAGAATTTTGATACTGAATTTCTAATTCCCATGAACGACGACAGTAATGAAAATAATTCGTATATTTATAAATATAATCGTCTATAACATACTAAAATTATTTTACATTTGAATTTACAGTTTTTGAGAAGCAAATAAGAATATACCAAAAAACACACTTTTTGGTATATTTTTATTTGTTTCTCAAAAACTGTAAATTCAAATGTAAAATAATTTTAGTATGTTATAGACGATCATATTTATAAATATACACATTATTTGTATTACTGTAGTCGTTCATGGGAATGTGTGACATATATTTGACTACTTTGAAAATTATGTTCATGTATAATATGTAAACAAAATTGGCATTTTAAAATTTATTAAAAAACTTTGGACTTTTATCTACAAATGTAGGTATAAACATTATATGTTTCATTTATTATAATAATGATATATTGTTTCAAAAAAGTCATGTTCATCTTGCGGTATCTTCAGCCCGTATTGGCCCGGATGGTTCACCTTAAGCAACGTCCGAAATGTCCATTTCCCAGGTCTCCACCAGATAGACAACCGGGAAATTTCGGCAAAAACATTCCTATTTCTAAAGCGTTTATTAATAAACTATATTTATAATAAAAAATATAGTATTTCAAACATCCCTTTACATAATATTAATATAAACAATGATGGAATAAGAATGAAATTGAATTTAAAAATAACAAATTTAGTGCATTTGGTTAACAATGTTGGCAATAAAATCTGCCCGATTTGACAGCTGTAAAATACATAACCTACAAATGTAATGTTAGTTATCTCATTATAAATACGAAATATAATAATTTTACAAGTGAATACAGTAAATATTATAAATATTTTAATTGTTTTCTAATATATTGGACAAATTAATTTGTGTGTTTATATTTATAGTGCAACTTTGACAATTATCAAAATAACTCCTTGAAGAACTTCATTTCTTCGTATGGACTGTTATTAGTTTCATACATTTCGTACAAAAAATATTGTATAAACCTCTTGCGTGAACTCGGTTCCCCGGTAAATAACTATTTTAACCCAACCTGGCCAATTAACTAAAATTTGTACTTAAAAATCGATTGGACCAGTCCAGAGAAATGTCTTAAAATGTGATGTTTATTGCCAGTCATTTTGATTCAACTTGGCGGATAAAGCTAGTCTATTATACATTCGTCTAGGGGATGGTTATTTTTATAAGAAATACGTTAGCAGCTGTACCGGTCGATCGGATATAACTGAGGATAATATAGACTTTATGCTATCTATAGATACATAAAAAATGTAGGTAGTAAAATTAAAAATGTTCTGTCTCCAACTCATAATTTCCCGACCTCAAGATTCTATTTTTATATCTTTGAATAATTCATGGTAGTATTCATTAAATATTACTTGTTGAGACGTATGGTTTATTTATCACTTTTCACATTTATCCTTTGGCCTCAAGCTTAAATAATTAATTTTATTTCAAAAACGTATTCTTTTTTGGATATTTATAATTCTAGACATAATCGACAAACATTTTTATACCGGGTGGAACATCATACCTGAGTACATAGGCGATTAACATGAAAAAACAGTTTTTCGGTGCGCATTGCTCCCCAAATTATTTTAGGCAAAAATGCTCAAGTACATGTTGTAGAGCATAAAATTCTGCATCTAAATCAACAAACAGAATTACTTTTACTTGCTTTGTAACGACAGAAATTAAATATGAAAACATGGAAAATTACGTTGATTATTTTTTGACGTTTATTTAAACCAATCAAATGCTTTATTGTATGTCACGTGTCTGCGTTTTAACCAATCCTGTCATTATTATACTGAGAATAATGCTCTTGTGAAAATTCCCGGCAATTTTCTCTGTAGCTTTTTTGTTTTTGTTGACAGATGTCAGATGTCAGATAGTTATCATCAACACAAGTAAAAATGAGCAAAAAAGATAGATTTAGTGCTGTGCCTGATGATGAAATCAAAAAATAATCTTATTAAATATAACTCGAGAGTTCGATAAATTAGAAAATAATTCTCCAGTATCTTTGTCAAACTTATTGCCTGGCAACAAGTTTTCGAAAGATCTGTCAAATTATTTTCAATTTATTCTCACCCTCTTGTTATATTATTACTGAAAATATAAAATAGCCATGGAATTGAAACAAAAATAAATAAATGCTTGTCGTTTTTCTGTCTATATGATATTTTACCCGTCAAATTAATCATCCATCTGTCAAATGTCAAGCATTTATTTATTTTTGTTTCAATTCCATGGCTATTTTATATTTTCAACGTAATTTTCCATGTTTTCATATTTAATTTCTGTCGTTACAAAGCATGTAAAAGTAATTCTGTTTATTGATTTAGATGCAAAATTTTATGCTCTACAACATGTATTTGAGGCATTTTTGCCTAAAATAATTTAGGGAGCAATGCGCACGGAAAAACTGTTTTTTCATGTTAATCACCTATGTACACAGGTATGATGTTCCACCCGGTATATACATAATACTTCAGGTGCTCAAGTAGTAAGGTATAAAATATAAACTTCAATTAAAGTAGAAATGAATAGGGCAACAATATCGAGGTCATAACAGAACATAGAATGCAACTTACACTAAAGTACTTTCTACCGTGTTATTCTTCAATATACATCACAAAACCATGACGCTTTCCAACCATTTTCACGTTCTAATACATAGTATAAAGAAATATGGAATCGTGAAAAAATCAATAACAACATTTTCGCGGAAAAACATGTTTTGAGGTTCTCTGAATTCATTCTGGCCATTTTCTAAATGACGTTCGTGCAGTAACTCACGAACAAGGCAAAATAGTCACGAGGCTTCATAATTATATTTCATGACAATGCACATTACTAAATTGATTTCATTAAGTTGAGAAAGCTTTTAGAACTCAAGTAATAAATGAAAAGATTTTTGAGTTCTGTTAAATTACAATTAAAATTCAACGTTTCGAATTACTACACGCAATTTTTCGTTAGGAAAACAAATAAACAACATAAACAAGTAAATGAAACAATAACTAACAACAAATTATGTTTTATAAAACAGAGGAAGCTATGTCTCGTAGATTTCATTCTGATTCACCGTATAGATTTCTGGCTTCTCTACCATTGCCACAATTGAATCTTGCTATAACTTTTGTTTTCAAAATTTATTTTGTGAAAACTTCAATGGCGCGTTTCATTTATTAATGCCCGGTTGCACCAACGTTAGTTAAATTTTAACTCGGTTTAAATAAATAAAAGCAAATCGAAGTTATATGTCATATGGAATAATTGACATTGATGTCAAAAATTAGATACGCTTTTATTTATTTAAACTAAGTTTGAAATTTAACTAACGTTGGTGTAACCGCGGGCATAAATGGATTTTGTAAGTGTACACACAAAACAATAAATTCAATTTATTTTAAATAAATATGGAATCAGTTGGGAAAAATTTAGATAAAAACGTTTATTTGAAATCGGCACTAAAGTGGTCGAAAATCGTCATTAAAAGCTCAAAAATCGTCACTAAAGTATCCCATTATACAACGATTTTGAGCAGCCCAGTGTTGGCAACCGTTAAATAATTATTGTACAATTAGGATAATTTTTGTAGATATATTAACGTACTTTAGTAAATTTGGACGTAACATGAAACACAATTTACAAGAATTAACTAATTAATTCCGATGACGAAATTGAGGACAAAACACAAAATTTTGAGTGTTATTTACGATAACTTCACTTCTCGAGTTTGGCAACACTGACTATCAGTTTCAATTGACAACTGACAGATGTATAAACTTAACCTATATTGTATTTTTTTTACAGTCTTTTCGAATTTTAGATTTCAAATAAAACTTAATATGTATCTCGGCACAGGTTCCTTTTTATCACTCACATGGTTTATTTTCGTAATAAAAAATTAAACTTCAGTGCCCTGATACATAAATGACTATTTTCTGCTCCTGTATAAATATATCACCATTCAGTGCCGGAACTACAGTGGGGCGAGCGGGGCTTCGGCCCCAGGCGCAGAATTTTAGGGGCGCACTATTACAATTTTTTTATTACTTATTTTTAAATGAGGTTTTATTTAAAATGCATTATAGTTAACTTATATTTATATTGAAATTAAACATGTTTTAGATGTTATAATGAGTGAGTTGAGAACAAGATTTGAAAAAATGTACAATGTTTCTTCAGATTTTGATTTTTTATTCGGGACTTCATTTGCTTCCATAACTATATCTGGAATTCAAAAGGCTGCTGTAATTTAGCTTTAAAATATTCAAAATATTTAAATGCAGCAGATACTCATACAGAAATTGAAAATTTTCAAAATCATGTATTGGCTATTCTGCAAGATATAAAATCTATAACTTCTATTCAACTTCCTCAATTTATTCACGAGTATTCACTAGTAGAATCATACCCTAATATTGAAATTGCACTACGAATTTTTTTAACCTTACATATAACCGTAGCTTCTTGCGAAAGGTTCTTTAGCAAACTTAAGTTAATAAAAAATCATTTGAGATGAACTATCGGCCAAGAACGTTTAACCAACTTATCAATTATGTCAATAGAAAGTGAAATTGTAGCAAAAATTAATTATGATAAGATAATTGATGATTTCGCTACCTCAAAAGCCCGAAAGGTTAACCTCAAATAATTTTAATATTTCAATTCATTAAAATTACAATTTTTTTTATCATTTGTAATAATAATTATTAAAATATAATGTTTTTGCTTTTGTATAACTACATTTTTATAATCCTATATTTCAAAAGATTTTATTACTTACAATCTAATCTACTTCCCCGCACCGCAGTTTTCAATAATAGCTTTACTATTTTTAAGTAAAACAAAAAATTTCTTTTTTATATATAGGTAAGTATATTATTGAGCAAAATGTGTAGGTAATTTTTCATTTAAAGGCATTTGACATTTAACCCAAAATTTTTTTCACCTGCGGTGCATTTCTTTTTTTAAGGGGCGTAAATATTCACTTATGCCCCAGGTACAAAAATTCCTAGTTCCGGCACTGTCACCATTATTTCATTTTTTCGATGAATTGTAGAATCCATTATGATTCTTATGGTGCAATTCTAAGCAATTTTTATATTTAACCGTAAAATCGTAAAACCGTAGTGTACGAGACAATCGTAACAAGTCAAGTTACAGATTTACGATAAATGCAATTCTATGCAGAAAGCTGTATCAATGAACGTTACAGATTATCTTTACGATTGACGTCATATTTTACGGTCAGTGTCTAACTTCATTGCTAATACAGTATCTGAATATTGAATATGACAGTTGTTTTTAATTATTTATTTACTTATCAAATACAACCATGTGATGAGTTTTCATTACAAATTTTAAGAAAAATGGTCTTGTCTGCGAATTTTGAAACAAGATCTTCATTTACATCCCCATGAACAATCGGTGACATATGTCATTGTCAATTATGACATACGAAAAATTTGTCTTGACAGTATTTGATGCCATTTTTATTTAATCACCCGATATATTTAAATATAAATGGAATACTTTAATATGCAATGGAATTCTTGAATTTGATGGATTATAAAATGGTTCTATATTACAAATAAAATTGATTGTCCATTACTGATCCAATCTAAACATTTGTTTGAAATTTGCAATAGTAATGTCAAATAAGTTTACCAAATCTTTTATATCTGTGTCTGCACAAGAGACGCAAGTAATTTCTAAAATATGTATAAGATAATTTTTCTTGACGTACAATTAACATATTTTTGTTATGCATAACCTGTTATATCCAACAAGAAGGAGAACAATATTCCAAATATTTATATTTTCATTCATTTTATTGACAAAATTGAGCAATGATTAGAGAGAAAAATCAAAACCGTAATGTTACGTCCAGTTACCCTCTCAACGTAAAATTTTCGAGAAATCGTAAGATATTTACGAGTAATCGTAAGCAATAGTTTTGCACAGAATTGCTCTTTGATTCGTAAAGTGTTACGAGTCTTACGAGAACACCTTACGAGCCTTACGATTATGCTTAGAATTGCACCATTAATTCGTTCGTCTCGACCTATCACAGAGCCAGAAATCCATAATTCACGTTTATTGTAGACGTGATGTGGATCACCAAGCAACGGTCGTCTGACAGTTGACATGTAGTCACTTGTCATTGGTCGCGTTCAGCCGAACATGGCAGCTAGATCGCTAACCTAGCGGTCACAGCTGAACGTATTGCTAAGTAACCGCTAGATTTCAGCTGCTAGACTAGCGCAGTGGCGGAGCGAGGGGGTGTCAGAGGGGGACAAGTGCCCCGGGCGCCGGATCCAGGGGGGCGCCAAATTTGGAAATGTTTAAGTTTATAAAAATCTGTCAGAAAAAAATTTCACAGAAAAGAATTCACGTTAAAAATCTAGGGCGCACAGTTGTCTGAACAACAGGGTAACATTCTTCCCGTAACGCGAGTCTGCTGTTCAAGGGCGCCACGATTTCGCCCACGGGGACAAGTCCGAATTGAAGGCGCCCGAGCGCCCTAGCACTGGGCGCCCGGTTTCCCGAATTCAAGGCGCCCACGCATAATAGATACGTTTGCATCAATGAAAGCGCATAAAATACATATGTAGATTTATTGTTCGATGAATATACGTTTATAAGTTTAAAAGAAATATTCTTGAAACTATTAAAAACTATGTTTTCTTGTTTCTTCCATTAAATAATATTTGGCAATGTTGTATACAAAAATAAATATTAGCTGTATTCTTTTTGGTCAAAATCTCAGTTAGTCTCAGCTCACTTCAGATAAACTCAGTAAAGTGTTGTTCTTTTTGTTACAACTGAAACTGAACTGAGACAAACTGAGCGAACTCACTTCCCCTCTTACCGATGCTGCACCACCCGTGAAATAAACTCAAAATGATCTACGCAACTCAGTTCGGTGGAAGGGGTAATGTTTGGTTTGTGCTGTCTGGAGAACTGTCATATTTATTAGGTTATGTGCACCAAAATGCTACAATAACCAAAATATGTCGATCTATTTCATTGTTATATTAAATGTGTAAACTTATAGTAAAATATTTTCATTGTCATTAATTTTAATAGCAAAAGTGTGTATATTCTTGTTCAAACCCACCTTTCTATACATAAAATGCTGTTCTTTTTGGATGCCTTTCAGCTCAGCTCAGCTCAGTTCATCTCAACTCACTTGTCAACTGAGTTGAGCTAAACCTTTCAAAAAGAATACAGCTATTTGTTAAGAATCAAGGGGCTGGGAAGTGGGGGGTGGGGGGCAATTATGATACCTGCCCCCGGGCGCGCACAATCCTCACTACGCCTCTGGACTAGCGACCTAGTAAAATAAATTAGCCCTAGATGAGCTAGCGAACCTTTTAGAACTGTCAAATGTATAAAAATTCATTTGTAATGTCATCAATATTAACCATGTCTGCAAGAAAAACTATAAAAATAACTTAAAATGTAGTGAAATGTATGAAATATTTGACATCTATTACTTACCAATTTTAAAATACTGTTCTGAATTTGAGGTTAATTCCACCTAACTTGACTGACACAAGATGACAGTACCAACAAAATTCCGTTCATGTTTAATACTACTTTTCATCTGCTAGAATCTATCACTAGCAAACGCTAGCTAGCCGCTAGGTTCGGTTGAACGCGGCCATTATTTATTTTGATGTCGCTGTCGTTTTTCAACGTGTTTTCAACAGATTTCGATAATTTGCTAAACGCTATTTCCGTATTTACAGGAGTAGAAAAAGTACAGTATTCTATTCGGGATTATGGTCATTATTCAATCGGAAGATTTGCATTAGTCGCCTACGGTTCGTGACGCACACTTCGTCTTTATTAATAATATACTATTGAAATTTTAATAATTTTCTTCAGTTTTGAGAAAATATATATTTATGTAACAAGTACAGTTTAAAGGCCAACCAAGCGAGTCCATAAAACCATATAATGTTCGTGTTACATACTATATTTTATATTCGATTGCATTACATACTATATTTTATATTCGATTGCATTACAGATTAGTTTTCTTTAACTTAGAATGACATTTATATTTGACACGGACATGGACATGAATAGTTATTTACTTTACAAGTGGGCAAAGTAAGGAATTACCCACGAGAGAAATCTTAGCTCACGAAGCCGAAGGCTGAGTGAGATAATTTTATCGAGTGGGTAATTCCACTTTGCCCACGTGTGAAGTATAACGTTTTATCCAACACTTCTTAATAAATGAAAAATTTATTAAAGAAATATTATTTGACAGTGACATATGCTTTAAATTTTTAAATTAAAATGTCAATCGAAGTAGTTACCAAGGTGTTGTGTGTTATTACTATTGTTATAAATAAAAAAATACTCACTAGTGGCTTTCTTCAAAATTATACCCACTAGTGGATAATCTGTTACTTTGCTTGTTTAAAATCGTCATAGTGATATAGCATTTATTGAGAGGTGTTGGATAAAAAAATTTATAATTTCGAAGCGGGCTTTTTCTATTGTTTGGTCAATAGGTTGTTTATTATTTTACATGTTACTCACTTGTGAACACTATTAACAAAAGCCCTCTATTGTCTTTGAAAATAAATCTTTACAAGTTACTAATTGACAGCGGCATTGTAAAAATTTTACAAGTTAATAAACAAGGTAAACAATGCACGTTGGCTTATTCAAAATCATTCAAATAAATTTTTGACAAAACAGTTGTGTGTAACTGACAGGATTTGATTATAATTTTAATTTGATTTACAAATGAGTAACAATTAAAATGTACAATACACGCAAGGTAACTGTTTTTCTATAACACTGTTTTGGAAACTACGTATTCTACAACTAAAAATTGGTATGGAATCATTAACATTCCATACGCTGCGTATGGAATATTTTCGACGAATCAGAGCCGCGATATATGAAGTATCTTGATTCAGTTACTGTGGTTACGTCTGTTTGTTTTAATTTAATTTTTGAGTTTGACGTTTTCAACAGTTTTATATTTGTATTTTTTGTATAATTTCCAAAATCTTGTTATAGAAAGTATAGTCTACATCATGTAACGGAATGGCATATCCCACGCTCACAAACCGTAAACCCTCGCCTTCGGCTTGGACTACGAACTTTTTGCTCGCGTGGAATATGTGCCATTCCATTACTTGTTGTAGAATGTATTATTACTGCTTCAAGGAGATGACAGGCTCGCCTCATCGACTCGCCGATCATTTCCTCCATTCAGCAGTAAAAACTGTTTTACCTTACTTGTAATGTAATTAACTATATTATTACATATTTGTTTTAAGAAATTTATGGAAGCCGTCATTTCACATCTCAATCATTCTAACCTTTTATTATGAAAAAAAAAAAATCATTCAAATAGCATCAAAATAATGTTTCTAATTGTGTAATTAATATCACTATCATTAAAAATGATAGTTCTATTTAATTACTCACCTAACAAATTAATAATTCTTATTTTGATAGAGAATATTTTTTTACATTATCGCTACATATTAGTCCATAAAGAGCATTTTTATGACCTCTAAATAATATTATAAACTAGTGATTATAATTAGGAGTAAATGTGATACTTTAGATGCTGATCATGTAAGTATGAATGATGAGCGAAGCGAGTTGAGCAATTTACATGCAAAGCACACAAAGTCATATTTACTTCGAATAACACAAGGCATTTTTTCTTCAAACATAGAAAATAGAAATATAAATCATTATAATTCTCAAAACTTCAAAATAGTATATTGTGTTATTAGGAATAAATGTGATAGTTTGGGTGCTGAGCATGTAAGTTTGAACGACGAGCGAAGCGAGTCGGACAATTACATGCGAAGCATACAAAGTCACATTTACTGCGAATAACACATGCTATTTTTTCTTCAAACATAGAAAATAGACATTAAAACATTAAAAAATGCTCAGAACTTCAACAAATATTCTGCCGTATCCAGTATTTCTAGTTGCCACAGAATATGTTATTTTGTTATTTTTGTTTATTTGTTTTATTCTTAACTGTCAAATTATTGAATTACAACCTTACTATTTTGCATGATATTTTACTTTGTCTATCGGCAGAGTAATAGTGTTGCCAGGGAGACATTTTTATGCTGGCGGTGAAAATGTTCTTCTGCTTGCTGAATACAAATACATAACAACGTTTGAAGAATAGTTATTTTTATACCAAGGCCGCGAAGTTACTCTTTAGCGTATCGAGAGAAAAGTTGTCCCCGAGGCCGCTTGCGGCCGAGGCAGGATATTCTCGAGGACGATAAAGGATTTCGCGGACAAAAGGTGTACACACTATTTTTTGTGCAACCGTGAAAACTATTAATTACAAATTTTAAACAATTTTATTGTAAATTTAAAGTGGCCATGGCATTGACATTTGATAAACTAATCTGTCAGTCAGCTGTCAGTTGTGTTATTGAGGTTATCTGTTGAAATCTTTAAATTATGGTTATAAAGTATTGCTTTGTGCCAAGTTGTGAAAACAACAGCAACAAAGATTCAAAATTATTAATTAAATACCAAACAATTCACAACGTGCAGCTGTCATGTATCAACTTGTTCAAAAGTTACATTGAATAGTTCTGCAATTTTACACGGGAGGCGCGGGTGGTGCTGTTCTGTCATTCGTCACTATGTCGTCACACGGTTCAATGTAGAATCTTTAGTAATTAATAACTGACTTAATTATATTACAATATTGATGAAAATACGTAAAATATTCATATATTAACGTCTATTTCCGAAAAATAAAATAAAAAAAATTGGTTGAAGAGCCTATTACTGCGAAGCACTGCTGTTTTTTCTATAAACATAAAAAATTGAAATATATTATGTTACTAGGAGTTGAAACAGGCCTTGTGTTGAGTTCATATATTTTTTTTTTATTTTTCTTTTATTTCAAACAAAATATGACAGAACTACGCAATACAACTGTCACTCGACAGAGCTGCCCTTGTAGGTGCTGCCATCAGTGGTATATGAAACTTACAGTAATTAAAAATAATAATTCCTATCAATTCAATGTAATTTATTAAGTACTAAAGCAATTAAAACAAATTTCGTATTTGTTTAAACTTGCATTGTTTGTTTCAATATGATTAACTATTATTAATAATCAATGTAAATTATCCCTATGTTCACTCTTTAAAAAAAACGCGGTAATACATTGCTGTCAATCACTTTAACTGTAACTATGGTAATGATACATCCCTATGTATACTGATAAAAAAAAAAACTCCCGGTATTGTGTTATTAGGAGTAAATACGATACTTTGTGTGCTGACAATGTAAGTTTGAACGACGCGCGAAGCGAGTCGGGCAATTACCTACGACAATATTGAATTTCTGCTTGTTGAGTACAAATACATAGCAACGTACTGTTATGACGTTCAAAGAAAACTAAATTATATGTTATTAACAACTGAATCATGTTTTATATTTTAAGCATGTGTCAAATGTAATTATTAAAACAATTTAAGTACAGGGTATAAGAAGGTCGTGTGGTATCTACTACTACTATCTATTTAATTATTGTCGCTGTTTTTGTTAACAATATCTAGAAATTGTTTATACAGGTGTCAAAAATTTATTAAGACCAGGTGGTGGAATAGTTTCCCATATTTATTCAACTTTTTCCGAAGCAAAATGACCCCAGTAAAGTTCTGTAATAATAATAGAACATCGCTGTTTTTATCTAGAATTATTTACTTTTTCAACTTTGACTACGTGACAAGAGTGTCATTGAATTTGTTTATTGCTTACAAAGCAAAGTATAAAATGGTTCCCAAGCTTATTTTCCCCGGAAAACTTTTGTTTTTGTGTAATATTAAAGAGAGGGTCGTTTCCCAGGTAGCAACCCAAGGGTTCGAAGTCCCTGCGATGTTCGTTTGTTAATTTACTGCTGCGATAACCTTCCCGTCCAGCCCTCAATCAGATAAAACCTCATCTTGAGTTTCGTAGTCGATGAAAGCAGCCACTACCACAAAACCCAAACTTTGAAGCAAAAACATATTTTTTATTAAGCTAGAATTTAATTAAGTTGAGGGGGGACTTAGAAAAATCGATGATTGGGTTAAAAAAGTAAAATGACACAGTTCCGTGAGGTATAGAGTGACTGGAAAGTTTTAGTTTTACGTTCAAAGAAACGAGAAAGGAGATCGAGTTGTATTACGGTTAATAAGTGGGATTGAAGTGGGTTTCCAGAGACAGCGGACTTGTCAGAATGCTCTTAGCTCTCTAGACGCCCGCCCAATCTCTTTTAAAGTACCATGGGGTCTAAGGGGCTTTTGGATTCAGTGGCGGCTCGTTGCCCACGTCGCGGGGCACAGCTAACATTTCTCACACATAGAACTAATAAAATGTATAGATATGGAGGGAGTATAGACAAAGAGGCGATTTTGACTGACACTGGTTACTGGCCGGTTACATGTTTGGCTGGTTTCAAACAATGACGTCACACTGACCGAACGGTTACTGAAAACGTGCGGTAGATTTTGACATTACTCAAATTTGACAGAAAACATGAAAAATATGACAGCGTACTAGTTTGAAATTCAACCAATCAGAATACTAAGCGTTGGATGAACCGAGCTCTCGAACATGTTGCTGATTTGACATACCAAAACTTTCACCGTTTACATACGACGTCATAAAAGTGTCAGTCGAACTCAATTGGTTACTCTATTTACTAACCATTCCTGTGACCAAGTACTAACCGTTGCCAGTTATTTATGTCATATTTAAATATTTCAAATATGGTAAAATCCTGTTGTGCATATAATGGGGCCTTTCACCATTTCTTTTTTATTTTTTTTTATGAAACTATCTATACTGAAGACTATCTACACTTTTAAAAAGTCTAATTGTTATTCATTAAGCCACAATGATTTTTTAAAAAATGTTGCGACGTCATAGTAGAGCTGTTGCTGAATTTAAAACAGTACAGATTATAAGTAATTGTAGTCATATATTTTTTTACTTATTTTATTATTATTATTACAATAAAATAGAACATTTATGTAACAAAAATTATTTAAATATCTACTCTTTTAGATCTCTACTATGACGTCACAACATTTAAAAAAAATCATTGTGGCTTAATGAATAACAATTAAGACTTTTTAAAAGCGTAGATAGTCTTCAGTATATACAAAGTTTCATAAAAAAATATAAAAAAAAAATGGTGAAACACCTCATTGTAAAAAAAGGCTACAAAAGACGGTGTTCCATTTGACAGGTAAATATGTCACTTTAGGTTAGAACGCTGAATATATAGATATGTATAAGTTTTTCGAAAAATGTGGATTTAAGGAAGAAATGGATATTAACTATAAAACGAGAAATTTTTCAACCTAATGAAACTACATGAATTTTGGGAAAACTTTTCTTTATTTTTACATACAACAGTTTAATGCTAATATAAGAGAGAGATAGTGATATCTAAAATTACACAGTGGGAGAAGAACAGCACATTCAGAACACGTTTTGGGTAGCATGAAAATGTGCTGCGTAAGCGTAATTTTAGATATGACTATCTCTCTCTTATGTTGGTTACAGATTACTGTATTAAAAGCATAGCCAAACGCTCCATCCATATATATTATTATATCTATGTTCTCACACTTTTAAAACTCAAGTTTCGTACAAATTTCTCACGATATGTTTCATAAAATAAATACTGTTTGGATATTTTGTAAACTTTATACATTCCTGTTTTGTTTATGTATATGCAGAGCTTAACAAATAAAAATAAACTTTACTTTCTTAGATCTCGGCGAGAGATTTTGCGTTATTTTGTTCACCAAATAGCTAAATAGTTTCTAAAAGAATAAAGTAGTCAATATTTGAAGGCAGCATTAATGAAATTGAGCCTCAATTTCATTTGAAACTGCCCGACACGCAAGCCAATTTTCTAAATGACGCCTTGAATAAAAACCTCTATTAAAGTAAGAATGAGTCATCATCTACCGTCAGCACTGGCGGTGTATCCGGCCGTAAATAGTAGAATCAGGGTCAACACCCGTGACTCTCTACAACTCTGATCAGCAACTCTGCGTTGCTTGCTACGTTGCTATGCTGTGCTAGTGTCTCACGCTAACTCTGCTCCGTGTTCGTAGGAATTGGAACGACAGGCTTTGGAGCAGTACAACAGCGCGAGCGCGACGGAAACCAGCGCGGGGGCGGCAGGGGGAGCCGACAACGCGGGAAACGTGGCCACCTCCCTGCATGAGCCGCCCTGCGGGGGGAAACCAAACCCCTACGCGGCGCTGCTGCTGGCGAACTGGAACTCCGTGCTCGTTGGACTCTACCGCTCCCGATTGCTCTCATGCCTCGGCTCTGGCGCGAGGTTCCGCTAAGTTCCCCCCAAGCGGGGGGAAACTCATTTCCGGTGGAGATAACCGAAATGGATGGAAGTTGGTTTATTTACACAAAGCATTGCCGGTCTTTTTTAACTCTTAAGTATTACTTTCATATTTTTATCAAATGTGTTTTGGTTATTTCATATTTTGTCACATTATATTTGTTTTATTAATAATTTGTTTCGAACATTGCTTACTTGTCCTGTTTATTTGTTATTTCATTTCACATACGGGGTGGATCAAACTAGCCCTTGTTTGAACCTTTTAAACCTTCCAGTAGTCTAGTGGGGTCTGATAGGCTCAGAGGTATGAATTATTACGTTATATCTCATAGAACAATAGACTACGTCAGCTGGAATTATTAGTTCTGTTCTTGCAAAGAGCTGATCGATCGGGCCTCACAGACCCCACCAGACTTAATACGCGATAAAAATTTTAACGGATATCCAAGGTTTGTAATTTGTTTTGTATCTTATAATTTTTTTTTTTTTTTCGTTATAGTTGATTAGATTTACTCATAAGTATATTGCTATAGATTCATCATTTTCAAGATGAGTGATTGTATCGTGTGCAATAAAACGTTTTGATTGACGTGCAATGAATGTTATAAAAATGATGAACTATAGTTTATGTATAATTTAAATTTAAGAGAATATATTTTATTAAGACGTTATTTATATTGTCAATTAATAATAATAATAAATTTTATTGCTCAAATTATGTTCATAATAAAATAAATTTTGCCAGTCTTTAGTATCAGCCATTGTAGTGCTTTTATTTTCAATTCTGAATCCTTAAATCCAATGAGGTCTGATAGTACCCACCGGACTATTGTACATTCAAACCTCCAGACTTCCGGAAGGTTAAATTTATATCATACTGCTTATACTAACATACAAAAGTATCATATAAGTTAAAAGTTTTATTATTTTAATTTCATATTTATTTTGGAAAAGTGCCAAGCATTCAAACATGAGCCCCTTTTTTAGTACTACCCACATCAAAAAATAATTCCCTGCCAATCATTGGTTGGTATTTAGCCGCATCGAACGCTTTCCTCTCGGTCTAACGAAAATAAAATGACCTAGATATGCCAACAGTTGTGCTAGAAGAAGAAAGTATATTTATGAAAGCTCGTCTAGGCTAGCGATAAGTTTGACTGAGTGGGCCCAGTAAAATATACATTTGGAACCACTCACATAATTTTTTACCTTTTGTGAAACGAACTATTTAGCTTTAGTGCTCGTAAATTTAATAAATATTATTATGTTTATTTAATTTGTGCCGCAGATGTATTTTTACAGTGTACAATCTAGAAGCAGAACATCATTACTTATCTGATATTTTTATATCTAAAGGTTATCGCGTACACTTAGAAGTGCAATTAATAAATAGTATATTGTCTTGGGGAAATCTGGAGTACCCCACCAGATTTCCCGGAACTGGCTAACCACAAACCACCGGAGGTAATTGTATTGCTATAATTAACATAATTATACAACACAACCATAAAGCAAAAACCAGTTTTTCATTAATAGCACAAACAATTATCATTAATTTTTCACATCCGAATAAATCAGCAATAAATAAGCTTATGGAACATAAAGGGGGGATAATACCCCAATTTGATTGGTCAAACGCAGCATTTATTACTTCCCCCACTCTAGAGCCCTTCGTGCCTTTGTTTGCGCGCATCTGGCATAGCGTATCGCTGTAATTAAGCACCCAAGTTTAAATGCAGCAATGGGGATCCGCAGTAGGAGAAGGTTTACATAAATAGCGACCGTCTATCCTTGTCTGTTTGTCTTTGTCTGCATAACATGCCGTGACTAACCTAGGTGGGGGAATTGACGCGGACCGTGCACATTTCTCGAAAACAGGGGAGGCCGCTTGAAACCTTGTCGCTATGTACAGAACAACAAATATATGGTTGAAACCATTTCTATATTGCCTCACTTAGACCTTGAAAACATAAACATTTTATATGAATTATTCATCTTTATTGGCTATCAGTCTTGGCAGTTAATCGATTTGCACCTGCTATGAAAGTGTTCATGAGTTTTTTATATTAAAAACTTTTTCATGTTAGCTATTAGCTCTGACAGTTAATTCGTTTTTGTAGCAAATGAAATTTCGAATAAAGTCTGTAGGGATAACAAGTTTGATTAAATTTAAAGCTGACAGTTTATAATCATTAACGAAGAGACTTGTTTCCGACAGCGACAGCAATCAACGGTTGAACCAAAACCAACCGGTTTGCTATCGTCAACATTTCTCATTCGAGGTAACATCAATAACAAGTTTAACAACCGTAGGAATATGTATGTGTGCGAGACGAGCGTCATGGAAGGTTATTTTAGGTTACACGAACTCAGCTGCCTCTTGTGTCCTCGGCTCGTTCAGCGCCGTGGCTTGAAAACTGCCGTGCCGTGGCTGTCGGACTGTCCCGAGTTGGTGATCATCCAAAACCCGCACCAACCCGATCGAAGTTTTGGAGTTGGTTCGAGTTGGTCGACTATTGATCTGACGCAGCTGGCTATGCCCGCACTGCGCTGTCGTTTTTCCTTTGTTTACAGCGCAGGCAAATGTAGCCTCAGATATACAATGACGTAAGTGTGAATTTCCCGTGAAATGGTTTATAGTCTGACTGGAATGTAATTACGGACTGAGTTTATGGGTAAATCCGTCACAGATTTAATGTAAACAGTTTATGGTGAATTTTTGTTTCCAACCAAATGCTAATTCAATTTCAGCGGTTATTGTTTGTTTCAGCGGTATGTAATCAATTTTAATTACTTTTGTCTGAAATGAGGTTTTCGTTTTGATACGCATATCGCTTTTACGATAATGATAAAATGTTCTATCTAATATATTCAATTGATTAACTAGTTAAAATAATACGATAATATCGTGAATTAACTCGGTTATCGTTATCGATGAAACTATTACAAAATGCTGCGCAATATTATCAGCAAGAACATGAAAATGTTTTTTTTTTAGATTAATATTTCATGAAGACGATATTTCATCATAAGTACCATCGATCAAAACAATCAAAAGTAAACTCATACAAGTTGAAAACCAGTGGCGTGCAGCACAAAATTTAGTTCAGAAATCATAAAAATAAATCTAGCCAACAGTTGTGAAATAAAACAGCAAAAAATACTCCACAAACTTTGGCTCTCGCTTCGTCGTGAGTCCGCATTTTTCATTGGCCATTCCACGATCAATATAACGACAACTTGCAGCAACCGACGAATGGAAAGGCAGTTCTGAAAAAGGTGAGGAGTACTGTTGTGCTGTCACAAGCAGTATGCGATTCAAGTTTTCATAATTGATTTTTGGACCATTGCGTGATGAATACATTGGTAGATAGTTCCATAATTAGCATTCATGGAAACCGGGCGCGTTAACTCAACAGTATCCTTGGTGTAGAGTTCGGGGTGGGGAGGGAAGTTAGGTATCACTTGGTCCCGGAAGTAAGAGGGGAGATACTTCGACATACAAGTTCTAACTTGTGTATGTATTCAGCTGCTAACGAAGCGTACTCAATTTTGATGCGTATATTCTCTGAAGTTACGGTCTAGTTTTGCAAACACTTTGTAATCTCTAGAGTGTTCCCTCAATCCCTCTTAGTTAATTCCCCGCATTTTAGAGGCTTGGTTTTTTCTGTATCACTAATTTATTATAATTGTATGTTTGAAGTTTTGTGTTCGCATGTTTGTTTAATTTGGTAAGTAAAATCAAAAGATAAATTTGCTGACGTGAATTCGTATTTTCATTTGAAAACATTGTGTACTCATTGCGACACTCTTGTACATTTGTAATTCATGTTGTATAGCGTGTTATCTGGAAAAACCGGTATGGTATTGCATGGTAGCGTAGCGTGTGTTACTTCACGTTAAAACCATTAAAGTGAGAGAGATAAGCCTAGCAGTGAAGCGTCTAGCACGCATATCAAGTGTCAGATAATTTGATGTCTATTTGTGTTTGTTTATCTCACTTCTACTCTGAGATAACTTGTAAGTATCTTTGAGTGACAAACGCTGGGCAGTGAGGAGTAAAGGAAGGAATGAGCTTTCACATTTTACGGTTTCAAGTACTTTCCAAAATGAAAAACGAATTCCATTACTTCGCTGGCTGATTTTTCTTCTTTTTTCTGCCTGTCTCGAATGCTTTCATGCTATAAAGACTGAATGTTGCTACCCCCACCACATCTGGCAACCAGCCGGCTACCAATACCAAACGGTACCCAATGGGTACTCGACTCGCGTGCTATCCTTGGATCCTAGATTCTCTCAACACGCATGCGCTTGGCGGACGAAATATTCCCCTCTTTTGCCGCATTTGAACAATCGTTGTCTTCGTTGTCGGTTGCTCTTCTTCGTACTATCACGAGTTTTGTTCTGAATTTTAAATTTGTAGGTGTATTTCCGGTGTAGAATATGACTATCAAGTGAACATTGAACTTGATAGTCATAAAAAAGCGTGTAAAGTTTGTTTACATTTCGCAATAATATCTGTCAAATTGACAGTTTTAAAACTTTATTAATTATACAAACAACAGTGTGCTCTCATTTGTTACACTGTTATTGTGATTGTTGTAGTTTGTGACATCTCATAAAATTGAAGATTTTTGTTATTGGAACTACCATGCGTGTAAGTATTTCTTTTCTTATTGAATCTTTAAACATTAATATTTGTATTTACAAATTTCTGATCATAAATTTACGATATGCGCTTTTCAAATTTGTACAAAATTGAAATGTATATCACCCACTTATAATAATTTACTTGTTGTAGTAATATAATTTTAGAATTTAATAAATATATTTGAATTTTTGAAATTCTTATAATTTCATATTTCGCGGCAGTGTAATTATATTTAAATATGATGCTACTCTTTGCCGCTCAATTAAAATAATTAATTTCTTTTAGGTCGATCATGACATCTTTGGATAATGTTATTACAACGGCTCTCTTTCAAAGTAAGAAATCATAATATTGTAAATTAATATTTTCATTAAAGATTTAATTTCAGGTGAGTCAGAACATCAAGATGTTCAGCCTGAAGTAGAAGATTCAAGATCGAATCAGAGCTTAAAGTCAAATTCATCTTTGGATCAATTTCACTGTCAAACTTGTCAAAAAGAATATTTAGATGAATCTGAATTTCACGATCATCTTAAAACACATGTCACACAACCGAAGGTTGTGTTACAACGTGTAGATGATCCAGAGGTTCAAAAGAAGGCACAGGCTCACAAATGTGGACCTCTAAAATTCACTGTTAGGACGACAAACAATAATTTCAGAATTATAAAATCCCCAGAGCCAAACGAGGAAGCTACAGAGGATTTAGATTTACCTCGAGTACCAAAATTACGAATTTTATTACCTGAACAATTAGGACACGCCTTCGACGACCGAAAAGTATCACTAGAGAAATTATCTGAATCCAAAGATAAAACATCGTCCGAACTGGGTACAGAAGGTACCGGGAAAACAATTGGGAATATTAACAACGGTGATTTAAATCCATCAGAAAAAATGGTGGAACTTCATTCTTTGCCCAGCGAATCTCAAAGCCCTAGTTTTCCAATTCAGTCACCGGCGCAGCCAGATACGGCGAACAATGATGATCACAGTAGTTTTTGGAATCATGATCAACCTACAGAAGATCCTTTGGCACTTTCGCAGAGCGGAGAAAAGGAAGCTGAGACTCACAATAACTTGTTACAAAATTTTTTGAATGATACTGTTAATGTTAAGGAATCTTCTATTCACAGTAACGAAACGGAATATATTTCGTTAGAGCGACTTGCAGGTAAATACAAATGTGTTCATTATTTTTACAAACACATTTTAAGTTGTACTTAATGTATTTATAGCAATAGTCCGCTGGTATGAATAAACAATTAGAATGATTAGATATCTTTATTTTTCACTGAAAAAGTTTGAAGTTTCTCAAAAATAATTAGGAACGTTTATTACCAAAATAAAAGTCAAGTGGCAATTAATCATTTTTTATCAATAATTAATTCTAGCGGTTGTTAATTTTAGAGAATCCGGCACAGAAAATTACATTACGCATAAATTTTTATTACTCACAGTTTTATGTTTTCTTGATTAGTATTAAGAAGTAGTCTAGTGCTTTTGATTGTACATTCAATCTCAGTTCAATACAGTAAATAATATAAAATGTCATTGGGTAAAATTAATTGTTAATAACTATTTATCAACTTTGTTTTATGCGTACAACTGTACCATATAACCGGAAAAGTATATTTTGTAAAAATAAAACAAAATAACCTAATTATTGTTACAATTATTGAAAGTTTTATGAAATTACACCCGTCTGTTCTATTAACTGGAAAAATCTTCAGCTAAAAATATTGTTAATTTTCAGAAAAAAATTCTCCAACATGTCCAATTTGCCGAGAACGTTGCCTCGATCAAAAATCCTTGGAAATTCATCAAAAAGCAATGGGCCACTATATGACTCCTCGTAGTACGAGCAGTCTTCTTAGCACCAACAACAGTCTCATTCCTTATGGGCAACCAGCTTTAGGCAGCGGATTATCATCCAATCCTCTGGATAGCCTTGCGAACCTGCCTATGCAACAGCTAGCACAACAAGTGAATCGTCTTCAGCAAGGTGGAGTACACCAGCAGAACGTCTTGATCAACATTCAACAGTTTGGACAACCAATGAGTCAACCAATGCCCCCGCCGCAGTATGGACGACCCCCAGACATGCCACCGCACTATCCGGGACCAACTCAGCATTATCCAGGACAGCAGCAGCCGCCCCATATGTATGGAGGGTACCATCCACCTCCGATGAACCACCCGATGTATTATCCGCCTACTTCGGGGATGTATGCACCCATGTCCCACAATCCGGTGAGGGTGAGAACTAGCTTTTTATTTTTATTTCTTAAACTATTGTTTTATAATTTTTATGAAATAGCTTGATACCTAGCAAAAGGTTCTAAATAGATCGAATTTATCCGCATAATTAATTTTATTTTTGTTTTTTCTTTGTTGCAATTTGCTGTAAGCGTTTTTTTTTTTTTAATCAAATAGTAAAGAAGGTTTCTTCAATCTTGCAGCAGTCACAACCAGGTTCACATCCATACGGCCCCTCGGCGCCCCCACACCCATCAACCCGCATGATGCCACCTCGTGCTCCGCCCCCGCCCCAACAACGCATGGCTCCGCCACCACCGCCGGCAACTAACCAAATTCGCCCTCGAGCTCGCATGCCCATGCAACGAGCTTCTGCCCCACGTATGATGGGACCTCGCGGTGGAACTGCTAATAACATGTCCCCGGGTAATATGCCCCGACCTAATATGCCACAACAAATGCGCCCACAACGACGAGTCGCTCCTGCTCCGCCTTCGACAGATGCTAAACGCAAGCGTTTAGATGTTTTTCTGCCGGATACGAATGATAACGACGAATGTAGTGTCATTTCCGTACAAAAGTGTAATGATGGACTACCGATCATTAAAAATGTCCAAGGTGCTAGTTCTGCCTCAGAGACTGATCCTATCGTTCATTTGACAGACTCCATCACATTGAGTGTTAGAAATCCAAAAGAAGCACCAATGGTACAACAAAAGAAAAGTGAGGCTAAAGCAGTAGCTAACATTTTAGCAACCAGAGGAATAACTGTTACCCCAGCAGCAAAAAGTGCTAATAATAATACTTCTACTACAACAAATCCAGATCCAAAACGATCTCCACAGAAGCCTGCTTCTCCTCCTGTTGCTATTAACTTGAATAGCGCTGTCAGTATTATTCCAACAGCTCGAGGGAATAATTCAAACAATCAACAGAAAGAAGCTACATCTAATCGGCCTCCTCGTCCCCCTACAGTTGATCTAACTGACGATGATCCCGTTCAGGCTGGCCAAAAATCGTCATCTTCGGCAGCGACTGTCAGCAAACGAACTCTGCCACATCATTGCGATCTTTGCCCAGCCCAGTATCCAACTTTACAATCCTTGATGCAACATCGGAAGAGTTACCACAAAATTGTGGGCCAAAATGAACTCGGTGTTCCAGTTGTTGACTTAAAACAAGCCAGTGTGTTGAACAAACTAGCCAGTATTGGAATTCATAGTTATATTCCTCTTCCACAGTTAGGAAACGGAAGCGGTAATTTCGCTCTACCGATTGTTTCGGTAAACGCTGCGAAAAATCCGAATATTTGTAATCTAGGAGCCCTGGGATCAGGAGCGGTGTTACCTTTAGGGCCCTTGAGACATCTTGCAAGTTCGCCCAACAATAAACAATAGTGTTGACCCAGCCATTTTGTAAATATTTCCAGTGAAGGCGTTATTTTCAGGGAATCTCTGAAATCGTAACTTTGTATATGATTAGGTTAGTCTTGATGGTGAACGATTATATATGCTGTGATTATGACTTAATTATTAAGAAGTAGAATTTTTCTATCAGTTCTATGTTCCTAAGTTAGATGTATAAATTGTTATTTAATATATTGCTGAAATTCAGCGTTCTCAGTGCAATTTTTCAGTTCGAGTCGAACTTAATATTTCTTTATAAGTATTGATTTATTTTGATGGATTTTAAAAAGTGATGCGTGTGTGTGTAGAACCGTTTTCTTAAAATTGTTTTAATATGGTTTTATCATGTGTGCATCTCTTTTGACAAATTATAAGAGTTATATTCTTTTAACTCAGTATACTCATACTTCAGTATTCTTATTTATGTATTGGTTTTGTACGAAATTAATTTTTTACTTAACAAATAAATATATTTTGAACAGATTTATGTGTATGTAGTTAAATTAAGCCAGATCTAATTAGCGACATAATTAGCTGCAGTTATTTTAACGGTAATTTGATAAACGAACAATGGTTCCATTTCGCGATTTGTAATTAGACAATATTATTTCTCACTCCAAATTAAAAAGTAGGGCACGTATTGTTTCGTTTCGGTGACATGAAGCAGTTTCGTATTTTGCGCTGGTAGTCTTGCGCTTGCGCTTCGCGATGTAATATGTGAAATGGCTGCTGGCAGTCGGTCAGTAGTGAAAAATAAACAGTGTCTTCATAAAATCGAATACAAATCATGTGATAATTATGATAACATCAGTGCATTTTTTGTGAACATGTGATAATTTATTTACTGTGAAATTTGATGCACGTATGTATGCCTTTGTATATTTCTCTTGTTCCGTGTCATTTGTTTTGCTAATTTTGACCCACACGAAGATTCATTTGACGTACACATTGTGACGTATATTATTGTTGTGATCCCGATTGTTGTGGTTCAAAATCATTGTAGTAAGTAATTTTGTATTAAAACACCTATAAAACATGTCGTCATATTGTTATGACTCTAGAATCTTAACGAACAAGCAAGAATTCTAACGAACTGCTGGAGTAAAGAAAAAAAATATAAATTTCAGTTATTGGAAACTTTTGAATGAAATTAATGTTGTAACAATGTGATAGTGCTGAACAAACACAAAATATCAATAAATATTGCATCCAATCATATAACAGCTTTCTAAGTTCTGTATTGGCGTATTTACAGTATTGTTTTCGTTTGCAGAATAAATCCGTACATACTATGGATGTGCTGATGTTTGCAACAAACAAATTTCCAAACTCTATTCCAAACCGTTAGTATCTAACCACCAGAAGACTTCTTCAAGTCCCCACCTCTGTATTCCATTTATCAGTAATGTAACAAGCACAAATATTCTAATTTTACTTATAACTACCTAACTTTAAGCACGCATAATATTTATAAGATGGCTACAATAATGTACCCTTCGTTGACAAAATCTCAAAGCATGCGTTCCAAACGTAAATCAGCAGTTGAACTGCTGGCAGAAAGCAAAGCCTTTTACGTCAAATCGGAAACTGTTCGAGACACCCAGCAAGTACTGCCTCTTCGTATCGGACCCTGTTCGCACAACTCTTATGCAAGAAGCAAGGTCCCAAATGTCACCTGTGTCCCTATGAACACGGTTGGTGGGTGGCGACCCGCTTCGATGCCGCAGTGTAAGTTTCACTTTTTAGAAATTTGATTATTAACAACTCATCAAGTCGCTTTAATAACTATTACTTGCGTTAATATTGTGTAAATGGACACTAGCGTCTACCGTCAGCTGTTTTCAAGGCAATGTGTGTTTGTATCAATAACAAAATCAATTTAAAGGTCGAAGAGTCATATTAAGAAAATATTTCACTGTTAAATGTATCTATTTGAAATACGCTGCTTATCAAAAATTAAATACAGTTTAGGCGCCACTAGTATGATGATAGTAAAGAGGTAAATAAACAGGTGTAACAAATTATTTGATTTGATTTTATACTCTTCCTTGGTGTAAAGGGTTTCTTATCGGTTATTGGTTCGAAAAATACGCTTAGAAATATTGTAGTATTTATTTTTATGTAATCTGTAACTCTTATCGATATATGACTCACTTCAAAATGAGGAAAAAATAAATTAACGATAAGATTATATTTCTAGCACTATGAATGAGCGGATTAATACGTGACTTTTCTATAATTAATGAAATATGAGACATGAGGATGATTTAATATTTACGGTTTTATGACAGATATGGCTGTGTCACCAAGTCGCTCCTTACCTCCTCTGAGAGTATCGAATGGCCGACGATCAACTTCTGCGTGCAGTGATGTCCTGCAGAATAAGCTACGAAAACTCCTGAATACAGATAGCCGCGAAAACGTCTCAACTAATGCAGATTGTCTTGTGGATGATTTTACACCGATCAGCCCACCAGCCCAGTACGCTATTACTGAACGCTCCAGCTATAGGTATGTAGTTATGTACTATATTTAAAATGTATAAAATTCAATTCACTTTTGTACAAAAGTAAAACTTGCCATATTTTGAAAGTTTTTGAACATTATCCGAGGGCTGTTTTCTAAATGTTGACTAATGGTATTTCATTCTGAAAATATTTCCCATTATAGTATATATAATATTTTGTTTGTGTGTGGAGATTGTCATTTATTTCTAATTTGAATGCATCGATAGCCTTATTGATCGAAATAAAAGCATTCACGTAATTTATCTTGGATCTGTGAAAACAGAAAGAAGTCGTTGGGTGCCAAGTCGGGACTGTATGGCGGATGACCCATCAATTCAATATTTTGCTGTTATTTTTATCGACATAATAACTCTTCCTCTTAGCCTCTTCTGAGGGATCTTTTGAAGCACTGCAGACAAGCACACCGTAGTATACCATTCAAAGTTGACCGTAGTATAATCATCAAGGGCTATAGTTGCAATATGAACAGTAATATTAAAAATGTGATGTGGCCAGCACATAACCTCCCGCCCAATACTACTCTTAAACAGTACACAATAGTATTTGATGATACAGAAACATACCTTCTTATTTGTTTCTTTTCAATTTATATTTGAGAATTTTAATTTTCTTTCGTATATTTATTTAATTTTTTGACATATAATTCACTAAGAAAACAGCTTCACAAACACAATGACATGTGCCACATTTCGTAAAAAGTTGAAAATTTTTAAATGTTTCCATGGTGTACTAGGAATGCAAGATTTGTGAAATCTAATTTCTTTATATTTTATTATCTCTAAATCTAATGAAAATTAATAAAATTAGTGTAATCAAAACACATGTAAAATTAAATATTCTTCAACTTTCAAGATAACATAAATTGTTGTAAAAGGAAATTTAACCGTGTTTTTCACGAAAAACTGTTAAGGGCTTCAAGTAAACTGCTACTTCCGGTTGACCAATTTTATCCAAAATCTAATCAGCTCTTCATTTAAATATAAGAAGCAAAAATTCCCAAAATTGTATTTTTTGGTATTGTAGTATTTGAGTTATGCGAGACGAAAAAATTGCCACAGACTACACACACACACACACACACATACATACATACATACAGACATCATCGCAAAAATAGTAAAATCGTATTGTAGGGACCCTAAAACGTGCTTATTCATTGAAAACTCACTACCCAATTTTTTGACCAAAAACAATACCTCCCTTACCTAAAGGTAGGCGGGAGGTAAAAAATAGTAATGACCATGTTCATGTTACCTGTTTTTTTATGAACAACTTATGTTGGAGCAAACTAATTACTAAACAGCCTACTGTTGTTTTTTCAATTGACGCGATCTGCCTTTTGGATTGGTGTTAAATTATTGGGAATCCATTCGGTGTTTAGAGTAGACCCAAATTTTCACGCCGTTGCTCAGTGTTGCTTAATTCGAACGAACAGAAAATGACATCTTTCTTATCAGGTCGCGCACACAGCGTTTTTGGACGTCTTGTACGAAGTTCATCCTTTAAAGATTCACGACCAAAAGGAAATTTATTGAGCCAATGTTTTACGGTAGCTAATGAACATGACACACACTCTTCATCTAAATATTCTTGGCTGCTAATTTTTCGCAGAGATGTACACTTCAAATAATTATATTTTCAAAACGATAACGTTGGTCCAACAAAAGTTGTAATTCAATTGAGAAGTAGGCTCAACACTTAAAGAACAGCTCTCGTAAAATAGTAGGACAAGCAATGGGAACATTTAAAAATGTATGTTATTAATTATTGTTATAGTTAGTGACTGATGTTGTTTGTTGAATGGTGAAGGTACGGCCACCAACCGTCACCCGAACACCGCGTAGTGCACAAAAGCCTGCCCGACTTACACACTCAGCCATCGTCTGGCGCTCGGGAGTCTTGTTCCAATCGCAGTGCCAGCAACAAATCGCTGAGCAACCGCGACAGTGGCGAGTCTAGCGGGCATTACACCCACCGCAGCGAGCCGGCACCGTGTTCAGAGCCGCCCCCGCCGCGACCGGAGGTTCGGCGTGACAGCGGCTCCAGTACGCAGCACAGCGGCGCCAGCGTGTACTGCTGCGCAGGCAACTGCGACCAGGAGCATCCTGTCTACCGCTCCTCCCGACACAATACCGCCACCACCGCATACCCACCACCGCAAGAATACGCTTCCCGTAACTACGAGTACGCCAACACCCCCTACCAGGATCCGACTTTGTCGCCGGGGCCTGGCACCTTCAAACGACAGAAATGCTTCCGGTACAAGCAGAGAGAGCGCGATAGGAGCGTGGAATCTTCCCGGCCGATTCTTAGGTCAAAATCGGATATCAGTGACAGGTACTGGCGGGGCGCGCCGTTGCGGAAACCCCCGAACATGGACCACCAGCAGGCGCCCGTCAGTCATCTAGAGCAGTTCTTCGAGCAGTTGGGTCTGAATAGTGATTCGTATGAGAATATGCTGGAGAATAGCTGCGAGTCGGATAGTCCGGTGTTTTTCTCGGATGTGTCGACGGTGGACTCCAGTCGACCGCTGGACAACGCGGAGTATTGCGCGGTGCCGTTCCGGCCCAGCGAGCCTCCGAGTATCGTCGAACGAAATGCAAGGATCATTAAATGGCTGTGCAATTGTCGCAAGTTACAGGTCACCAATTCCTGAATCGCTCCAACTCCCAAGGAGCTTTGGATCTCTTTCACGATTCATCAATGTTCTTTCATGATTTTTTAATACATTTTATTACAATACGCATCAGAGATTATTAATAATGATAAATACGATGATATATTATGACTAAATAATGATAATATATACGAATAATGATCGTATCGTTATGTTTCATAGGTAATTCTATATGTGAGATTACAAGAGTAAAGTATGTTAATGTTTGTACTCTTAAAATAAAACTGTTGGATCTTATCACACGATTGGTGATAAAGACTGACAGAAATCGGATGTATATAAGTTACATGATTATTATCGTAAACGGTAGCTTTCGGTAGTGATATGTTTGTTACATATTGATCATTCCATATAATGGACTGTTCAGTAGCTGTTAGTCGTACGGTTTCGTTTGTCCTACGCTGCCTGGTCCCAGGCACTGGCATCTAGTCTACTTCTGAGACTTTAACTGTTGTATTATGCATTTAAAACTCTGTTCTCTTATTATATACATTATTATGATTATATACATATGTAATATGAATTGTATTGTCGATGAAATACATGATAATATGATGGCGACTATATTCTAAACTATAATGAAACTTGGCAGTGTTTTATTGTTTTCCTTGGCTTGTATAGGAATCCAGTTGGACTCATCATCGACGCGTATCGCGCAATTTGAATGCGTGCGGCCGTGCGGTGTTTGCTTGCGTGCATAGTGTCATGTGTGGTATGTAGATGGCGCCACGGGCGTCTCCCGACCAGCAGGCCGTGTCCCGAGCTCGCGTTTCGCCCGAGCGACGACATGTTGGATTCGCCTGTCCGCTGTCTGCAGTGCACACGACCGCTGCTCCTACTTGAAGACGTCGTTGACGATTGTTAGCTACTTGTAAACAGTGCGTGATTGTCCTCCCGAGTGCGGGTTGTTCGTGTTTGGTGTGCCTCGGTTCGCGTGTTGTGCCATTCCCTGTGGAAAAGTCGATTTCCTCCTGCCAGGGGTGTATCAATTAGTTTTTCAGTATACCGACAGAGGTGATAAAATCCCATAAAAAATTGCACAAGTTCTATTTTTAAATGGATTTTTGCGCTATGTACGACTAATGTGTATCTGCTAGGCTATTTTTGATGTTCTTAGTTTATAAATAACGTCGATGTCGCCGTTTCAATCGCTATACTTAGTTCAGTGAAGCCATTTTTTTGCTAATATGCTAAATTCTTCGCGATTTTTTTCTTGAAGGTTAAACATTTTTGTGGTGCCATTGTGATTTTCGTGGACTAAGGGCTGCAGCAAATCAGCAGTTTATCGTAGGAACCTAACCTGTGTATGTAAAGTGGACAAACAGCAAGAGGAAAGTGATTGGCATATGTCGAGCAGAGCGATCAGTTCGTTATCATCAGCGGCGACAACAGAGAATATCAAGTGCGAGTGCAAGTGTTATTGGTAGTGGTTGCACATAACAATACACAGACCTGTTGTTGTCCCGTCTCGTGACTGTGCGATGGATGCGAAGAAGCGGTCCGAAGCAGCGCGGTGGTAACGGGGCATCGCTGTCATCCTAGGCACGTCGCTCTTGCAGTGCGTGTTTCAATGGAAACGACGAACGGAAAGTGAGCCGCGTGCGACGTGAATCTGAATGAGCAGCTAGTTGGGCGAGTCCCGGGTAGAAAGTAGGGTAGAGAAGAGACCGCTGCAGTGGCGACGGGGCAAGCGACCGGACAGGGGGGCGGTGCTGCCGGCGCCGTGGGGGCCGAGGGTGGAGGCGGCTGTTGGTGGGGCCCCCTCGCGTGTGCCATGGGCTGCTTCGGCTCGCAGGGCTCCAAGGGGCAGACGTCAGATGACTCCAAGTCCCAGAAACGCCGGAGCGATGCCATCACCAGGCAGCTGCAGAAGGACAAGCAGGTGTACCGAGCCACGCACCGACTATTACTACTCGGTGCTGGTGAGTCCGGTAAATCCACCATTGTCAAGCAGATGAGGATCCTGCACGTCAACGGCTTCAGCGAAACAGAAAAGCGCCAGAAAATCGAGGACATCAAGAAAAACATTCGTGATGCGATCATTGTGAGTAACAATAATAAACAACAACAACATGTCAATGTTGTACACATTATATACTATTTGTCTGTCTCTTGTAGACAATCACTGGCGCCATGTCGACGCTGTCACCGCCTGTGGCTCTGGAACGGCCAGAGAACCAGGTTCGCGTGGACTGGATCCAGGACTGCGCCACCGGCCCCGATTTTAGTTACCCGCAGGAGTTCTATGAGCACACGGAGGCTTTGTGGCGTGACCGGGGTGTCCAAACCACATTCGAGCGCTCAAATGAGTATCAACTCATCGACTGCGCCAAGTACTTCCTGGACCAGGTGCACATAATTAAGCAGCCCGACTACACGCCGACCGAGCAGGACATCCTGCGGTGCCGTGTGCTCACCTCCGGCATTTTTGAAACTCGTTTCCAAGTCGACAAAGTCAATTTCCAGTGAGTTTCCTATTGGATTCCTATTAGAACCATCTTGGGTTACATTGTAATTGTGTTTTGTAGCATGTTTGATGTGGGCGGCCAACGAGATGAGAGACGCAAATGGATCCAGTGCTTCAACGACGTAACCGCCATAATTTTCGTGACAGCGTGTTCTAGTTACAACATGGTGTTGCGAGAGGATCCCACTCAGAATCGTCTGAAAGAAAGTTTGGAATTGTTTAAAAGCATCTGGAACAATAGATGGCTGCGAACGATATCTGTTATTTTGTTTTTAAACAAGCAGGATCTTTTGGCAGAAAAGGTATGACGGTTTATTTGTTACGAGAGGCGAAGCGAAGCGTTGAATTGAATGTTGTTTAGATAATGGCTGGTAAGAGCAAGTTGGAGGAGTACTTCGCAGAGTTCTCCAGATACCAGACGCCGATGGACGCGCTCGCGAACCCTGCTGAGGCGTCGGAACCGCAGGAGGTGATCAGGGCCAAGTACTTTATACGAGATGAGTTCCTGGTAAATATTTGTTACGAGGTGCGTAGGAGACGGTAGTTCTGAAGCATAGTTTGTTGTTTGTTTGTGTTTAGCGTATCAGCACAGCGAGCGGAGACGGCAAGCACTACTGCTATCCGCACTTCACGTGCGCCGTCGACACAGAGAACATCAAGCGCGTGTTCAACGACTGCCGGGACATCATCCAGCGCATGCATTTGCGCCAGTACGAGCTCTTATAACCTGCCGCAGCCGGCAACATCCTGTCTCTGTTCTGTTTGAATGTCGAGTGCCGATTCTTCGTCTACAAGTTCTACCTAATTACTACAACAAGTACTACTACTATTAACTAATAATCTCACATCGTTGTTCGTCATTTATTTTTATATACATACATTACATTTACATATACATATATAACTTTTTATGTTCCACCAGAGGATGTGCACAAAATATTTCTACTACAACTGTTTTCGTATCCCCGCGCCCCCTTCATCAGTGACATCTGCATCTACAATCAATCAGCGTGTTCATTCATCTGCATCTGCATCTACGTCATCATTGTCATCGTTTCGTCATTGGTCATTGCGCGCATTGCATTAAGCAGCGTACATACATCATATAATCGCCCTTCCCGTAAGTGTCGAGATCTGATTTGATTATTTATTAGCGCAACGGTTGCTTCAGTATGTTAGCTGCACAGCATTCTCGAGTGTTCCGTGTTTTTCAGTTGAGTTGAATTGAATTGAATTGAATGGTGTCGACCGAATGCGAGTGCGCGTGTCTGGTTGCGTGCGTGCGTGCGAACGAGTTGCATCATTTAAATGTGGCGTCCGCGCCAAGGGGACACGACCCCGCTAGATGATATATATGATATAAAACATAACGCATACTTGTATAGAGAGAGATATACCCTTAAGATTCCTCCTTCTGCCAGTCCGTCTCGATTCGATACTGTCAGTGTCACTCACTACCGCAACAGATCGTCAATTCCCCTGCGCAGCATATACTTATGCTTCTCTTAGTTCCGTAGGTGACAAACAAAACCATTAATATTATGTAAACGCATTATAAATGGGGAGTGCGGGGCACTTAATGAGTTGATGCGTTAAGTGTCTCCCATCGCAAAGCAAGTGTCAGCCGCTAGTCTACTACTAAGTACGAGGCGCCCTGGCAGGCGCCGCCACTCTCATTGAATGTTATACTTGTTAAATAAATTATACATATTTATATATCTGTAAGACGTAAGGGCGGCCGACGGCCGACTCGGTCGACTACGATCAGATGATCCGTGAACCGTGATCCGTGGCCAAACATAAGCAATCACCCGCCGCTGGGTAGACTACTACTACTGCGTGAGCGTGACTGAGTGCGTGCATGCGTGAGCGCCTCTCTCGTCGAGTTAACTAGTTGTTGTGGGCTGAAAACCAGTATTTCCTTTCGTTTTGTCTTACGTTGTTTCGCCATTCGTATATGTGGACACAATACGCAGACTTATTCCAGTCATGATGCATTACGCACAGCAGCATAGGCCAGAGCAGGGACTGCGGAGGTCGTCGGCTCTCTGTCCGTCTTCGACGGACGGAACGAAACACATTCGCCCGCACCAAGACGGGCAGATATCTGCCGACGACCAGGCAATGAAGTATTGTGATTGTCGAATAAATCGGGTATATACATATATAAATATATAAATACATAAAGTGAAAAATTATATGAAAATATGTAACTAAATGATCTGTAATAAATATGTCTTATTTAAACATTTATAAACCTTACTCTTCTGACCACTAATCAATATTTAATCATATTCAAATACGTTATCTCGTACAATACTCCAGCAGATTGATCGAATATTCTACAAAGTTTAACTAGCGACATCTATGAATAAAACTGTGAACTGAAATTCACGGCCATGCTATTGCGCAACGTGTAATGTTGGCAACACCTTCCAAAACACACGTACACTGATTCTACGTACATCGTGTCGTCGTGATCGCGATAAAAACATTGCACTGTCAACAAAAGTAACATATTGGAAGCCGCATTTGTATTATACAGATCATAAGGAAATTTCCATTAGAATGTCAAGTAACGAAGAGTGTCAACTGAAAGCGGGTCATCCACCAGCTGGTAAGATAATTTGGGCGTTAAACATGATTGTTTCTCACCTAAAAATCATTAATTCAATATTTACATTTTTCTGATAGTCAAAGCAGGTGGCATGAGAATCACTCAACATAAGACACCGAAGGACGGGCCTGGCTTGAGCGAAGACATAACTGGATTGCAAGGACCCCACAGGTAGGAACTCATGTTTTATTTTTTTATTTAATCTGCGTCGTATTAAGTGAAAGTATTAAATAATTACACATTATTGCATAATTTCAAAGACTAATAGATAAAAAATGTTTATATGTGTTTCATTGATTCTTTTTATAGTCCTCCGAAAACTTTAACTGTTTCTGGTGCCATAGCCAAAGGTAATGCAGATTTTCCAGTGGAGGCTGTTCAGAGTTTCCACAAAGATAAGCCGCCTGTAAGTGTTCCTCAAAAACCAATGACCCATATCCAACAGCCCAGGAAGTGAACTTGAGACTTTTTAACATGTTAACAAATATTTTTGTTGAAATATTCCTATTTTAATATAAGAGAATTTTTTTTACACTGCGTTTTAAATGAGCGTAGAACTAATATATATTAATGTTTTTAAGATTGCTTTTATGGTTGGGTACATTAAAATTTATGCAAGTAAAAAATATTTTATAAAGTGTTTATTGTAATATCTTGTAGATATAAGTTTGTATATGAACTCGAAATAAACGAATTAATATACATTTTATTGTTTGTTATTGTAGGCTTCGATTCCATCTTGTTTCCCCTTCCATCTTGGTAATTTTATCTTTCTTCGATAACGGAATTAAATGCGCTGCTTGAACGATGTTTCTGTTACGTAACAATATAATTAATTGATGTAACCGGAAGGATGTTTCATGTGCTAATAATAATTACCTGAATTCTTCATAACTTTTTGCACTAGTAACGGCCCTGATTTTAGCGTCATTTTGTATCCAATATAATTCGTCGGCTTGTATTTGCTTTTTTAACTCATCGTGCAAATAGGACAAATTTTCATATTTTTCGTACTTCTTACTTGACATTTTGGCAGTATTTACTTTGACTTTTATTTTATGTACCCATAGAAACGGAGAAGGTAGTCATGGAAACAAAAACCAATAAAATAATTGATAAAACGCATTTTAATTTCAAAACAAGACAATACAACAAAATATTTACAAATTTTAATAAAAATATTTATTATCTTATGGTTACAGCTAGATCTTCACTTGCACTTTTTTCTATTTTTTTATGTATTAAATTTACTTCATCTTGTGTTAATGTACGTTCCATATGTCTATAGGTAATTCTGTAACAATGACTAACTTTTCCAGTTTTTGGATGTTTAAATTCATCAACTAAAGTAACTTGCTCAATCATATCACCACCGTGATTCCTTACCAAATCATAAAAATCATTACTAGAATATTTATCAACTTCTTTTGGTAACCAAAAACTTATATCATTATTACATTGTGGATAGACACTTATTGGCTTATAAATAACTTTATCATGAATAGAAGCTACTTCAAATTGATTTAAAAATCCGGTATCATTACTCCAAAACAATCGAATGTCTGGAATTTTGTACAAACACATTGCTAATCTTTCTAATCCTAAACCAAAAGCCCAACCAATACGATCTTGAACTCCAGCATTTGCTAAAATTTCCTGTCTCATTATTCCACATCCTAAAACTTCTAACCATCGATTATCATTAAAAACTTCCAACTCCCACGAAGGCTCGGTAAATGGAAAATAAGTTGTAACCCACCGCGCTTTTATATCTTGGCCAAACAAACTTTTAGCTAAACCCAAAAGAGTTGATTTTAATTCATGTTCCATTAATTTTACAGCCTCTAGAGTATGGCAGCTTTGTTTTTTATATTGTGGTATATCAACTGAGCCGTTTCCCACTTCAAATAGAGTTAAGGATTCGTCTGAAGAGAATAACTGATCTCTCGTTCGCATTCTTACGCCGTCTATTTGATGGAAGATTGGATAGTGAGTGCTGTCAATTTCATCTCTTCGGTATACATCACCGATCATAAGAAAATCATTCAGTCCAGTGTTGATAAGTTCTGACTGATGTGCAGTCATGTGGGCACGAAGTAAGTAAGTTTTATTTAAGTAGTAACAATCGCTTTTTGTCCTGGAGGGATGATCTTCAGGTATTAATAAAGAGTTGAAATTTTGATCAACAGAAACAACAGGCTGGAGATTATCATAAATAGAGAACATGGGGTTTCCTCTTGAATTTGTGAAAGATTTGTAGAAATATTCCCGTACTCGACGTTGAATAAGATTTAATGGATGATTTTTTTGAAGATGAAGAGTTTTGCCAACATGGGATAAAATTCTTGGAGTTGTGTTAGTCCATTCATCCTTTTTATATGAATTATTTTGTACCTTTGTTTCGGAAATAGTTAAATCTGGTTGAATTGATGAAAAAGATCGCTGATGAAATAATATAAAGCGTTTCCATTGCTGATTTATAACTTTTAATGAATATTTTTTTAACATTTTGAATAATACGTAAGTTATTTTAGGTTAGATATAATTGTCAAACTGTGCTGCCATCTTTAACCAAATTGACAGTTCTATCATCAATTTCCTGAAATTTTTGTGCGTTTGGGGCGGTGATCCACACAATACATGTTTTTCGTTATTAAATAATATCAAGCAGGATTTAGCATAAATTAGGATGGTAAATATATCTTTCTTTATTCTTTTCAACTGTAGTTTGTAAAATGATTGAGGAAAACACGATTCTATGACGTTCATTTGACATTCATCTGATATTGTTTGTTGTCACTTTTCGTAACAGCCTACTACCCCACAATTATCTCCTGTGGAGGAGCAGGAGAAACTTTTAGATGAAGCTCTTGGAGTGGTCAAAGTTCAGGCATTCCAGATGAAAAGATGCCTAGACAAAGCAAAATTGATGGATGCGTTAAAGCATGCCAGTGCTATGCTGGCAGAATTACGGACATCCCTTTTATCCCCAAAGAGTTATTATGAACTATGTATCCTTTAAAAATTTGTATTGATATCCTACCAAATGTTACATATATTTTTCCTTGATTCTATCCTCTATAGATATGGGTATCACTGATGAACTTCGTCATTTAGAACTTTATCTTTTAGATGAATTTCAGAAGGGCCGCAAAGTGGCCGATCTTTATGAATTGGTACAATATGCAGGCAATATTGTGCCACGCTTATATTTGTTAATTACAGTTGGTTTGGTTTATATCAAAAGCAACACTTCACTTCGTCGTGATTTGTTACGTGATCTTGTAGAAATGTGTCGTGGCGTCCAACACCCTCTTCGAGGATTATTTCTTCGTAACTATTTATTACAGTGTACAAGAAATGTGTTACCTGATGTTGTTGAAACTGACAATGAGAGCGAAGGAACGGTAAGATATTTTATACATAGTTTAGTAGTGCAATTAATAATGGAGTGTTAGGTACGGGATTCAATCGATTTCGTTTTGATGAACTTTGCTGAAATGAACAAATTATGGGTGCGAATGCAGCATCAGGGTCATTCAAGAGACCGGGAACGAAGAGAGAGGGAGCGTGAAGAGTTAAGAATCTTAGTAGGCACGAATCTCGTGCGTCTTTCACAACTAGAGTCCGTATCATTGGACTTGTACCGAAAACTTGTTCTTCCAGGGATTTTAGAACAAGTTGTTAGTTGTAGGGACGCCATTGCGCAGGAATATCTCATGGAATGTATCATTCAAGTAAGTCATAACATTTGTCATTGAAGTATAAGTTTATTTATTACATTTTTGTTAGGTATTTCCAGACGAATTCCATTTACAAACACTAACACCATTCCTTAAATCTTGCGCTGAATTACAACCAGGCGTAAACGTCAAAAACATCATCATCTCTTTGATGGACCGCCTCAGTGCGTTTAGCCAGAGGTCAGAAGGTGTTGGCGGTACAACTAACGCTTCTGGTGGCGGAACCGGAAGTGGCACGGGGTCGGCGCCAGACAGTCCTCCTACAGGTGTTCCAGCTGATGTGCAACTGTTTGACGTGTTCTCTGATCAAGTAGCCTCGATTGTTCAGACTAGACAGGATGTTCCTCCTGAAGATGTTGTGGCTTTGCAAGTGGCGCTTGTTAATTTAGCACATAAATGTTATCCGGAGAGGGTGGATTATGTCGATAAAGTTATGCTGACGACTGTTCAAGTGAGTATATTTTATTTATTTAAACAAGTTTTAGTAAGTTGAAAAAAAAATCAGAACTCGGTATATTTTAAAGACTTCTGTAATAGTTATTTACGTAATCAGTTATGAAAAGAGCAATATTGTTTAACGAGTTGTAAGTTTTCCAAAACGAGCGTAGCGAGTTTTGAAAATTACGCGAGTTAAACAATATCGCTTTTCATAACGAATTACGTACAATATTTTATCTAATTCCGTAATTTCAATCCTCTACCTTCCAAATTATTCATTGTCAATATTTGACAAGCAATAAATTATTTTATTTATTATTAAAATAGGCATCTACACGATATTTGATTTAATTGAATATCAGTTGTGTAAAATTCTTTACGTACTCAGTTAAGTAAAGATTTTTACAAAACTCATTTAAGTAAAATTCAACTTTACAAAACGGAATTAGATAAAATATTTTATTTAAACAACGTTTCGAATTGTTCTATACAATCCTTCATCAGGAAAACAAATGAATTATTATTAAGTTGATTATTTGTTTTCCTCGTGAATAATTACGTAGATTAATTCGATATGTATAATAAACAAACTTTGTTAACACTAATTTTTGTTACAAATTAATTACTCCAATATATATTTTAATTGTGAGCAACTTGTGATTATATTTACGTCATATTCTGGTATTGATTACATCCTTCAATTTCAAATGGTAAACATGAATAACAAAGGTCATATATATTTTTTAATATTGAGTATTTTTATGATCTAGTTTTTAATCATTTAAAAATATACAGTAACATAAATAGAAAATATATTTACAGAACCATGTATTCAATAGTGATTATATTAAGGGAACATTATTTTTCCGGAAAAATTTATATTTTGAAAAATTGTTGCTTGGTAATATTTCCAGATAACTGATATGATCATTTAATTTGTCAAAAATTGCTAACTAAAAACATAACAATCTTGAGTACGTACAAATTTTACCTGCAAAATAATGAAACCTAAATATATTGTACCCAAATAAGCTAACAAATAAAATTTTTTGATAAATTGTAAGCAAAAATAAAATATGCAATCAATATTTTGTCACAGTTGGTAGTCATGGTATGGATATGTAAAAAGGAATTTTGTAATTTAAAAATGGCCTTTATGCACTGAAATATAATAATACTGGAAAGTGAACTGACATTGAAAATGTGAACCGAAAGAGACAGTAAGTCGTTTGGCCACCTGTTCACGTAGGATGTTGATAAATAAATAAATAAAAATAAAAATGAATTCATTGAACTGTTATGTATATAAAGGTAAAAGAATATTCAATTAATTGAACAATATTCTGTAAATATTATTTTTTCACGACCGGGATAGAAAATCATGACAGAAACAGCCAATTTGTGCACTTTCACTCTCGTCGTGAGGGAAAGTGCTCAAATAATATTAAAAATGAACAAAATTAAACAAATCAAATGTTACTATTATAAATTATATTACAATTCAAATAATTTTGAAATACATAAAAACTATCAGAAATATTGGAATCGTGAAAAAAATAGTATATACACCGCAGGAGAGAAGTGTATTTTCTCCCTTGTCGTATTGTAGCCCTCGCCTATGGCGCGTGCTTCAATTTACTCTTCTGGAAAAAATCATTCACTTCTCTCCCTTAATGTATAATACAGTATTACTACTTTTGAACCTCTGTGCAATGTTTTTTACAAAGCAACCGCTCAACAAAGAAGGGTGGCCTTATGACAATTATCTGTCTCAGGCTCGTTTTTCTCTTTCATAAAAGCCTGCAAGTTAGGACTCCAGTATTATTATATTTCAGTGATTGGTCAAAAATGACGAAATTAAACCAATATTAGTTTATTTCTTATATGGGAAACAGTCAATGGAGAATTCTTATAACAAAATCGCGGTGACGCTAGGAACTATCAGCCCAAACTCAACCATTGTTTCCATTTTAAATTGCGTAAATTTCACATCTGATTTTATTTAAAAATCACCCACAAATACAAACAAGAGAGTTTTACTTCGAAACAGTTCGAATACAGCTGAAAACTATTTCTATTCGTATTTATACCGTCTATCTCATTTGTACTTATAGTTCATAGCGTGGCGCTTATGTCGCGTGACGTCATTATAAGAATCCTAAATTATATAGTCGTCCAATTTGAATTTTAGGTATTCCAGAAACTCGGCATCGAGCGCCTAGACCACAACACTTCCGTCTCCCGCGAGCTCGCCCGCCTGATGAAAATCCCCGTGGACCACTACAACAACCTCCTCACAGTGCTCCAGCTTCAACACTACGCCGCTCTCATGGGACACTTCGACCATCAGGGCCGCAAGGCGCTCGCGGTTTACCTGCTGAACAACGCGCTGGATAACGACACCGTCATTCCGACTCAGGAGCAGGCAGAGCAAGCTCTGGGACTTGCAGCGTCGCTAATTGCAGATCAGCCGGACCAACCGCCAGGACTACCTGACGCGGATGAACTCGCCGAGGAGCAGAGTTTGTTGGCGAGGTAAGTGAGCAGTTTTTGTTTTTATACAAAGGATGGTTGGGTTTTTAAACACTTGCGGATGTATTGTATATTATTGGGCGCGTTCAGCCGACACAATAATTGATTTAAACCAAAAACATGTTCCTGTTGTGATGGTAAAGGTGAAGGCGCCTGAACGGTATTCAGTGGTGATGATGAGATTTCTGTAGTTGTCAAGTAAGCCTCTATGTATGATTAAAAACAAGCAAAATAGTGAAAAATTAATAATATAGTGTTACACGAATTATTTGAAGACTATACCGTGAAAAAAGTAAAATGAAATTTGTTCACTAACACTCATGCAGATCTCTATTCCGAACTATATTTTCGAATGTGATTTAGCACCAACCCGAAAATGTGAGGATAGAATAGTTCGTTTACAAAAGTTACCTTAGAATTGCGATTGTTTAGCGCCGGTTGCAACTAACCCAAATTCAAAAACGCTTGTTCTGGAGAAACCAACAACTCACCTTTTAGTCAAATGTTGCGCTTGCTGAATACGTCCATTTTTACTTTAGTTTAGAAAACACTAGGTGCGTTCAATGAAGCTAGTAAATCGAGCAAATGCTGAGTAAGTGGATACATTGAACGATTTGCTTGTTTTGCTACGAGATCTGTCAGATTTGAGGTTAATGAACATTGCATATTGAACATAATAAATTTTTGAGTTCATTTTTAAAACACAAACTCAAAACGTTGGAGACACCAAATCATATACACATTTAACAACTAGCCCTTAGTATTTACCAGTTGGTTGAGTCAAAACAATTTAGATAACACCTACATAAATTGATTTTAGTAAATAGTTAACATTGATTCTTTTCATTTTATTTAATTTTTAGTTCATTTATATATTTTAATTAATAATTTCATTCAAAAGTTACAAATAATATTTGAATTTGTGCGCCATATTTTATCATGCAGAAGCGAGAAAAAAGTCGCTAGATTTATTTCGTAGCAAAACGAGCAAATGCTAGATTAGCAAGTTTACTTCCGTTTTGCTCGATTTGCTAGCTCCATTGAACGCACCTAGTGTTGGGATGATGTTCCTGAATCTGATTGCTCTAGATTAGAGGTAGATTAATATTAGCAAACATTGGAGAGATCGGAATTTTAATTTCCGTTTCATTTTTAAGTGTTAATAACCTGAAAATTATAAAACCATTTCTTTTTTTATGTAGTCAATTTTTATTATTTTTGGGTAAGTTCAAGATAATTTGTTTTGAACTAAATGTGTGAGGGTAAAACGGGCTGCGTTCGTAGTGCCACCTACTTTTTTCTTGACTGAAATGTACTACATATTTTTAAAAAATATAGTTCAGTTGATTACAACAATCAAAATATTTAAAGTAATTTGATTACAATAATGATAATATTTAAAGTAATTTGATTACAACAAATAATTTTTTAATCCGTTTAATATCTATGAAGCATAAATTAGTAATTTAAAATGATTGATTAAAATAATAATTGACAACCTATTTTTTTATGCGTTATTCAACATTGGCTGGTACCAAGTGTTTTAGCCTTGGTTTTAGCGCTGTACATTGTTCTAAAATTAATTTATAAAGAAATACTTTAAATAATATATTTCTCTTCTTTTCAATACATTTTTTTATAAAATAATTTCAGTACATTGTTCAGCGCTAAAACCAAGGCTAAAACACTTCTCTTAAAACACCCAAAAACAGAGCTCGATGTACCAATCACTAAATAAATAAATAATAAAGAATTCTTCAGCATTGTTAAAAGAAATATTTTTGTGTAAAGATTCATTCACCAACTCCGGTCGCCAAACCCGGACCAACAGTATCTAATATTGAGCGGTGCGCGTAAACTTCTGGCCGTTGGTGGCGCCCAACGAATCCGCCACACTTTACCACCTTTGGTATTCCAAGCCTATCAACTGGCATTCAAATACCACCAAATGCGCGACCAGGATGACAAGTGGGAGAAAAAATGTCAAAAGATCTTCCAATTCTGCCATTCCACCATCACTGCTCTGGTGAAAGTCGAGCTTGCTGAGCTTCCTTTGAGGTTATTCCTCCAAGGAGCTTTGGCGATCGCGAATATTGAGTTTGATAATCGTGAAACTGTAGCGTATGAATTCATGTCGCAAGCGTTTTCGTTGTACGAGGATGAAATTTCCGATTCGAAGGCGCAGCTGGCGGCGATAACTCTGATTGTGGGAACGCTAGAACAGATGAGCTGTTTCGGAGAAGAGAATGCTGAACCGCTAAGAACGCAATGTGCACTTGCTGCTAGCAAGCTGCTGAAAAAGCCGGATCAATGCAGAGGCGTTGCTACTTGCTCGCATTTATTCTGGAGTGGTAAGGTTTCTTTACAGTTTGTTTTTTAAAATTTTTGATTGTTTAAAATTCTTAAAAGGTAAAGACATCGGCGGCCGTGAAATGAGAGATGGAAAGCGGGTTTTGGAGTGCCTGAAAAAAGGTGTCCGGATAGCGAAACAATGCATGGACGTTTCCGTGCAAGTTCAGCTGTTTGTCGAACTCCTTAACCATTACATCTTCTTCTACGAGAAAGGCAATGATCAAGTAAGTGTACAGATCCTAAATCAAGTGATCGCTAAAATCAAAGAAGAGTTGCCGAATCTGGAAGTCTCCGAGGAAACCGAACAGATTAATAAGCATTTCACCAACACCATCGAACACCAGAGATCGCGAATGGAAAGCCCAGAAGCAGATGGTGTATCTTACCAGGGTCTAGCGATTTAGTTCACTATAGCCTATTGTCCATTGCGTCTTATCTATATATGTCTTATATGAAATAGTTGTATGTATAAATAGTGTCGATTTCTTGTTGTTGATTATTACAAGTTTTTAAAAATATAATTTAAATTTACACGCGCATTTTTTTTTTAATTTTAGTTCATTTCGAAATCCAAATGTGTTATGGAATTTTTTTGTTGGAAAATGTAAATAATTTTATCATTCAAAAATTTTCTTGTGGTACAAAACGTGAAAGTATACTCAAAAACTATTAAAATATAATTTAAATTTACGCGCGTATTTATTTTATTTTAATTCATTTTGAAATCCAAGTGTGCTATGGAATTTTTTTGTTAAAACAAATGAAAATCATTTTATCAGTCAAAAATTTTCTTGTGTTACAAAACGTCAGAGTATACTCAAAAACTATTAAAATATGAATATCTAAACGTCAAGATGATATTTGGTGCTTAAATTATTGGTGTCAGTGAATAAATATGACCAGCGCTTATCCTTCATATTTATATTTTAGTCTTTCCTTCTTTATAAATTATATTTTATTATTTTACATATACATTTTGACTTGTGATATTAATAAAAGTGCTTGCGGGCTTTTTCCATAAACTAAATGGTTCCTAAATCTGCTGGACGTAGCGGCCGCTTATTGTACAAACTGCAGAAAATGGATTTATTAATGTACAGTTCGGATATTCTAAATCTCACTGAAATCATACGACATCGGTTGTATTTCGCAGTGGTATCTCCTCAGGTCGAACTAAAAAACACGAGTGATACAATGTTCTTCAATGTTGACGATGAATATATTTATTTAAACTTTTACTACGACTTTGGACCTTTAAATATTTCGTGCCTTTATAAATACTGTTGCAAAGTGAATGAGTTTCTCCATAATCCTGTATACAAGCGAATTGTTCATTGCACGTCGTCAGATCCACAATCCAAGGCGAATGCCGCCTTTTTAATTGGAAGTTTTGCTGTTATTTATCTTAAAGTGCATCCGAGAGAAATGACTAAGGCCCTTGTTGCGGGCTGTTTTCATTTTATGTGAGTTTATATTTATTTATTTAAATTATTTTATATTAATTCTTTAATTTCCAAGGCCTTTTAATGACGCTTCGCAAGGAGGTTCAGAATGGAAAATAAATTTAGCGGATTGTTTCTGTGCAATATGCAAGGCATTCCATTTTGGATTTGTTAATTTTAGCGACTTTGACGTTAATGATTATGATACATACGACAAACTTCAAAATGGAGACATGAACTGGCTGCTGCCAAAAAAATTCCTTGCTTTCATCGGACCTACCGATCTAGAGATAATAAACTATCATACTCCTGACTTCTACATCCAGTATTTTATAAACCACGATGTTAAGGCAGTCGTAAGACTTAACAACAATACCTATAACGCATCCGTGTAAGAATTCCTCCCTCTTTTATTTTAAAACAAAGTATCCAGCATTTATTTTGTTATTAGATTCACATCTGTAGGGATAGACCACTACGATTTATTCTTTCCTGATGGAAGTACGCCACCGAAGCATATTTTGATGCAGTTTTTGAATCTTGCTGAAAGTACTCGCGGTGCAATTGCAGTTCACTGTAAGGCAGGTTTAGGAAGGACCGGTTCGCTGATCGCTGCGTACATTGTGAAGCATTTCCGGTTTACTGCAAGAGAAGCTATCGCTTGGTTAAGAATCTGCCGACCTGGGTGCGTGATTGGACAGCAGCAGGGGTGGCTGGAGCACATGGAAGGCTGGCTTCTCAAACAAGGAAACTACTATCGGTAAGAATATTTTTAAATATTTATACTTTCTATAAGGTTGCTGATAGTATACAGGATGTCCCAGATTTAAACGGCCTACCTTAATTAATAGATTAAGCACCTAAAAATAAGTTGACAAGTTCATTTGAGCAAATGTCCGTAAATGCTTTATTCCAGAGATATTCATGTTTTTCTTATTGAGTAGCGCTACTTTAAAAAATCAACTTCCTAACGAAATATCTAATATTATCTTATTGAGGTGTGACATATATTTAAATTAAATTAATAATAAATTGTATTATCTAGTTTCAATACAAAATTTTGCTTGCACTGATGTCTGGTAAAAAATGAGAGACTATCAATTAATTTAAAGAATTTTCTTTTGAGATGCCATAAAAGAAAAAGTCTATGATGAACCGATAAATAATTTAGACTCACTACTAAACCATATCTCCCGAGCAATATCACACAGCAACTAATACAGTGGCAGATCATTGTCGTGCATGTTTACGTGCTGCAGGTGAACATTTTGAACAAATATTATAAATAAGGTTATAAAGTTATGTTATTACTTTAATATTTTAAACAATAAATTTCTTTAAATTCATCGATAGTTTCTCATTTTTTCCCAGACATCAGTGCAAGCAAACTAAATTTTGTATTGAAATTAGGTAATAAACAATTTATTATTAATTTAATATGTAACATCTCAATACGATAATATTAGATATTTCATTATGAAGTTGATTTTTTAAAATAGCGCTACTCAATAAGAAAAACATGAATATCTGGGGAATAAAGCATTTACGGACATTAGCTCAAATGAACTTGTCACCTTATTTTTAGATGTTTAATCAATGGATCAAGTTAGGCCGTTTAAATCTGGGACATTCTGTAGAATAACATCAAATTAAACTATCAAGTCAATGTTTAAACTGTACAACAACTAATTAATTATTAAAATGTTATTAAACAAATAATTATACCGTGTTTAAAATACTTCTAATTTTCAAGCTTTCATAACTACGGCGATTGCGACAAAATTCCGCGAAATAAATTTGGAATATACAGTTATGAGTGGAAGAAGCAAAGAAATAGAGCAGTACAAGTGGCTAAAGAAAAAGAATTACAAGCTAATATAGATATAAACAAATACAAAATGATTTGTAAAACTGGAATGCCTGAAAATTTACAGTGCAAACCACAATCTTCTAAATTTTTTCCAGAGAATGCTACTTTTAAGAGTCAAGTTATGAATAAAGTAAAAAATAAATTTTCAAACCTAGAAACTCCGAGTGCAACTCAAGGAGACAAATTAAATATGATAAAATTGCAAAAGCAAAAATATTCTCCAATAGCCGGCGCTTCTTACATGTCAGATAAATCTTCGTCTGCATTTTTAAAAACCAGGAAAATAGAAAATGTCAACAAGAAAAAGTAATTTTTGGACAATAACTTTTACCGCATATTTTAATTTTGTCTCCCTGTAAGTATCCTAACAACTTTGTGAAGTATTTTTAATCATTTTATAGAAGTGTTTGCCCTTTGTATTAAATTTATAAATAAATATTAATAAAGCAATTCGTACTATTAATCTTGAGATAAATGTTCTAAAATAAGAAACTGGTGATAATTTACTGTTACTTAGCAATGAAATTAATTACGGTATAGTTGCGAAACTATTAATTTTACTTTCTAAAACTAAAATAAACAAGTGTTAAAACATTTAAATTAAGGTTTGTATATAAAAAGAGACCATATTAAATTTTGTAAAATTAGATTCATGGATTTATACCTATGGCGCTATACGCAGACAAGTTCATTGCCTATTTGTAAACTACATCAACGTGTAGCCAATGTACATAGAGTTCATTATGCTGTCGCCGAACACGAGGTCGCTGCCTGAATAACGACAAACAAGGTCACAGTCGTCAATTTTAGATCGTGAAAGGCGGCTGTTCGTCTTGTGCATACCTCACATAAATGTTTTTCGATTTTTAAAAAGAAAGAATGGCCGCCAATATTTCCAAAAAGCACGTTCTGACGCTGTACAAGTCTCTGTTACGTGAGTCGAAAAAATTCCCTTCATACAACTTTAGGTAGGCATGGTTCCCTTTATTGTTGTTTCATGACATAACCACAAATTTCTTTTTAGGATGTACGCTGTGAGAAAAGTAAGAGACAGTTTTAGAGAAAATTCTAGTTTATCAAGTCCAGCAGAAATCTCAACCAAATATTTTGAAGGAACCAAAAACTTGGAAGTAATTAAAAGACAGGTAATTGACAATTTACGTTCTTTTGTGGTCAGATCGCGAAGTTCATGTTATTAATATTTTATTTTAAACTTGTTGTGTCCTCAGTGTATTATTATACATTGTACACATGCCAGAATCGTCGTTTGACAAAAAATCAGGAAAAGTGCCATGTGATTGTATTGAATTTTTCTGTTGCAGGTACTCATAGGGCAACTATACAGTGCAGATAAATTGGTGATAGAAAAAGTGTATACAGCATCGTAATACCATGATTTTTGTGAATAGATTAGCAATAAAAAAAATAAGGACACTTTTTTGTTACAGTTTTATTTTGATATTTATAGTAAAATAAGAATTAGTGAAAGCCTCTAATTACAATCACAAATTAGAAATTTCGCAATGTGATTTTCATGGTATGTAAATTAGCTACATCAATAATTACTGTAAATAAGTAAATAAATGTATTTCGAGAAATATTAATAATTCAAATTTAAAAATGTTATTACAATTTTAATGTTAAATCTATAACATGCTTGTAGATGAATATTTATTTATTGTTTATAGTTATTATCGTTTTTGTAAATATTGTATCTGTGCACATTTTTGTAAAATTACAGTAAAATAAAAATTTTATGGTAATTTACAGTGATAAGATACCCTAATCAGTTTGAATCTTCACGGAATGTGAAGAATTTACGTCAGAAAGGGAAACCCAATACGTAATAACAGTAGTAAGAAAGAGAAAGAAAAACAAAATCGAATACCAACAGACATGCGCAGAAGAATATAGTGACGTATTATCTGGCTCGTGTCTATTGTCATCCGTCAGTTTGGTGTGTGCAAGAATTGTTAATAAAATACTCAAATATGTCTTCGAGAACAGAAAAAGACAAAGCGAAACAAATACAAGATAAGTGCCAGGCGTTGCTGAATGAAATGCTAAGAGATGAAGATAATAAATATTGCGTAGATTGTGACAGCAAAGGTAAGACGGACCGGGTTATGTTTAGCTTTTTGATCTGTCAATCACGCCCGAAATTTTTATTTTACATTTACGCTTTTCTTTACTCTTTCATAGATTAGAATTCTTCTAGATCTGAAATATTCAAGAATCATATATTTGGTTATAAATAAAATTCTTTCTCCAAAGTTAGTGGTCCTCATAAATTCTTACAATAAATTATAGGAAATTTATGCCTTATTTAATTGTATATTATTTCCTGCTTCTATGTGTAATACAATAGATATTTGCATTCATAAAAATATTTTGTTTTACTGAAAAATGTTTATAGTGTCATACATCCCTTGTTATTAATAATTATTTTGAATAGCTTTTCTACACTAAAAATATTTGTTTAAATAATGATTACTTATACTGGTATTAATATAAACATTAAACTAGAAAACAGTGATGGTTTTCAATGTGTTTCCGATGTTGATAACAGAAGCGATATTTTCTTTTTATCTAAAACCAAATTTGGTCAGCTTGTATTACATTATTCAGCTGCTTATCAGAAGATAACATATTTTAGAATGCAAACTTATTGGAGTTTGTGTCGCAGGTCCAAGATGGGCGTCATGGAATCTCGGTGTATTCCTATGCATACGATGTGCTGGAATACACAGAAACTTAGGAGTGCACATATCGAAAGTAAAATCTGTGAATCTGGATTCATGGACTCCCGAGCAAGTTGTCTCTCTTCAGCAGATGGGTAACTCCAGAGCTCGTGCAGTCTATGAAGCTAACTTGCCTGATAACTTTAGACGTCCACAGAGCGATTCTAGCCTAGAATCTTTTGTGCGTGCCAAATATGAACATACAAAGTACATAGCTAGAGAATGGGTGCCTCCGGTGATACCTAAAGTAGATTGGGAGAAAGAAATCGATGAAGAGATTGAAAGACAGAAACGTAAGAAGAAAACAGCTGCGAGTGGTTCAGTTGTAATTGACAAGAAACCTATCAAGATTGCAGAAGTTCCTCAGATTCCTAAACCCAAAACTGCAAGTCCTAAACCAGCCAGGGTTACCACTACCAACGAAAAAACAACGCAAGATTTACTTGGCCTCCAAAATGGCGAAGATGGATTCACAGGGTTCTTATCAGGTCCAACTCCGGCTAAAGAAGATCCTAATAAAAATAAGAAGAAGCCGGAGGACTCTGCAGCAGCAGAAGCAGCCGCTGCTAAAGCCGAGGAGGAGAGCTTCTTCAATCAACCTGCACCTTCAGAAAAGGAAAAGACAAAGTTGACTAAAGACAGTATACTTGCTTTATACGGAAGCGCACCATCTGCACAGTCACAGTCAGTTATGTACAACGTTCCCCAATGTGCGAATTTCCCTCAACAACCCTTCGGCCCCCAAGGTTTCGGGGCTTTCCCCCAGCAGCAACAGCAACAAGGCTTTCCGTTACAAAATGGAATGCCCCAGTTCCAGCAAGCTGCTCCGACTGCACAATTTCAACAGTTCCCTCAACAAGGACAATTCGGGGCTCCTATGGCACCTGCAGGCCAGTTCTTGCCCCAAGCACAGTACGGACAGTTCTCGAACATGATGCAATATCCTCAAGGGGGCGCTGCACCCCAGCAACAATTCGCTTTTCAACAGCCTGCTTTTGGAGCACCGCAGGCCCCAGCAGCAGCTCCAACGGCTTCGAACCCGTTCTTTGGAAACACGCAGCCTGGTTCGTTACAACAGCAGTTCGCTGGGATGTCACTTGGGGGGCAGATGACTACGGCGAAGCCTCCGGGACCAGCGGTGGCGATGAGCACGAATCTCTGGCAGTAATGATCCGTGTTTCTAGTTTGTTATTTTATTATTTTCCATCCGAATTACGGACCGGTCTCCGTTCCGAAAGACTTTTATTAATTGCCTCCTTCGTCATCAGATGAAATCCTGGGAGATATTACTTATCCAGTAAGCACTTTAGTTTTTACGATAAAGTAATAGTTTTGTATTTCATACTTATATATTTTGAAATTCTCTTTTACAATTTTACATCGGTGTTTCAAAAGTATTTTTTATTCTAGTATTATTTAAATTGAACGGTACTCTTTACAGGGATGTAATAAGTAATATCGTTGACCTCTTTTTGTATTTATTGATACTTGGGAATTTGCAATACCAGTGGCATTGAAAACTAAGTCTGGTGGAGGGGAAATGAATCATGCTTCCCCTATTCTGAAACAGTGAACGTTTGCACCATCACATTGTTACGCACTGCGACTGAACGGTATGGGTGCGTTACAAATTTTACTGATTATTTTTAATGTTTGTTTTAGGAGTTATGTGTGTAACACAAACTTTAGGATATCAGAAGTATAAGAAAGGGAAAATAAATGTAAATTTATATTAAATAATTACGAAATGAAATAAACATGTCGGTAAAAAAAATTAAATGTATTCTTGATTAACAGGCGCACATTTTGATATATGCTGTTACATTATTTTATTTTATATTGTTCAATCACAATCATTATTGTACGTTACATAAAAATTCTTAATACATATTTACAATCTTCGACGTTTAGTGGCCGAGGCAGGAGTTATCGGCAAAGGACTTTGTGACTTTCTGGTAATTGGAGTCCCAGGTTCTTCTGGTTTAGTCGATCCTCTTGTTGGTCTTTTGTTAGTCCTTTTCAGAGCTTCATCCGTTCTGCTAGGAGCCCTAGATTTTTCGTCTTCTTTCACGTGCATGGAACTTCGACTCTTCATTGGTTTGGGTTTCTCGACAATTTCTTTCTTCACTTCTTTTTTCAGTATGATGCTAAGTTTCGCTTCCTTGCCGTCTTTGCTGTCCCGACGCTGGTTGTCCTTTTTTCCCATTGCTTTTTCTTCTTTCTTGACTTCTTTTGTATTAGGTGTTTTAGTTGTATCTTTATTCTCGTTTCTTTTTGTTGTAGCGGACTTACCGTTCTTTTCTTCAGCAGATTTTTCTTCTTTCTTAACTTTCATTGTACCGAATTCTAGCTCTGGAAGATAAAATTCCCGCTCGTCATTTGGAAATGGTAGGGGTTCGATCTCATCTAATGATTTCAGGTTAAATAATGTTTGAAAATGACTCCATACTTTTTCTGAAGTAATGTCTACATCATTATTTTGCAATTTCTCCACAATACACGCCATTTCAAAAAATCTGTTAACACCTACAAAATTCGATTTGAAATGACTATTTTACAAAATATGTAGTTGTTTTTGTATTTACATACCTACTGGTTTATAGCCCATCAGAGCATTAAAAATCTTATTTTCAATATTAGCAGTCCATTCAGAGTCATCCATTTTGCTTAAGAATAAATTCTTATTCTACTGTTAATGTTATTGTTAGTTTTATCTTACAAAACTAGGTTAGAATTTGAAAACAATAGAAACACCTATCCCATACAATATTCCATGTTACAAATGATGATGAAAGTTGTTCTGCTAACTGAACTATAATTATTTTTATTATTAGGCAATCAAAATACTGAATTTTGTATAAACAATAATGTTTAAAATTCTAATAATTTCAGTAACGCCAGTAGCGCCACTTTTTTGCCATTGATTTTCGCGTTGGTCACATTGTAGATATCTGTAATCGTGTAAGTACGTGCTGCCATCGTCTGACATTCTCTTTTTTGTAAATATTCTTTTTGTCGTTATTTACATATTTATAAATAATACTATATTTATTTTTAATTTATTTATATTTTAAATAGTAATTTACATGTCTCTAATTTGTACTGTGGTGAATAAAAGACACATTTCCGATCAACAGGTAGCATAAAGGTAAGATTTATTTCTTTTCTAATGTGACATTTTATTACGCATTGTTACGGTTTTGCATATGTTACCTGTTGTAAATAATTTTTATTGTTTACATATTGACGTAATAGAATTGCAAAACAAAATGTTTTGATTCTGAAAATCGCATATATCGATTTAATAAAAATGAATGTCGATGCCGGTACATAGATATGTAACTACGTATGTTCATTTTAATTGAGACAAGGAGAACTAGGTCCTGGTTATTTTACTCTCACCGCTTACTTTTGTCGATTTTTTGCCTCTTGAGATTAACCATGCAGTATTTAGCGCAATGCAAGTGCAGTGAACAACTTTTGTTTCAAAATGAACAAATGAATGAATGCAATGCCGATGTTCGTTTGTCATCATCCGTCCGTTCAGTTGTTTCGTTATTATTTTGTTCCTGTGAACAGTTGCGTGTCCGTGATTCTATACCAAAACATGCAGGGACTGATTAACATTTTTTTATCATTTCAAGATAATTACACCTTTACAACTTTTGTTCCTTCGGGCTTTGCTTACGGAAATTTATCACTACCAAACACGCAGATACTAGCCTAATAATGAAAAATAAAAAATAGAAATACACATTAGCTGATTCTGACACTGATACCTGAACATTATAAATTGACTAATGTTTTCCAACTTAAAAAATGTATTTAGTTTATCAGGTAGTTAAACAATTTTATCCACTAATTAGGAATTTTATTTTTGAAACTTTAAAATTATTTATTGGGAAATTTAGGGAAATTCCCGTAATATATTATAATTTAAAAACTAATTATTTCGTCTACGAATTCAACAGAAATAAAACTGGATTTATGTGCAAAAGCAATTCCAGTTAAAATCGAAGAAATCTTTTTCAAATAAAGTAACGGTAATTTAATAAATAGCTCTTCTAAAATTAAGAAAATTTCTTGCAATCCCGGCCTGAAATCCGAAAACAGTTATATTCCGTTGAGTCGTCAGCCCATGCGCCTTCGCCCGTGGTACACGCGTGCGTGCAGAGACAGACATACAGGTGAGAACAGTCGTCCATGCCGATACTGGACTTGGGGAACGAGTTCAGAGCCTTGCTAGTTCATGGTGGACCACTAGACGCAACTCTTTCACGGGCTGCCAGCCAAGCTCCCTCTCGATAGTTCGTTTCACTGTCGCTAGGAGCGCACGAGGCTTAGAAAGATTTAGATGGGGTATTAGAATGTTAAAAGGAAGGCAAGGTACGGCGAAGAAGTCATGAAAAAGTTGAGCATTGCTTCCAGTTAGAAACTTTAAATCAATCTAAAAACTGGAATACTGGATTAATGTATTCTAAATGGTTTGAAGTAGTAAGATATGCTTAAGATTTAATGATTCTGAACTGTAGGTTCTTACAATGAAGATAAATAAATAAAGTGGTGCGTATGACTATCTTCGTACAGTACATAGTTCATAATAATCATAGTCAACAATTTAACTGTAATTTTTTCCAGGAAAACGCTGTGTGTGTTAATTAAATGTACGCAAGAGTTGTTGATGCTTTTCTTGGATTTTTGAATCCATAAAGAAGCCTGAACTATAATAGATATTTATGTAACAAGTTCATAATTTAGGGTTTTATGGACGAGACAGTTTAGGAGAAGAGCGATGCACATAATGGGGCGAGTCAATAAAACCCTATTATGTACGTGTTACATACAATATTTTATGTTCGACTGCATTGCAGATTATTTTTCTTAGCTTAAAATGACAACTATTGTATTTAACACATGAGGTTGACATGAAAAATTCGATAATTTAAAAGTGTGCTTTTTATGTTGTTTGATTTCCAAGTTGTTTATTATTTTTACTTTATCGGACTAGTCGTCAAAGAACCACTTTATGGACTCTAAACAATATCATATACAAATGATTATAATACAGTCGAATATAATAGTATATTCTAAAACAAGTAATGTAATGGCACATATTCCACGCGAGCAAAAAGTTTGTAGTCCGAGCCGAAGACGAGGGCTACGGTTTGCGAGTTTGTAGACTATACTTTCTATAACAAGATTTTGGAAATGATACAAAAAATACAAATATAAAACTGTTGAAAACGTCAAATTCAAATAAATCAATTTAAAACAAACAGATGTAACCATAGTAACTGAATCAAGATACTTCATATATCGCGCTAATATGCTGCTCTGATTCGTCGAAATTATTCCATACGCGGCGTATGGAATGATAGTTGTTCCAATACAGTTTTTAGTTGTAGAATGTGTAGATTCCAAAACAGTGTTATAGGAAATATTTTTTGCACAACCGGGAGAGAAATTCGGTTTCCAAAATCGTGACAGAAACAGCCGTCTAGAGTGAAAGTGCTCAAATAATGGCATTTGTTGTTAAGAAGAACAAAATGAAACAAATCAAAGTTAACTATCTTAAATAATATTACATTACAATTCAAATAATTTTAAACCTAATATTCATTATAAATATTGGGATCGTGAAAAAATAGTATTGTAGCCCTCACCTACGGCTCGTGCTTCAATTTTACTCCGCGGGAAAAAATCATACACTTCTCTCCCTCAATGTATAACATAATAGGTTTGTTCCAAGTGGTCATTTCTGATAAGTTTGTGACATGTTTGTGACAAATTTCAGTGCGCATGCGAAAAATGTAAACAAGTTAAGTTTGAAACATAGACTGGAACGGCGAATGGAATGAAGCGCATGTGCATGCTCATATTTTGTTTTGACAGCTAACGTTAAATATAAATATAAATAAAGAAATTCATACATTTTTCGCCAAAAAAAAAAGAAATGTTTCAAAGTTAACTTGTTTACATTTTTCGCAGGCGCACTGAAATTTGTCACAAACATGTCACAAACTTGTCAGAAATGACCACTTGGAACAAACCTACTATTTTTTGTGATTCCATTCATATTTACAATGTACCTGTACAAAGATATTCAGTATATTTTAGTGATAGAATATTAAATTAAATGGGAAAGTCACTACCCATTGACAGTACTTTATACTTTACTTACGTTTATTTCATTATTATAATTACAATTAACTAATAGAATAAATAATACTAAAGTAAATACTTAACTATTTAGGGGTCTATTCTGTAACTTACCTGTTAATTTTTAACCGCGTGTTAAAAATTTTAACTAATAAAAATATATGTGGCAAATGAAATTTTCAATTCAGTGCCGTCTGTTATAGCTTATAGTTATTTACATAACAAGCAAGGTAAAACAGTTTTTACTATTGAATGGAGGAAATGTCCGGCGAGCCTGTCACCTCCTTGAAGCAGTAAAACAGTTACCTTGCGTGTATTGTACAACATTTTACTTGTTACTCATTTGTAAATCAAAGCAAAATTAGAACCAAGTCCTGTCAGTTGCACACAACTGTTCTGTCAAAAATTATTTTAAATGATTTCACATAAGCCTTGTAAACATTACTGTGGCAACGTGTATTGTTTACCTTGTTTAATAACTTTACTTGTTACTCACTTGTAAACACCATTTACCCAAGCCCTCTATTGCCTTTGAAAATGAATCTTTACAAGTTACTAATTGACAGGTGCATTGTAAATATTTTACTAGTAAACAAGGTAAACAATGCACGATGCCACAGTAATGCTTGCAAGGCTTATGCGAAATAATTTCAAATAATTTTTGACAGAACAATTATGTGTAACTGACTGGACTTGGTTATAATTTTTTAATTTTTATTTTGATTTACAAGTGAGTAACAAGTAAAATGTTGTACAATACACGCAAGGTAACAGCCTTTACTGCTTCAAGGAGGTGATAGGCTCGCCTGATCGGCTCGCCGGTCATTTACCTTGCTTGTAATGTAAATAACTATAATACAAGTGAGTAACAAGTAAACAGTATTTATCTAAGCCCTCTATTACCTTTGAAAATGAATCTTTACAAGTTACTAATTGACAGGTGCATTGTAAATATTTTACAAGTTAGTAAACAAGGTAAACAATGCACGTTGCCACAGTAATGTATACAAGGCTTATGAGAAATCATTTCAAATAATTTTTGACAGAACAGTTTTTTTGGTCATAATTTTTTATTTTGATTTACAAATGAGTAACAAGTAAAATGTTGTGCAATACACGTCAGGTAACTGTTTTTACTCCTTCAAGGAGGTGACAGGTGTAAATAACTATAACAGGTGGTTAAAAATTAACAGGTAAGTTACAGAATAGACCCTTATATCGGTCCGGTAAATCTAAAGAGTTGTTTTAAACTTTTAACATTACCACACTGCACAAGATTCACGGCTAGTTTAATTTGTGGCATTTTATTCCTATTATTTCATCTTCGAGGGTTGTGAGAAGATTGAGCATGTGCAAATTTGCTCCATCAGACCTTTCATCATGTTTTTAAATTTAGTGATATCGTTGGATGAGGATGTGACATTGTTAACAGTTTCGTTTTCATCTTTTCTGGTATTATTTTTCTGTACAGCTTGAGCAAAAGATTTGCTAGCATGCAGTGTTTTGTTTTGAGTTTGGTTCCTTGATTTATTACTTGTCTCATGGTGTTTTGGTCAAAGTGGTGGGAATTTTCTTTTTATTGGGTCTTTGTAGATAGCGCAACCTTTGTAATTAGCAGGATGGTTCTCACTGCAGAGAACACACTTTACGTTTTTGTTTTATTTTTCTGTGTCCATTCGCATTTGGAAGTATGACGGTCTTCAGCATATTTGGCGCATCGTGCACTTCTGTGGCAGAAACTTTTTGTATGGCCATAATATTGGCATGTAGTGCATTGCGGTATCTTTTTTTTTTGGTCGGGGTGATTCGATTTTGATTTTTGTTCTCATTAAGAAATCTAGCATGTTGTATATCTCTTTGTTGTTTCAGTAATAATATAACAAGAGAGTGAGAATAAATTGAAAATAATTTGACAGATCTTTCGAAAACTTGTTGCCAGGCAATAGCCACGAAAGCCCGCCAAATGGCGACAAGTTTGAGAAAGATACTGGAGAATTATTTTCTAATTTTTCGAACTCTCGAGTTATATTTAATTAGATTATTTTTTGATTTCATCATCAGGCACGTCACTAAATCTATCTTTTTTGCTCATTTTTACTTGTGTTGATGATTACCTATCTGACATCTGACATCTATCAACAAAAAGCTACAGAGAAAATTGCCGGGAATAATCACAAGAGCATTATTCTCAGTATAATAATGCCAGGATTAGTTAAAACGCAGACACGTGACATACAATAAAGCATTTCATTGGTTTAAAGAAACGTCAAAAAATAATCACTGACATATAGTAATTCTGGAACGCGCACTTGTGGTGTTTTATGAAAGAGAAAAACGAGCCTGAGACAAATATACATCGTGGGTTATCCGTCTTTGTCTAACACTTATTTATAGAGCGGTTGTTATGCGTTTGCTGAGCGGTTACTATGTGAAAACATGTTGCACAATTTTATTCAAAAGTGATAAATAATATTTAACAATGTATTGTTCAATTATTTGAATATTTCTTTAAATTCACATACATAAGTTAAACTCATTTTTACCTCCCGCCACATCTTGTAAGGGAGGTATAGGAATCATGCTAAAAATTGGGTAGTGAGTTTTCAGTGAATGAGTACGTTTGAGGGTCCCTGGAATACGATTTTAATAGTTTCGAGATGATGTCTGCGTGTGTGTGTCTGTCTGTCAGTCTGTGTGGATCTCTGGAGTTACGGTTTCTCAAAATCTACTAAACTGAAAATTTTGATATTATGTATATATCAATTGTATCCTCTTAGGAAGAATTGATTAGTTTTTAGTGATAATCCAATAACCGGAAGTGGTAGTTTACTTGAAGCACTATCAAGTTATTTTAAAATATCTCAGTAAATTATGGTTTAATGAAAATTTCGTTATTAGAATAATGTTTCAAATATTATTTTCTACAATTATTGTTTGAAACATTTTCCTCTTACTGTCACCATTTACGAATTATAACACGTTAAAGAGAAATTATATTTTTGCTGACTTTTTTTTTGAAAAAACAAAACAACGGCTGAAAAATGTAATTTTTGACATGTGTCATAATTTTTTCGAGGGATGAGTGTTTCTTGATAGTTGTGGTCCGTGTTCCTACATTGTTTGATAAAAATCTACGGCGGGAGGTATTGTGGTGCCCACAGGAAAATTTTATATTGCATCGTTGCTTTATAAAATCGCTACTAACAATTAAACACGTTGCACTCAAATAACAATATCACGGAAACTAAATGAGATATCAACAATAGAAGAACATATGGTTACAGAGGAGGTTATGCGCAACGCAGTTCTGCCAACCGCATATCACTAAATATCTCTAAACATTTTTCTTTTGTTATTCGCAAAATCATCTATTTTTATAAATCAAGACAGTTATTTGAATCTAGCAAGTAACACCTCTTAAAATCAGTAGAATCAGTTCCGGGTCCAAATCCACCTGTTACTTCACAATCTTGCCAGCACCTCGCCCGTCACCCTGGGCACCACCCGGTCTCGAGGAAGGCGTATCCGGAACTATCTCCACATACTCTCTCCTCCTTCTGCCTGTGTCTGTTTCTGTCCGACCCGTGGAGCGTGTGTTCCGCACACCTGTTGCTCGGGTGTGCAGTAGAACGGTTCAACGTACCCGGACTGGCGGTCATTGCTTGCCGGAGCCGTAGAGTGTAGAGTGAGCCACGGAGCTGAGTGCAAAGCTATGTGGTGGAAGGTAGAGTGGTTACGTAAACCTCATGCTACATGCTGCAGAGCACCGAGAAGAAAAGCAGAAAAAACGCCGGCCCGCGACGAAATTACGCAGGGGCGGATTGGGATAACTTTTTTATTTCAATGGTGGACGTCACTCATGTATTTCTTTATATTTATCCAGCGGTTTTTACATTGTGCACATTGGCAATAGACATGAGGATATCATGATCAAATACCAAAACTGTAAAATTGCAGATAATTAAAGATCCTTTAGAACTATTTTAAATAATCAGATGTGCGCAACACATAACTTCTCAGTTCTCGTGAATTTTAATTTCTAAACGGTACAAAATATAGAAAAAGGATTCAAATAAAAATTGTACTTAATGTATTCTACATCTTTTTGAATTGAATTGAATATATTTATTTATTTAGCTTCATGCTAGTTACAACAATATAACAATATTTTTAATTACAATGACATTTAAGAGTAAAGTCACTAAAAATTGATAGCAATATATAAGAGAAAGTAAAAAGATAATAAAATATAAATATTAGATCCAAAAATAAAAGTATAATACAAGCTGGAACAAACTATAGGTTACTTAACAGAGATATTTTCAATTTAGTTTTCAACACTTTTAAGTTTGCGCTATTATTAACATCTGAGTTTAAGCTATTGAAACTTACAACACATTCATAGAATATAGATTTACTTTCAAATTATAATAAAATTTACTTTAACTCATTTATTTAATGAGATATATCCAAGAATCCTGATAGATCTTCAGTGAACTGCTACTTCCGGATGAATGGTTTTCAAAATCTGATCTGAACTTTGGCAACTAGAAATGCTGGATAAGATAGAATATTTTTTGAAGTTGTGGGTATTTTTAATGATTAATAATTCTATTTTCTATGTTTGAAGAAAAAAAAAAACGTGTTATTCGGAGTATGTGGCTTTGGGTGCTTCGCATGTAATTGTCCGACTCGCCTCGCTCGTCTTTCAAACTTATATGCTCAGCACACAAAGTATCACATTTACTCCTAATAACACAATATACTAATTTGGGAAAGGTTGCCATATGTATGTAAGAGAAGTTACAAACTTGAAGTGTTGATTAAACGATTAGTTACATCAACGCAATTTTACACAATCCTGCTTGGAATAAACATCAATATTTCATAAAAAAATTTTAAAAATTTGTTTAATTTCAATGGGGTCTTTTACCATTTTTAAAATTTTTTTTATGAAACTATATTTAAATTGAAGACTATCTACACTTTAAAAATTTTTTAATTGATAATCATTAAGCCACAATGATTTTTTTTAAATGTTGGGACGTCATAGTAGAGGTGTTGCTGGATCTAAAACAGTGCAGATTGTAAATAATTGTAGTCATATATTTTTTTACTTATTTTATAATTATTATTACAATAAAATAGAACATTTATGTGACAAAAATCATTTAAATCTCTAACGTTTGAGATCCACCAATACCTCTATAATGACCTCACAGCATTTTAAAAAATCATTGTGGATTAATGAATAACAATTAAGACTTTTTAAAGTGTAGATTGTTTTCAATTTAGATAAAGATTCATAAAAAAAAATGGTGAACGACCCCATTGCACATTTACAAGTTTGATGACTTCGTGTAGCTTTACAAAGGGCCGTACAAATTTTTTCATTAGAATTGTCGACTCAGAATTAATCAAAGAATCGTTTAACTTAAAGCGTATCACTAATTTCCCAAACACTCTGTTTATATACGAAAGGTAATAATAATGTTTATATTTAGGTTAGAAACCTGATAGGCCTTCAAGTAAACTACCATTTCCGGTTGATGAATTGCTCCCATAATGTAATCAGCTTGTAACACAAACATGTTAAATCTAAATATGATAATTGACATTGATATCTTAATTAAATTTTGAATTATCGTGTACAAAATCGCCCCATACACAGACGTCATAATGTAGGAATAAGATTGGTAAAACAATGGAATCATATGTACTTTGGTATTTTACAGAAAAGGCAAACTTTAACTGTTTCTAGGGAATTCTGAAATACCATGTTTTTGACGTTTAAGGAAAAAATAACATGTATTGAGAGCAATTATTGTCGACAATGTTTATTTCGTTTTTCACACGATCGAGATAAAAACAAAATAAAAATTTACAAATGTTTCAAAATTATTTTGACGTATATAGTTGTTAAGATTATTTTTAAGTTATTTAAAAACGTTTCAAAGGTTAAAATATTGATTTTACCTCCTATATTGTGACGGGTCATAATTTTGATACTGGGTTTTCAACAGATTCTATTCTAATGTCCTTAGAACACGACGTCACTAGTTATGTGCACGATAACTCAAAATCCAATAACAATATCAGTTTCAAATTTCATATTTCGAATTTAGATGTTCAAGTTACAATCTGTTCAGATTTTGGTAGCAATCCATAAATCGGAAGTTGTAATTTACTTGAAGGCCTATCAGGTTTTTTTACCTCCTGCACATTATGTGAATAGAATTTCACGATGTCTATCTGTGTGTATGGCTGAGAGATATGAGTTTTTGTCCATGATAACTCAAAATTTAATGAAGATATTTACATGAAATTTCGTATTTAGAGTTTGAATGATTCAGTTACAAGCTGATAGATCTAAGCATCGAAAGTGGTAGTCTACTAGAAGAACTATCAAGTTTTTTCGGCATATCTTGGTAAATAATTGAGTTAGATTAAATTATGCAATATTCAAAAAGATGTAGTATAGTATTGGCTGCAACTTTTAATTGAAACCTTTTTGTTTGTCGTGTACTTTTTAAAAGTTGCTTTAACGGAAGATTAGGTGGGCATATCTTTATAAAGAATTTTTTTTCGCGATCTCCTAGAAAATGAGCTGTTTCTGATCGCTTTTTAGACCGGAAATTTCTTCTTTACCGAGCTAGCTACGAAAATTGACTAAAGGGATCGGAAAGCAATGTTTCCATAGTGATCAGTTATTTATTTATATATTTTTCATTCATGTGTGAAATATTGCAATAAGGTGTAAGAATTATTATTTCTTTTTTTTCAGGATCGCGAAAAAATATTGTACCCAACATGACCTGAAAGTGTCTTCACTGGGCTCGCAAGCTTCCAAAGCTCGCCTACGGCTCGCTCTGGAACATACTTGCTCACCCAGTAAAGTATCATTTTCAGGTCTTGTTACGTAAATTACTAATTTAAGAAAATTTTTTTAAAGAGAAACAAAAGGTCTTTGAATTTTGCAGAAATATATAGCTTTTCCATTCAAAAAAATAAAGTTGCATATCATTGGAACTCCCGGTAGAAAAACTTATACTGCAGATAAGTGGGCATTTTAATGTAAAATAAACTTTGTCTGAAAAAATTTTCGATAATATTTATAATAATTGCATAAAATCAAAATCTAATGTGGCCAGCACATAACCTCTCGTCCAATACTATTAAACGATACAAAATAGTATTTGGTGATACTGAAACATACTTTCTTATTTATTTATTTTTGAGAAATTTAATTTTGTTTCGTATTTTTATTTAATTTATTGACATATATTTCATTAAGAAAAAAGCTTCGCACACAAAATAACATGTGTCACATTTCGTAAAATATTGAAAATTTTTAAGTGTTTCCATGGTGTACAACGTACAAGGAGTGCAAAATATATGAAATCTAATTCTTTTATATTTTATTATCTCTAAATTTAATGAAAATTCATAAAATTAGTGTAATCAAAACACATGTAAAATTAAATATTCTACAACTTTCAAAATAACAAATTCTTGAAAAAGGAAATTTAACCGTATTTTTCAAGAAAAACTGTTAAGAGCTTAAAGTAAACTGCTACTTCCGGTTGACCAATTTTATCCAAAATCTAAACAGCTCTTCATATAAATATAAGAAGCTAAAATACACAAAATTGTATTTTTTGGAATTATAGTATTTGAGTTATGCGAGACGAAAAAATTGCCACAGACTACACACACATACATACCATTGAATATATATATACTTCGTACGAAGTATGTACATACATACATACAGACATCATGGTGAAAATAGTAAAATCGTATTATAGGAACTCTGAAACGTGCTTATTCATTGAAAACTCACTACCCAATTTTTAGACCAAAAACAATACCTCTCTTACCTAGAGGTATGCGGGAGGTAAAAACTTCTTGTTTCAAGAAAATTTTAAGTTATGCTTTTGTATGCATTCTTTGAAGAAAACTTTGTCTTACAAAATAATTAGCTTTAATTGAAAGAGATATTAATTTTGAATATAAATTTTATTTATCTTCTTTTGTTGTTTTTAAAGAAAATAAATATATATTTAAATTTTGTTTTTAAAAATAATGAAAAAGAGGTTGTTTTAGCTTTAAACAAAACGGCGAGAGGTAAAAAATACAGACCGATGGACCAGCCTGTATATGAATAATTTTTTTCGCGACGCCGTCCGACATTGACACAATTACATATTTCTAAAGCGGTCGGAAATCATGTTTTTGTCGAACTAGTTTTATGGTTATACGTTGGCATCACTTCACTAATTTTAGCTAACTTCTGACGCTAGAAATGTCAAAGTGTTACATTGACTTAAAAATATTATGGCAATATATCTATAATTGAGTATTTGCAATACAAGAAAACATAATATTTATGGATTTTAAATATATTTGTAAGTAATTATAATTGAATTTGCAGTGTAAAATCCAAATAAAAATATGTAGATATTTTTGGTTATGATATTGGAAAATAAACATATTTGACATTCAAATATTGTGAAGTTAGCAACATAAAAAATTCCCTGTCATTAAAAAATAAGTAATAAATTAAATTTATTTATTAAATGTACATAAATGTTGGCGCGAAAAATCTTGTGTATCCCTCGGTTGGAAACTATTTTGCGAGTGCTCGTATTTGCAGGACTCGCCTACGGCTCGTCCTATCAAAGTAAACTCGCACTCTCAAAATAGCAGTTTCCAACCTTGTGATACAAATAACTATTCCAATTTCTCTTGCGTTTCCGGGTTACAATCCAGTTAATCCGGTCCTGCAGTTAATATCTCCGCTAGTCTGCCGCCAAATTTCAGCTGCCTTCGAGATAGTTTGATCCAGTGACGACACTTCACTTCAACTTCACTGGTCCAGTTTTTCTTGTTTTAACATTGCAACTCTTTTACAACGTTGAATTTTTTCGCCGGATTTTTTCTCTCGTCGAAAAGTGCTCCAATCAGATCGCCGGTTTATTTTAAACTACGTCTTGTGATTCTTTTTGCAGAGCGGGTATTTTTTGCACAAGAATCCATCCTGATGCTACGTTGTTTTTTCCGTTTTTTTGTTGTTTGTTGATGTTGTTTTGGTTGATGTTGATGCACAGTTCAGTTGATTCAACGGATTAAAATAGTTTTCTCACGTAGATCTATCCGTGCATAGAGTATCAAATCACTGGTGGAGGGTTTGTTTTTTATTTTGAGGACACTTGTTTGTGGTCAGTAAATTTTGTTATGTTGTAATTTTGCAGATATAATCTTTCGCCTTCAAAGTACAGATTGAAGTGATAAGAAAATTATTTTTACCTCCCGCCACATCTTGTAAGGGAGGTATAGAAATCATGCTTAAAATTCGGTAGTGAGTTTTCAGTGGATGCGCACGTTTCAGGGTCTCTAGAATACGATTTTAATAGTTTCGCGATGGTGTCTGTGTGTGTTTGTGTCTGTCTGTCTGTCTGTCTGTCTCTCTGTATGTCTGTCTGACTGTATGTCTGTCTGTCTGTCAGTCTGTGTGGATCTCTGGGGTTACGGTTTCTCAAAAACTACTAAACTGAAAATTTTGATATTTTGTATATATCAATTATATTTTTTTTGGAAGAGCTGATTAGTTTTTGGTGATAATCCAATAACCGGAAGTTGTAGTTTAATTGAAGCACTATCAAGTTATCTTGAAATATCTCAGTAAATTATGGTTTAATGACAATTCTTATTTTACAATAATATTTTAAATATTATTATCTACAATTATTGTTTGAAACATTTTTCTCTTAAGTAAATCTATTAACCTGTGCTTTTTGAAATAACAAAACAACGCTTAAAAATGTCTATTTTTGACATGTGTCATAAGTAATAAATTTTTGAAGAGATGAGCGTTTCTTGATAGTGGTTGTTCGTGTTCCTGCATCATTTGATAAGAAATCTATGGTGGGGTGGGAGGTATTGTGGTGTCCACAACAGATTTTTTAAAATACTCCAAAGAAAAACTAGAAAAATCTGAAACTATGAAATAATTTGAGTACATTTCATTTATTTTAGTTAAAAACAAATCAACGAATCCTTATTTCTTTTTATTTTAACTAAAAAAGTTCACATATAATTTTTATAGTGGGCGTAGAATTCAATGCTAGTTTTTATATTGTTGTACCTTTTCAACTATTCATTTTATAGAAAAAGTGTAAATACAAAAGTTGTTCAGAATTTCAAAAATCTGATGTGTCCAGCACATAACCACCCGCCCAATACTACTCTTAAACGGTACAAAATAGTATTTGATGATACAGAAACATACCTTCTTATTTGTTTATTTTCTATTTATATTTGAGAATTTTAATTTCATTTTGTATATTTATTTAATTTTTTTGACATATATTTCACTAATAAAACAGCTTCACAATCAAAATAAAATTTCGTAAAAAATTGAAACGTTTTTAAGTATTTCCATGGTGTATAAGGAATGCAATATTTATTGAATCTAATTTCTTTATATTTTATTATCTCCAAATATAATGGAAATTAATAAAATTAGTGTAATCAAAACATGTAAAATTTAATATTCTACAATTTTCAAAATAAATAAATTGCTGAAATAGAAAATTTAACCGTATTTTTCACGAAAAACTGTTAAAGGCTTCAAGTAAACTGTTACTTCCGGTTGTCCAATTTTATCCAAAATGTAATCAGCTCTTCATTTAAATATAAGAAGCAAAAATAACAAAATTGTATTTTTTGTTATTATAGTATTTGAGTTATACGAGACAAAAAAATTGCCACAAACTACACACATACACACACATACATACATACAGATATCATGGTGAAAATAGTAAAATCGTATTGTAGGAACTCTAAAACGTGCTTATTCATTGAAAACTCACTACCCAATTTTTTGACCAAAGACAATACTTCCCTTACCTAGAGGTAGACGGGAGGTAAAAAGCATCCATTTTGTTACCTAAATATTAGTATTTTACGATACATCAATCAAATTAAAATAAATTAATATTTATTAGAAAAATTGTAAAATTAAAAAAAAAACGAAAAATATTTTACATTTCATAAAACAGTTTTAGCCATGTATTATACTATATATCTCTTACTATCAAGAGATTTGTACAGAAAATAATAATAACATTGTAATCAATAAATATAAATCTATCAAATATTATTCGTTTTTGATTAATTTTCCATGGTCGTATTACTCACTCCAATCATTTATTAATGAAACATAAAAACATTGTCAGGATGAGTCACTTTTCGAACACCACGTATTAAGTTAACTATACGTTATGGTTATGTATTCTTTGTAGTTTATTTTTTTCGTGAACCATTTTATGTAATAATTATTAATTTTTCGGTATTTCCTATTTAAATTCTAAGAAATTTTCGGACATTAATTCATGTCAATAATAATGACTAGTAATTAGCCTTTTCCTCATTATGGGAGAGGCAGTTTTGCAATATTAAATATATCATCACGCCATTTATATATTTTGGGCGAGGCACTCTGCTTTCACAGATCTTGGGAAGTGATATATTTTTGTGGTCAAGTTACGACTTTAAAGAATATTAATTGATAGACAAGCACAGAAGCAAAGTTACAATGGCAATAATTGCTATTTTAAAACGTTAATTTTTTCCTGCACAACCAAACTTAAATAAATTATAAACTGTATAATAAAACCTAGTGTCTATTTTTTACCTCCCGCTTACCTCTAGGTAAAGGAGATATTGTTTTTGGTCAAAAAATTAGGTACACTCATCAAAATAACTTCTTGTTTCAAGAAAATTTTCAGTTTTCCTTTTGTATGCATTCGTTGAAGAAAATTTTATTTCTTATAAAATGATTAGGTTCAATTCAAAATAATATTAATTTTGTGTGTGGAATTTTTTCGTCTCGTATAACTCAAATTCTATAATACCAAAAAATACAATTTTGTGAATTTTTGCTTGCTATATTTACATTTTGGATAAAATTGGTCAACCGGAAGTAGCAGTTTACTTGAAGCCCTTAACAGTTTTTCGTGAAAAACACGGTTAAATTTCCATTTCAACCATTTATGTTAGTTTGAATATTTAATTTTACATATGTTAAAATTTTCATTTGACGATAGTTCATTCCTTATGAATTTAAAACAAAAGTGTAAATACAAAAAAAAGAAACAAACTGGATCAAATGAGCCTAAATTTATTGATGTAGTACCTACATTTTTGTCCTGAAAGAGTCATAAAATATATAAATAAAATTTATAATTTTTAACTATTTACAGAGTGCTATTTAAAACAAATCATATAATTCAAACAGACATAATTGTTTACGATCTTTCTACATTGCACTAAATAAATCTATAACTGATTTAACGAATTTCCCGCAAAATACTATTTAATTCATTTTTTTGTGTTGGTCCAAGTATCTATGATACCTGATACATAATATTATAATTATTTAAAACTTTAGGACAAATACAAATAACATCTGTCAAACTCAAACAATAAAATTGTTTGAATTTTATGTTTTGTTTATTTTAGCACTCTGCACTGATAAATATGTTTTCTTGGAATAAATACATAGATTCCTCTTAAATGAAGAGAAAAATTTATTTGAATAGTGCTAATCTGATTTCGTTTTCATTGAAAACTTTTGTAGGTTTAATAAATATTCTTGTATGAAAATTAATTTAGTTTTGAAGGAACATATCAAAGTATTCAACTCATTATGGGGCCGAAGTAGTTTGAATAGGAGACGTTTTAATTCAAAATGATATCGTTTTAAATAAAAACGTTTTGTTAAAAATTAAAACGATTTCTTTTTCATTATTTTTAAAAACAAATTTAAAATATATTAATTTTCTTTCAATACAGAAAAAAGAAGATAAATAAAATTTATTTGAAATCGGTACTAAAGTGCTCAAAAATCTTCATTAAAAGCTCAGAAATCGTCACTAACGTAACCCATTATACGACGATTTTGAGCAACGCATTGTTGGCAACAGTAAAATAATTATTGTACAAGTACAGATATATGACGTATTGCAGTAAATTTATACGTAAAATGAAACAAATGTGCAAGAAGAATTAACTAATTAATTCGTATGAAAAAAATTAAAGACAAAACACATAATTTTGAGTGTTATTTACGATAACTTCTATGATCGAGGTTGGCAACACTGAGTGTCAGTTCCAATTGACAACTGACATAAATTTGTATAATTATTTTTTTTTTACAGTTTTCTTCTAATTTTAGATTTCAAATAAAATTTAATATGTACTTCGGTACTGAAGTTCCCTTTTTTTCACTCACATGGTTTATTTTCTTCGGCCCTACGGGCCTCGGCAAATAAATTCCATATTCGTAATAAAAAGTTAAACTTCAGTGCCTTGATAAATAAATAACTATTTTGCAATACCTGTACTGTAAGTTACCCATTAATAACAAAATTTAAACACAGTAAGTGGAACTTTTATTGCACAATTGGTTTCCATGGTTACATCATTTACTTACCGTTCACGGTGGATGGTAAGTGAAACTTACCGTTCATGGTGGACGGTAAGTAAATATATATCATTCAAATTTTATTTCTAACCTCAATCTGACAGCTGTTAATTTTGATACCTATTTTTTCTTTTCTTATATTTACGCAGGTATTGCAAAAAATATCTTACTAACCTCGAACTGTAAGTGTTTTATTAGGTCTCGAATGTTTAGGAAATCTCGACCCTACGGGTCTCGACATCCCAAACTACATTCTCGACCTAAAAACTATCACTTACAGTTCACGGTACGTAATATACTAATTATATTCAAAATTAATACTTTTTTGAATAAAACCTAATCATTTTGTAAGAAATAAAACTTTCTTCAACGAATGCATACAAAAAGAAAATGGAAAATTTTCTTATAACAAGAAGTTATTTTTATGAGTGTGTAAATAGCTAAAAATTATAAATTTTATTTTACTTCAATCTCATTAGGTTCAATTTTTGTTTTGAACATATTTTATATTTACACTTTCGTTGTAAAATTCATAGGGAACGAACTAATGCCTAATAAAATTTTTAATATTGTATTTCATATGTCTTATAAAAAAGTAAACACTCCGTATATCATTTTTCTATTTTTGGTGTGGCACTCTATACAGGGCCGACCTCGGTGTGATATGTTTTTACACATGCATCAGTACCGTGAAAATACACCCCCCAAAGAAGTAATGGTGGTTTTGTCGATTGTCAATAATTGAAGAGCATATTTCCAAAAAATATGCTTCGTCATAGCATAAAAATGTTCTTCTTTGCTAACAGAGATTTCTCTGCTCGAGGACATAACGTAACTTACCGTAAGAAACGTTTACCGCAAGTGCGTATTGCGTATTTATTCCTCCACTTCTGTCAGATTCACGCGTTCATGGTCCGATGTTCAAGTGTTTTATCAACGGCTGCTGGGATTACCGTAATTAGCGAGGGCACTTTCTCTTGTTTCTTATGGCCTGACAAGTGACGACGACTGTTCAAACGACCACAGCCCTCTTGATGGTAGTTCCGGGAATGCAGAATATCTGAAGAAACGCTAATGACGTCGTTAATTTTTGGAGTGGATGATCGGTTTTTGAGAACAGATTTATGATGTTTAAATTGACGATTTACGAAGAATGTTAAGCTAAGGTAATTTTAATTATACCTAGCCACCTGTAATTTAAAAATATGCAAATTTATTTAAATGCAATGTGTTTTGTTATTCTACAAAAAGTATTTAAAATAGTATAAATATATTCAAGAATATTTAGACAACTTTTGAAGACCTAATAGGCTGGTACCACGGGCTCTTTTTTGGGTGCTTTAAGACTCGGTTTTAGCGATGTACTATACTGTAACAAAATTGATAGATAATATATTTCTCTGTAACTTCTATTCAAAGCATTTTTTTATAAAATAATTTTTTGTGCAACAGGACGCAATTAGGGGTGTGCCAAATATCGATATATCGATAAGTATCGATATTTTTTTAAATTATCGAATAAATTTAATAAATTTTATTTTATCGATATATCGATAATCGATATTTATCGATAAATATCGATACTTATCGAATAATATCGATACTTATCGAATAATATCGATAAATATCGATAATTATCGATAAATATCGATAAATATCGATAATTATCGATTATCATCGATAAGTATCGATAAATATCGATAAATATCGATAAATATCGATAAGTATCGATAAATATCGATAAATATCGATAATTATCGATAAATATCGATAAGTATCGATAAATATCGATAAATATCGATAATTATCGATAATTATCGATAAGTATCGATAAATATCGATAAATATCGATAAATATCGATAAATATCGATAAGTATCGATAAATATCGATAAGTATCGAAAAATAAAGATAAATATCGATATGTATTAGTAAATATTGATACATATCGATAAATATTGATAGATGTGGATAAATATCGAGAATTACCGATAAATATCGATATGAAAATTTATATATCGAAAATAATTATAATTCTGTATCGATTCTACGAAAAAAGTATAAGTATCGATAATTATCGATAAATATCGAAAAATAAAGATAAATATCGATATGTATTAGTAAATATTGATACATATCGATAAATATTGATAGATGTGGATAAATATCGAGAATTACCGATAAATATCGATATGAAAATTTATATATCGAAAATAATTATAATTCTGTATCGATTCTACGAAAAAAGTATAAGTATCGATAATTTGATAAATAACTTAAAAAATAACAATATTTTGAGTAGTTGATAACAAATTATCAAATAAATCCCAACATGGTCAAATATGAACAAGCAAATATCGCGCTTATTTATAGATTTAGCAATTTCTGCCATATAACATGATTTATACTTTTGAAACATGTAAATGGTAGCGGATTAGTGAATATAAATTTGTAATATAAAATAAATAAATAAAATAAATATATCATTACGCCATTTACCCATTATGGGTGTGGCACTCTGCTTACGCAGATCTTGGTAGGTTATATATTTTTGCGTATGAAATGCGGTTACCAGCCGTCAAGTCATAGCCCCCAAAGCTGTTAGTGGAGGGGAACCACAGGGGTAAATTTAAATTGGCAACTGTCAGCTATAATATCGTATTCGATTACTAATAACAGATTTGAAATAAAAGATATTATAATTTTTAATATGTACAAAGCAGGTACGTAAATTTTGCTGTGTAGGTTTTCTTTTTTCTATAATTTAATTAATGATTATTCCAATGATGTTTTATCTTTTTGTAACATTGCCAGTATCTTTCTGCTCCTGTCGCCCATGGTTATTATTGTTTGAACTTTGTTCAAATACAGTGAGCATCATTTCTTCAAATCTGGCTGACAAAATATCACTATTTACCGCATATCCACCGGTGGCTCACGACGGCAGACGGTTATATGTTAAAATTATTACTCATGACGCCCGGTGGGTTACGGTAAAAAAGCTCAAAAATAGGCAAAAATAAATCAAAATCCCTAAAAACAGTAATAATTATCTTTAAAAATGCATATGCATCAGTATTTATCGATAATTATCGATATTTATCGATAATTATCGATATTATTCGATAAGTATCGATATTTACCAATAATTATCGATATTTATCGATATTTATCGATATTTATCGATACATATCGATATTTATCGATAATTATCGATATTTATCGATAATTATTGATACTTATCGATATTTATCGATATTTATCGATAATTATCGATACTTATCGATATTTATCGATAATTATCGATAATTGTCGATACTTATCGATATTTATCGATAATTATCGATAAGTATCGATATTTATCGATACTTATCGATATTTATCGATAATTATCGATAAGTATCGATATTTATCGATACTTATCGATATTTATCGATATTTATCGATAATTATCGATATTTATCGATAATTATCGATATTTATCGATAATTATCGATACTTATCGATAGTTATCAAATATCATTCGATATATCGATAAATATCGATATATCGATATATCGAATATTATCGATACTTTTTCAATATCGAATATCGATATTAAATTTTTCATTTGGCACACCCCTAGACGCAATACAGAACTCGAAATCCAAAATGATCGTTTTTTACCCTATTTTGCGGCCGTTGTTAATGGTAACGGTAGGTTAAAAAACAATCATTTTGACACTTGAGAATTGGTATTATTTTTTCAAAACTAATTGTTTTGTTTATCAAATGTCAATTTCATAGCTACTTTCTATTTACAACAAAACTGTATAAATTTTGTAATTACATATTTTTTTACGGTTGCATAAAAATTAGTGTGTACACTTTGTCCGGAAAATCCTTAACTAAACTATTAGAACATTGTACAGCACTAAAACCTGAGCTAAAACACTACACATTAAACACCCAAAAACAAAGCTCTTTATTCCAGCCATAATAATTATTTTTGGAAATGAATTTTTACAGTAATTTACATTACTAGCAAGGTAAAACAGTTTTTACTGCTGAATGGAGGAAATGACCGGCGAGCCTGTCACCTTGAAGCAGTAAAAACAGTTACCTTGCGTGTATTGTACAACATTTTACTTGTTACTCATTTGTAAATCAAAATAAAATTATAACCAAGTGCTGTCAATTACACACAACTGTTCTGTCAAAAATTATTTTAAATGATTTCGCATAAGCCTTGTAAGCATTACTGTGGCAACATGCATTTTACTAACTTGTAAAAATTTTACAATGTTGCTGTCAATTAGTAACTTGTAAAGTTTAATTTTCAAAGGCAATAAAGGGCTTTGGTACACGAAGTAATAACATAGGAAGAGACAAAACTCAATGTATTAAAATCGAAGTGTTGACAGCAGCGCACCACTACTAGGTGGAAGAACTATAATGACAGGTAGCGATTTCATTGGTATTTTGTACATTTAAAGTTAAAAACATTCATTGAAATAAAAGTTTAAGAAGAGATATGTATATTTTATTTAACATATATTTTACATAATAGATATATATCTGTTATGTACATAAACAAAAAATAAATTGGACAATATGAATGAATGTTATTTGCTGCTCACATATGGGTGGTTCCGGGTGACGATTTTTTAAATAAGATGCCTACATGTGGAGGACGTAATAACTTCGCAGATTGATGTGCAGTTTAAAAAAATACGGTTTTGTTTGATTTTACATTAGTTTAATAGTTCCTGAAATCCATTACCTATATTATAAAATAATTAATATTTAGAATGTCTCAAAAACTTACTTTTATGTTTAATTCCAATATATTTGAAGGTTTCCACGGTTTTTAATTTTAAGTTGCTCATCAGCTTGTTTAATTTTATAGTTAATGTCAGTAACACACAGATTGTATTTTTTTAAGTGACAGATTGAAGTTTGAATTTGACAGTATAAACAAAATGCGTTTTTGATTACTACCTATTACTAGAGCTCTAGAAGAATGTAGGTATTCTCGTCCGCCATTTTGGGTCCAGATGTCATAAATAAAACAAGTTAGTGGAATCCAGTTACTTAAAAAAAAACATTTAAAATTTGAATCTGTCAAATTTGAAAACATATTTCTTGAAATTCTGTAAAATCCAACTACGCAAATCATACGGTAATATATTAGAAAGTATTCTGTACACTAACCTGTTAGATATGAAATATAATAATTAAGAGAATGATATATCACAATTATTAATCAATATCAACTTCAAATTTGACAGAAAAGAATTAAAGTAACTGGATTCCAATAATTTGTTTTATTTATGACACTTGGACCCAAAATGGCGGATGAGAATACTCATATATTCTAGTGCCTTACTATTACTAGATGTAAACATACAAAACAATGTAGTTTTAGTTATCCAGGCAGTTGTGGCGGCGCTGCTGCCAACCAACTGAAAATGAACATGAGTTTTACCCCCATGCTTTGGTTAATAGTGTTTACAAATGAGTAACAAGTAAAAACCATAACAATACCTTAGTAATTAATATAATTTTGCAATTTGAAATCAAGGGTGTGCAACTTAAGATCCTCAGTTCGAGTCCCGCAGTCGATAAAATATACCCCTGGTAACTGCACAATAAATTTACGGAGATTAACTAATCTTCTACACAAATTTTGTTATTTTCAAATTCATAAATTCTGTGAAACTGAGATTTGTCAAATATTAGTTGATATAACTTATATACAGGTTGTTTAGAAAAGTATTAATAAGCTTCAGGTAGATTGATTCTTTGATTAATTTTGAGTCGAAAATCATAAAGCCCTTGTCACACGGTCAGTGTTTCCACCGTTTGACAAAACTTTTGAATGACAAACACAGAAACGTGACGTCACGTCATACAGTTTGGTCAAATGCTCTAAATAGAAACGTTTCTTATTCTGTCATACATTTTGATTCGACTTTTGTAATTTTGACAGATCGAGTGACATTTGATAGTAGTAATGAATAAACTAAGTATTTTAATAAGACTTTATTTATACAAATATTAATAATTCTTCAATTATTCTGGATTGGAATATATATTAAATAAATAGGTTTCAAAAAATATTTTTATCTAACCTGGTTGGTAATGTTAAAATTTAATGTTATTGAAATGAGAAATGAAAAATAAATTAATTTTGTAGGATACAAAACAAATACTGGTGTTCTCATTGGCACCGCTAGGTATTATGAAAATAAAATCAACTTCATCAACAAACAACTGTCATTTCTATCATCACATGACCGACAGCGATGCCCTCTATGCATATAAGTTTCTGTTTGACAAACTTCACTCTAGTGAAAAGAATGACCGTCTGACACACCTTCTTTTCATCATGCATCAAACTGAATGATATGACGTCATCATACATAGTTTGACAAACAAAAATGAAGTAATGATTGACCATGTGACAAGGGCTTAAGGCAAAAAATTTGTACTACCCTTCGTAAAGCCACACGAAGCCAACAAACTTGTAAATGTGCGATTTGAATTAAACAAAATATTTGATTTCTTTATTAAATATCATTGCTGTTTACTTTAAAGGATTGTATAAAATAGAGTTGATGTAACGAATCATTTTATATCAATACTTTAAGTTTTTAACTCCTCTTTAGACGTATTTCTTAAATTTTATTACATACGGTATATGGCAACTTTTAACAAAAAAAGTTTTTGTATGAAAAATAAATGAAAAATAATTTTTCAAATTTTGTCATTTGACATTTTAACATTTATACTGATTTTCCTAACTACCTGATGATTTTTATAACAATTCTTTGATACGGCGATGTGAAATTTATATTTCTTTTAAGTAGCTTGTGCGGATTTACTACCGTACAATTATTTTGCTTTAGTGTTATCGACTTAAATTAGAAGAATCGTTCTATCTGAAGATTATCACCACTTTTCCGAACAATCTGTACTTACGTAGAATTAATATCATGCAAATATTTAGATTAGAATAATGCTATATTTATGCTATACCAGAATCAAAAATTATTTATATCATAATAGAAATTTACCTTTTCTAAATATACGATATATCACTGAAATATAGTAATACTGGAACGCGCACTGACATGCTGCGGTACATAATGAATACTTTAACCTAAAACTTTTGATATTGTTCAATCATTCCATTTCATGTAAAATTGTAGTGTGTATTTCACATTATAATCGTTAAAGTGTATATTAATACATCAGTTTGGCAATTCAAAACAATGCCATTATTTCTTCTCTCATTTGAATTTCAATTTTCCTATAAATAATGAATGCTACGACACAAAATTTTTGAACGTACTGTACGACAAGGATAGAGATACCTTTGGGTCGCTTTCTCTCTCGGCTCGCATTTACACCGCTAGTGCGCGTTCCAGTATTACTACATTTCAGTGCGTTATGTAAAATTACAACAAATGGCATTTATTTTGAATTATGTTCATTTTTTCCTACCAAAACTAAGTCACGTATACCTTATCTTCATTTTTAATGATAATTTTCTTGTAAACTATAAATAATTCGATAATTTAAAAAATAGTTATTTTTTTTTAGGATCATATACCGGATGTACAATTAAAATGTGGCATATAGGGGTTTCATTGCTATTTTTTTATATTGCTGTATCTTTTTACCTATTCACTCACCTTACAGCAAAAGTGTAAATACAAAAGTTATTCAGAATTTCAAAATACGTACAATAAGGTCTATCCTATAGAATATAATACAATATTGTAATTAAATCCAAATCTGTTTTATGATATGTCAAATATTTTTCGTTTTTGTTTAATTTTCCATTGCCGAGAAATATTAATATTCAGTTAAAAAATAAAATGGACTTTATTGCATGCATTTTTAAATTCTGAGCAACTTTCGTTATGGGCCCATAAACCAATTTAAAAAAAAAATTATGAAAACTTTATTAGATTCTATGTCAATCAGTGAAAATTCCATATATTACGTCACCGGTACTGCTCCAGTGGCACTAAAACAACGATTTTTCATGACAGCAAATATTATATATTTTATAATGTAAAAATAATATTTATATATTGTAAGTTTTAATTTACAACAATTAAACTTAATATAAATAAAGATATAATTCCTTTGGCAACTTTAGAGTATTTTACTTGATATTAATTATTCCGTAATTTTGATATAAATTTGCCATATTTGGTTTATGGTTTATGCGCCCATTTGGTACACTTCTGCTGCAAGGAAAATAAGCAAAAAGATACTGCAATACTAAAACCCATGTATGCTACATTTCATTTCTACATCCAGTATATACAAATCTAAGTTAAACCACATACAACATATTTATATAATAAGTCCAATGAACACACTAAACACTAAATTCAATTTATTTCAAATATAAAATCAGCTATGAAAATAGTTTTAAGTGAAATACGTTAGCAATAATAATTGAAATATAAAAATGTTATTTGAAATTTTATGGTATCTGCTCCAATTTTGAGTAAAACAAAATTATATGTTTAGTAATATAGTTGCTACGAGAACAAACAAATAAGTGAAGCATGTATTTTACTCAACAAACATATTTCATGTATGTTTATTAAACATTCAAACTCTTATTAATATGTATAAGACAGTCATGTGGTGACCATACCAGATTTTTTACATGACGTCAAACAATAATAATATTTTAAAAATTCCCCTGGCTTCTAGAATAATTGTAATACATTTAAAATGCGTCTACATAAAACGGTATTATTCCGCTAATTAATTATGCATTTCTGAATGAAAATACAGTTTTTAAACATACAATAAAACTTCCAGAATGATAATTCACAATAACAATTCTTCATTAAATCATCGAGTAACCTGTGGAACATGGAACAACGCTTCTAATTTAAATAAAACTGGCAATCTACATACAATAAAAAGCGGACAGGTGTCAGGGCTGAGGTCCCAATAGAATGCACACGAATACAGTAAAGCATACATAGGGCAACCGTAACCGGGTACCGTTTGCAGAGCTGTCGCTGTGTGAGCTCTTCTTTCAATTTAAAATAAACCAACGGTCGGATGGATGGCAGACCATGCGACCTTCTGAGGTATTCGTTCGGGCTGCTTCTAGGCTCTGCAGACACAAACACATATTTTAGCTTATTTAAATATGGATTTATATTTTTGATTTTGTGCTATCAATATATTTCTGCAGAAGTGATATACAGGCTGTTCATTTTAAGTGGTACACTATTGCTATTTCGAGAACTATAAGAGCTACGAGGTCGGTTAAATTAGAAAACAATTTCATTATAAGACAATTAAAATGAGCGAAACAATATTTTTTTTAGATCAGTGGTTCTCAAAATGCGGGGTGCAACTTTCTTATTTTAAAAGGCAACCTATTTTTTTCATTTGCTTATTCGATTCAGTATTTTTTTCTGAATTCAAGGATATCCACATGTAATAACCTAATAATACAAAATATTTTAGAAAAATACAAAATTAAAAATGCATCATTTCTATTTAAATTGCCGATACAAAGATTGCCATGGAAGAAAACAAATAAATCAAATGCAGAAATAAATTCATATTATATCTTGTTTATTAACTAATAATTATTCACAAATTTAAGAAAATTATTACAGTTTTTGCAATTATTTCTGCATTTGATTTATTTGTTTTCTTCCATGGCAAACTTTGTATAGGCATATTTTAATAAAAATGATACATTTTTAATTTTTCTCAACTATTTTGTATTATTTTGTCATTACATGTGAATATCGTTGAATTCAGAAAAAAATACTGAATCGAATAAAAGTAGGTTGCCTTTTAAAATAAGAAAGTTCCACCCCGGATTTTGAGAACCACTGGTCTAAAAAAATTTTGTTTCGCTCAATTTAATTGTCTTATAATATAGAAATTGTTTGCTAATTTAACCGACCTCGTAGCTCTTATAGTTCTCGAAATAGAAATAGTGTACCACTTAAAATGAACACCCTGTATTATATATATCTTAGAATACTGTAAATTTCGTTTTGAACACAGGTTTTCTAAGAAATTTGTATTTTATTTACTTAATTTTGTAAAAATAGTTATCCTGTAATGGGAGCATAAACCATAAACGAAATATTCCACATTTATATCAAAATTGTGTAATACTTACGGAATAATTAGTAGTAAAGTATGTTTTTTCTTTTAAATATTTTGTAGTAAAGCGATATAATGAATTGAACATATTTTGACGCCACGGGTACTCGCTTTGATTCTATTGGACAGAAATATGAAATGTGCAAGTCGCTCGTCTGCCGTTGCGCCCAATGCCTATTGTGAGCTAAAATAGAACTACGAAATGTCATTTCATTTATTTTGTTTGTTGGTATTTAAGATTATATTAGTTGGGCTTCTATTACTTGTTCCATAATTTCTCTGTTTTATTGTGCTGTGTTGAAAATCTATTCAATAAAATTATGTGTTGAGGTTAGGTTACATCACTACTAGCGCCACTGTCCTCAAACTTTCGTATGATGTTTACTCGAATATAAGTAATATACTTTAAAGTTGCAAAAGGAATTTTATCTTTATTTATATTAAGTTCAAATGTTGTAAATTAAGACTTATAATATGTAAATATTATTTTTACCATAAAAAATATATAATATCTACTATCATGAAAAATCGTTGTTTTAGTGCCACTGGAGTAATACCAGTGACGTCACACTAACTTTGAAAAATAATATCTCGGGTAATATATGAAATTTTCACATTGGGTTTTCACTAACCGTCATATATTCTAATAAAGTTTCATAAAAAAAAAATAATTGGTTTATGGAGCCATTGGCAATTTAGTATCCTGTTAAAATGATTCATAAATATTATCAAATATAATATATCATGCTACATAACCATTTTGGGTGTGGTACACAACCTTCACAAATTTCGATAAGTGTTATATTGAAATGCGATTATCAGCCGTCAACTTCCATCCCCCAATGAAGTTAGAGAAAGGAGTAAAATGACAACTATTATTTATTTTATTGTGTTTAAATCTCTGAATTCTTTTATGTTTGTTGCTCTTCTTCTTACTTTCAGACAAGTAGTGTACATTTTTATCTTCCGTACATATACCGAGTGTAAAATTGAAATATGACGTATAGGGATTTCAGTGCTACTTTTTTAAAACCTGTAAATTATTTACCTATTCATTTCACAGCAAAAGTGTAAATGCAATAGTTGTTCATATTTTATAAATTCGTTGAATAAGGACCATTTGGTTTCCTAAATGTTAGTATTCGCGATATATCAATCAAATTAAAATGTATATTTATTAGAGAAATTACCATACAGCCAGGAAAAATTAATCAAGAACAACAAATATTTGATATATTAGAAAACAAATTTAGATTTATTTATTACAGTATTTCGTAGAAAATTGTATTGCTATAATAGCAAATTTGAGAGTTTATTTCTTTTTGTTAAATAAATAAATAAATTTGAAACTGTTATGAAATGTCAAATATTTTTCGGTTTTATTAAATTTCCCATAGCCGTGTTACAGTTTTCTTAATAAATATTAACTTTAACTTAATTGACATCCTGAAATACTAAATTTTTAAATTTTGAACAACTTTTGTATTTATACTTTTGCTGTAAAGTGAGAAGGTAAAAAGGTACAGGAAAATAAAAAAAAATTGCATTGAAATTCCTATACACCTAGCATGTAAGGGATGCATTGTGATGGGTGAACATTTTCAATAGTGAGTTTTCAATGGATAATCATGATGTTTTGTCATCCTGAAATTTCATATTAAGAATTTAACAAGCAGATTCACAAAAAGGATTAGCGCTAATCCTATTTTTATTATTAGTCGTAACTTCAGTTTCCATTCTTAGAACATATTTATGTTAACTAAGGTTGTAGTTAAGATTGGTTAACATAAAATTTGACACATTTTGTTAATTTAATTAATTTAGAAATAAAGTTATAGAGGTTGAAAAAAATGGAATTAGCGTTAATTCCTTTTGTGAATCTGCCTGTAAATGTTTAAGGATCGGTTGCACTAACAAAACTTAAATTTTAAATTTGGATTAATTGAACAAAAGCAAATCAAATATTTCACAGCAATATCGAATATTCCATATGACATGTAACTCCGATTTACTTTTATTTATTTAAACCAAGTTTAAAATATAAGTTTTCTTGGTGCAACTGGCCATAAGTTACGATCTGATTAGATTTTGGTAACAATCCATTTCCCGAAAGTGGTAGTTTTTTTGGCAAGAAAATAATTGAGTTAGATTATTTTTTGACGTTTCTTTAAACCAATGAAATGTTTTATAGTATGTAACAAGTCTGCGTTTTAACCAATCCTGTCATTATTATACTGAGAATAATGCTCTTGTGATGATTCCCGGCAAAATTCTCTGTAGCTTTTTTGTTTTTTTTTTTTTTGACAAATATCAGATGTCAAATAGTTATCATCAACACAAGAAAAATGAACAAAAAAAGCTAGATTTAGAGACGTGCCTGATAATGAAATCAAAAAATAATCTAATTATATACCTATAACTCGAGAGTTCGATAAATTAGAAAATAAATCTCCAGTATCTTTCTCAAACTTGTCGCCATTTGGCAATAGCCACTCAAGCCCTACGGACATTCGTGGCTATTGCCTGGCAACAAGTTTTCGAAAGATCTGTCTAATTATTTTCAATTGATTCTCACTCTCTTGTTATTACTGAGTATTTTTTTTTATAATATGTAAGATGCAGTATAATACTATCTATAATTTTTATTTAATTTTTTTTCCATATTATGTACCGTATAAAAATAGAATTTGCGGCTAGTTATTTGTAGATTTTTTATAGGCATATCTCAGTAAATAATTGAATTACCTTAAAGTTTGTTGTATTCAAAAAGATAATTATAATAATATTAGTCAAACTGTTTATTTGAAACATTTTTTTTTATATTTCACCGATTAGAAGTAGTTAATACGGGAGGTCAGATTTTTTTAAATGTTTCTTCCATGGTGTTTTTTTTTTATGTTTTAGTTGGTCTCTCTCTTTTTTTCTTTATTGTTGCTTTTAAATTCTATATAATTATTCTTTCTCTTTCTTCAGGTGTTCTTATTAAGGGTCCTTATTTTGCTAATTGTTTCTTATTTATTGTGTTTTGTGTGTTTTATATTTGTAGATTGTTTATTCTCAGTTCAATCCTTATTTTATTTATCTTCTATTTGCTTTTCCTTTTTCCTAATTTCAATTCAACTTGTATTTTGTTTGATTCATAAATAAATAACCAGTAATTTAATGCCAAACAAACCGTTGTCTCACCGCAATTTTCTCTTTTCATTAAAATTTTTGCAAAATACTTTCTTGTAGGAAATCACAAACTTTTTCTGAATCTGTCGAAATGCTCTTATATGAAATAAATTACCTGCTGTAGCATAAATATGACACTGTCCACCTTTCCTACTTTCAAGATAATTTATTCAAATACTTTTCTCGATTTGGTGACGACATTATGTTGATTCAAACTTTAATAAACAAACTTTAAATCCATTGAACTCACCCAATCAACTCGCGCCATTATACCTATTTTATAGCGAGTATACTTCTCAATATTGGGATCTGACATGGGAGCGTGGCCTATCCAAGATGGCGTCAATTAGGGTGAAGATTCGAATGTGACATTAATACTGTTCGCGTATAAAATATAAAAAATCTGATGTGGCCAGCACATAACCTCCCGCCCAATACTACTCTTAAACGGTACAAAATAGTATTTGATGATACAGAAACATACCTTCTTATTTGTTTATTTTCTATTTGTATTTGAGAATTTTAATTTTCTTTGACATATATTTCACTAAGAAAACAGCTTCACAATCACAATGACATGTGGTCACATTTCGTAAAAATTGAAAATTTTTCCATGGTGTACTAGGAATGCAAGATCTATGAAATCTAATTTATATTTTATTATCTCTAAATCTAATGAAAATTAATAAAATTAGTGTAATCAAAACACATGTAAAATTAAATATTCTACAACTTTCAAAATAACTTAAATTGTTGAAAAAGGATATTTAACCGTGTTTTTCACGAAAAACTGTTAAGGGCTTCAAGTAAATTGCTACTTCTGGTTGGCCAATTTTATCCAAAATCTAATCAGCTCTTCATTTAAATAAAAGAAGTAATAATTCACAAAATTGTATTTTTTGGTATTATAGTATTTGAGTTATGCGAGACGAAAAAATTGCCACAGAACACACACACACACACATATATACACATACATATTTACATACATACATACATACATACAGACATCATCGCGAAAATAGTAAAATCGTATTGTAGGAACCCTAAAACGTGCTTATTCATTGAAAACTCACTACCCAATTTTTTGACCAAAAACAATACCTCCCTTACCTATAGGTAGGCGGGAGGTAAAATGAGTCTCACGATTTATAATATTAGCGAATGGGCTACAACAGATCCTGCAAACTAAATTTTAAAGAAGCTGAACGCATTTTATATACTTGATAATTCATTAAATGCGGGAAAAAATTAAATGAAAGTGACAGTGGCTGTGCGTGTAGTGGCTTTCTGTGTGTCAACGTTGAATTTACGAGGTGAACCCCATCAAATTAATAGGAAAATTGTAGAAAATGAACAAGTGATGAGTGTTGTTTGTTCATGCATGGCTGGTTTTGGGAGAAATATGCAAAATCTGAATTGCTACGTTGTTGTACTGTTATAGGTTAGTTGTACGTTTCTTGATCTAAATCAACTAAATAAACAAATAACTGAAAATGAAAAATATAAGGAACATTAACTTTGAATACAGATTTAATTTAATTTATGAACTTAGTTAAATACAAAGTGCAAATATTTCGAAGCAAATTTGTATTATAACCTAAAATTTTACTTAGATGTACATAACCGTCTGATACAAAATATTCTTAACATATTATTTATTGTAAACGCATTCATGTTGTTTACTTTTGTTAGTTTTTCCAAGGTTTTTTCGCACTCCAAATTGGTTTACTTTATAAATAAAACGTTTGTCCAGCTTTGGAAAATAATAGAATGTAACGTCCAGATTTTTACGGGACTGATTATTACACACTCTTACTGCACAGTACACTTTATTTTTCGATTTTTCTCGGTGTATAATTACAATTTCGGTCATTTTTTATCTCAAAAATCGTTATTCCCATTTGACGCAATTTATTTTGGTGTTCGTAAATATGACCACATTTCGAATTATCGACTCTTAGCAAATATTCAGGACATAGATGATCGCTTAGCGAAATTCTGTCTCTCTTATTCATAAGATTAGACTTACATGCAGTCCTTCTTACTTGCATGAAAAACTTACATATAAACACTATAATTACACTCTGCGAGAAAAAGATTTATATGTTGCATCCTTTTTCAAAAAATCTAAATCTAAATCGTCTTTTTCATATTTAGCTCCAACCTTGAACAATACTATTCCTCTTTATATGAAATCTCTATCTATAACTTCGTTTAAAAAACATATAAACGTTGTATCATAATCTTAATTAATTTAATTGTATACTATTGTTACATGATCCTTTTGCTGTTTATTTTGTTTTTGTGCTCAAAAATTGGCAATAATTTCTTTAATTTTGTTTAAAATATATTTATATTGTATGGTTAGGTGGAAGAACAGCCTTTAGGCTGAACCTCGCCATTGACTTAGAGTCAACAAAGATTTTTTTATTTATTTATTTATATTTCTAACGGAATCTTCACCCTACTTTGTGTTCGAAAATAATCCGCTAGATGGCATATCGCTACATGTCAAATCCGAATATCACCTACAGAGATCTGCGAAAGCAGAGTGCCATGCCAACAATAGATAAATTGCGTCATAATATATTTATATTTATAAATTGTGGTTTCTAATAAATGGAAACGAGGACGGCGTGATAAAATAGATATATTTAGTTTTAAAATGGTGTTATGTATGGTAATGAGTATAGATGAAACAAGCAGTCTTTTATTTTTCGTGGTATAGATGGCGCCAGAGTAAAATCGCCTCCATATTTAAAATTATAAAAGTCGTTACGGACAAAAGAGCATCCGCTATTAACGTGGTGCTTATCTGGCTCTCAGTTAGTCTCTCTGATCACCACTACCATGAAGTCCGCGTCGAGCACCCTGTATGTGTAACATGCCGTGCGTGTGTTGGTTGATTGTAATGGTGGACAGGATTATTTCGACTGTAATTAACTCAGGGCGGCATTAAGGAGGAGACGAGATGTAACGGGAATTGAGTGAATGCTGCTGGCTTATGGCTACCCACCTTTGTTGGGTTGTCGAGTTGTCTCAGTTTATACTTAATCTGAAGAAAGTACCTGTTCTTCTTAATGAGTATTTTACGAGATTTTGGCAACTGTCGGATTTGTACGAGTTTAATTATGAAGACGGTGAAAATATTGCAGTATATTTTTACTTTAAACTAATGACAGCTAGTTTGGTTGGCTAGAACTATAAACTGTGTTTTTGGGTGCACTGAGAAAATTGTTTAGAACTTTTCAAAGTTATAAAATGCATCAAATAAAATATGGATGTATTTTAAATTTAAATAATATTGGACACACAAACGTTTAATATGCAAGTAAGTACCTCCCATACATACAGGGTTACTACTTTTTCTGTAGAACACAGGAAATACCATGTTAAAATTTTCATTATACGGTAGATCGTTCCCTATGAATTTTAGAATAAAAGTGTATATGTAAAAAATGTTCTGCAACAAAATTGCACCAAATGAACCTAAATTTATTTATGTAATACATTTCAGTCATGAGATAGACGTAAAATAAAATGTATATTTTTAGTTGTTTCCCAAGTGCCATGGTAAACAAAATATACAAACAGTCGTATTGTTTGAGTTTGACAAATTGGATTTGGCAGAGTTTTAAAGGCAGATTCATCAAAAGAATTAGCGCTAATCCTATTTTTATTATTAGTCGTAACTTCAGTTACCATCCTCAAAACATATTTATGTTAACTAAGGTTGTAGTTACGATAGCTTAAAATAAAATTTGACACATTTTGTTAATTTAATTAATTTAGAAATAAAGTTACAGAGGTTGAAAAAAATGGAATTAGCGTTAATTCTTTTCATGAATCTGCCAGTTAATGATTATTATCTTGTTTAAATTATTTGTCAGTAAGCATGGACACATTTACCATTTAGAAATAATTTTAACAAGTCAATATTCATTAAAACTATGCTAGATGATATCTGTCAAATTCGAACAGTACGACTGTTTGTATGTTTTTTTACCATAGCACTCTAGAAACAGCTAAAAACCATACATTTTATTTTTCGTCTATCTCATGTCAGAAATGTATCACATCAATAAATTTAGGCTCATTTGGTGCAGTTTTTTATTCGGAACATATTTTATATTGACACTTTTGTTCTAAAATTCATAGGGAAAGAACTATTATATAATAAAAATTTTAACATTGTATTTCTCATGTCCTATAAAAAACTAGACACCTGGTATATGTAAGGGAAGTATTGTGATGTGACAGGTCCAAATTTTGGAAAGTAAGTTTTCAACGGATACGCTGTTTTAGGGTCCCTAGAATTCGATTTCACTATTTTCACGATGACGTCTGTGTGTCCAAAATAACTCAGAATTTAATAAAGCTATCAGGATTATGCTCTAAATTTAGATTTTAAATATTCATGGAATCAATTTATTAACCGGTATGTTTAAATAAATAAATAAATGAATTAGAGTAAATTTCTTTGTATTCAAAAAGACGTAGATTGCAGATTAATATTAGCTTGAAACTTTTTTATATTCTGTAACGTTTAGAAATACAAAGTTATGTGGTGACCACATCAGATTCTAATGGCAATATCATTTTCTAATTGCATATTTAGAACTTGTATGTTCAAATTACTAGATGGTTATGGTGGCAATTCATCAACCGGAAGTTGTAATTTACTTGAAAGTCTATAAGGGATATTGAGCATATTAAATAATTGATTTAGAGAAAACTTTGTTATAATAAAAAAAATGTGAAGTAATCTACAATTTTTAAGCAAATCAGATAATACTTTTCAATTAAATGGGAAAATGTATTTTATATTTTACAATGTTTAATACCACCAAATAATAATAGTTATTTACTTTACAAGTGGGCAAATTTTAGCCGAAAGCTGAGGGTGCCCACGTGTGAAGTATAACGTTTTATCTAACACTTCTTAATAAATGCAAAGTTTATTAAAGAAATATGATTTGACAGTGACATATGCTATAAATTTTCTAAATTAAAATGTCAATCGAAGTAGTTACCAAGGTGTTGTGTGTTATTATTATTGTTATAAATAAAAAATCTCTCACTAGTGACTTTTCTCAAAATTATACCCCCTAGTGGGTAATCTGTTCTTTCCTTGTTTTAAATCGCCATAGTTATAGAGCATTTATTGAGAGGCGTTGAATAAAATACTTTTATAATATAGCTATAAATAAATGTGTCATCATCTTTATTTTGGATTTTTCAATTCTGTATTTTAAGTAAATTTTCTTACGTAATATTTTTTTTTGTGGTATGATATGCATTGCCAAACAAACATATCCAATCAATTAAAAATTGTGAAACGGATATCGGATAATAGAAAAACCCTATCTTGAAAAATAACTTTTTATTATTTATCAAAAACAAATCAAGATAGTAAATACGCGAATCACCGGAACTAGTATCTATGCGCTGTCATTGAAAATCATTCCACTTTTATTTATACAAGATGTTCAAAAAGTTCCGGGAGAGTGAAATATCTCGAGAAATAAACATCGAATAAAACAAGATTTGTAAAATCTAATTACTTTATATTTTATTATCTCTCAATCTAATGAAAATTAATAAAATTAGTGTAATCAAAACACATGTAAAATTAAATATTCTTCAACTTTCAAAATAACATAAATTGTTGAAAAAGGAAATTTAACCGTGTTTTTCACGAAAAACTGTTAAGGGCTTCAAGTAAACTGCTACTTTTACTGCTATTATGGTATCAAAATAAAGTAATCTGTATTAAATTAGATGTATCGATATTGGCAGTATTGTGATATAAAATTTGGATACATAATTTTTTGCCGGACACTTTTTATTTACAAAAAACTGATTTAATATGTTAAATGCCTATGCCAACATTTACGTGGGACACACGGTATAAACAAAACTTAGAATTTATAAGTTTCATAAAAATATGTAGAGCTGAGTTGATTTTGACCGAAGTTGATAAACCAGAAGATGAAGTTTACTAGACATACAAAACAATAAATTCCATTTATTTCAAAAATAGAATCAACTGTGAACAAAAGTTTCAAATGAATGAAATGTTAGCAAAAATATTTGGAATATAAAATGTTATTTCCCCTTTCCTGCACATGCTTCAAATTTTGAGAAAAACTAAATTATATATTTAAGAATATATTTCAATAATCTATATGTCAAATAATTGTGGTGTCAAAAATATGTGTCGTTTGAAATATTATAATAACAATATTTGTATTATTAGTTAGAACGTTTTAAACTAGATTTTAATTAATATTTTTAAAATAAATTCATTGTTACAATGAGAACAAACAAATTAAATAGGTTTAACATCTATATATCAAATAATTGTCATAATAAGGTCATACGCGAAGAACTCATACGTGGTCTCAGTTGGTTTTGTTTGTTGTAGTCTGGTGACGACACCAAATTTTATTACATTTTATATATTTTTGGTTATCACTCTTGAAATAAATTTGTGCCATTTCGGATTTTCTCTCACGTCTAAGAACTGTTTTGCGTGTGCTCCCTACTCGTAATTTGCCAACCTCGCCTTCTAGTCAGCCTATCAAAATATATTCGCACTCTCAAAAGTGCAGTTTCTGGACTAATGATACAAAGAACTATTGTTATGGCTGCTTTTTTCAATCTCAAATCTTTACTGACTCGAATGCTTCCTGGTGTTAAATAGTTCCGTTACGGCTCTGCGTGTATAAAAATAAACGAGGCAGAAGCATCTATGCTAAAAACCAGAAACTTGTTTACCACTTGGTGTGTCGTTCATGAACCCAAAACACAACACACGAAACGCCAAACAACGCGAACGTAAACTCAAACTGCGAACGCCACGTCCACTAGGTACCCGTGCAGCGTACAGTGGCAATCACACGCCAACGAATTTACATTCTCTTATAAATATGTATCCTTCCCTTGGTTGACCAAGCGGCCTTTAGACGTTAGAGTTAGACTCACTATTAGACTGATAATTAACATTTAAACACGATCGTCTGGCGATTATAAATTAAAACCCGAAAAGCGAAGAGAATTTGAAAATTAACAGGGCGATATTTTGTAGATCTGCGTACTGGATTACGTTGTTGTTGAATTAATTTAGAACGATAGCATTGCAAGTGACTTCCTTTTTTTATGGGACATAGGAAGTTCAATGTTAAAATTTTCAAAAGGTGATAGTTCGTTGCCTATGAATTTTAGAACAAAAATGTGAATATAAAAAATGTTCAGCAACAAAAACTGCACCAAATTTTCTCTTAAAACACCAAATAACAGAGCTCGTGGTACCAGCTAATGTTTGTAAACTCTCAGGAATTTGTACGTATTACAACTTTTATAATACTAATTACTAATTTTTTTATTTGTTATTGTTAAAATCTAATTTCACGACATGCCAGAAAACCCTACCCTTCTTCTCCCGAAATAGTGAGGAAAATGTGTTTTTCCTCTCTAGAGAGAAAATATAGAATATGAATGCTATTTACAAAAAATGTATTGTAAAAATTATAAATAAATGACTAATTTTATCAAAAATCCTTATTTTAGTGATATACATACTTTAAATTGTCTTAAAATTATTTGTTATATTTTTCTTTTTCTAGATTAAATCAAAATTTGACAACTTTAATTTATATTTAAGATTAGTTCATTGGCAACACTGCTACTCCGCCTTGCGTCTCATAACCTAACTTTAATGTGTCAGTTGTGTAGTCAAAGTATGTTATCCGAGTGAATAATGACCATAATGCCAAATATAATACTGTATTTTTTCTACTCCTGTAAATTCGAAAATTTATAATAATAGAAATTCATTAAAAACAAACGTTGAAAAACGTCAAACTGTCAGACGGTCATTGCTTGGTGATCCACATCACGTCTTTAAATTAACAGTGAATTATGGAATTAAGGCTCTGTGATTGGTCGAGATGAATGAATTATGAATCATAGTTCAATATCGTGAATTATGGGTACTATAATTCATCGAATATATTGAAATAATGGGGGATATATTTATACAGGAGTAGATAAAATATTAATTTCATTGCTATTGGATATATTATTAAAATACCTATCAATTTGTTAATTTATGAGGTGGTAAAATGTAAAAAAAATCTAATGTGTCCAACACATAACCCCCCGCCCAATGCTACTCTTAAACGATACAAAATAGTATTTAATGATGCAGAAACATATACCTTCTTATTTGTTTATTTTCTATATATATTTGAGAAATTTTATTTTATTTCGTATATTTATTTAATTTTTGACATATAAGAAAACAGCTTCACAATCAAAATGATGTCACATTTCGTAAAAAAATTTAAAATTTTTATATGTTTCCATGGTGTACAAGGAATGCAAGATTTATGAAATCTAATTTCTTTATATTTTATTATCTCTAAATCTAATGAAAATTAATAAAATTAGTGTAACCAAAACACATGTAAAATTAAATATTCTACAACTTGACTACAATAACATAAGTTGTTGAAAAAGGAAATTTAACCGTGTTTTTCACGAAAAACTGTTAAGGGCTTCAAGTAAACTGCTACTTCCGGTTGACCAATTTTATCCAAAATCTAATCAGCTCTTCATTTAAATATAAGGAGCACAAATACACAAAATTGTATTTTTTGGTATTATAGTATTTGAGTTATGCGAGGCGAAAAAATTGCCACAGACAACACACACACACACACATACATACAGACATCATGGCGAAAATAGTAAAATCCTATTGTAGGGACCCTAAAACGTGCTTATTCATTGAAAACTCACTACCCAATTTTTTGACCAAAAACAATACATTCCTTACCTAGAGGTAGGCGGGAGGTAAACATGAAATTTAGAAGAAAAGTTATTGAGAAATATGATTTATTTCGACGAATTCTTTGATTAAATTTAACGTAGTTATTTCTGTTGCATGCTTTATGTGCAGAAGTAATAATTGATAAAAAGTATGACGTCCTTCACCCTGTGGCTTCCTACACTAGCGTTTTTGGGGGTTGTTATTTCACTGCACTGTTTGCGAAAAATATATCACAAACTGAGATTTGTGAAAGCGGAGTGCCACACCCGAAATGGCTAAATGACCTGAGCATATGCTAATATACAGGTTGTTCATTTTAAGTGGTTCACTATTACTATTTCGAGAACTATAAGAGCTACGAGGTCGGTTAAATTAGTAAACAATTTCTATATTATAAGACAATTAAAATGAGCGAAACAAGAATTTTTTTAGACCAGTGGTTCTCAAAATGCGGGGTGCAACTTTCTTATATTAAATGGCAACCTACTTTTTTATTTGCTTATTCGATTCAGTATTTTTTTCTGAATTCAACGATATCCACATATAATAACCTAATATTACAGAATATTTGTGAAAAATCAAAATTAAAAATGTATAATTTTTATTTAAATATGCCTATACAAAGATCGCCATGGAAAAAAACAAATAAATCAAATGCAGAAATAATTGCAAAAACTGTAATAATAGGTTTGTTCCAAGTGGTTATTTCGGACATGTTTGTGACAAATTTCACTGCGCCTGCGATAAATGTAAACAAGTTAAGTATGAAACATAAGCTTCATTTCCTTTTTTGTAGCAAAAAATGTATGAATTTCTTTATTTATATGTATATTAAAGGTTAGCTGTCAAAACAAAAAATGAGTATGCACATGCGCTTCACTCCATTCGCCGTTCCACTCTATGTTTCTAACTTAACTTGTTTACATTTATCACAGGCGCACTGAAATTTGTCACAAACATGTCACGAACATGTCCGAAAATGACCACTTGGAACAAACCTATTACTTAATTTGTGAAATATTATTAGTTAATAAACAAGATACAATATGAAGACAAATAATTTATAAAAATTGTTCAAAATTCCCACGATTGTAATGAATACAAAGTTCTAATCTTTTTTAAAAATTATTTCTTCCGTCAACAATATTAAGAACAATTTCAATATTATCTTTTAATTTGTTTTAATTATTGTAAACGGTATCATAAATTTTAACCTTTAAGTATCCCCAAAAGTAAAAATCTAATGGGCTTAAATCAGGAAATATGACAGGCCACGGAATAGGACCTTTAGTATCCATTTGTCAGAAAACATTTCGTTGAGATATTCCGTAACCTGAATTGTGTGCAGGTGCTCCGTCTTGTTGAAAGTGAATATCTTAGAAGGTTCATTGGTAAATCATCTAAAATATCCTGCACACAATAGAATAGAATACCTGCATTCGAATTTTTTCTACATAAAATGTATACTAACTTCATACTTGTCTACCTTCTCATTACAGGAATAATTATTCATTTTGTTGTTACAATACAGAAGTACACTGCAAAAAAAAACTAATATTAACAATTGTTTGATTTACTTGTTTTCTTCCATGGCAATCTTTGTATAGGCATATTGAAATAAAAATGATAAATTTTTAATTTTGAATTTTTCTCAAATATTTTGTAATATTAGGTTATTACATGTGGATATCGTTGAATTCAGAAAAAAATACTGAATCGAATAAGCAAATAAAAAAATAGGTTGCCATTTAAAATAAGAAAGTTGCACCCCGCATTTTGAGAGCCACTGGTCTAAAAAAATTCTTGTTTCGCTCATTTTAATTGTCATAATATAGAAATTGTTTTCTATAACACTGTTTTGGAAACTACGAATTCCACAACCACAACTAACAACTAAAAATTGTTATGGAATCACTAACATTCCGTACTCGGCGTATGGAATATTTTCGACGAATCAGAACCGCTTATTAGCTCGACATATGAAGTATCTTGATTCAGTTACTATGATTACGTCTGTTTGTTTTAATTTGATTTATTTGAGTTTGACGTTTTCAACAGTTTTATATTTATATTTTTGTAATATTTCCAAAACCTTTTTATAGTATATTGTATATAGTATATTGTTTTATATTTAATTTGGGCTCGGGAGCAAAAAAAAACGTTTGAAAGTAGTAAACATATTTAAACAAACACTGTAGAACAAGTTAGTAAAGTTAAACAAACGATTTGACAATTTGGTCGGGCTAGTGAGAACCTGACCCGACCAAACATTATTTAAAAAAAAAATAGGTAAAATAATTGTAAACAAACAAAATTTATGACTAAACAAACGTAAACAAACGTTAAACAATACTATTCTGAAATAAAAATATCAAAAATTTTAATTGGTCGGGTCAGGTTCACGGACGTCCTATCCCACGCTCGCAAACCGTAGCCCTCGCCTTTGGCTCGGGCTACAAACTTTTTGCTCGCGTGGAATATGTGCCATTCCATTACTTGTTGTAGAATATACTATACTAATTTAACCGACCTCGTAGCTCTTATAGTTCTCGAAATAGCAATAGTGTACCACTTAAAATGAACACCCTGTATATTTTATTTTCTGGTTTTTCAATAAAAAAATGTTTGCCGGTGTCACATAAAAATCTAACTAGCAGCAACTAAAAAAATTCAAGTTATTTACCGTTACAACAAGACAAACTATTTGCGAAATGGAAACCAGAAACAACTCAACAAGATTTCCGTCTCCTCTGCCTGTCTGTATCTCTTTCTAAATCTCTTTGTTTACGTCACATGAAGATATATTCCTGCGTGTAACAGCATCCTCAATAACATGTCATGTTCCGCTGGTGTTTGGGAATCATGTGTAAAATACTGCTGGCTGAAGTGTCTTATACAATTTATATTTTGCAAGATTCATTATGAAGTTTTAGAGATTTATTGCTGATTGTTGGGTATAATTATTACAAATATGTCGTATATAATTTAAACTAATGAGATGTTGGTTATTTATTTATTGTCGTAAATTGTTTCAAATAGTTTTAAATAATTAAAATCAGAACAGTCACGTACTTCGAACATAAATTTGTAGCTTTGATAAACAAAGAGTATTTCGCTCAAAATATTTTGTTTTTAATTGCTTAACAATTACGCTTGACACATGTTTGATAAAATATACATAATTAGTTTACATTTGATATATATATGCAGCTGTGTCTATATTTGAAATAAATTGGATTTATTCTTTTGTCTGTTCAGAAAACTTCAATTTATAATTTTTCAATTATGAGTAATAAAATTGTTATGAATCTTATAATTATGAAGTTTCGTTACTCCATCATTTTATAGTTGGTAAGTTATTAAATATACGGACACACGCGTCATGGAGATAATGATAAAGACGTATTCAGGGGACCTCAAAATATCTATTTACACGAAAATATCTTTCTTCGTGATTCCTTTATTATTATGTGTAAGAAAGAAAAAATATAAAGAGGGAAACAGCTATGTTAAATATTTATAAAATTGGAAAATTTTAACAATTATTCATTTAAAATATTTTATTTGAAATTAACACTAAAGTGCTCAAAAATCGTCATTAAAAGCTCAGAAATCGTCACTAAAGTAACCCATTATACGACGATTTTAAGCAACCCAGTGTTGGTAACCGTTAAACAATTATTGTACAATTAGGATAATTTTGGCAGATATATTAGACGTACTATAGTAAATTTAGACGTAACATGAAACAAAATTTGCAAGAAGAATTAACTAAATAATTCCGATGACGAAATTGAGGACAAAACACATAATTTTGAGTGTTATTTACGATAACTTCACTTCTCGAGGTTGGCAACACTGACTGTCAGCTTCAATTGACAACTGACAGATGTATAAACTAAACCTATATTGTAATTTTTTACAGTTTTTTCGAATTTTAGATTTCAATTAAAACTTAATATGTACCTCGGCACTAAAGTTCCTTTTTATCACTCACATGGTTTATTTTCCTCGACACTACGAGCCTCGGCAACTAAATTCCATATTCGTGATAAAAAATTGAACGTTAGTGCCTTGATACATAAATAACTATTGCACCATAATTTAGAATAAAATATTAGGTTTGTTCCAAATGGTTATTTCTGACAAGTTTGTGACAATTTCACTGCGCCTGCGATAAATGTAAACAAGTTAAGTTTAAAATATAGATTAGAACGACGAATGGAATGAAGCGCATGTGCATACTCATTTTTGGTTTTGACAGCTAACATTAAATATAAATAAAGAAATTCATACATTTTTCACTACAAAAAAGAAAATGAAGCTTACGTTTCAAACTTAACTTGTTTACATTTATCGCAGGCGCAGTGAAATTGTCACAAACTTCAGAAATTACCACTTGGAACAAACCTATTAATAGATTTTATTTTTATCAGCTGTGAAAATTATAATATAATATAGTATAGAATAGATATTACATTTATAGGTTTAATTTAGAAAATTTAGAGGATCTCGAAAACTTAATGTACATCTAACAAAAAATATATTACGTAGGGTTAAGTCCAAAATAGGTAAAGTGATCTGATATACATATAAATTCCCTATTTAGATGCCTTTAATTTGATACCAAATTCAACATAATTTTAATAAACATTATAAAAACTCTCATCCCAGAAATAATTTAATTTGGTACCAAATTCGATAGGATTCAACAAACTTAAAAAAAAAACCAATTGACGATCGGGTCCTTATTTTTTTTAGCGCTGACGAGATTTTTGCGGAAATACATATTTTAATATCCATTAAATCCGTTAAGACCAATTTCTCAATGATGTCTGTGTGTGAGGATGGATGGATGGATGTCGGTGTGCGCAATATCTCGTGAACGAGACAAGATATGTAAACGCAATTTGGAATTTAAAAGTTTATTGAAAATATAAAGAGCTTAGTGGATTTTGAATTAAATTTAAAAAAACGGAAGAGGTAGTTTACTGAACACAAAAAACAATAAATTAATATTGTTTTCAAAATTGAAATCAGCTGTGAAAAAACTTTTAAATGAAAGATGCTAACAAAAATATTTGGAATATAAAATGTTATTAGCACTTTTCTTGTACATGCTTGTAAATTTGAGAAAATTAAATTATATATTTTATAATATAATTCAGTAATCTTAGTTACAATGGGAACAAAAACTAAAACATTTTTAACATCTATATGCCAAATAATTGTGAAGTGTCAAAAATGTGTCGTGTGAAATATTATAAAAGCAATATTTGTATTATTAATTAGACATTTTTAAAGACTAGATAATAATTAATACCTATTTTAAAATAAAATCATAGTTACAATACAACAAATTAAACAAGTTTAACATGTATATATCAAATAATTGTCAAAATAAAGTTAGTTGGTTTTATTTGTATTAGAAAGTAGTGTGGTGACCACACCAGATTTTTTGTTTATACAAAGACGGTAAGCGGACTAACTGATTTGAACATTTGCTGCCTCAAGAGTGGATGATTGTGAATTTATGTAAACAATACAAACGACCATGCTCTTTAGTGGGATTTGAACCCACGACTTCTAGTGTGCTATGCTAACATATCATATTAACCATATAGTTAAACACAAATCCATCCATCCACACAGACATCATTGAGATAATGCTGAAATCGGAATCAGAGGACCTTAATATGTATTTCCGTGAAATTCTTGTAATTGATTTTTTTTTTACTTTAAAACAGATCATGAACATGAAAGGTTTGCACAAAATTCTTGACTTTTAAAAAAGAACGAACAGAACAATTAAATTTCAATATATTCCTACTGTTCTTTTCTTTCAATTATTCTATCTACATATTCTCGTTTCTACCACCATTGAAATCTCTGAATAAAAATCAATCTTGTGTTCTGTACCACCGTTAAAGTCTCTGCAGCTACATTTTGCGCGCGTCATTCGTTTAGTTCCAACCAATCCCGCGTTGTTATTATTTTGCAACACGAGTCGATCACCAATCATATATAAGTGCCCGTGACTCACGCACGCCACTGAGGTGCGTGAAAACTGCACGGGACCGGAAGTCGCACGTCTTGGTTCTCGGGATTTGAAACAATAGGCAAGCGGATTTTGGAAACAGTAAGGTTGCATGATGGAATGAAATTTTGGTGACGAAATGAAGAATGTTGCAAGGAGTACATTTCTTCTTTTTGAGGATTTTATTGCTGGCACTAGCTTTGTTTTCTGCCGACAATTTTTTTTTATTAAATTCGTTTTAAGTATAGCGGAAAGTAAGATAATCAAAAAATAATTTAAAAGTCAATTTAACAGCAACGGATGATATAATTTTGAATTCTGAACGTTTACAGTTACATTTTAATGTCATAAATTATTTGCGATTTTTTATAGAGGTATAAATATTGTAAATCAAACTAATAAATTAATTATCATGCTAGAATTCTTAAAATATACGCCTTTCTAAATTGGCCTATTTTTATGTACTGCTTTTTTTCGGAAATACAAACTAGTTTAATGAAACAAAATTATTTTTCTAACGATGGAACAAAAAAGATTTATTATGTACGTGTTTTCAGAATAAAAAGTGGTTGTTTATTATAACAAATTAACATAATAGTTGCAAGGTAACGTAATTTACAAAAATAAATAATGTATCTGTCGTTTGAATTATATTTGACGAAATCATATTCGATAATTTGAAAAAGCTTTCAAAACTCATAGTAAATAAATAAAGATTTTTGGTTTAACAATCAGAATTACAGAACACAAACTATACGTCTTAACCAACCAGAGAAATTTGCTGTGGTTACTCATGCCATTGAAATAATTTGTAAGAAACAAAAATTATAGCATACTCAATAGAGAAGCTATAGAAATCTATAAGAAGAAATATACAGTAAATCTGAAGAAAGTTACGAGATGAACAAGACATGGCTTCCTCTGTTTTGTATATCATAAATTGTTGTTACTTAGTTAATGTAAGGGAGGTATTGTGACGGGTCAAAATTTTCGGTAGTGAGTTTTCAACGGATAAGCACGTTATGGTGTGCCCAGATTACGATTTTACTATTTTCACGATGACGTCTCTCTGTGTGTGTGTTAGTCTGTGTGGCGATTTTTCGTCCACTATAACTCAAAATCTAATAAAGATATCATTTTGAAATTTCATATTTATAATTTGAATGTTGAGCTTACGAGCTAATTAGATTTTGGTAGCAATCTATAAACCGGAAGTGGTAGTTTACTTGAAGACGTGTCAGGTTTTTTTGGGTATATCTCAGTAAAGAATTGATTTACAGTAAATTTTGTTATAATAAGAAAGATGTAGAATAATATTGGCTACAATTTTTATTTGAAACTTTTTTTTCTGTATTTTGCACTGTTTTGAAATTTAAATTTTTGGGAAGTTATGTAGTGGCCACATCAGATCCTAATAGAATACCATTTTCTAACTTAATATTTTGACCTTGTATGTTCAAATTAAGAACTAGTTATATTTTGTTTGTGTTGTTCAATTGTATTTCTGAAGGAATATTACGTAAATTTAACAAACCAAAAATATTTTATTTAAAATAACATTCTGTATTTGTTATTATTTATTGAATGAAGTACGATTGTAAATAGCAAATGCTGCAATAAGTGTCTGTCTGTATTACTATTATTGTAATAATAGTTGTAATAGTTAATATTTATTTATTACCTTTCGGTATTCAAATTTTTATATTATTTATATTTACATTATCATGTAGTATTTTCATTTTACACCTTTGGTAACATGTAAAAACAAGTTTAATTTTTTTTAAATGCTCATTTGTAGTGCCATGGATTTTAAGCAAAAAATATAAACATATGCATATGCACGAACTGTCAAACTATTGAAAATTTTTAAGAATATGTCTGTAATTTTTGTTTAAATTCTATGGCTATCACTACAATTGAGCATTTTTATAAAAAAAATATGATTAGTGACTTAGATTCAGAACTCATCTACAAGATTTGTTTGAAGTATTTTACTCTAAAATCAGTAGGGAACGACATATCGATGTATTAAAAAATTAATATTGTATGTCCTATATTGCACAAATTAATTCACCACCTGTATAATTATTGCTTTACCGTGTGTACATAGGAGATTAACATGGGAAATCAGTTTTTTGCGTGCTGTTACTCGGTGTTCTACCGGACAACAATGACTGTAGTACCAATCGAAAGATATAATTTTTCTGAATTTAGCTCATAAATTAATTTTAAAGTTTTGAAAATTCTCCGATTTATTCAATTTTCATCGAAAATAAATATAATCACCTATGACAGACTATTTATTTGACGTTTAAAAATTTATTTACGGAACCAACTTACAACTAATTTGTAATGTATTTTTTTCACGACGTGGTACGAAACCCCACCATTCCTCTCCCGAAATAGTGAGGAAAATGTGTTGTTCCTCTCTAGAGAGGAAAATATAGAAGTGCTACCAATATAAATGTTATTTACAAAAAATCTATTATACAAATTATAAATAAATTCCTATTTTTATTGAAAATCTTTATTTTGGTGATATACATACTTTAAATTGTCTTACAATTATGTCTTATATTTTTCTTTTTCTTATTTAATCACAAATTTGACAACTTATTAAAGATATTTAAGATTAGTTCATTGGCAACACTGCTGCACCACCTTGTGTCTGATAACCTAACTTTTAACTTGTCAGTCTGTCACTTGTGTTCTCAAAGTGTATTTTAGGTCCGAACAAATCGTTTTTAGAAACATGTCGTGAAAAAAATTTGTTGTGTCTAACACGAGAGGAAAGCTCTTCTTCCACTCTAGTTCGAAATGCCTCACTCGCTGCGCTCATGAGGCAAACTTCGAACTCGAGGGGGAAAAAGATACGCTTTCCTCTCTAGTTTGACAAATAACTATTACATCGTTTTATTCAGAAGAATGATTTCTTTCGATTTATACCACAATCTTTATTGTCTGGTAGGACACCGAGCAAAAGCACGTCAAAAACTGATTTCCCATGTTTATCTCCTATGTATACCTTTCAGACAGACACCCGGTATTTAAATATTTAATCTGTTTCTGTTTCGATGTACTCTCTACATCCAATTATTGCCTAGATTTTCGTCAAATATTGTGAATTTATCATTATTTAGGTCTGTTGTACAGTCTCTTCTTAAGTGATTTATTTTCTCAAAGTCTCTCACACATATTATGCATTGTATGTCATTGTCTTTTTTGCAATAAATATTTCTTATTTCTTCGTTGCCTTTTCTAAATCTTATTACTGTTTAAGTATTAATATCTAATATAGCCTGAAATTAAAATATTTAAATTAATGTTGATATGTTACATAATTACAGACATTTATTTTCTCAAAATTGTATCTTATAATATTATTTATCAAAAATTTATTATTTAATGAGAAATTTAGGAAAAACCTGATAGCATTTTAAGGATATGGAATGCCACCAAAAGGCAATCAGCGTAATTTGTACATTTAAAATAAATTATGGGGTAAATTGACATCTTCATTCCTCCCCTCTCCATTAACTTCTTTAGAAGATCTGCGAAAGCTGAATGCCACACCCAAAATGGATAAATGCTTGAGGATATACATATTTATATCTCTAAATTTTGCATAAGCAATCGCTACACAGAAGACAAATTTCTCTTATCTTTTTTGACCGTCACAATTTTTCCCTTACATATAAAATCACTAAATATTATAAAACGGAAACACATATCACCATTTCCGGTCCTTACATCGATAAAACCGTCCATTGAAAATTCATTCCCAACCATATAACAACTCACCGTGTTCATTGACTCGTAAAAATATTTAAATCACAAATCGAAATCGATTTCAGAATTTTTTAAAATGTTAATGTTTCCCTGGTATAATTTGAGACGAAACCTTCATAGATGATATCTTTGAGGGTTGTAATTTGACGGCACTACTCCCAACAGTTGTCTAATTAAATTTACCCCTATGGTTCCCGCTCCACTAACAACTTTGGGGGCTATGACTTGACGGCTGGTAACCGCACGTCATACACAAAAATATATCACTTACCGAGATCTGCGTAAGCAGAGTGCCACACCCATAATGGGTAAAAGGCGTGATGATATATTATATTTAATTTACTCGCAAATACAGGGTGTTTCATAACTTCGAGAACATACGTTAATGGTATATGTTGTTTGATATGCTGATTACAAATCTAAAAGAATTTTTTTTAATTCGAAAAATTAAGGGTTGTTTACCTAAAACATTTTTTGTAGTACTGCACTGGATTCGCTTTCCTATTAAACACAAACAATGAAGTAGGTAATCAACAATTTAAATTACATAATACTAGTAAAATAAACGAACAAAATTTAATTATTTTTAATGAAACGATAATTATTAACATAATCATCCACCCAGTGGCAGTGGCAACGAAAAATTTTAGACTGGGAAACATGGAAAATAATTTTGCGATTTAAGAAAAAATTCTTTTTGATTCATAATCAGCATATCAAATAACATATACCATTAACGTATGTACCTGAAGTTATGAAACACCTTGCATATTATAAGAATTGCTCTAATCAGAGTGCTACATTCTTATTTAATTTTTCAATGAACGAACAATATTTTGTGAGCATGTTATAACAAGAAATGAAATGTCGACATACGGACATATTGCCAAGATGTTGCAAGGAGAAGAAGAAGAATGGTAGTTCACACAGTAGTTGCATGTTTTTTGATGAAGGACAGATGTTTTCTTTCTTAAGTAACTAGAATACATTAACAAATTACAGATTATGAGAAACACTCATTAATTTATATTTAGTTATTGATGAATAATAAAATTTAAAAACATTTGCCGTCAAAGAATAAGTTATCATGCATTTAGGTTTAATTCAGAAAAAAAAAATTAATGCTTGAGGTCATAGACGCCGACTTGTAGGGTGCATGGGGTCAAGTGCACCGACAAAATTTTATCCAATAAATTTTATATCAATTTATATTATTGTTATTCAGATTAATTTATATTCGTTGCTAATTGATTGATAATTCGAATTTTCGCGCTTAACAATTAACGTCATGTTACTTTTCTGGTTTTTTATTAGTTGGCACAACTGTTGGGTAATTTACATGTTTCCACGCACGCGCACATAAGAAGCTGCGCAAAGTGAATTTTGTTCTTATGTTCTTGGGCATAATAACCTATTTCGCATGTTATAATGTCAAATGTGATAAAAAAAATATACGAGTATATTTATCTGGATATTTTTTACATAATAACAAACGAGTAAGTATAAGTTTGATATAAAATATGGTACCTTTCAATTTATATTATTTCTGAATTTGTAAATTATGTACAGGGTAGTCCATCGGTCTGTATTTTTTATTTTATGCAATTATTATAAATATTACCAAAATTTTTTTTGTTTATTTCACATTAAAATGCCCATGTGTCTGCAGTATAAATTTTTTTACCGGGTGCTCCATTTTCGCGAAATAGTATGCAACTTAGTATTTTTAAATGAAACGCTATACATTTTTACAAAATTTTAGAAATCTTATGTATCAATTTAAATAAGTTCTTATTCACTATAGTCCTAAAATGATCAGTACAGAAACTATTCATGTTTTTGATTCAATAATTACACAGAAAAAATGCCATGAATTTGTGTGTGAATGTTTAAACAATCAGATTTGTTGCTGTCAGATTTTTAATAATTATTATTTACTATTTAACAACTTTTTTGTTATATTTTGTTTAGTAGTTGAACCAATGTTCAATCTAAACATTTTTTTATAAATTTATATATTGTTTTTAATTTCATGGCATACTTTCTGCATGATTCTAAATTAATAAAAACGTGAATGGTTTATGTAATGATCTTTTTAGGACTATAATGAATAAGAACTATTTTAAAGAGGAACAATAGGTCTTTCAAATTTTGTAAAAATATATACTGTTCCATTTAAAAATATAAAATTGCGTATCATTGCGGAAAAAAGGAACACCCGGTAGAAAAACTTATCCTGCAGATACATGGGTAATTTAATGTAAAATAAACTTTGTCTGAAAAAATTTTTCGGTAATATTTATAATAATCGCATAAAATAAAAAATACAGACTGATGGACCATCCTGTATATGCACATTTTTTTTTGTGCAACCTGACGCGAAATTAGCATTTCGCAGCCGCAGTACAGACCGCGAAATTGGTACAAATTAACAGCAATATAAAAATATAGCATTGAAATCCCTATACGCCACATTTTAATTCTACATTCTAAAGTTTTTAACAGAGAAGCACGTTTTGAGATACCTTACAATTTCACTATTTTTACGATGTCGTTTGTCTGCGTTTACAAATAACTCTAAATCTAATGACATTGCCACTTTGAAATTACATATATTTATATTTAAATATTTTATTTTTTTGTATTGAAAAAAAAGTAAAATCATATTAGGTGAAACTTTTTCTATATTTTCTACCGTTTCAATATTTGGATTGGTTCCTTGAAAATGCTGTATGAAAATCTAAACAAGGAAACCTCAACCAAAAAACAGTAATGTTGCCGAACTATAGTCGAGCACCCTTAATTTGAGTTGAACCTATCGGTTAAACAAATTTAAATGCTCTTTAAATATTTTATTGTTCTGCTGTAATAGACAATAGATTCTCTCGTTTATATTCTTGCAAAGGAATCAAAGAACGTCTTGAACAATTTGTATTTGTATCGCAGGATCTCACGTTCCGAGTTGTAACCGTTTTTTCAAAAATTAAAACAAAAATTCATCCGTGGCCTACGTAGTGTTGGCCGGGGCGCGGTTTCTTGATTAGTTCTTTCTCTCTCTCTCTTTATTTCTCTCTCGCTGGTCGCTGCCTTCAGACAGATCATTAGATCGACGTTAGGTACACCAGCAGTACTAAACAGTGCAGGTAAATCGCATAGGGAATAATAGTAAATACGACCGATAAATATAAACGGAAAAAAAAGTAACGTAGAATTTATCGATCTATTCGGTAACCTGAGGATATAAGATGCATTTTTTGAAAATGTCATAACAATTACGAAGCTAAACACGATTATTTACTAAGCAATTGGAAGTATTTACTGAAAAGTTTGGTAAATTTTGAAAATAGGCATCTTATACTTATCCTCTGTTTTCGGAATAGTTCGGTAAATTCTACGAAACTTTACCGTGTAAATCGTTCAAAAGTTAATTTTTTTTTTTTAGAAGTTTTGGATGTTCAAATTTACAGTTCGATTACCACAGCCACAAAACGTTTTTAAGTTCACTCTTTTAATATTGACATCTTTAATAGTTGTGCCTTGTGCCTTAATGCAATTTGCCGAAGTGTGCGAAAGCAAAATGGATAAATGAATAAATGTCGTGAAAATATATTTAATATTTATCAACTGTGTTATACAAATTTGTCTATTTTATTACTTAAATAAATAAATTTATCATCACGTTTGGCTATCTAATATATAAATGTGGCAACTCTGCAACTGCAGATCTCAATAGACAATGTATATTATAATTATTAGCTGCAGATCTCGATGGCATATTGGTTATGTCACTAGTCTAGCACACCAGGGGTCGTGGGTTCGAATCCCACTGAAGAGCATGGACGTTATAAATTCACAATCATCCAATCATTAAGCGGCGTATGACCAAAAATAGTTAGTCCACTTACTATCTTCATGAAAAAAAATATTATTTACATACTCGTATTCAATTTTGAATAAAATATCATCATGCCATTTACCTGTTTTGAGTGTGGCACTCTGCTTTTGCAGATCTCGGTAGTAATGTATTTTTGTGAACCTCAAGAGTGAAGTTAAAAGTCTGACAGATTTTCCAGGTAGTGTGAACCGAACTAAATATCTCATTATTTTACATAATAATATTATTAATTTATTTATTTGAAATCGGCACTAAAGTGCTCAAAAATCGTCATTAAAAGCTCAGAAATCGTCACTAAGGTAACCCATTATACGACGATTTTGAGCAATCCAGTGTTGGCAACCGTTAAATAATTATTGTACAATTAGGATAATTTTGGCAGATTTATTGACGTACTATAGTAAATTTGAGTGTTAGTTACGATAACTTCACTTCTCGAGGTTGGCAACACGGAGTTTCAGTTTCAATTGACAACTGACAGATATATAAACTTAACCTATATTGTAATTCTTTTACAGTTTTTTCGAATTTTAGATTTCAAATAAAACTTAATATGTACCTCGGCACTGAAGTTCCTTTTTATCACTCACATGGTTTATTTTCCTCGGACCTACGGGGCTCGGCAACTAAATTCCATATTCGTGATCAAAAATTGAACTTTAGTGCCTTGATACATAAATAACTGTTTTAACTACAGTTGAATTTAGTTTTATTTTATTTAACAAATGTTCATTTGTGCGGCTTTTTACAAACTACAAAGTATTCTGTTGCAATGAACAGTAATTTATATTGTATCGAGTTTTGAATTTCTGATTTCAGTACGAAATGTTATAAACTAATAGAAATTTATAAACATCTATGAGTTTGTATTTTCATCTGTACAATTCAATAGGTACCTAAATACAATGAAAATAATTTATATTGTATCAAATAAAATATATATAATATATATATATATATATATATATATATAGAGGATAGTAAAATTCTTGGGAAACGGTCAGGGCAGAGTATACAGTTGTTTTTTTACTTAATTTTATTTCAAAGAATTCTTTGAAATAAAATTAAGTAAAAAAACAACTGTATACTCTGCCCTGACCGTTTCCCAAGAATTTTACTATCCTCTATAATATTCACGGTCGAAAACAAAACCTTTCTATATATATATATATATATATATATATATATATATATATATATATATATATATATATATACATATATATATATATATATATATATATATATATATATATATATATATATATATATCGTATTACGGCAAAAAGCAATAAAATATTTATTATATCGTAAATTAGTAGACATCAGTAGATAATTAATTAATCACACACAAATATCCTCCGCAGAAGGAAAATTTCACTTCTTTCTTTTGCAACAATTGCATTGTTTTTATTTTGCTCAGCAGTCCTAAAACAATTCCTCTCAGCCTTATCCCCGCTATCAAACTTGTAAAACATAATAATCACATTTTAGTTAAGTAGTACCTTAAAACAATTAGTTTAGTCTTATCGTGAACCAGTAGTAACCAAACAGTGTCTAAGGTCCATAAAATTACATAACAAGTTATCTGGCAAGGTAATGCGCGACAAAAACGCGAACTTTTGCATGCGATTGTACTGAGCGGCGCTTTATCCTGATTGGCTGAAGCAGGCAGGTAGACAGTTGAGAGTCGCCAGGTATTCAGTACACCTTGTCATTCGTGAGTTCAACATCAGACGGGCATCATACGCATAGAAACAATCGACAATCACTCAGAAACACAAGACCAACGATATTTCAAAATCAGGACATTCTGTTAGTGTTACTATAATATTCAAAGCAAGAATTACAAGTTTCAAAGTTGCTAGATATTCAATTAATTTACCACGTGTATTAGGCTAAATTTTCTAAGTGACCTGGATATTTTAAGTGTTGAATTTTCATTTGTTTCTAGCCACGTTTGCAGCATTGGTGGAGACAGGGAAAACCGACGAAGCAAGTGCGGAATTAAACAAAATACAGTGCGTTTACCGGAAACGAATAAATAACTTGTGATATTCATCTGTTTTAACAACCGACTGACATTCATCTAACAAACTACATAGAATAAAAACTCAAAAAAATCATCTGTGATTCTCGTACGAAAATAATCTCTCAAACTCGTGATAAGATAATAATACTGTGTATTTAAGTCATTTTTACCGTTATCAAGATACCTGCCAAGAAACGAAACTCAGTTATGAACTATTAACTATATTTCAAACTATTTTAAATTGAATATATAAAGAAATAAACTTTTAGTGGCTTGTGATTGTAAATGTTAGTGCCTCTTGTGAAGTTTCGGTGTTAGTGCTGTGACTACGTACGACAAGATGGCTGCCGGCAGAGCCTGTTGATCGCGGGGAACCAGTGGCGTGCGTGTGGGGCAAGGCGACACGATGATCGGACCGACGCACGTGTGTGCGCTCTACTTGGCCACGGCGGGTCTGCAGGGCTCTGCCCTCGGCTCTGACGAGGAGGATATTGTGCTGCTCGTCTACGTGGTGCTCGACGTACCCCAGAATAAGGTAAGAAACACTAAATTTGTTTTGTATAAAGACACGTTGCATTATTCTGTTACAATTATGAGATATGAACATTCGCAAAAAATAATAAAACATATTCACAGTAATGAACGTTTAGGAACGTTTAAATTATTATTTTAATTTAAATAATGTTTATATATCATTAAATAATGAAGGGTAGAAATATCAGAAATAAAGTCAGAATAATTGTTCTTTATCAATAAATGGTTTTAACACTTAATTTCAACGTTTCGCTATCATTTGTAGCTTCTTCAGGGCTAAAAGACTAACACTTAACAATATGTCAAACTGTGTTTCCGTTATAATAAATAAATATAATAAAGCGTAGTTATCAATTACCTTAATATATTTTATTCAACACCTCTCAATAAATGCTCTATAACTATGGCGATTTTAAACAAGCAAAGTAAAAGATTATCCACTAGTGGGTATAATTTTGAGGAAAGCCACTAGTGAGTATTTTTTTATTTATAACAATAATAATAACACACAACACCTTGGTAACTACTTCGATTGACATTTTAATTTAAAAATTTAAAGCATATGTCCCTGTCAAATAATATTTCTTTAATAAATTTTTCATTTATTAAGAAGTGTTGGATAAAACTTTATACTTCACACGTGGGCAAAGTGAAATTACCCACTCGATAAAATTATCTCACCCAGTCTTCGGCTTCGTGAGCTAAAATTTCTCTCGTGGGTAATTCCTTACTTTGCCCACTTGTAAAGTAAATAACTATTTATTTTAATTAATTTATTTGGTATCTTATGTATCTACAAGTTCAATTTTGTTCATAAACATGTGCTTCAAATATAGAGAAAATTCTATTTGTTATTACAAAAACGTTGTTTGACATTTTGTTGAGCGTTATTCTCCCAGCTCTGAAGAAGCTGCAAATGTCAGTGAAAACATTGACTTTAATAGTTAAATTCATTTATTGTTAAACAACAATATCCTGACTGTATTCCTTTTTTATTTCTATCCTTCATCATCTAATACAGTCGCCTACAACTATCAAGGATCATTAAATAGTGTTAGACTTAATTTTTCTATTTACTGCAATGCAAATATACACTATATTCTATATTTATTGTTATAAAAAAAATCTATATTACAAGTTTCTACTAAGGTCTTGGTACCAAGAAGACATGCAAATTAAGGTTGACGAATATCACTGAATACAAAAATAAATTTATGCAGTCAAAAGCTACCGTGCTTAGTTCTTGATTTAGACGGTTAAGAACACCTTTACCCCTTTTCTCTTCGTTTTAGCCAATTTTTGCAACATCTCTTTCTTTGTCGCTATTTTTAATTTAATACTACTACTACTAGAACAATTTCAAATTGTTTCCTTTCGTAGCATTTTTTAAAAACTGTTGACATTTTATAGTTGACATGTGGAAATAAAATGTGCGCATGCGTATCAGCGACTAATGCCAAAAGTTCTGAAATAAAAACACACATTTACACAATTTTGAGTAGCAAAATGTGCAGTTTTCTGAACCAGGATTTGAAATAAAACTCTGAACATAAAAATGTAACATGTGTAACGGACTTTAGGTCTAGAAATAGTATAAGAAACAACGACAGATTTCGATGGCGAAGAAATCTCGCACGTCACTGGTTCAGTGATATTTTCGTGCGTTAGATATACGATAAGTCAAATGAAATCGCGTTTCTAGAAAAAGTAAACGTACACATGTCTTTCAACGTGAGAAATGAAAGTTACAGGCATTAAGTTAACCAGATTGGAATACTTCAACTTGCTGAGTTCAGGTCGCTCTGCCTGCTCAACCGGAAGTCACTAAATTAATCTGCATATTGCAGACACACACGACACAGTAGCTGACAGCTTGCCGAGAAATATACGAGCCCAAATTCACATGAGTTTGCTCGAATCAAATTTTTGATTAATGCTTGATAAAAGTTCAAATAAAAATGAGAAATGCATTGGCTGGTACCACGAGCTCTGTTTTTCGGTGTACTAAAATTATTTTATAAAAAAAAACTCTTCGAATAGAAGAAATATCTTATCTACCATTTTTATTGGAAGTAAAATAAATAAATTTAGAACATTGTACAGCGCTAAAACCAAAGCAAAATCATTACTCTTACAAAAACCCCGTGGTACCAATCAATGTATTTTATATTTTTTTAAACCTGCGTAATAATAATAATAAAACTATTTCGTTGCTGGAATGACCCATTAGAAGCCCCGATTTATCCCCAATTGTAAATTTATAGAATCAAAGAAGAAGAAAGAAATAGCAAAATCATTCTGCAGGAAAATCGAAGAATTGCGACACAGACTGCAGGAAATTTAGGATTCTCTCTCTGCAGAAGACTATCAAAGACTTGTGGATACTAAGCAGTTTGAAAAAGTAAAGATGGAGTTACACAGTTGGAAAATAGATAATATAGATAGAACAAACTTACGTTAGGTATACTTGTAAAAAAAAGTTTACAACAAAATAATTTGTAAGATACTTAATATTTAATAATTCACTCTAGAGAATATATATTATTATGCTATATACCTGTTTAGTACAATATCCAGCATAAAGCAAAAAAAATTTTGCAAACGTTCTAGAAGAAAATGCAAAATTTTTTCTACTGTGCTTCTCAATTTATTTACTATTCTGGCCGGTCTCTGAATTAATAATTAATAACTGTATTTTATGAAAGTTGACAATTTTTATTGTCTGTATATATTTAATATAAATGTTTCATAGATTGTTTTCGATTTTTGAAAACATTTACTTCTGTTGAAGTTTAAGAATAGTAGATGGCTCTAGGAGTATTTATTTACTTCTCAGATCCATTTACCAATCTGTTGGGATCTTAGATCTCGCTGAGCCAGTCAATCGGTGCCACTGCTTCACAGCAGTTGACGGGTTACACTACACTGGCAAGCTCCAATAAGAGCGAAACGCGTCTGTAGTTACCGATTGATTGGCTTGGCCGGTCTCTGTGAATTAATAACTTTGTTATTATTCTGAGACTGTATTTTATGAAACAGTTGACAATTTTTATTGTAAGATTCGCAAAGAAAAGTATGGAATAACATGTAAACATTCTAGAAAATTTGATAGATATTTCAAACTATCCACAACGCAAGTTCCTGGACATCCATCGGAACATAACAGTGAAGTAAAATCAGGCGATAGCACAAAGGAAGAAGAAGAAGAGATTTTATAAAAGAGTTCAGCCAAATTAAAAATTTAATATGCAGTTTTTGAATTATGTAAATGTAAAAACGAAAACTCCTCAACACCTGTTACAATCTAAAAAATGGGAAATTCTTTTGCTAGAAAATTTATTTAAACTGATAAAATGTAGACATAATTTTTTTAAATGCCAGTTGAAAATGCGGAAGGTCATATATTACATATTACTCATATATTTGCAGTCAATTTCAATAAGTTTGAACTTAACAATGTTAATGAAAACTAAAACCTTTTATTTATTTAAAAAAAAAAAATCAGCTGTGGACAGCACATAACTTCTCTCCTCAATAACTTTAAAACTATACAAAATAGAGAAAAGTCTCAAATAAAAATTATTGCGACTATTATTTTACATCGCTTTTATTATAATCAAATTTATTCTAAATCAATTATTTACTGAGGTATGCTCAAAATATCTTTGAAGCCACTTCCGGTTGATGGGTTGCTATTGCTACTAAAATCTAATCAGCTCATAATTCGAACATCCAAGTTCTTAACATGAAATTAAAAAATAATATTGTTATTAAAATCTGACATGGCCATCAAAAATAGCCTCCCGAAAATATTAATTTCTACACTCATAAAAATTACTTCTTGTTTCAAGAAAATTTTCAGTTTTGCTTTTGCATGCATTCGTTGAAGAAAATTATATTTCTTACAAAATGATTAAGTTCAATTCAAAGAGATATTAATTTTGAATATAAATTTTATTTATCTTTTTTTTTCTGCTTTTAAAGAAAACGAATATATTTTAAATTTTGATTTTAAAAATAATGAAAAAGAAGTTGTTTTAACTTTAAACAAAATGTTTTTATTTAAAACGATATCATTTTGAATTAAAACGTCTCCTATTCAAACTACTTCGTCCCCATAATGAGTTGAATACTTTGATATGTTCCTTCAAAACTAAATTAATTTTCATACAAGAATATTTATTAAACCTACAAAAGTTTTCAATGAAAACGAAATCGAATTGGCAATATTCAAATCAATTTTTCTCTACATTTAAGAGGAATCTGTTTGTTCCAAGAAAACATTTTATAAGTGTAAACGATACAAAATATAGAAAAAATTTGCAATTAAAATTCAGCGTAGTCATAGTAAAATAGTTTTGTATGGATTCCCGAAATTTGCTTATCTTTCGAAAATATCCTACTGTAAATTTTGACACTTTACAATACCTCCCTTACATATTATATGTACGGAAGGTAACAATTAGAAAGTACTATAGTATTTTTATCATATTATATCAGTATTTAACGCTTAAAAAATATAATACCTATCAAGATCTGTGAAAGTCGAGTGTCATCTCAACATTTGGTAAATGGCGTGATGATATATTTATATTTATTTATAAACCATATTAAACTATTCCGAAAGTTATAAATCACCACAAAACGGATTTTGCTAATTAAAATTTGTGGTCCAAAAAATCGTGATATGGTTCACCAAATAACAATTAAAATGATATTTATCCAACGGACGAAGTAAAAATAAATATTAATGCTCTATAAAAACCATACCAAGGAAGCAATAAAAACAAAATAAAACCTCGTGTTAAAATTAGAAAAACTCTGAACCTCGCCCATAATAAATAGATTCCTTATCAATAAAAACTGCATAATTTCGTTGCTATCGAAAAACAGCTGCCTATCTGCATGCATTAGCATTATTTACCGCAGGTGAACTTTGGTAACATTATGACACTGACTGTACCACTTAGTGACGTCAATGCTAAATACCTGTTTGTGATTAAGCAGGGAGAAATTATATTAAAAACAGCGTATTGCAATTACACTTTGATGTGACAAGAAAATATTGCTAATTGAGACTGTCCTAAGATAAAGAATAATTGTTAGTTTTAGAATTTAATACCTGTTTTTATCTAGAGTACCTACTTTGCAATTACGAGAATATTTTTTAACGTCTATGTGGTTCTTGAAATCTGCGAAATAATATATTTTCTTCACGACATGGTAGGAAACCCCACCGTTCTTCTCCCGGAAAAGTGAGGAAAATGTGTTGTTCCTCTCTAGAGAGGAAAATATAGAAGTGTTACCAATATGAATATTATTTATAAAAAATATATTATAAAATTTATAAATAAATTCCTAATTTTATTGAAAGTCCTTATTTTAGTGATATACATACTTTGTTTAAATTATCTTACAATTATGTCTTATATTTTTCTTTTTCTTATTAAATCACAATTTGACAATTTATTAAAGATATTTAAGATTGGTTCATTGGCAACACTGCTACACCGCCTTGTGTCTGATAACCTAACTTTTAACGTGTCAGTCTGTCAGTTGTTTTCTCAAAGTGTATTTTAGGTCCGAGCAAATCGTTTTTAAAAACATGTCGTGAAAAAAATGTTGTGTCTAACACGAGAGAAAAGCTCTTCTTCTACTCTTGGTCGAAATGCCCAACTTCGAACTCTAGGGGGAAAAAGAAGGGCTTTCCTCTCTAGTTTGACAAATAACTATTGTTATTCTCTTCTTAATTTTAGGCACATAACCTGACCCTTCTTTAATTGTAATATACAGTAGAAGATTGTTAAGATCACATACGCCATTTGGTTGCAATTCGTTTTTTTAATATTCTGTTTTGGATTTTTGCAAAAATTAAATTTAAATTTTCAATTTATAAATATGCCCATTTGTAATATGCTGGATATGTTAATGGGAATATTTTTGGCTACTTTGAAACTAGAATTTAAATTTTAAAATGTCATTCTTATGTATAATTCATAGCATTAATTTTGCCATATTTGTAAATCAATTTCAAAACTAGAATTTAAATTTTTTCTTGCAACGAATTGAGAAATATCTAATATGAAATATTATTAGTGGTTTAAGAATTATTGCAACAGGGTCAGTAAAAACTAAAATTGCTTTTTGTAATTGCATATTTAGTATGAGAACAATTTGTGTAAACAAACTATAATACAAGAAAACATAAATACGATTTGTAATAGATATTTCATGGAAAAAACTTTGAAATTATAAAAATAATATCTTGTTTAACCTTGAGTTTAATTACCTAATTCAAAAATATTTTTATGACTAAAAGCAGCATATATTCTATTAATTATTAAGTTAGTCTTCCATAAAAGGTGACAAAAAATCACCGAAAAAAACTTAAAAAGAAAACCACATGTCAAATATCAACCTGTTTAAACTCAACGAAAATAAACACCAATTTTAATATTTTCACTTGCAAAGTAAAGATTATAATTTTCTCAGAATCCAAGAGATGTTGTTACAAAAGAAAATATCTTTTGGGGCTTAAGGAGAATTGTTGTTCACCTGTAAAGATTTGGAGAAAATTTATTGTTCTCCCGGCTTGTTTGGTGGGTTCAGGGCCGGACGACTGACGCATGCATAGGCGTCCAAATTGGTTTTCCTTGGGGGCACCGAACAGAATTTCGACGCGCTTTGATCCTCGAAATTTACAATATTTACTTTGGAATAGAAACATGCTTATAAATTATGAAGAACAGTTGTAATATGACAATTGTTTGTTTATAAATTTACCCATTTTTGGGGAATACAAAGATCACATTATCATCGAAAATGATAAAAAATGTAACAATTTAGTACTCATTTTTCTGTATAATTTATTATGTATTATAATAGTTATTTACTTTACAAATGGGCAAAGTAAGGAATTACTCACGACCACGAGAGAAATTTTAGCACACGAAACCGAAGGCTGAGTGTGATAATTTTATTGAGTGGTAATTCCCCTTTGCCCACGTGTGAAGTATAACGTTTTATCCAACACCTCTTAATAAATTCAAAATTTATAAAAGAAATATTATTTGACAGTGACATGCTTTAAATTTTTAAATTAAAATGTCAATCGAAGTGGTTACCAAGGTGTTTTGTTATTTTTATTGTTATAAATAAAAAAAAAACTCACTAGTAGCTTTCTCAAAATTATACCCACTAGTGGATAATCTGTTACTTTCTTTGTTTAAAATCGCCATAATTATAGAGCATTTATTAAGAGGTGTTGGATAATAGTATATTCTATAACAAGTAATGGAATGGCACATATTCCACGCGAGCAAAAAATTTGGCTACGGTTTGCGAGTGTGGGATATGCCATTTCGTTACACGTTGTAGACTATACTTTCTATAACAAGATTTTGGAAATATACAAAAAATACAAATGTAAAACTGTTGTAAACGTCAAACTCAAATAAATCAAATTAAAACAAACAGACGTAACCATAGTAACTGAATCAAAATACTTCATATATCGCGCTAATATGCGGCTCTGATTCGTCGAAAATATTCCATACGCAGCGTGTGGAATGTTAGTGATTCCATAACAATTTTTAGTTGTGGAATTCCTAGTTTCTAAAACAGTGTTATAGAATAGTATATTCTACAATAAGTAATGGAATGACACATATTCCACGCGAGCAAAAAGTTTGTAGCCCGAGCCAAAGGCGAGGGCTACGGTTTGCGAGCGTGGGATAGGCCATTCCGTTACATGTTGTAGACTATACTTTCTATAAAAAGGTTTTGGAAATTATACAAAAATACAAATATAAAACTGTTGAAAACGTCAAACTCAAATAAATCAAATTAAAACAAACAGACGTAACCATAGTAACTAAATCAAGATACTTCATAATATATCGCGCTAATATACGGCTCTGATTCGTCGAAAATATTCCATACGCAACGTATGGAATGTTAGTGATTCCATAATAATTTTTAGTTGTGGAATGCCTGGTTTACAAAACAGTGTTATAGAAAATAATATACAACACATTTTGACAACTATAAAATCTAGTAACTTTTATTGTAGAAATTGAAACATGGATACTTGATTGAAATTGGTTAATTGTTCATATGTTTTAAGATTTAATTCAGTGCATATGTTGTCCTAGTAGTACTAGTAATTTAAAAATTGGTATTGAAATATTTGAAATCGTGAGGTGAAAGTTGTGTCTTAAAGGAAATATCGTTTCTTTGAACTTGTCGTTTCTACTTGATTACAAGTAGTTTTGTTTCAGTTATAATAATAAAAATAAGAGATTTGTTATTATATCTAGAGGAGACAGTTGTACTATCTAAAAATTTAATTAATTATTTATAAATACAGCTCAAAATATATTTAAAATGCCAACAGATAAATGATAACAAAATGATTCGAAGTATTAGATAAATATTTACAAGTGTAAGTCGGTATTATTTTATTTATTTTCAAGTTTTATTTTATCAATTAAATTGTATGGTAACTTAATATTTCATATCTCCATCTATGTTCACAAAAAAAGATAATTGTTGTTTTTATACAACATACGTGGAATCCTATTCTGCTGTCATTAAATTGCTTTATTCAAGAATTAAAAAGATTCATTCGAATATTTACATTATCGCCAGAAAAGTAAACGAAACAAAATGCAAATGAAACAGTTGATAATCGCCATAAAAGATAATATAAATATACCTGTAGCTTCTCGGTAGCTGCCCACCCTTTCATTGCATCAGTGGCGTACCATTATTATTTGATATGGGGTGTAATATTTTGTTACAATCAAAAGTATCTAGAGTAATACTTGTTACAATTTTTATTTCAATTTTTTTTTCTTTATTTCGTACCTCACTACTTTCTTATACAAATAAAACCAACTGAACATGTATGACTTGTTCCTTACGTACAACTATTGTGACAATTATTTAATATAGATATTATACCTGTTTAATTTTGTGTTCTCAGCTATGATTTTACATAAAAATATTATTTAATATCTAATTTTTAAAACATTCTAACTAATAATACAAATATTGCTTTTATAATATTGAAAACGACAAATATTTTTGACACTTCACAATTATTTGAAACGTTTGACACAAGATATTAAAAATATTTTAGTTTTTGTTCCCAGTGTAACTAAGATTACTGAAATATATTGTTAAACACATAATTTAGTTTCACTCAAAATTAGAAGCATATACAAGAAAAGTGTAAATAACATTTTATTTTCCAAATATTCTTGCTAACATCTTTCATTTGAAACTTTTTTCACAGTTGATTCTATTTTTGAAAAAAATTTAATTAATTTTTTGTGTGTTCAGTAAATTTAGTCTTCCGGTTTTTTAATTTCATTCAAAATCAACTCAGCTCTTAATATTTTTATGAAACTTATAAATTCCAAGTTTCGTTTAGTACATATCTTGTCTCGTTCATGAGATATTGCGCACACGGACATCCATCTATCCATCCTCACACACAGACATCATTGAGAAATTGGTGTTATCGGATTCAGTGGACGTCAAAATATGTATTTCCTCGAAAATCTCGTCAGCGATTTTTTTCATGATTCCAATACTTCCTTATACTTTGTATAAGAAAGTAAAAATTGTAACTGTGTCATAGAAAATTAAACAAAAACGAAAAGTATTTGACAGTTCAGAAGATATATTCAGGTTTATTTATTACAGTATTGTATTATTTTTTGAAGATATTTTGTAGAAAATTGTAATGATATAATTGCGAATTTGATTGTTCATTTATTTCTATTTCTTTCTGTTAAATATATATTGCATACATGTTTAGATTCTAAACAACTTTTGTATTTACATTCTTGCTGCAAATAGGTACAAATTTACAGCAATATAAAACAAAATTTCAATTCTATACCCGTATATGCGCGACAGGTAAAAATTAACTGTATTATGTATGCATGGACGTCGGTAGTATTTTTTCTCAGGGGCGAGAGGGACGAACTTGGAAAAAAATTCATGGAAAAATTTCCCTTTTAACCCAATATTCGATTAAAATAAAATGCAGTTTTACTACAAAACTGAAATACTTCCCCTGTACGTATGTAAGTTTGTAATGTATTTTTTCGGTAGCACCGATGATAAATAGAGTATAATTCTTGTTTGCTTTTCATTCTATACATGCGGTTGAATTTTGTTCGTCATTTTCTCTGACAATTACAAATAATTACAATTATTTCTGTAATTTGTTCATGCAGGATACTGTTTAAATTAGCTATTTCGGTTTGTAATTTACTTCCACTCGTCATGAAAAACGAATGTAAGGTTGGTTATAATAATAGCAGCGACATTAAACATTAGAAATCGTGTTCAGCTAGTCGCATTTCAAAATGGTTTTTGCTTGAACATTCACAAAAATAAACTAATATATAACACATTAACTTCTCTCGGAATTTTTGTTTATATATAAAATATATCTTGCCGTTTACTCATTTTGAAAGTGGCACTCTGCTTTCATAGATCACCGTAAATGATATGCTTGGTGTCCTTAAATAGTGACCCACAATAGAGTCATCAATATTTTTTTTAAATTTGTATTATGATACTTTATCTAAATTCAAGACTATCCGCAGTTTTTAAAAATCTTAATTGATATTCATTAAGTCGCAATGATTTTAAAAAATGATGTGACGTCACTGTTGTGTGTTTTGTGGATCTCAAACCGTAAGGATTGTAAATAATTGTAGTCGCTTAAATGTTCTATTTTATTGTTTAGAAAATTATTTAAATGGTATTCAGATAACTTTTCATGGTAAATAATTATAATATACAGAAAGAAACATAAATAAACTGTAAGATTATTTTACTCAAATGTGTGATTACCACTGATACATTTTGCTAACTTAAGTCATTCAACATGTCTTTAATTTTGTTGTATCGACCTAATTGTAGTTTCATTATCGCACGAATTCTCAAATACTTCTGATTTGCATTATTTGGTTACGAATTCAATAACACAAAACAATAATCTTCGAATTTAGTACCAACCATTTGATACTTCCACAATCTAACAGCTAAGTAATAAAATAAGTAGGTACAAAGAATTGGGAATAGAATGGATGTGTGATCTTTAAAACACAAATTTCTTAAAATTAAATAATATTTTTAAAACTTGTATTATATCTAGTACAATGTTTTTGGGTCTAGTATAAATAACTTTTCTTTGAAAGTGCTAAAGTGCTAAAAAATCGTCATTAAAAGCTCAGAAATCGTTACTGAAGTAACCCATTATACGACGATTTTGAGCAACCCAGTGTTGGCAACTGTTAAATAATTATTATACAATTAGGATAATTAAATTGACGTACTATAGTAAATTTGGACGTAACATAAAACAAAATTTGCAAGAAGAATTAACTAATTAATTCCGATGACGAAATTGAGGACAAAACACATAATTTTGAGTGTTATTTACGATAACTTCATTTCTCGAGGTTGGCAACACTGACTGTCAGTTTCAATTGACAACTGACAGATGTATAAACTTAACCTACGAGTATATTGTAATTTTTTTAAGTTTTTTCGAATTTTAGATTTCAAATAAAACTTAATAATGTCCCTCGGCACTGAAGTTCCTTTTTATCACTCGCATGGTTTATTTTTCTCGGCCCTAAGGGCCTCGGCAACTAAATTCCACATTCGAGAAAAAAAATTGAACTTCAATGCCTTGATACATAAATAACTATTTTCTACGAGCACTTAGAAATCTTCTCAATACATGTTTGTTTGTTGCGTCGTGCGAAATGAATTAGTTTTGTGAGTATTTCAATTTATATGTTATTTCATTTCAGTACAGGTGCCATTGCTAGTATACTTATTTAGAATTGTCAAATATTGAAATGGTGAAAGCGGAACAAATTTATTATTAAAATTAAACTAAATAGGAAATGATATCGTGGTCGTCGAAAAAGTATAGTGTACAACGTGCATGCATGGAATGTCCATTTCATACTCGTATGATTTGCAGCATTCGCCTTCGGCTCATGCTACAAACTTAATACTCGTAGAAAATGAGTACCATTCCATGCTGGTACAATATTCTATTTTGCCATTTTGTGACTCTATTGAAGGACCCCATGATATTTATTTATTTATCAATATTTTTTGACATTGCAATTAAGTAGTAATCTTTCATATAACATTATTCCACTTATATATGTTAGTAGTCAATATCAAGCAACGAATAATTATAATAATGACTGTAAACTGCTTGTGTATCAGGTTATTTTGAGTAAATATTCATAAATACATTGAAATGTACGTCACATGGTCGTGGAACATACGCATGCCTACATTTGCGTACAAATGTATTGTACATAATGTGTGCATGTGTGTGTACGTATGTACGTCAAATGTCTGCGACAGAAGCGACAAAATCACAATTGAAAGTACTGTTAAATATTTATACGTCCGTGCGAACGGTAGCTACATTATAAACGAATCATTCGGATTTTTTCACATGGGATTTTTGTTTGTAATTTCAACTATAAATACAACGTAACTTACTTTTGTGTGGTGAAAGAATGGTGCTCTGTTTGATGACATTTTGAATGTAGATTTACTAGCTTATAATTAATTGTATGGAACTAGAACACTATGAATTAACAAATGAAAAGATTTTTGGTTTAAGTTCTGTAAAATTTTAGTAAAATTCTACGTTTCGAATTACTGCACGTAATTTGTAAGAAAAAACCATTGAACAATATAAACTAATTAACAACACTAAGTAATAAGAAATTATGATTTATAAGAGTCTTGTTCTACTCGTCTAGTCTTCATTATGATTCGTTGGGTAGATTTCTATAGCTTCTCTATTGAGTCTGCCATTGGAATATTTCGATCTATAGCTATAATTTTTGTTTCTTCAAAATTTATTCAATGGCATGACTAGCCACAGCAGAATTCTCTGGTTGGTTAAAACGAATAATCCATTTTTGTTTTGTAATTATTGTTGATATCATTCTGCTAATATTGTTATTAGAATCTGACATGGCCATCAAGAATAACCTCCCGAAAATATTAGTTTTTAGACTCATAAAAATAACTTCTTGTTTCAAGAAAATTTTCAGTTTTGCTTTTGCATCCACTCGCTGAAGAAAATTTTATTTCTTACAAAATGAGGTTCAATTTAAAGAGATATTAATTTATAATATAAATTTTATTTATCTTCTTATTCTACTTTATAGAAAATAAATATATATTTAAATTTTGATTTTAAAAATAATGAAAAAGAAGTTGTTTTAACTTTAAACAAAACGTTTTTATTTAAAACGATATCATTTTGAATTAAAACGTTTCCTATTCAAACTACTTCGTCCCCATAATGAGTTGAATACTTTGATATGTTCCTTCAAAACTAAATTAATTTTCATACAAGAATATTTATTAAACCTACAAAAGTTTTCAATGAAAACGAAAACGGATTGGCACTATTCAAATCAAATTTTCTCTTCATTTAAGAGGAATCTGTTTGTTCCAAGAAAAAAATTTTATCAGTGTGTCCAAATATGCCCTTTGCACGTCACGTATTCCTTCTGCAATTTTTAAATATTTTTTTATTATACCTGCATCATAATCCGTGTTTAAAACACGCTGCAGCGTTCGTAAATGCAAGATTAAAACACGCCGTGCTTTAAAGGTTGCTAAGCAACAACAAAAATATTTACTATTAATATCTGTCAAAACTGTAAACGTAAACAACAAATGCTAACCAGTCTCCATGTAAACGATATACGTCAAATGTCACACGCGCAAAATTATGAAATGAATCAAATTTAAATTTTGCTTTCCAGTTTTTTCCAGAGTATGATGCAGGTATAATAAAAATAGCGTATGACACACGTGTATAAGTGTTTTTAAAGCACTAGCGACGTTAAATGCACTCCGCTTCGTGTCGTGCTCTTAAACTCGTCGTACGTGCTTTAAAAGCTTACTTATACACTTGTATCATAATATACTATTAAAGCACTAGCGACGTTAAAAGCACTCCGCTTCGCGTCGTGCTATTAAACTCGTCGTACGTGCTTTAAAAGCTTACTTATACACTTCTATCATAATATACTATTTTTTGTCAAACTATATATTATTCATCAATTAAAAACTATTCGGTTGTTTTGGTAATTTATTATTTTATCTAAAAACATTAACATTTAGTTGCAGATCCTAACATATTACTGTAGTTGCTGAGATATCTGTAATTTTGGTGAAAGGTGTGACGACATTTTGTTTATTTTGTCAACTGGAATCAAAAATAGATGCGTTTTTAATTCTTTTCAACTGTAACGACTTTATAATGACTAATGACCGTCCAAGTATCTATCTTATCGCACTAAAACATAAATTGTATTTAATTTTAAACATAGTTTTAAGTTTGGTCTAGCGGTATATGTCTTCATATTAGAGGTGGATACAGTTAGACTTCGTTCGTTAAAACAATCCTGTACTAAGAAACGAGTGATTCACAGTTACCTCATCAAAGTTTATTCTTGGAAATCGATATTGAAAGGATTTATTAACAAGTCGTAAAAATTTTAGCGAAGGTATTTCAGAGTTTTAGTTGTTGGAAAATTTAATTGAAATAATATTTCTCGTAGCAAACTAGTGGAACAGTAACGGTTTTATTTTCAAATCCACTGTTTTTATTGCGTACACAAACTACAAAAGAATTTAAAATTTTGATTTCTGAATATCATTAACACTTATTAATTAATTAACGAATAATTTCAATTGTTCCACTTGTGAGAAAAATTCCCCACGAGCCGTTATTAACTGTTTCCATCTTTGTCTGGTGTATTTCTCTTTGTTTTGCCTTGAAAAATGACTATTAACAGCTAGGAATCTAGATACATGAATAATATTAGAAACTGTTGGAAAATTGATGAGTTTATCGCTTTTCGTTGTGTGTTTATCAGGCATGTTACGAAGAGTTATATCACTTATCTTTAAGGAGATAATTTGAAGTGAATGCGCGCTTTTTATCTTAGAATTTGCTGTAGAATGTTTGAATATTTCTCTGATATTTATTTTCGTATTTTAATCATTGGACTCCCACTTATTAACTAAAAATATTTCGTAGAAGTAATTTGAACTTGAAAATTAGTTATTTATGTATAAAAGCACTGAAGTTCAATTTTTTTTATCACGAATATGGAATTTAGTTGCCAAGGCCCGTAGGGCCGAGGAAAATAAACCATGTGAGTGATAAGAAGGAACTTCAGTGCCGAGGTACATATTAATTTTTATTTGAAATCTAAAATTCGAAAAAACTGTAAAGAAGTACAATATAGGTTAAGTTTATACATCTGTCAGTTGTCAATTGAAACTGACAGTCAGTGTTGCCGACCTCGAGTAGTGAAGTTATCGTAAATAACACTCAAAATTATGTGTTTTGTCCTCAATTTTGTCATCGGAATTAATTAGTTAATTCTTCTTGCAAATTTTGTTTCATGTAACGTCCAAATTTACTATAGTACGTCAATATATCTGCCAAAATTATCCTAATTGTACAATAATTATTTAACGGTTACCAATACTGGGTTGCTCAAAATCGTCGTATAATGGGTTACTTTAGTGACGATTTCTGAGCTTTTAATGACGATTTTTGATCACTTTAGTGCCAATTTCAAATAAAGATTATTTATTAAGAAGTAGAATTTAATCGATTATTTATTAGAGATATTATGAGATCCTACGTTCGAATCCCCCAGCCGATAGTTGCTATTTTAACTTTACCTCTTTGGTCACTATTTGGGGGGGGGGAGGGGGCGCGATTTGACGGATGGTAATTACACTTCTGGAGTTCTGGCGTAATAATGTCTTAAGTCAATAAGGCTCCGAATGATAGATTGGTTGTATTTTGTCAAGTGTTATGAACAGAAAAATCGCGACAACCCAATATCTTGACAAAAAGTTACTGTTGATACAAGATTACTGGTAAATTTTATCAACGGATAAAGATTTTTACAAATACATGTTGATATGAAACATACAGCTGTCAAATAGACAACTAGAATATAGTTAATTTTTTATTTATATTCAACTTTCACATATTTAAAACAAATCCTGGGTTTGATTGCTGTTTTTATATTGCTGTATCTTTTTACTTATTCACTTTACAACAAATGTTTAAGTACAAAAGTTGATCAGAATTTAAAAATGCATGCAATAAGAATCAATGTACAGAAAATAATACAAAATACAATAATGTAATAAATAAATCTGAATCTACCGATCTCGGTGGCGTAGTGGCTATGTCACTAGCCTAGCACACCAGAGGTCGTGGGTTCAAATTCATTATCATCCACTCATGAGGCAGCATATAACCATAGTAGTTAGTCCGCCTCCCATCTTCGTAATAATAATAAAAAAATATGTATCTTGGCAACTGCATGGCAGAGAGCGTTGATTCCGGATCACTCGATAATGCAAGTTAAGAAAGGCTGCCCGCGGTTAGTAGCTGGATGTGTGACCGCTTTGCGAAAACCCATACCAGCGAACTTTTCGTGTTGTTGTCACACCACCGAAAATGAGGAACCAAGGCGGCATATAACCTCAGTAGTTGAGTCCGCTTTACAAAAAAAAAAATCTGAATGTGTTTTATGAAATGTCAAATATGTTTCCGTTTTGTGTAATTTTCCCTGGCCGTGTTACAATGTTTCTAATAAATATTAATTTTAATTTGATTGATATATCCTTAAATACTAATATTTAGATAACTAAATGGGCATTATTGCATGTTTTTTTAGATTCTGTACAACATTTTTTGTATTTACACTTTTCTGTAAAGTGAATAGGTAAAAATATACAGCAGTATTAAAAAAAAAAGCGTTGAAACGAAACTGCAAAATCTACGAAACACCTTGTTATGATTGCAACAACTCTTCAGCTGTCGAGTAATTAACAAACTTATTTATTTGTGTTACAATAATGAATTTTTGTTTTGGAATGTACAAATATTGTTATTGTAAATATCTAAATTGTTGTCACTATACGTAAGATAAATTTTTGCTAATGTAGCAATCCATTTTTTTTTTTTCGTGTACTTGAATGGGCGGATTTGACGCGCATTCCTGCCGGGACGCATATCGGTTTGTCAACCAATAGCTCTGGACTTAACCCTTCATTCGTCTGGTCGAAAATAGTCACTAAAAATATCAGAAATATTCAACTTTTGGTAAATTAAATGATTAAACTTGTTTTTAATCTTTATTGTGGGTGAAATAAATCAAGCAAATGGTACTTAGGGCCGATATATCCATCTACGAATAAACTTTCGAATAAGTTATTCGTGGTATAAATAAAATATGCATTAAAAAATGACAACTAGAACAATAAGTATCATTTGAGCGAAGATTTTGATGCGACATAATTTATTAGGTACTTTATTCGTAGATGGAAATATCGGCACTTAGTAATATTTATTTAAAAAACAGCAATACTTATGGTAGTTCCATTTTGAATTTTTAAACATAAATGCTGGCGGTATTACATACACCACAGATCACGCTAACGAAGGGTTAAATGGCATTGAAATATAATACTGGAACGCTAACGTACGTTGAAAATGCGAGCCGAGAGCGACAGAGAAGGGTTACCTTACATCAATTTGTCTCTTGCTTTTCGCTTTCATAAAAGCCTACAATTTAACGTTCCAGGAGTGCTAAAGGTAAACACAACAATTGGAAGTAAAAACTTAACTAAAAATTCTTTTCTCTTGTAATTAAGTTGCCCTCCGTGGGCAAATCACCCACATCCATGCATCCACATACCCACGAACATACACACATGCGCTGATGACGTAGCCGGGTCTGCTACATCGTTCCATGTCCATGGCTTGCTTGTTGCTGCTGTTGCACCGTTACCCGGCATTGTAGCAGCTGGGAGGAGCCTGGGTTGTGCGGCCCCCGGCTCCCCCGTGACCCCCGTACCCCTCTCTTAGAGCAGAGGTCGTCAAACTTTGTACAATGTGCAAGAAGTGTTGGGCTGTAATTGTGTGGTTTGGGAAAGGAATTCGAGCTTTTTGCCATGTTCGAAATTTTTCTAGAATTATTCAACAACTTTGTAGTTGCAGATCTTTGCTTATTGTTGACTCAACATTCAGCAAAACTTAATTTCATATGAATCTAATTATAATTAGATTAAATTTTCCATATAATATTCCTAAAATTAATTTTAATTTCAAATGCAAAATAGATTGCTTAATAAAAACATTTCATAATACCGGGTGGTCCGTAGATCTGTATTTTTTATTTTAAATATGACCGAAATTATTTTCGAGGAAAATAGAAAATCAATCTATATAAGATCGTGGATAACTTGGCTTTAAATATAATTTATTTCAAAATATATTGTTTTCAAATAATAAATAAAGTTTAATAATTTAATTAATTAATAAATGCCTACATATCTGCAATATACATTTTTCTACTGATTGTTCCATTTTCGCAAAATGATATGCAACTTTATATTTTTTTATTATAAAATACCTACCCTATATATTTTTATAAAATTTTAAATATCTATGGTTTCTCTTAGTTCTTATATTCTTTATAGTTCTAAAATGATCAGTACGGAATTTATTAATGTTTATATTAATATAGAATCACACACAGAAAGTGCACCATGATATTAAGAACAATAAATAACGTATATAAAAATTATTCGAATATTTACTCTTACTCTTCAACATTAATACAACAAACTAAATAGAATATAATAACGAAAAGTTGATAAAGGAAGTGAAAAATGCAGGTAACAAAAATTAGGTATCTAATAGCAACTAGTCTAATTATTTAAACATTCACACACAAATCATGGCATACTTTCTGTGTGCGATTCTTCATAAATAAAAATTTGTTGTGGGCAGCACAATACCTCCCGCCATAGATTCCTTATCAAACAATGCAAGAACACAGACCAACACTATCAAGAAACGCTCATCCCTTAAAAAATTATAACACATGTCAAAAAATGACATTTTTCAACCGTTGTTTTGTTTTTTCAAAAAACACATGTTAGCAAATTTCATTTCATTCAAACAATAATTGTAAATTGTACATATTTGAAACATTATTCTAATAACAAAATTTTATTAAACCATAATTTACTGAGATATTTTAAAATAACTTGATAGGGCTTCAAGTAAACTACCATTTCCGTTTATTGGATTATCACCAATAAACTAATCAGCTCTTCCAAAGGGGATACAATTGATATATACAAAATATTAAAATATTCAGTTCAGTAGTTTTTGAGAAACCGTAACTCCAGAGATCCACACAGACTGACTGACAAACAAACACACACACACAGACATCATCTAGGGACCCTAAAACGTGCTCATCCTCTGAAAACTCACTACCGAATTTTTAGCGTGATTCCGATACCTTCCATACAGGATGTGGCGGGAGATAAAAATATGAATAGTTTCTAGAACTATTTTAAAGAAAATCTTTATAATTTTGCAAAAATATATAAGGTGCTCTATTAATAAATATTGCGCTACAATGAAACGCCCGGTAGAGAAACTTATACTGTAGAAGTGTAGAAGTCGACATTTAAATTTATAATAAACTTTGAAACAAAAATGTGTAATTTTTAAAATAATCGCATGAAATTAAAAATACGTATTTAATTAATTATTTGAATACTCTTATAATGAATGTACCCTAAGATATGACTTTTATATCTCACGGTTTTCATATACAAGTACGTTGTTATTATTGTTGAAGTATTTATTTCAAAATGAATAGAAACGCACAGAATCTCGCCTTTTCAATTAAAATTCAACAAGTGCCTGAATCAATTAAATTTTTCACAAGGTGTAAAAGAGAAAAGAGCACTTTACAAAGAGGAAGGTAATGCATGATTTCAACACCTGTGTTTGTGGTACGTTGTATGGTGTATAACATTATTATTAGCGATATTTTTGCATTGTAAACAATGCTTCGTTAAAAGATCTTTATCTCATATGACTTAAAGTGAAATGACTTGAATTATGTAACAGAGTTGCATTTCATTTATCTTTGATTCAAGATAACTACAGGCTATGAAGTAAGAATACGATATCTATAAAATTTTAGGAACGATATGGCGTAAACACCTGTTCTACAAAATGCAATTCGAGTTAGACACCTTTATTCTAAAAATCTATACCGGATGTTACTTGAAAACCTGCGAAATCAGTTCTTCTGTAGTCAATAGTGTCCAATTCATTTTAGACGAAATGTAGATAATTTAATTCTGCATCTGAGTCAGTAATTACATTTTATCCAACAACTCTCAATAAATGCTCTATAACTATGGAGATTTTTAACAAGGAATATAACAGATTACCCACTAGTGGGTATTATTTTGAGAAAATCCACTAGTGAGTATTTTTTTATTTATAACAATAATAAAAACACACAACACATTGGTAAACACTTCGATTGACATTTTCATTTCAAAAATTTAATGTATATGCTACTGTCAAATAATATTTCTTTAATAAATTTTGCACTTATTAAGAGTTGTTGGATAATAGTATATTCTACTCGTACAACAAGTAATGGAATGGCACATATATTTCACGCGAGCAAAAAGTTTGTAGTCCGAGCCGAAGGCGAGGGCTACGGTTTGCAAGTGTGGTATATGCCATTCCGTTACATGTTGCAGACTATACTTTCTATAACAAGATTTTGGAAATTATATAAAAAATATATGTATAAAACTGTTGAAAACGTCAAACTCAAATACATAAAATTAAAACAAACAGACGTAACCATAGTAACTGAATCAAGATACTTCATATATCGCGCTAATACGCGGCTCTGATTCGTAGAAATTATTCCATGATGAAATGATAGTTGTTCCAATACAGTTTTTAGTTGTAGAATGTGTAGTTTCCAAAACAGTGTTATAGAAAACGTTATACTTCGTGTGCTAAAATTTCTCTCCTGGGTAATTCCTTACTTTGCCCACTTGTAAAATAAATAACTATTATTTTGCAAATTTTGTAACCGAAATAATCGGGCTTAACATTTTAAAACAATTGCTTTTGTATATAGTGATAGCCATGGAATTGTAACAGAATAAACAAATATATAACGTTTTAACTGTCAAACAAGTTTAGTTATTATGAATTTGTGATTGATTTAAGTGACAATAAATAGTTATTTATGTATTAAGGAATTGAAGTTTTACTTTTTATCACGAATATGTAATTTATTTGCCGATGCTTGCAATGCCGAGGAAAATAATCCATATGAGTGATAAAAAGAAACTCAGTGCCACAGTACATATTAAATTTAATTTGAAATATAAAATTAGAACCAACTTAAAAAAGTTTACTGATATCTGTCAGTTCTCAGTTAAGTTAAACATTGGAACTTGCATTCAGTGTCGCCAACTTCGGATATTGAAGTTATCGCAAAGAACACTCAAAATAGTATGTTTTCCCAACTTCTTTAATCGGAATTAATTAGTTTGTTGTTTTTTTTTTTGCATATATTACATATTATTTCATTTTACGTATAAATGTATTATCATTCGTCGTGTTGTACATACATCAGCTAAAATTATTCTACTTGTACAATAATTATTATACAGTTGTCAACACTGCTTTGCTCAAAGTCAAAGTATAATGAATGGATTACTTTAATGTCGATTTCAGAGCTTTTAATGATGTTTTTGGCGTTTTTTTAGTACCGATTTCAAATATGAGGAAGATGAATACATAAAATAATTGTTTGGGTGAAAGCTCTAATAAATGTAAATAAATATCAAAAATTTGTAAAATAATATTACATTTAACTATTTGTAAGTTTTGTACATGTGAATATTCATTTTCAATATTAAACATTTTATTGTTACCTTAATAAATCATACATTCATAATAATAGTTATTTATGTACTAAAATTTTACTTTTTATCAAAAATATGTAATTTATTTACCGAGGTCCGTAGAATCAAAGAAAATAATACTTATGATAAAAAAAGGAACTTCTGTGCTGCGGTACTTATTAAATTTTATTAGAAAAAACTTATTATTTTACAGGGTAAGTTTACTCATCTGTCAGTTTTTAGTTCTTAAACATTTGAACTTGGCCTCAGTGTTGCCAACCTCTGACATTGAAGTTATCGTAAATTATATGTTTTGTTTCCAAATTCTTGATCAGAATTAATTTACGAATATGGAAAATAAACCATGTGAGTGATAAAAAGGAACATCAGTGCCGCGGTACATATTAAATTTTATTTGAAATCTAAAATTAAAAATAAAAATTGTATAAAATTATTATATAGGTTAGTTTATACATCTGTCAGTTGTCAATTGGAACTGACGCTCAGTTTTTTCCAACCTCGAACATTGAAGTTTTCGTAAATAACACTCAAAATTATGTATTTTGTCCTCTATTTCTTCATCGGAATTAATTAGTTTATTCTTCTTGCAAATATTGTTTCATTTTACATATAAATTTACTACAATTCGTTATATATCAGTCAAAATTATCTTGCTTGTACAATAATTATTTTACGGTTACACTGCGTTGTTGAAAATCGCCGTAAAATGGGTTACTTTAGTGACGATTTTTGAACTTTTATTGACGATTTTTGAGCACTTTAGTGCCGATTTCAAATAAACATTTTTAATAGATAAAACGACATATATTTATTTGTTATTTTGTTTGAAATCATTATAAAGAAAAGATGCAGTTCTTACAAAATTTTAAAACTTTGAATAATTTTCTATAATATTAAATATAATTGCATAAAACAAAAATTCAGACCGATGTTGGAAACTACCTAATGAATTCACCAGGTATAAATATTGAACAAAAAACGGGTTCCATTTTCGATAAGTAGATTGTGGTGATATTTCTGCTGTATTTTGTTTTATAATAATAGTAACTGTAATAATTAATGACTGGCAATTAAATATAATTAATAATACGTGATTGAAATTGAAAAGGTATAATTTTAAACTTTTAAGCGTCCTTGTGTTTAAAGCATGTATTAAGAAAATTATATATTTCCTCGTGCAAAGATGAAATATAGTAGCACAAAGATTCAATTTAATTTTGTCCCGATAAAATCTGAACTGAAATACGGCAGTTTTACAGTCATTTATTATTTTAGAATTGCAATAGCTTTAAAAATAAATTCTCAATCTCCAGATATAATAAAGTTAATTACATATTGTCTATTTTTCATCGACCAATTTAACAAAATCGTGTTTTGTTCCATTAAGAAAGATGCCAGTCAGTAAAAGGTGCGAATTAAGCTAAAAATAAAACAGTGAATAATTGTTATTACTTGATAAGGGTACAACTATCGCCAATGACATGAGAAATCAATTTGGAAAGCAATTTTCCTATCGCTGCTTCTTACGTGCTTATGTAAAAATGACGTACAAATTACATTTTTTATTTAACTCTTCTTCTTTCGCTACATGTACCAACAGCACTGACGTAGGCCACATTATTTTTTTGGAAGGACAAAAACGTAATTTATGTTTATAATAAGAATGTTATGTATGTATTTGTTTTTATTTTATCTATAAATAGTTAATTTTTTCGCCCCCTAAATTATGCTGATAGCACGTCACTGTAATTATGAACTCCACATTTACCTTGGACTTACTAAATTATTATGCTTTTATATTTTATACGTTTGTTTGTATGTGTTCATGTATGTACATATACACGCGATACTCAAATGTTCTTTCTACGTATATACGTAAACTATTTGCGCATGCGCGCATGGAGAACAGGATGACAAAGCGAAACATCGAAAATAAACAAATGACATGAAAGTTTTCTTTTTGTGTTGTTTTTTCTTTGAATCATTTTCATTTGAACCTGTTATAAAATTATTCTAAAATATTGTTAGATAATTTTTTGTTGTTTTTATTGGATGTAGGCTTAGGTAAAATTTAAACAATAATTTGATAGATGTTATTTATTGAAGTAGACTTAATAAATTGATAAATGTTATTTATTGAAGTAGACCAATAAATTGATAGATGTTATTTATTGAAGGAGATAATTTTAATTATAAAGTTGATATTCGAAAAGCCAACCATTGCACGAAGAACTTTATAAGCAATAAATAAACGATTGAATTAAATGTTCAGTTTTGTTTCAATTTATATAATTCAATTTGGATCCTAAACATTTAAAAATACTCATGTTAAATGTTCATAAAAATATAAGTTGAATAAACTAAGTTCTGTATATAAAAATATAGCATTTAAATATAACGTGTCGCGTTATTTAACCTAATGCAATTTTTCACAATTTTTTTTTTAAACATTATTTAAATTGAAGACTATCTACACTTTTAAAAAGTCTTAATTGTTGTTCATTAAGCCACAATGATTTTTTAAAAATGTGACGTCATTGTAGAGGTGTTGCTGGATCTTAAACAGTACATATTATAAATAATTGTAGTCATATATTTTTTTTACTTATTTGATTAATATTATTACAATAAAATAGAACATTTATGTGACTAAAATTATTTAAATCTCTACTGTTTGAGATCCACTAACACATCTATAATGACGTCACAGCATTTAAAAAAATCATTGTGGCTCAATGAATAACAATTAATAAATAAAAACAAATGGTGAACAACCCCATTCATCATTAATTGTCCTGATGAATAATTTTGTTCTATAATTCGAAACCATGTAGGTATTTAAATAAAATATTTTCACAGAATCGAATCCAAAAGTCTTTTATAATTGAAATACTGAACTTAAAACTAAAAATCTCTTCGTTTAGGGCCGGTATTTCCAATCTAAATAAACTAATGAATAAATTTATTAGTGGAATAAACAAAAAATATCGCATCAAAAGATGACAGCTAGAATAATAATCATCATTTAAGTTATGATTTTGATGTGATATATTTTGTGTATTCCACTGATAAATTTATTCTTCAGTTTATCTCAGGTTGGAAATACCGGTCCTTAAAAAATAAATAATAACAGTTAAGTGTAAGAGATCTGTACTAAAAGTAGAGCCGAATTTTTTATAATAAAATTATGACATTTTCTTGTTACTAAATAGATCTTATAATCTGAATGCCAAAACTATTAAGAAATAACAACAAATTAGTAATATTGAAATCAGGTGAATGACCGATTTCGAAATCATAACCAAATATTAGAAATTTTGCCTGGAACCAAATTGTAATGTAATTTAATTCCACTTACAAATTGTTACCTATTTGAAAATTCAAGTTGGAATTTAAAATATTTTGAGTATATAATAATTCTACGTACGTAACAAATTAGTATTTTATATGTTTGCTAAATACATAAAATAAATATATCATCACGTCTTTTACTCATTTTTTTCTTTGTTTCGTACCGTATAAAAATTATATTTGTGGGAAGTTATGTGGTGAACACATCAGATTATTCTAGCAATTTTCATTAAAAATATATGTAATTTAAATTGCTAGAATAATAATTCGTCATACACACAGATGTCATCGTAAAATAGTAAAATCATATTCTAAAATAAAATAAATAAATATACCATCACGCTTTTTACCCATTATGGGTGTGGCACTCTGCTTACGCAGATCTCGGTAAGTGAATATTTTTGCGTATGAAGTGCGGTTACCAGCCGTCAAATCATAGCCCCCAAAGAAGTTAGTGGAGGTGGAACCACAGGGGTAAATTTAAATTGGCAACTGTCAGGTGTGGGATTCGAACTGAGGATATCACGATCCACAGCCCGACGCGTTACCACGGACCTATTTATTCCTTATGTTTGATAATAAGGAAGAAAATTTAATTTTCATTTAAATTACCTATATTTTAATAATGATAATTAATATACCAATTTTAATTATTATTACGCTTTTGACGCAGGAAATGACGCAGGAAAATAACTATTAATTTACAAATCATTTATATTTTTGTCATTTGAATAATATTTTTCCTATAAACAATTTCTGAATGCTGTAATCTCCATATATTTACCCTTAAGAATTAATTTTATATTCTTATGCCCGCGGTTACACTAACGTTAGTGAAATTTCAAACTTGGTTTAAATAAATAAAAGCGTATCTAATTTTTGCCATCAATGTCAATTACTCCATATGACATATGACTTCGATTTGCTTTTATTTATTTAAACCAAGTTTAAAATTTAACTAACGTTGATGCAACCGGGCATTAAAAGTATAAAATTTCAAGGTTTAAATAGACTACTAAATTGTATATTTAAAAACTGGAACAAAATACATAATCAATTTTATTTATACTTAAAGGTCATTACTTTTTAAAGTGTTTTTTAAATGAATTAATACGTTTTGAAGCATTTATGTCAGTCGGCAGTCCTTCATAATTATATTATTAATTAATTATTTTGTAAATTAATCAAATATAAATATAACCTAATGATATATTAAATCGTCAGACAAAATTAATGTCTCAATTAAATAATTATGTGTTTCAAAATTTCAACAAAAAGTCTAATTATGTATTTCTTAAGAAAATTTCTCTTCGGGAGCCATTTTATCGATGTTCACTTGTTATACACATGTGCATACATCCATCATTCACTTGTTCTGCTATATAAACATGACCAACGCTTGCTTGGATTTTTATGAGTATTATTTTACTTGCAAATGTATAAAGTACTAGGTAAATATATGCACATCTGTATGGTGTGTTTATTTCTTGCGCTTCTGCTAAATATTAACGTTTCTTACATAAAATGGACTAAGGACTTTTGGCCGTAAATGTCGTAAGACTTATTTAAAGCCTATTAGAATTTTTTTATACCTATAACTTTTGTTGTTATTATTAGTAGCCTGTAGGTATACGTATTTATTTAAATTCACTGTAAATAATTTTATATTGTTTTGCAATAATTACTTCTGTCATAAATTTTGATTACTCTACCAGTTTCAATTCCGTTTCCGTATTTGGAACACAGCAAGAAGAAGAAATATATTTTACTTCACCAGCTAGAAATCACTGGTTTAAATCTTGTTCACTCCAATTTTCAAACATTTAATGAAAATTGATTTTTGTTGTACAGAAATTCAAATAAATAAAAGCATCATGCCATTTACCATTTTGGATGTGGCACCCAGCTGCTGATAATGGAGGGGACACCACAGATGAAAAGTGAAAATAGCAACTCTGTCAGACGTAAATATTTTAAAATTATAAAAGACTTCTGGAATAAGTTGTGTAAAAATATTCAATCCAACACCTCTCAATAAATGCTCCATAACTATGGCGATTTTAAACAAGGAAACTAACAGATTACCCACTAGTAGGTATAATTTTGAGAAAAGCCACTAGTGAGTATTTGTTTGTTTATAACAATAATAACAACACACAACCATCTTGGTAACCATTTCGATTGACATTTTAATTTAGACAATTTATAGCATATATCACTGTCTAATAATATTTCTTTAATAAATTTTTCATTTATTAAGAGATGTTGGATAAAACGTTATACTCCACACTTCTAAAGTAAATAACTATTATTTAAATACTTCTATGCAAATTATGTTCAATATGTCGAAATGTTGTATTTAAATAATTTTTTTTTCTTCAAACGTCATAAAAGTACGTTGTTTTGTATTTGTATTCAACAAGCAGGAGTTTATTATTGTTACCGCCAGCGGAATAGTGTCTCCTTGGCAACACTTCTGCTCCGGCGGCAGACAAAGTACAATATTACGAAAAATAGTTAGGTTGTAATTCAATAATTTGACATTTAAAAATGAAACAGATAAAAAAAAACAAAACAGCATATTCCATGGCAACTAGAAATGCTGTATAATACAGAATATTTTTGAAATTTTAGGCATATTTTAATAATTTATATTTCTATGTTTGACGAAAAAATGGAATGTATTATTCGGAGTAAATGTGACTTTGGATGTTTCGCATCTAATAGTACTCGCTTCGGTCGTCGTTCAAACTAAATATGCTTAGCACACAAAGTATCACATTTACTCCTACTAACACAATGTACTATTATAGAACTTAATCCAAAAGTGAGTTCTGGATGTTATTTCACTTCTACTGTCATGCTAATCTAACTTAACTATCTGACGTTTGTCAAGAAAAACAAAAGCTGCAGAGATCACTGAGAACAGAGATTCATTGGTTAGAAGAAGTGTCATAAAATAACCATTGTAAAATCATCTTCTTGGTGCAAATAGAGTATTTTGATTGGCTTATAATGTAATGCAGGAAATGAACAAATTAATAAATATTATGTTTTAAGTTTAAAATTAGTGAATAATTTTGCAACAAATTTAAACAATTTATAGATTAAATATCTCTATGACATATTTATGAGTGTAAAAACCCCCAAAGATGTTACTAAAATAAAAACTGCAAGGATAAAGTTAGGTATTACATAGATATTATCACGGATCTATTTCCCCAGGACTATCTCATTTAATTTGATTGAAATGAAATGGCGATATAATTATTTAAATTTAATTGCACCCGTAACTGTTAAGAAAATAAGTGATACCCTGAGAAATTAAGATTAAGTTCAGAGATTTCAACGATGCGTCTGACAACAATCCAGGTCCTATCTCCAAATTCGAATTCACAGGAAATTCATTAACTTTAATCTACATCCAAATTAAATTCAAGTATCCTGTTTACACAAACCACCTAAAAATTATGAAACCATAAATAACGTTTCATAATTATAATTAATATTTATTAATGACACAATAAACAATTAAAGATTTCTTCTAAATTACTACCGCAGGAAATGACAGACAAGTCTTTGTTTAAATGTAGGTCGAAAATAAATCTTTAGTTCATTAGAGAAAACATTAATCTGCGACAAAATTATAGGGGACAAATTTACATTTAGTTTTCACTTCAAAGTTCAGAAGTTTAGCACTTTGTCAATTTCACTTTTTTGGCTGTTTTGTTAATTATTTTAATAAGTAGGACACCAGGCCCGTTATAGTATCTAAAATGATACTACTACGTCAATGATAAAAAATGTTTCGTAAGTTATCATACTGCTTTTAGATATAATTAAGAAAATTCGTAATCATCGAAATTAGTGTTATTATGTATTTTTTTTTACTATGTAAGTAATCTTAATAGTGAAACATGCAATGGAAATTATTTCTAAAGGCAAACCACGTGGATTGAAGCCTCGAACGCTTACAGCAAAATTTAATGGATGTCGAATAATGAAAAAGAAATGAAGCTGCATCAATTATATTATATTATATTCTTTATTCATCAAGTAAATATATACATAACATGCCAGTTTGATAAGTCATTAAAAATATAATCATAAAATCATCCAAAAAGTTATCAAATAACAATTCTTTAAATTACATTTCATTACAAACTTTTACATTTTACATCAAATTCATTTATATCATAAAAACATTCATTCTATAGAAAAGTTTTAATTTGTTGTCTAAATACAATCAGGTCAGTTATATCTTTCAAATTTATGGGTATACTATTATACAATTTAATGCCTGTATTGGGATCTGACATGCAGCGATATGACATCTAGCGGATTATTTTCGAACACAAAGTAGGGTGAAGATTCCGTTAGAAATACATTACGTCAAATGGGAATAACGATTTTTGAGATAAAAAATTACCGAAATTGTAGTTAAACACCGAGAAAAATCGAAAAATAAAGTATACTGTGCAGTAAAAGAGTGTAATAATAAGTCCTGTAAAAATCTAGACGTTACATTCCATTATTTTCCGAAGCTGGACAAACGCTTTATTTATAAAGTAAACCAATTTGGAGTGCAAAAAAATCTTGGAAAAACTAACAAAAGTAAACAACATAAATGCGTTTACAATAAATAATATGCTCTGTATATTTTGTACCACACGGTTATGTACATCTAAGTAAGTAAAAGTTTAGGTTATAATACGAATTTGCTCCGAAACCGTTTCACTTTGTATTTTTCACTCAAAACCAGCCATGCAGGAACAAACAACACTCATCACTTGTTCATCTCTTGTAATTTTCCTATTAATTTGATGGGGATTACCTCGTAAATTCGACGTTGGCATACAGAAAGCCACTACACCCACAGCCACTGTCACTTTCATTTAATTAAGTATATAAAATGCGTTTAGCTTCTTCAAAATTTAGTTTTCATTCGCAAATATTATTAATCGTGAGACTCATTTTTTATATTTTATACGCAAACAGTACAAATGTCACATTCGAATCTTCACCCTAATTGACGCCATCTTGAATAGGCCACGACCCCATGTCAGATCCCAATAATATGGACTTTTTTCATATAGGTAAGGTCTATGTTTAGGGATTGTCAATGAGCGATTTCTAGTGTTATAATTATTCTCCTTAGTTTGAGGTTCAAATGAACTAATGTTACTTACTACATACAGAAGTATATATAGATGTAAATACAAGGTAGGCTCATAATTTTCAATTTTTTGAACAAGTCTCTACAAGGAGAATTATAAGAGGCACCTGCTATGTTCCTAATCGCCTTTTTCTGTAATTCGAAAACCCTTTCTGCTACACTGGACGCACCCCAGCACACAATAGCATAACGAATTACAGAGTGGAAGTGTGCAAAGTAAAATAGTTTCACAAGTTCAAAAGTTACAACTTTTTTAAATTTGAGTATAACATAACATAGAGGAGAGATTTTTTGCAAATATCATTAGTGTTATAAAAATAATTAACCTGACGACAATTTTTTTGGAGCAGAATATTATTGTTATAATAAATAAGAATTATTATAAATAAATATGTCATCACTCCATTGGTGTGCCGTCAAATCAGATATTAATAGAGGTGGGCCCATAGGGGTAATTTATAATAGCAAATGTCGGCTGTGGGGTTCGAACTGAGGATCTCACGATCAACGGAGCTATTTAAAATTATTAAAAGAATAATGTACTTATTTTTGTAGTTTCACTATTAATAATATTCCAAATGCATGGATTGTTATCAGAAAATAATTTTGAATGCATTATGCACCAATGCACTACAATAAAATTTTCTGGGATTATTCGGAAAAAAAAAATCACTAGATGTACTCAGCATTTTATTTCCCTTATTCTTCTAGTAAGGGAGGTATTGTTTAAAATAAATTCTGATTTTTAATACCATTATTCTCAGTAATAATATAACAAGAGAGTGAGAATAAATTGAAAATAATTTGACAGATCTTTCGAAAACTTGTTGCCAGGCAATAGCCACGAAAGCCCGTAGGGCTTGAGTGGCTATTGCCAAATGGCGACAAGTTTGAGAAAGATACTGGAGAATTATTTTCTAATTTATCGAACTCTCGAGTTATATTTAATTAGATTATTTTTTGATTTCATCATCAGGCGCGCCACTAAATCTATCTTTTTTGCTCATTTTTACTTGTGTTGATGATAACTATCTGACATTTGACATCTGTCAATAAAAACAAAAAAGCTACAGAGAAAATTGTCGGGAATAATCACAAGAGCATTATTCTCAGTATAATAATGACAGGATTGGTCAAAACGCAGACACGTGCCATACAATAAAGCATTTCATTGGTTTAAAGAAACGTCAAAAAATAATCAAAATAATTATTACACAACCTCATATCATATTTAAATCGTTGAAATCAGAAAAAATTCTCTATCTAATGGACTAAAAATTTATATAGGTTACTATTTAAAAAAATAAATTTTCTTCTTTCGTTTGAGAACCACTGGTTTAATTTTCTGTTTGCTATTTCTATTAAATAGGGCCCTTTTTCCTGGTCATTTTTTGTACATAATTTTTTTCTCTAAAGTCATTAGTTCGCCCAATAAACCGCTGGTTGTTTTAAAGGAAACACCCTGTATACACACCCATCCATTAATCCACACAGACGTCATTGCGAAACTGACCACAACATAATCAGGAGACTTCAAAGTATATTTCTGCGAAAATACTGTTATCAATTTATATACGAGCCTTGAATCATAATATCAAATAGTTCTGATCTAACAAAAAGAAAATTATTGTACTCAATTTATTTGTACCATAATTTCTGTTCTTTTTACGAACATTTTAAGGAAAAATAACAAATGTAATAATAACAAATTAACAATTTGGCCCAAAGGTACTGGCTGGTACCACGAACACTATTTTTAAATCTGATAACAAAATACAGAAAATTGTTTGAAATAAATACTGTAAGTAATATTATTCCACATCTTTTTTATTCCAATGAAATTAACTCTATCTATTTTATTTATTAAGATATGACTAAAAACCCTGAATTGCCTTCAAATAATCTACCACTTACTGTTGATGAATTGTTCCCAATATCTAATTAATTCGTAACATAAACAATACATGTATGTATGTGCGGAAGGAAAAATAAATGAATTTAAGATATAAATATGGTGAATTAAACAATTTTCTTTTGTATGACTTAACGGGGCCAAATGATTTGATTCTGAGCTCGTAAGAAAGTAAAAATATAATTTTTAGTGTTGCCTGATTTAAACAATTAATTTCTTAACAGCTTTACCGAAACACTATCAAGAATTTAGAGCCAACAAAATGATTTTCAAATAATTGCTTATAAATACATAGCTTCATAACAACAGGTACATATAGCGCTAATTAATACAATTATGTTTTGGCGTGTTCCGTGTTAATTAAACAGCAAACAGTCCGTTTCACTTCCGGTTGGCGGTAGTGCCCCGGTTCCGCCGTCACTGGCTCTCTTTAATTATTAAGTGTATAAATACAAGTAATAATTGGTCACGCACTGTTGCGCGTTTTGCGGACGAAGAAATCGAGTTGGCTTTGCACAGGGAAACAATTGCGATCGTTCAACTGTTTTTTCATTAATATTTTATATAAATAAATGAAGATCGTGATGCTACATTGTTTTGTATATCAATGAGTTTTAACTGTACACTTTTATTAATAGAAATAGCGATATACCACGGGATTAGAAATAGTTAATTAATTTATAATTCCAATCTGATTTAATTTTATTTTTAAAATATTTCATCACATTTACTGGTTTTTTGAAGCTAGCTTTCATATTTTTTGGGGCACGAAACGCGGGTACCAGCCGTCAATTTTCAACTCCCATACATAAGTGGGAGAAGGCAGAAACTTTAATAAATTGAAAGAATAAATATTTGTAAAATTATTAAAAACTTTTCGATTAGCTTCTGTAAAACTATTTTTGCATCAATGAAGAATGCGATTTTTTGGCAGTAAAAGTTTGTAAAATATCACTTTTACTGCTGAGGTAGTAAAAATATTTTTACTGTTTATTATTGCTATGGCGAAACAACAAATGTAACATTTTTATATTTCATCAATATAACCGCAATTTGTATCTGCCAAATATGTACATGTGTATCGTGTATATTACAAATTAAAGAATTTAAAACTTGTTAAAACTTATTCATCACTTTCCATTTTAAGTAATAAATTCATTAAAAATTTTCACAAAGCAACAGAATGAAAATATTTATCAATATTTTTTTTGCCGATTGACATTACACATGACACTTCACGGACTGCTAACAGTCTGTAAAGTGTCACTTTTATGCCTAGGCTTTCGAATGATGTTTACTTGAATATCAAGTAAAATACTCTAAAGTTACCAAATTAATTTTATCTCTATTTATATTAAGTTTAATTGTTGTAAATTAAGATTTATAACATGTAAATAATATTTTTACATTAAAAAAATATAATATCTACTATAATGTAAAATCGTTGTTTTAGTACCACTGGAGTAATACCTATGACGTCACACAAACTTTGAAAAATTATATCTCGGGTAATATGTGAAATTTTCACTGATCGTCATATATTCTAATAAAGTTACATAAAAAAATAAATAAAAAAATTTATGGGCCCATCGAACATGGATCATTTCCACATTTATTTGTAACAATCTTAGAAGGAACAGCTCTGCAATTGCAGATCCCGCAATTTTAATTTAGGTATCTTTGAATTTGGGAACTTAAATTCTATGAACTATGAAAATGTTTTACTATTGAGAACTTCTGTTTTGAGTTATCTGTAATATGAAGTAGAAACTCGGTGACATTATATGTATATCATGATGAAAGTTATAAAACTTAAAATTTCGAAAGTATAAATTTTGCAATTGGTATCATCATGATAAGAACTCGTTTCTTAATTTAAAAATAATTAAGATACGAGTATATCTGCAATCCGGCCCTGGCCCAGACATACCCGTGAATCCGGGACTGGTGGAGCCAGTTTTTAATTTCGAATGTTTCTCGTTGAGCGGGAACGATTTCCTGTCCTATAAATATACAGCATGTTCCAGCTTTTATTTTTATCCGAGTAGCATTCAAAGCATACGTGATTATCTCGATGGAAGTTGAACCAGTTTTCAATTGTTTCCCTTGTTTAGCTACCCTTTAGCAGCGTAGATACAGGGAATTAATTTGTGAATGTTTTGTTTTTGTAGTTTTTATTGTACGAGTATACGCACAAACGACGTTTTACTGTAGATTTTCTATGATAGAAATGTATATATTTGTTGTAATTTGAATGTGTATGGCATTTAGATTAATATTTAAATTAACCTATGCTGAAACAGAATATTAATTAATATTTTTTGCATAATTTGTATGCATAATTAATTATTTTATCTATAGGCTGAATATGGTTGAATTAAAATATTGTAGAAATGAAATAAATAAATAAATACTCCATTTTTAATGTAACTTGAATGTAAATTGAAAAATTCTTATGTTCCCAAGACATATAACCTCCCGTCTAAACAACTTTTAAAGTGTACAAAACATAAAAAAGTTTAAAATAAAAATTGTTGCTACCTAATATTATTTTGCATCATTGTATGAAAACAAATTTTACTCTTATTCAATTATACTAGACAGGGTGTTTCCTTTAAAACAACCAGCGCTTTTTTGGGCAAAATAATGTCTTTAGAAAAAATGTTACATACAAAAAATGACCAGGTAAAGGGGCCCTATTTAATAGAAATAAAAACAGAAAATAAACCAGTGCGATAGAAAATAACTATATATTTTTAAATAGTAACGTATATAAATTTTTAATCCATTAGATAGAGAATTTTTTTCTGATTTTAACGATATAAATATGATATGAGGTTGTATAACAAATATTTTGAGAAAAATGTTATTAAAAATCAGAAATAATTTTACAATATTGAAATAGGCTATGCAATAAACAACTATTAATACGATTATTGCCGTCTTATATCTAAAATAAGGTGTTTTACTAAGAAATTAATAACAACAAATGAACTACATAACGAAGAAATACCAGAAAATAATGGTAATAACATAAAAGGAAAAAAAATATGATGGAAATTATTTACGATTTATGCAACCATAGGTATTTTTGGTATTTTTTCACTTAAAAGTATTAACTTTTTTTATAATTTGTTCAGAAACATCTCCTTAACGTAAGGAACAAAACTATCTGTCACCTGTACTATTTGTTTGCATTTGTTTATTGCATAGCCTACTCCAATATAAAATATAAAAATTATTTCTGATTTTTAATACCCTTTTTCTCAAAATAATTGTTATACAACCTCACATCATATTTCGTTGAAATTAGAAAAAAATTCTCTATATAATGGACTAAAAATTTATATAGGTTACTATTTACAAAAAATATAATTTTATTCTATCGTTTGAGAACCACTGGTTTAATTTTTCATTTGTAGTTTCTATTAAATAGGGCCCTTTTGCCTGGTCATTCTTTGTATATAACATTTTTCTCTAAAGTCATTAGTTTGTCCCAAAAAGCGCTGGTTGTTTTAAAGGAAACATTCTGTATATTGGTATCTGCTCAAATTACTTCCCTGACATACCGAGTGTAGAATTGAAACGTAGCATTTAGGGATTCAATGATATTTGCGTTATATTAATTAAATTTAAATAAATATTTATTAGAAAAATTGTAACACGGCTATGGAAAAATAAACACGAAAAATATTTACTTCATAATTTTAATATTGATATATCGTGAATTATTATCAAATAATAATAATAAATAAAATAGGTTTTAATTGAATGTATTTTTAAATTAAGAACAACTTTTGTTGTAAAGTGAAATTGTAAAAAGATACAGAAATATTTGAAATATAGCTTTGAAACCCCTGTAGTCCACTTTTTAATTCTACACCCGTGTATGTGCGGAAGATAAAAAGTGTTGATGTCCAAATAATCATTTAAGTTTACAAATCTGTGTTGATCTGAGATTCAAGGCTTGATTAAAGATTGGGGAATTTGGTTGTGTTGAGGTTTTGATAAAGAACAATTTTTAATATATTCAATGGGGTAAATATGATTCGATGTTTGAAAATGTAAAGTTATCTTTACAAGTATATATTTTTCCTTATCGGGTATATGTATTATATGTAATTATACACAACAATTATTAACATGAATAAGTGTTTATTATAAACACTGTAGACAAAAATAAACATTGACACAAATTGGAAACGCTACGATAAAATAATGGATGTTTTTTTATCTTCAACACCCTTCATAAAACTTTTTTTTTTCTAGTAATGTTGTAAATATATCTATTAATGCATTGATTATTATAATTAAAAGCAGCGGTGAGTGTACCATAGTACAGTCCATGTAAGGACGTCTGCAAGGTCGTAAGAATATATTAATTCAAACAGAACTTTGTACCTGATTTCTGTAGTTTGTCTCTGACTGGTACAAAAAAACACACATATTTTATTAGGCTTTATTTACTCGTCAAATAAGGACGTATCTTCTTGAGCTTTTGTTTAATCTTGATGTACGTTTCGGGATAACTTTCTCGTTTTTTCTAAGAAAAATTTCTTTTTTATTGTTTTGCGAAAGTGGACAAATATATGCACTAATGACCTTTTTGTTTTCTGGTAAATTCTGTAATTGTGAGAACTATTTTTACTTTTAAATTTCCAAATTTCTGTAAAAATAGAGAAACTTTAGAACTCAGATTCGATGCGAGTCAATATGAAAAAATACTCATTAATATGATAAACAAGTTGTTGATAATTTGACTTGAAGCAAATAATTTAGCATATTTTTAATCGAGTTTATTGAAAATAATAATATTATAGATTTGCTTCTATACTTGCATGCAGTAATGGTAACATAAGCTACAGATTTCTCCCTTATTATTAGACCAACCTCATCTCATTATTTCATTGCAAATTTGTAGAATAAATAAATTAATAATTATGTTAACTGAATATAATTAAAGAAAAAATATTTTTGGTTTACGTTCTGTAAAAATTTATTAAAATTTAATGGCTTAAATTACTACACACAATTCTTCGCCAGGAAAATAAATGAACAACCTAGTTCCGACAGTTTTTTTTTCATTTTTTATTATAAGTACATCAAGAAAAGGGATAATGCCATTTTCTTCTATCTTCATAGTAAACTTGATATTATGATGTTTACTATTAAGATGATTTTGAAAAGTTTTGAAGCGTAGAGGCAAAACAGTCTAAAGATATCCACATAACGTAGCCTGAGAGTTGGTTTCGTTAGAGAAGATTCCAGAACTTTTTCTTCAAAATATTCCATGTAGTAATTAGCTGTGAATGAAGAAATTGGTGAATCCATAGTCATAGATATACCTTTAAATTGCTTGTAAAACTCATTGTTGAAGACAAAGAAACAGAATTTCAAGCAATGATGAAATAAACGGATTATATCGTTCTCAAAATGTAGTTCAAAAATTTTTATAGTGCAATGACGAAACGTCAAAGCTCAGAAGAAAATCGTCGGATGACAGGTGAAGATTCTCAATGACTTTAACAAACTGTACTGAATTCTTCGTATAAGAAAAAGAATTAACAATAAGTGGACGTAGAAGCTTGAATAGATATTCAGACAATTTATAGATACTTGCCAATCTTTTTATTAATTTTAAGTATCCCATAAAATCTTAGTATATATGGATTACTAGGTGTTAACTTCTAAATTAATAAGTTATAAGTTCAAATTAGATTCCTTTAACAATTTTGTCGTTTGGTATTTGATTGTAAAAATTTTAATAAAATTTTATGGAATTTAACCAAAAATTTCCCGCATAAACAACATTTAAACGGTACAAAATAAAAAACTATTTTGAGGTTAAAATTATAGCTAATATTATTTTATATCTTTATATTATAATAACAAAATTTACACTAACTCAATTATTAACTGAAATATGATTAAATACCTAATAGGTCTTCTAGTAATCTACCAATTTCGGTGGAATTACTACTAAAATCTAATTGGTTTGTAATTTGAACATCTAAGTAAATAGCAATAATTATTTAATGAGCCCATAAACCTATTTTTTTAATGAAGTTTTATTAGAATATATGACGATCAGTGAAAACACGATGTGAAAATTCCATGTTACCAGAGATATGATTTTTTAAAGATTGTGTGACGTCACTGGTACTGCTCCAGTGGCACTAAAACAACAATTTTTCATGATAGTAGATATTTTTATTTTGTAATGTAAAAATAATATTTACATATTATAAGTCTTAAATTACAACAATTAAACTTAATATAAATAAAGATATAATTTCTTTGGCAACTTTAGAGTATTTTACTAGATATTCGAGTAAATAACATACGGAAATTTGAGAACAGTGGCGCTGGTATTAAGGTAACCTAACCTCAACACAAAATTTAATTCAATAGTTTTTCAACACAGCACAATAAAATAGTGAAATTATAAAACAAGTAATAGAAGCCTAACAAATATAATCTTAAATACCAACAAACAAAACAAATAAAATGACATTTCGTAGTTCTATTTTAGCCCACAATAGGCGTTGGGCGCAGACGCGCGATTTCAATTTTCATATTTCTGGCCAATAGCATCAATGCAAGTACCCGTGACTTCAAAATTTGTTCAATTAGTTATATCGCTTTACTGCAAAATATTTAAAAGAAAAAATACTTTACTACTAATTATTCCGTACGTGTTACACGATTTTGATATAAATTTGTCATATTTGGTTTATGGTTTATGTGCCCATTACATGAATCACATACTCTAATCTGGTTACTCATATTTACTAATATCTAATAATAAAAATACAAATAATAACAATACATAAACATAATAAATATCCTTTCGTTTCATTCATTAAAGCAGAAACTCCTTATTTTTAAAGCATTAACTATATATAGAAATATATATCGTTCATTTTATTTTGTGTTAAATTAGTAAATAATTGATATACCATATAGTCTTCTGTAATTACAATTAAATTATACTTTGATAAATACAAATTTCTACTGGGTAGGCGATTAAAAAATGATAAAAATTCTCTGGCTGCTGGAGATTATAAATTGTACAGTTTTCTGTTGCATTTAAAACATTGCTATTACTTGTATTCTTTATTTGTATTTATATGTATAAATTACTTTTGTATTGTATAATTATTGTCAGCCAATTGGTATAAAGTGTTTGCTTTGACAACCAATAAATTATTATGATTTGAACATCTCAGTTCTAAATATGAAATTTGAAAATGATATTGGCATTAGGTGATGTGTGCAACATATATTTCCTTAAAATTTTAATTTCTAAACGGTACAAAATATAGAAAAAAAATCAAATAAAAATTGTAACAAATATTATCCTGTATCTTTATGAATACAACGAAATTTATTTAAACTCATTTATTTACTGAGGTTTTTCCAAAAAACTTAACAGGACTTCAAGTAAACTATCACGTTTAGTTTATGAATTGCTCCTAAAATCTAATCACCTTATAATATCTAAATTTGAAATTTGACTTTGATAGCTTCATTAAATTTTGAGTTATCGCAGACGAAAAACGTGTTTATCTATTTAAAATTATTGCCCATTACAATATATTCCTTACATATATGAGCGGGAGGTAAATACGTTTTTCACGACATGATAGGAAACTCCACCGTTCTTCTCCAGAAATAGTGAGGAAAATGTGTTGTTCCTCTCTAGAGAGGAAAATATAGAAGTGTTACCAATATGATTGTTATTTACAAAAAAATGTATATATTATAAAAATTATAATTAAATTCCTAATTTTATTGAAAATCCTTATTTTAGTGATATACACACTTTAAATCATCTTACAATTATGTCTTATATTTTTTTTTCTCTTATTAAATCACAATTTGACACCTTATTAAAGTTATTTAAGATTGGTTTATTGGCAACACTGCTACACCGCCTTGTGTCTGATAACAGTGATAACCTAACTTTTAACGCGCCAGTCTGTCAGTTGTGTTGTCAAAGTGTATTTTAGGTCCGAGCAAATCGTTTTTAGAAACATGTCGAAAAAAAGTTGTGTCTACACGAGAGGAAAGCCCTTTTTCCACTCTCGCACCAATTGCCTTAGTCGTTGCGCTCATGAGGCAAACTTCGAGCTCGATTGGGAAAAAGAAACGCTTTCCTCTCTAGTTTGATAAATAACTATTCATTTATTACTATGAGTTCTAAATTTTTCAAATTATTGAATATAGTTTGTTAATAGCCGGTATTTCCAAACTTAGATACCTAGAGAATAAATTTATCAATAGAATAAACAAAAAATATCACATCAAAATCATAGCTTAAATGATGATTATTATTCCAGCTGTCATCTTTTGATGCGATATTTTCTGTTTATTCTATTGATAAAATTATTCTCTAGGTAACTAATTTTGGAAATAGCGGCCCTAAGAGTAATTAATATTAGTATAATTTGTTGAAGAAGCTAATATAAATCTATGGTATAAATAATATTATTACAGTCCATTTACATTAGCAAGAGAATTGTATATAAATCTAAATCATTCTAGAGTTAATTTTTGAGACTGTTGTGTTTTGTAAAAATACTAACAATGTCTTCTTGTTCTTCAGGTGATCGGCGCTCAGCAATACCTCGTCAAACCAACCTCCGCTGACGTCAACGAAAACGTCCTCTCCGAGCAGTTGACTTCATCATCAGTGTTGACAGAAGAGCTTGTCAAAAGTGCCGGTCAGCCGCTCGATGCTGCGCTGCGTTCGTTCGACCACTACGTGCGATCACTTGGAGTTGATCCAAACGCACCTGGGTTCCACCTGGTGACAGATGGACAGCTTCCCCTTAGACAGTGTCTCCACCCGGAGACTTGTAACAAAGACATTGAACTACCGGCGTATTACTGCACGTTCCATGACCTGAGGAAGGAACTGGCAAGGTTTTTAGGTGGAAAAGATGAGCCAGTACAGAATGTGAAAGACATGTTGGCGTGTATCCTTTTTTGACAGATTATGCTACGAAAAAGTGCTACGAGGTTATTTGTAAATATTTGAGTGTCTACACTATCATGCTAAGCAAATATTTTTATTTGAAAATGTAGTAATTATTGTTTAATTACAAACTTAAAATTTGTTTATTTTTCGGTTATGTAAAACTTGATGTTTGATTTTAATTTCCGGTTTTTGTTGCAAAGTCCTTCAAACTTTTTGCGTAATGATACATATTATGATTTTAATTTTCTAGTAGTAATTTGATTGGTTGCTAATGGTGTGCGAAAACAGTTCTACTTGACCAATCAAACTAAGCTTTCTCTAATGTTTTTTATTTGTTTTAAAAATATGTTAGATAAATAACCTTGAGGGCTTTTTCGTCGATTTTTCTTCAAGACATTTCTCTCAAAACAAATGCAACTCGCTATCTGATATGTGCTGCCGTTGGCACGCAAACAGTTGAACTACTTTAAATAATTCTGTAACTGCCACAGAGATGCCGCCACGGGTTTTGTCGGAACGGTTTTGTATTTCTTTCGAATTCACTTGGATCACATTTCAAAATTCCATTTGGTTTAGTAAATATTTTCTTTGTATCACCAACGTCAGTTTTAAATTCAACCTGCGGGTTCTTTTTATTAAAGCTTATTTTGTGATAAAACGAACAAGTAATTTAAAAATAGCACTCCATTCAATATTTAATAATTGTTTTTTATTTTCTCTTTAAGAATTAGTAACAGTGATTTGATAAAAAAATATTGCCATTGGTTATCAGAAACAAGTCATATCGTTTAAAGACCAATACGAACGTTTTACTGCGAAACACGTTTAGACAATTGTTTGTTTGATATGAATCAACTTGTTGATTATTTTACAAAACCGAGTCTCATTATTGTTGTTCTCTTCGTAATGTGCAGTCCAAATGATCGTTTGTAGTTTGTCGTGGTCTAGTTTTGCACGTACTTTAAATTTTACGTGAAGAACGCATGTCGATTCTGCAACAGAAAAAGTGCAACTCATTGTTTTATTGTCGACAAGTGAGGGTGCAACGCGTGCGGGGAAAGGCGGACAAGAGAATAACGACTCCGTCAGGTGTTTGACTAAGTCGTTGGCAGTTTAATTTAAAATCTGTGATTTCCGAACAATTTCGCTGACATTATTCGTTTGTTTTTGACGTGGTGACTTCGTTTTTTACCATTTTAAGACGATCCAGGTGAGTTTTATTCAATTCTAAGCAGTTTTTTTGAGAGAAATGTTGCGATTTAATGTATAGATTTTATTGAGTTTTTTAAAATTCCTTAACTAATTTAATTCAGGTTTAAACATGTCTCCGGATATGGATAACGAATTTTATGTTAAAGAAGCAAAAGATATGGTTAATATTATACAAAGGCTAATATCAGAAGGTGAGTTAATTAAGAAAACTAATTAAATTTTAGAAAAAAATCATCCACCGCAAAGTTTTAAGATTAAAAATTCAGAAGGCAGTTTTACACCAGCTAATTACTTTAAACCCATAGGCGGAACACAAAATTATTAACCGTTAAATACAAATAATTGTATTTTAAAATATTTTCGGCATAAGAACAATTATAGCTCTCATTCATATGTACCAGGTTACAACGTTTACATATAATATTTTGAAATCCATAGGCGGAGATGGAGAAAATAATTGGAGGGGCAGAATTGCAAAAAGTACTTTTTGTAGCTCAGCAAATTGCAACATGTTCCCATTGTGAATACAGGAATTTGTTTGGTTTATTAATTCAGCATTTTTTCAATTTTGCTTTTATACATATTTACTTATGTTGAACCGGAAGACAGGCGCGTATTCAGTAAATTTACACCAGGGCTGGCTTAAGGAGGGAGCAGTTTTACAAAATTTTAATTCTCTAGCAGCAAATTTCTTTTGTGAAATCAATGTATTATATTATATGAATAGACATCAAATGACTTAAGAAATGATTTTCTTTTATTTTTGCTGAATAATAGAATTTAAATGTTGAATTGAATTCAGTACAATACAAACTATTTTATAGGTAATTATATAATTTTATTATTGTATTGTTTTACGGTTCATGAGTCTATTTGTATAAGATTATGTTTTACAGTTAATGCACATAAATAGCTGATTTATATTTTATTATGAGTTCACAGTTATTTATATTGTTCTTTATGCTGTAATTAATTCGGAGATGAATACGTGACTTAGAATCTCGCATTCGATTAACTAATTTAACAAAACAAATAAGATTTCGAGAAAAACATTAATTTAGCAGAAAATTCATTGGTTCTGGCTGTCAAATCTCGTCTCCCAAATATGTAGTAAGCATGATATTATGTCAGTAATGGGAATCGTACTCTCTTGTTGGTTGTACTAAATTGTTAAAATATTTCATTGTCTACTTTTCTTTTTTTTTGTACCGTGGTCATCCAATAGACGTATTCATCTGTATGTTCTGTTTTATTCTTTACCGCGTAGCTAAAATATTACCGAAATTTTTAAAGTTTATTTTAAATTAAATTTGACAAGTTTGTGTAGTATAAATTTTTCTACCAGGTGTTCCATTTTCAGACAATGTTATGCAGTTTTATGTTTTGTAATTTTATACCCGATCTATTATTGTGAAATTTTAAAGATATTTTGTTTCACTTTAAAGCAGTTTTTATTAATTTTAGTCCTAAAATGATCAGTACAGAAACTATTCATGTTTTTATTTATAAATAATGACACACAGAAACAATGGCGTGAAATTAAAAACAACAAATAAAATTCATAAAACATGTTAGATTACTTCACTCATCACTACAACAAAACAAATAAAATATAACAACGAAAAGTTTATAAATTAAGAAAAAAATAATCGAATTATAATTATTAAAGATCTGACAGCAAATAATCTAATACTTGTTTAAGTAGTAACACACAATTCATGGCACACTTTCTGTGTACGATTATTTATTAATAAAAAAATAAATTGTTTCTGTAATAAACATTTTAAGACTATAATGAATAACAGTTTTAAAGACAAATACAAGATCTATAAATTTTGCAAAAATTAAAAAAGTGTGAAGTTGTATATCATAATGCGAAAATGGAACACCCGGTAGAAAAATTTATTCGAAGATGTGTGGGCATTTTTGTTTAAAATAAACTTTGTTTGAAGTTTTTTCGACAATATTTAATATAATCGCATAAAATAAATAATACAATCTAAATGGATCTTCCGATATAATTAAGTCTCAGATGAGTTAGGATTTCCTCTTCTCTTTGGGATCTCTATTTGTCTCATATACCGTAAATTTCAGCTACGATGCAATATTTACTTTTCTAATGTATTTATATGGCTTCAAGTTGTACGTAGTACTGTTCCAGTTAAAATGCAACAAGGAATGTCAGTGTCAAATGAACTTCTAATCATACTTTTACATTGTTGACGATATCCTGAATCGTAAACCTACTATTATTGAGATTTATATCTAGTGGTAATGAATCTGTTTATGTGCTGAGCATATAATAGTTATTTACATTACTAGCAAGGTAAAACAGTTTTACTGCTGAATGGAGGAAATGACCGGCGAGCCGATTAGGCTCCTTGAAGCAGTAAAACAGTTATATTGCGTGTATTGTACAACATTTTACTTGTTACTCATTTATAAATCAAATTAAAATTATAACCAAGTCCTGTCAGTTATACACAACTGTTCTGTCAAAAAAAATAATTTTCAAATGATTTCGTATAACCCTTGCAAGCATTACTGTGGCAACGTTCATTGTTTACCTTGTTTACTAACGTGTAAAATTTTTACAATGCAGTTGTCAATTAGTAACTTGTAAAAGTTCATTTTCAAAGGCAGTAGAGGGTTTGGGTAAATGACGTTTACAATTGAGAAGTGAGTAACAAGTAAAAATGTTTTACGGGCTTTTATCTTAAATCCCAGCAACATACATTTTTTTGTGCATGTTTTTAAAGACTACTTTGTTTTAATAGTTTACTGCACTGTGATTCACGTCCCAATAATTATAAGATTTTAAAAATTATTTAGTGTATCGTAAAATATTCTAAAATGTTAGACCGTAACCCGAACATTACATACTTGCGCGAGTAAAGTTCTGAGTAATGGTCGTACAATGTAAATTACAATTACTAATCAAGAAAACATTCAAATGGTTACTTGGAAGGTACAGTTCTGGTTATAATTTGAGAAATGTTTGCTAATTTATTTCTTGAAAATTCTAGACCAAATCAAAATATTTATAACACTTAGATATGAATCATAAGAAAAGATTAAAAACATTGACATTCCATGTTGCATTTTGCTTGGAACAGTACGCTGATCTCAAATATATAACTGGAATCGATAGTAATGCATTAATAGCAGATTAGAAAATATTGCATCTTAGCTGAAACTAACAGTGTTACGCTATTATTTATGCATATACAGAAAAATTGATGGTGCGCCACTGGGCGGCATGCGATAATGTAGTTAGCAGCGGCGTAGGCGGTTTAAAATAGTAGGACATGCTTAAAATATTATGAAAGAAATTTATGAATTAATATTGTTTTCTAAAAACAATTTTGCTTCAGGCAGTGGAGGAACAGTTTTATTTATTTGGAGGGGGCACAAGAACCAATGAATTATCGCAATAAATTTCACAATACCTGTTGAACAATAATAAAAGCAATTTCAGCCAACAATAAATTTCGACACGCCATCACTGGCGTAAAATACGCGGAGACGAGGTGTAAATGGCAATATTGTACCTACAAATATTTTAGCTTTACCCAATAAATCTTTACCCACATATCGTTGAAAATTCTCAAAATTCCACAACGTGAATTTAATTTTCACAATGTACGATAACCGAAAAACGTGTTTTAAACTCGAAACATATTTCAGATAAAACAAAACTGCTTTTCAATTGTTATCACCCCGTACCTGCGATATTTTTCACTCGGTGACAACTTCAGGTTGTTGGCGTGGGCTGGCCAGTAGTGAGCGTGAAGTTGTTGATGAAGACGTTGCTGAAGTGTGTTAAAATTGCTTTTGTTTCAGGACATAGATTCGACGCTCCTGAAACCGTTAATTTGATATTGGAACCTGGCATATGGTGAGTTATTCTCTATAAGATTATTTAAAAATTTTAGGTAAATAGGTACCTACAAAATTAAATACATAAAACCAAATCAGGTGGAAATACTACATAGAGCGCATGCTTTTTATTTGTACATTATAAGTAAAATAAACAAATATTATACACCACTAAAAATAAATAATAATAAAAATCATTATTAAATATAATTAGGTGATAGAATTTATTTTGTTAATCTACTTTAAACACTTATAATTGAAATGTTTTCATAATTTTAAACGTAGTTTATAAAACAAACGTCAATATTTTTTTTTTTTAGCTATAGCTAATCAAATTTGACATATTTCGTAATAATTATATTGGATTTATTATTTTGTTGACATATTTTCTGAATAGCTATTTCTTAACCGTGCTTTACGTATATCTATTAAATTTAAATGCGATTTAAAATTGTTAGAATAGTTGAAAAAAACTTTTAGAACTCATAGTAAATAAATAATAGATTTTTAAAACTTAAACCAACAATTTTGTATTTGTTTGAACTGTGTCGTATAGAACCGACGGGGTTATGATGAACTACGACATTTCGATATAATTCTAGAAATATGAACATTAACCAATTACAATTAAATATGTACGCAGCATTATCTGTCTAAAATTTAATCAGGTTTGTTTTCGCGAACCGTCTATTACGTTGTCGAAATGGAAATAGGTTCACTATTGATTACTTTAAAATAATAGTTATTTAGTTAAATTTTTTATCACGAATATGGAATTTCGTTGCCGAGGCCCGTAGGGCCGAGGAAAATAAACCATGTGATTGGAAATCTAAAATTCGAAAAAACTGCACAAAATTACAATATAGGTTAAGTTTATACATCTGTCAGTTGTCAATTGAAAGTGACAGTCAGTGTTGCCAACCTCCAGAAATGAAGTTGTCGTAAATAACACTTAAAATTATGTGTTTCGTCCTCAATTTCAACATCGGAATTAATTAGTTAATTCTTCTTGCAAATTTTGTTTCATGTTACGTCCAAATTTACTATAGTACGAGAATATATTTGCCAAAATTATCCTACTTGTACAATAATTGTTTAGCGGTTGCCAACACTGGGTTGCTCAAAATCGTCGTATAATGGGTTACTGTAGTGACGATTTCTGAACTTTTAATGACGATTTTTGAGGACTTTAGTGCCGATTTCAAATAAAAGTAAGTACTGTAATATGCAAGTCAATATATCATATGGATTGTCATCTTAATTTCAATATGAAAAATATTGTATCGTGTACTACGTACTTTTCATTGGAGATAATATGGTTTTGAGAACCACACTATTTTAAAAGTAGGGACCACTGAAATATAGTAATACTGGAACGCTAATTTGTAGGTTGTTATTTTATGAAAGTGTAAAACGAACCTAAGACAGGTGTCGTAGAACTATTCTTTCTTTTCTAACGCTTGTTTGTAGAACGGTTGTACAGTTTTCTACAAAAGTGATAAATAATATTTAACAGTGTATTATTCAATTATTTGAAAATCCTTGAAATACCCATACATAATAGGTAATTGAATTCATTTGGATTAATGTATTGTTTTATTTTTATATTAAAGATTTTATTTCAAAATCATTGAATGTTAATTTTTGTATATTTTCTTATCAACTTTCTAAGCAGACTGTACAACAAAGATAGGAAGACAGGTGACCCAACGACTGGCTTACTCTCTCGGCTCGCGTTTTCAACGTCAGTTGACGTTGCCTTGTTATTATGTTTCAGTGGTATAGACTTAAAATATTGGACATATACCAGCATAGTAAATAAATGTAAATGCAGTTGGCACCACCATACAGTGACATCCAGTGGATCATACAACATAATCTAAATTTAATTTTATGTTTAAATACAGTATTTTTCAGAATAAATAAAAATTTAAATATGCTATATAGGAGTTTAATGCTATTTTTTATATAGCTGTATCCTTTTACCTAATCGCTTTACAGTAAAAGTGAAAATACAAAAGTTGTTTAGAATTAAAAATGTATGCAATAAGGTCCATTCTACAGAAAATAATGCAACACACAATAAATCTAATGTTTTATGAAATGTCAAATATATTTTTCTGTAGCCGCGTTACATTTTTCTAATAAATATTACTTTTTTGCAATACCTGGACTGTAAGTTACACATTAATAACAAAATTTAATCACAGTAAGTGGAACTTTTATTGTAGGATTGGTTTTCATGGTTACATCATTTACTTACCGTCCACGGTGGATGGTAAGTGAAACTTACCGTTCATGGTGAACGGTAAGTAAATATATCATTCAAATTTTATTTTTAACCTCAATCTGACAGCTGTCAATTTTGATACCTATTTTTCCTTTTCTTATATTTCGGCAGGTATTGCAAAAAATATCTTACTAACCTCGAACTGTAAGTGATTTTTTAGGTCTCGAATGTTTAGGAAATCTCGACCCTACGGGTCTCGACATCCCAAATTACATTCTCGACCTAAAAGTAAAAACTATCACTTACAGTTCCCGGTACGTAATATACTATTAATTTGATTGATATATCATGAAATACTAATATTTAGGTAAGCAAATGAGCCTTATTGCATGCATTTTCAAATTTTGAGCAACTTTTACATTTTCACTTTTGCTGTAAAGTGGATAGGTAAAAATATACAGCAATATATAAAAGAAATAACATTGAAATTCTTATACGCCACATTTCAATTCCACACACTGTAACGACTTGTGTGGGCGTTATAATATAAAATAAACTTTGCATGACAAAAATTTGGATAATGTTTAAACTAGCCGAGTAAAATGAAAAATTTAGACCGATAGATAATAAATGTTTTTGTGGAGCAATCTTTATTTTGTTAATATTCTTTTATAAAATTGCGTTAGTAATTTATGTGGGAAATTCAAACTTAATTCAATTTTAATTTGGTTTTGTTGATTACATATCTTCATTTAGTATTTATTTTTAGAATCCAGTCGAATCAAACTTACAATGTTATAATTTAATTGAGCTTCCTAAAAATTTAGATGTCACTCTAGTACATTTCTTCCTCTCCCTCTGCCATCTGCATGAACGCGACTATATCGTCGATTATTTTCCGAAGTTATCGGTTCGTTATCAGCTGTGGGGCCAATCGTGTCCTTCGCCGCCGGCGCCCCGTGCCCCTCCGATAGCGGGGGCAAAGTCGCAAGTCGCCAAGTCGCGTGGTCGAGCCACGAAGAAGCCACGGACTGTGCAATCGCTTCTTGGGACAGTTTTGTAGTTCTTTAGTCACGTTGTTAACAGCTGATGAGACTAGTTCACCTACTTTTCAATAGTTTATGATTCAGTTGTAATTTTGGAGGGTTTAATATTTAGTTTCATCTATTATATTCGGGTGTGTGTTTTGGATTAGGATTGTTGATTTAGTTTTGGTAAGTTTTTTTTTTTTTGTTTCGCCATTTTGACCCGGCTTTAGATTGTGATGTATTTTTGCGAGTGACGAAACTTAAACTCGCTAAAAACATTGCGCTTTGCTTTTATTTGCAATCGCAGACCACTTTACTAAATTAAATTCTAGTAAAAATTGTCCTTTAACTTAACTGTAGAAAAGTAAAAAGTAAAGTAAAAATGTATAATAGTACCGGACAGTCAATTTAGCTCAGTAATTTTTAACTGAATATGGTAGTTAAATTGTCATTTGCTTTATGGTAACATAAATTGATTTATAGGTTATGATTAACAATTACAAATCTGTACAATCCGAATATTTATGAATAGAACATTGTCACAAAACTTGATTGACGTATCAATTCCTTCATAACGAACTATTAGTTTATTGAACTGAGACCGTCAGTCAATTTTATGAAATTTTCAGTTATTACAACTGAGAAATGTCAGTTGCGCGCTGCTTAACTGATATATGGGTATATTCTGTAACTTATCTGTTAATTTTTAACGGCCTGTTAAAAAATTCAACCAATGATAACAGACGTCACTGAATATAAAAATCTGTTGTGGGCAGCACAATACCTCCCGCCATAGATTCCTTATCGAACAATGCAGGAACACGGACCACCACTATCAAGAAACGCTCATCCCTTAAAAAAAATACGACACATGTCAAAAATTGACATTTTTCAACCGTTGTTTTGTTCAAAAAACAGGTTAGCAGATTTAAACGAAAATATCAACATATAATTTTTCTTTGACGTGCTGTAATTCGTAAATGATGACAGTAAGAGGAAAACGTTTCAAACAATAATTGTAGATAATAATATTTGAAACATTATTCGAATAACAAAATTTTGCATTAAACCATAATTTACTGACATATTTTAAAATAACTTGATAGGGCTTCAAGTAAACTACCACTTCCGGTTTTTGAATTATCACCAAAAACTAATCAGCTTTTCCAAAAGGGATACAATTGATATATACAAAATATCAAAATTTTCAGTTTAGTAGTTTTTGAGAAACCGCAACTCCAGAGATCCACACAGACTGACAGACAGACACACATCGCGAAACTGTTAAAATCGTATTCTGGGGATCCTAAAACGTGCTCATTCACTGAAAACTCTCTACCCAAATTTTAGCATGATTTCTGTATCAACTTTACAGGAGGAGGCGGGAGGTAAAAATAAAAATACATTTGTTACAGTTACAGAATAGGCCCCATATTTAGTTGTTTACCGAATAACTGAAATATTCAGTAAATACAACTAAGTACAAAACGGAATTTTACAGTTAAATTGATGGAATAAAACAGTAAGAGTAACTGGAACTACTTTTTTATTGAATTTTTCGTAGTATTATTACTAACTCGATTTCTCTGTATGTAGAAAAAGGCAAAAATGTATAATGCTAACTTTTCGTATTATTGTATACTTGTTAAAATTTCATAGAACCGTCTCGGCAAAAACAAAACAACATCGTATTACACGTGAATACTTCGGCACTTACTCAGCAATTCCGCGTGTTTTGTTTAATGCTTAATTGATTTCCGGCGTGGAACTTCCTGCGTTTCCGGTTGTTTGATTCCCCTCGTTCACTCCAACTTTCCACATTTCCGTTTTCCACATAACACAAGCACATAGCGCTGAACTAGAGAGTTGAATACGTACTTCTTTTCACTTAACCTACATTGTTGTTTTCTTTATCTGTATCTGTTTCGGTAAGATCTCAGGATCTAACGGTAATTCATTTCGTATAAATAATTTACAGACTATATCAGTCAGGATAAACATTGATGATATGTTTCAATGTTTTTAAGAAAAGGGCAGAAAACCATAAATTTTATGTTTCAATGTTTCCAATATAGTTATGATATAGCTATGAAAATGTTTCAAATGACAGATGTTTGTAATAAAACTAGTATATTATACAACTAGGGAGAGATATGTATGATTTTTTCCTGGGGAATATTATTGAAGCATGAGCCCTATGCCAGAGCTGCATTATGATGAGGGAAAAATAAATTTCTCTTACGTGGTGTATACTTTTTTTTCTCGACCCAAATATTTATTATGATTACTATGTGTTTAAAAGTTATCAGAATTATGATATAATATATGATAGTTACCTTTGATTTGTTTTGTTCATTTTTCATACCTAACAAATGTTATTATTTATCTCCGAATGGTAAAGAAAGGGCTAAAATTTCCTGATAAAATGAAATTTTAAAACAACTTTGAAAACAACATTTGACGCACGCTGTTTACAACCAAAAACTTTCAATTCGCGCACTGGTGAGGTAAAATATACAAAAAAACTCTTGGTTTCTCCGGGTATTTTAGAGAAAAATCATCTTCAAAATAACAAAATTTAGATCTTAAAATGTTATTTACACCATAAAATTCCTCAGCAACTGGTTGCTATGACTGCTGCTAATTCGTTACAAAATTTTTTTCTGACGACCACTAAGAAAAGTACATAAATTCACATGCTAAATTTTTACTGAAAGTTGGTTATTGCAAATCACTAGCAATGCTGTGTGAAATGAAAGCCAATCACTGTATGATATGATTTTATCACACGTTGCTATAACTGAACGAATTAACCTAAAAATTTGTTTGACATTTGCAGATAATTTGCTAAATTTACACGGATTAAGAAGGTTGGACCTTTATTTATATGATTTTAATATAATTTTTGGTGAATTCTGAGAGAAATTTTATATTGTTTTTTTTTTTACTTAATTTTGGTAGTCGGAAAAGTATCGTGTGAAATATCCAACTTTCAGCACTAGTTATAGAATATACTGTGTACAAACATCTGATAAGCTTGTTCGTGCTTCAAATAAGCGCTCATGCGGGAAAAATGTGTTCCCGCACTTAACATGTTTATAACTTTTGAAGTTTACTTATATCTGCTTCAATTTTGAGGAGAACCAAACAATCATATCACTGAAACACCCATTTTATGTGTCAAACACGTGTTTGTAAAGTGTAGTTATAAAGCATTCAAATACAGATTTTCTGTTTAGAATTAGGTAAAATGATCTTTGTTTATTATTATTTCTAATGTAATGCACGATTTCCATCGTAGTAAAGTTTATGTGTAAATGTTTGCATGTTCGCATATTTAACAAGATATATTGATGTATGTTTATAGTTTTTGTATGTGATAAGATATGAACTAATATTATTTCTTGATTCTGTTATCGTTCTTGCATTTATCTGGGATTCAAGAAGATATTTGGTAAGGTTTTCAATGAGTTCTAGGAGATTAAGGATATTTATGACCCGTACATATGTTGACATTTTGTTAATCTTTTGGCATTTGAAGAAAATGTATAAATATTTATCAGTTTGGCTTAAAATTTTATGAATCACACGTCTACCTATTGTAAAATGTATTAATATGAGAAGCGATTCTTCTAGTAAGACTACTTGTGTATGTTTCTGGCAAGAATTGTGTGTGTATATGGCGAGTGTATAAAATCGCCAATCGCTAATAAATAAATTGAAATAAATCAGCGTAGCATTAAAATCTGCCATTGCAAATGGCGCAGCAGCAGGTACTTTATGTTTATTCTCAAGAAATCATAAACACTCTTTATTATCACTCCAATAACAATAAAATACTTTTATAGACAGTTTTAGTCTGCAATTCAATTTAATTATTAATTAAAATAAAATGAAATAGTTTTATGATGCTGCAGTAACAACAAATATTGGTTATTTAGTGAATTTTAGTGCACTTATTAGCAATGTAGGAATCTAATTGGTTGTGTTTTGTTTGTAGCTCAAAAGATGACGAAATCGATGGGAACTGCGTAGTGAGAGCAAGAGGACTTCCCTGGCAGAGTAGCGACCAGGATATTGCCAAATTCTTCCGAGGATTGAATGTTGCAAAGTAAGTCTAATTAGCTGTTAATTCTCTTAGTTGTAGCTTCGACCGTACTAAATTAGAGGACATTTGAAAAAGTTGAAAATTTATCTTATTTTTGCTTTTTAACAATGCATTAGATTTTGGGTGGAAGTAATGGACAAAACATAAGAAATATTGAATCAGCAATGAAATAATGTTTCAAATTAAAAATATAACCAATAATATTTGGAATAAATATTACATATTTGCTTGCAATTTTGTATTAAGTGAATAAAAACATATTTTAATCACACGCCTCGTGAACTAATTTACGCGAGTTGTTAATTTGTCTTTATTCACGTGTTGCATGCAATATTTTTTCCATCACTTGCTAATATTTTTTTTGAATAAAACTAATATGACATTTAATTTAAAAATTTGACATAAATATTTGTGGTTCATCTTATTTTGGTAACCACGCTTATTTGTGTTTTTTATAAGTTGCTATGTAATTTTGCTAAAAATATAAGAAATACACATATCTACATTCTCTCACTATAGCAACGTTACTTTATCCACTAGTAAACAAGTAAATGTTGGAATATAGTTATTTACTTTACAAGTGGGTAATTCCACTTTGCCCACGTGTGAAGTATAACGTTTTATCCAACACCTCTTAATAAATGAAAAAAATATTAAAGAAATATTATTTGACAGTGACATATGCTTTAAATTTTTAAATTAAAATGTCAATCGAAGTAGTTACCAAGGTGTTGTGTGTTATTATCATTGTTATAAATAAAGAAATACTCACTAGTGGCTTTCCTCAAAATTATACCCACTAGTGGATAACCTGTTACTTTGCTTGTTTAAAATCGTCATAGTTATAGAGCATTTATTGAGAGGTGTTGGATAAATAGTATTTAACATGTGTTTATATATTTTGCGCTACTAATGAAGCCATTGCGAAACCCAATTGCGTGTCGAAAAAACCTTTATTTTGATACATAAGTTTTTGTTTCAGAAGTTTGATACTAGATGACATTAACTTAAAATTATATTCATAAATCAGAATTGTCATGGACCCGGTTGCATGGAGAATAGTTAACTTCGTTGTTAATGAAACGTGAATAACCTATCAAAAATCAATTTTTTTCTTGTAACCAATTAAATGGATTCATAAAATGATTTTTGATTTGTTCACCACGTTGCTATATTAACAGCGAAGTTAACTATTTTTTCTTCATACGGACAAAGAACTTATAAATAGTTAAATAAATATCAATCCAATGTTGCCAAATACAACATTACATACTTACCCTAAATCAATTCGCAGTAATATAGCAGGTTTTTTTATATTTTATTTTAGTATATAAAAAAGACGCAAAATATAAAGAATAGTATAAAGTACTCATCAAAATTTATAAAACAGCTTTATCTTATAAAACTCGCTCTTTAATATACTATTATTTTGATGTGAAACATAGAAAATTTTAATGCGAAGTATTAGATCAGCCTTTTTATAATCTAGCACAGGTTATAAAGTTAACTGAATTATTATATTCAAAGGTTTTAAATAAGTTATTATAATAAATATATAAATAAATAAAATAGCGAAATATAATCAAGCATAAGTCATAAAGTTAACTGAATTATTATATTTAAAGGTTTTAAGTAAGTTACATAATAATAAACAAATAAATAAAGTAGCAAATAAAACAATAATCCAATCGGTTATAAAATTCTAAACAATATAAAACATTTGGGCAATTCTACTTCCACATTATACGTTTTTAATTTGAACGTGTAATTCTTTTAAATTCTGAATTTAAGTAGACTTGAACATAATGGCTGGTATCACGAGCTCTGTTTTTGGCGGTTTTTAAAGCAGTGTTTTATGCTCGGTTTTAGCGCTGTACAATGTTCTAAAATTATTTTATAAAAAATATTTCAAATAGAAATTACAAAGAAATGTATTACCTATCACTTTTATTTTAAATATATTTTTATAAAATAATTTTTGATCATTGTACAGCGTTAAAACTGAGCCAAACACTGTTCTTAAAACACCCAAAAACAAAGCACGTGATACCAGTCATTATCTCGGAACATCTTAGATCATTGGGTTGGCTAAATATGATACAAACGAGACACATGGCTTCTTTTACTCACTAAGTCATTGTGACAAAAGCACCATCATAAAATAAATAAAATCCATTTATGAAATGATTCGATAAATCGTATTTCAGAGATATGGTACTTCTACATATACCAAAATACAAAACAACACTTTTTCTACGGGTTATAAGTTTCCAAACTCTATAATTTATAATATAACAAAAATTTTAGTCAGAAATTAAAAAGCTAACTTATAGAGGCTAGAGGCAGATTCACAAAAAGAATTAATGTTAACTCCTTTTTTACTTTCTTATACAAAGTGTAAGGAAGTATTGGAATCACGAAAAAAATCGCTGACGAGATTTTTGTGGAAATACATATTTTGATGACCACTGAATCCGTTAAGACCAATTTCTCAATGATGTCTGTGTGCGAGGATGGATGGATGGATGGATGTTCGTGTACGCAATATCTCATGAACGAGACAAGATATGTAAACGAAACTTGGAATTTAAAAGTTGCATGAAAAAATGAAGAGCTGAGTAATTTTGAATGAAATTGAAAAACCGGAAGAGGAAGTTTACTGGATACACAAAACAGTAAATTCCAGAATCAGATGTGAGAAAAAGTTTCAAATGAAAGATGTTAGCAAAAATATTTGGAATATAAACTGTTATTTACACATTTCTTGTACATACTTCTAATTTTGAGAAAAACTAAATTATATATTTAAGAATATATTTCAATAATCTTAGTTACAATGGGAACAAAAACTAAAACATTTTTAATATCTATGTGTCAAACGTGTCAAATAATTGTGAAGTGTCAAAAATATGTGTCGTGTGAAATATTATAAAAGTAATAATTGTATTATTAGTTACAAAGTTTTGACGACTAGATATTAATTGTTTTCTATTTTAAAATAAATTCATAGTTACAATGAAAACGAAAAATTAAACAGGTTTAACATCTATATATCAAATAATTGTCAAAATAAAGTCATACGCAAGGAACAAGTTATACGTGTTTAGTTGGTTTTTATTTGTATAAGAAAGTAGTGTGGTGCCCACACCAGATTTTTTCATCATGTTATATTTCGTTTCCAAATTAATTAAATTAATAAACAGAGAAATATATGATCTGGCACTTTTACTTTTATAAAATAATTTTTGAAAATTGTACAGCGCCCTTCTGTTAAAACACCCAAAAACAGAGCTCGTGGTACCAGTCTATGTTTGTGTAACGAATAAATGAGCATCTCGTAACTGAACTTCGCTTAATAAAATAATTATTGTTAAGTTATTAGATCAAAGTTATTCCCTGTTTCATTTTTAAAATAACGCCGTCAAATTCGTAACCATATGTTTCTCATGATATTCTATAGTTATGTTTATATGAAAACAAACAAATAAATGAACTATCTGTTCTATATGTCAAACATGTGTCAAGTATAATTATTTAATAATCATTCACATTTATATGTGTAATATTATTTATTTTCTAATGACATCAACTTGGTATCACCATTCTTTCAAAAAATTCTGGTTAAATCTTTTTATCAGTTTTTCGTATCGCTTTCAATTTTGTGACGCTACTGTATATGATTTATATTTACAGCGTATTCCCTCTCATGAACTCTCAAGTTGATAATGAATAACTAATGTTCAAAATTTATCTTATCTTGTTTCGGTTTGTTAGTTCACGGATCTTTCGATGTAATTTCAGTTTAATTTCGAAGAACTCAACTCAACTCTTTCAGTTGTTCATTTATTTCAGTCGACAAACAATCGTTTGTTATCTTTATTTTCTAACGTGAATTACAAGTTAATTTATTTGTTAGTTATTGTTGTGATTAATTATGTTGAAGTATTGCAATACTTGTGTGTGGCTCTCAAAATGTAATGTGGTGTTTTTGTTTTGAGGAGAAACTGCTCTTTGATCGGTGATTCAGTGTTTTCTAGCTTGCAGCGGTTCAAGTATGTTTTATTGTTTCTATTATTGAAGAGACAAAATTAATTAAACAGTTTGTAAAGTTTCTAAAATTATATTATATTTGTTTTCCTGTATAAAAAATATCCCAATTTTTTATTTTTTTTGGTGAATTATAGCACTCATAATTCATGACAGTGAATTATGATTTATAATTCACTCTTCTCGACCAATTATAGAGCCCAGAAATCCATAATTCACGGTTGTTGACATGTAATTAGTTGTCATTGTGTGTTTTTATGTTGACGTTTTTCAACGAGTATTTTCAACCAATTTCGATCATTTTCAAAAGTGATTTCCGAATTTACAGGAGTAGAAAAAGTATTGTATTCTATTCCTGATTATGGCTATTATTCACTCGGATGATTTGCATAACTCGCATGTGAAAAATGACTGTTATAATCTCTCATATAATACTACATATTATTACCTCCCGCCATAAGGAAGGTGTAGGGACCATGAAAAAAATTTTAGTCAAGGATCACTTTTTAGTACCTCAAACTCATTTTTACTATTTTCACGAAGATGTCTGTGTGTGTGTAAGGATGTGCGTTCGTGTGGATGTATGGATGTATGTGCAGAATTTAGTTCTGGTGCATTTTCTCAAGTACTATTGAACAGAAACATATAAAATTTTATATATTTTACATTTTTACACCCTAAGAAAGAGCTCAATTGATTATGGTGAAAATTTAACAACCAGAAAGATGATTTTACTTTAAGAACGATAAGGTTTTTCTTAAATATATGGATAAATTAAGTATTTATGATAATTTTTGTTAATGTAAATGAAACACATATTTCTTAACATATTTTTCCGTATCTAGTACCATTTAAGATTTATAGTATAATTTGTAATTTAATGATTGAAACTCTGGTATATTGTAGTCTGATTGGTTGACCATTGTTTCTACATAAAATTTAAATTATTATGACAGCGACAGTAAGTTAACATTACCTATTCATTGGTCAGATTTTGGTTTAGATGTGGTTTACATAAAATTATTAAATTTATTTGTGAGTATTAGCAATGGCATTAGACCATTAGTAAATAAGTTGAGTAGGAGGTTATGTGCTATCACATCAGATTTTTTTTATACAGAACTTTAATCCTTTTTCAGAACATATTCTATATAGGGTGATTAATCAAACGCGCCAAAGTGTTTTCAATGTTATTTTTAAAATATTCAATTATTGGCTTCCCTAGTTAATTTACACCAAAAAAGTAAAATTGTAAAAAATGTCTGTATTTATTTAAACTAACATTTATAATATTACTCTGCTTGGAATCGCGACAGAAATGTTTATTGGTAATTTTCGTAACATCACCAAAACCACGAAAAAACAAAATAAATGTAGCCATTAATAGTATATTATACATTAAGGGAGAAAAGTGTATGATTTTTTTACCGAGAAGTAAATTGAAGCACGAACCGTAGGCGAGAGCTGCAATACGACATGGGAAAATACACTTCTCTCCTGCGGTGTACGGTGTATATACTATATTTTTCAAGACCCCCCAATATTTATGATGGTTTTTATGTATTTCAAAATTATTTTAATTGTAATATAATTTATGACAGTTACCTTTGATTTGTTTAATTTTGTTAATTTTTCACATTGTTTGAGCACTTTCCCTCACGACGGGAGAGAAAGTGCACAAATCTTTCGTAGATATGAAATTGGCTGTTTCTGTCATGGCTTTGGTATCACAGAAATCGAATTTCTCTCCCGGTCGTGAAAAAAGTTATTGAGTATATTTGATGATTTAAAAAAATTACCATTAAACATTTCCCTTATTTTACCGGATCCAGGTAGAGTAAAATTATAAATATTAATGTCGAAAAATGCAGCAGTTTTCCCTTTACAATAAACTATTTAACTCTTTTGATGTGAAATAATTAGGGAAGCCAAAATTGAACATTTCAAAAATAAATAAATAAATATATCATTACGCCTTTTACCCATTATGGGTGTGGCACTCTGCTTACGCAGATCTCGGTAAGTGATATATTTTTGCGAACGAAATGCGGTTACCAGCCGTCATGTAATAGCCCCCAAAGTTGTTAGTGGAGGGGGAACCACAGGGGTAAATTTAATTTGGCAACTGTCGGGAGTGGGATTCGAACTGAGTATCTCACGATCCATAGTCCGATGCGTTACCACGGAGCTATTTACCCCATTTCAAAAATAGCATTTAAAACGCTATGTGCGTCCTTCGATACACCACCTTATATATGAACTGAATTAAATATATTAGGCGATTTCGACTGACACTGGTTACTTGCTGGTTACGTGTTTGGTTGGTTTCAAACAATGACGTCACACTAACCGAATGGTTACTGAAAACGCGCGGTAGACTTTGACAATTATCAAATTTGAAAGAAAACATTAAAAATTTGATAGCATACTAGTTAGAAATCATAACAAGTGAAATTCAACCAATCAGAATACTAACCGTTGTACGAACCGAGCTCTCGAGAGGCGATTTCGACTGGCACTGGTTACTGGCCGGTTACGTGTTTGGTTGGTTTCAAACAATGACGTCACTCTGACCGAACGGTTACTGAAAACGCGCGATAGATTTTGACATTAATCAAATTTGACAGAAAATATGAAAAATATGACAGCGTACTACTTTGAAATCATAGCAAGTGAAATTCAGCCAATCAGAATACTAACAGTTGAGCAAACCGAGCTCTCGAGCATGTTATTGATTTGACATATCATATGACATAAGACATTATATAAGTGCCAATCGAAATCAATTGGTTACTGTATTTACTAACCATTCCTGTGACCAAGTACTAACCGGTGCCAGTCGAAATCGCCTGAGCATGTTACTGATTTGACATACCAAAACTGTCACCGTTTACATACGACGTCATATAAGTGTGAGTCGAAATCAATTGGTTACTCTATTTACTAACCATTCCTGTGGCCAAGTACTAAACGGTGCCAGTCGAAATCGCCTAAAGTTTTGTGTGTCCAGCAAACTTCCACAAAAACATAATCAGCTCTACTCAATGTCATCAAACTTATAATTACGAAATTTCGTTAGTAGGCATCTATCCATCTACATCCACACACCACACAGTATATAATAACTATTATATTCTTAAGCATCCTTTAACATTTAGTATAGGTAACTGTAAAGTGAGTCATTTTCCAAGTAAATTGATAAACATGTATCAGTTGATCTGACTCAAAGTCGTAACAACAACACTGATTAGGGTAGGGAAGGAGAAAGGGAATACTTTGAAACATAAGAATGCATAACAATGCTGTTGTGGATGAACAAAATCTCACTAAATTTTGTTTTGCATTTGCATTTTGAGTAGTGGGCGAATTTAATTTTAAGTTAGCAGTGAAAAGTGTCGTTATAAAAATTATATCGAGAGAGTAGGAGTTTTCCGTGATTTTTCAAACCTTATCGATTGTTCCCAGTACGAGATTGAGTTTTTGTGAAATAAAAGTTTGTTTTATCGTTGTAAAATATTACAGGTAAAGTTTTATAAAACGTATTATTTGTTTATTATTTCAATATCGCAATTGTATGCGTGTTAGTGGGCTCAGTATACGTTTGTAATACGAATAATTTCATTCATTTAAAGCAGATTAGAGTTCATTAATTAGTCTACGGTTTCAGATAAATTCTCGAGAATATATTTCTTTTCTTGTAATCATGCCTACAAATCTTGTAGTTTTGTAATCTTGCAGTATCATTAATTAGTCTGATTTCGTTCTTAATAATGCATATCATTTATAAGTTTACAATTAAATGAGTTAAATTTATGATTACGGTCTCTCTTCATAGGTTGTCTTGCTCATTACTGAATAGCAATAGTATTTCTTCCCCTGCAAATGGAAATTCTGTTCTAAACATATTTCGTTTTAACAACGTACTTATTAAGTGTGATTGTCGTTAATTTCGAATGCAAATATTTGATTATTATTAACACCTCTGTGGGGTAACGCCGTTTATATGAAGCTCTCTAGGTCCTTTTATTGGAGTGGATCAATCTCCATTTCTTTTCCTTTGTTTAAGTCCTCGCACTTAGATTTTTCCACGTCTTCCTATCTTTTGTTTTATTATGCCTGTTTCTAATTCCTGCTATTAAATCTTTTATTTGAAATCGGCACTAAAGTGCTCAAAAATTGTCATTAAAAGCTCAGAAATTGTCACTAAAGTAACCCATTATACGACGATTTTGAGCAACTCAGTGTTGGCAACCGTTAAATAATTATTGTACAATTTGGATAATTTTGGCAGATATATTGACGTACTATAGTAAATTTGCAAGAAGAATTAACTATTTAATTCCGATGACGAAATTGAGGACAAAATACATCATTTTGAGTGTTATTTACGATAATTTCACTTCTCGAGGTTGGCAACACTGACTGTCAGTTTCAATTGATAACTGACAGATTTATGTGGATTTATAGCGTGACATGTATATGTATTGTTCAGAAAATTCTCATTTTTGTATCTTTAGCTAAAATCTTAGTTTATTAGTAATTTTTTGTTTACGTGAAATGTACACTTTTCCCTTGGCGTTTTTCTCCTGGTCATTTTTTCCTTATCCGATTTTCCCCTGTCCCTTTTCTATATTCTAGAGATTTAATTATACGACCCTTTTTTCATACACAACTCACACTCGACAAACTCGAATCACAGTGCTCATTTTTTATGGAAATTATCTGCAGATAAGCTCACTTCGCTCGCATTTTAAACAAACAAACCCTAAGCCTACACAACTTACGCTCGATAAACTCTAATCACAGTATTTATTTTAAATGGAAATTATCAGTTTGATTGATTATGGGAATAAATAGTCAGGGGAAAAATGACCGGGAAAAAAACGGCGAGAGAAAATGTCCACCTACCAAAAGCCTTACTTGATGCCATTATCTTTTTTTTATTTCTGCTTCTCTTTGTCCTTTATTTATTAGCATAATACCTACAGCCATTCCACGAAACCTTTCTTTAAAGGGACACAAATCCACGTGGTTTCCAGTGCTGTGATTGGTCCTCAAACATGTGTTAAACACTTTGTGAAATTCAAACATGTGTACATTGTTTACATGTCACACTACACTTCACATTTTTATTTCATCTTGCGGCTTCTGCATTGTGTTTATTGGAAATATTTATGCTTAAATTTATAATTTTTCAAATCTGTATATTTTATAAGAATGAGTAATGATCCAAAACAGCCGAGCAATTTATTCTTTCCTTTTTTTAATAACTTTGTACGAACTGGTGGTGAAAATACAGTTGAGCGTATACCGCCGAATGCTTGTAATGGTACACTATATTTTTTTAACTAATCACAGAACTGTATTTGTCCCCGTAATGAAAGGTCTCGTGCTTTTACTATAGGTAACTATTTGAATAAAATCCAGTTTTGTACGTATAGATTGATTTTTAAAATCTAGCTTGTTGTTTGAGTTAAATATAATAACGTATCTGTTGTTTCCAGGGGTGGAGTAGCATTGTGTTTGTCGGTCCAAGGAAGACGGAACGGGGAAGCGCTGGTGCGATTCGCGTGCCAAGAGCATCGCGACATGGCGCTGAAGCGACATAAGCACCACATCGGCTCGCGGTACATCGAGGTGTACCGTGCGTCCGGCGAAGACTTCCTCAGCATCGCTGGAGGGGCCTCATGTGAAGCCCAGGCCTTCCTCAGTCGTGGAGCGCAAGTCATTGTTCGGATGCGTGGACTGCCCTATGACTGCACACCCAAACAGGTAAGAACACTGATTGCTGAGCTCGATGTCACTAACCTAGCACGCCAGAGGTCGTGGGTTCGAATCCCACTGAAGAGCATGGTCGTTTGTGTTATCATCCATTCATCGCCTCCCATCTTAATGAAAAATGAACACTGATTGGAGATTACAACGAAACTCAAAATCTAGAAAGCATTGCAGATAGCTATCAAATATAGTAATATTGGAAAAGTAACTTGTAGGCTTTTTTGAAAGTGAAAAACGAGCCTGAGACAGATAGATGTCGTCGGGCCACCCTTCTTTGTTTAATACTAGTTTGTAAAACTGCTGCATTGCGTTTATTGAGCGTATGTAAAAAAAATGCTGCATAGTCTTGTTCAAAATTGATAAATATTTAACAGTGTATTGTTCAATTATTTGAAAATTCCTTTATATTCACATAGGTACATAATAGATTGAACTCAATTCTATTAATGTATTATTTAATTTTTATATTACACATTTTTTACTTCCCGCCTACCTCTAGGTAAGGGAGGTATTGTTTTTGGTCAACAAATTGGGTAGTGAGTTTTCAATGAATAAGCACGTTTTAGGGTCCCTACAATACGATTTTCCTTTTTTCGCGATGATGTCTGTATGTATGTACGTATGTATGTATGTATGTATGTATGTATGTATGTATGTATGTATATATGTATGTATGTATGTATGTGTGTGTGTGCGTGTGTAATCTGTGGCAATTTTTTCGTCTCGCATAACTCAAATACTATAATACCAAAAAATACAATTTTGTGAATTTTTGCTTCTTATATTTAAATGAAGAGCTGATTAGATTTTGGATCAAATTGGTCAACCGGAAGTAGTAGTTTACTTGAAGCCCTTAATCGTTTTTCGTGAAAAACATGGTTAAAGTACCTTTTTCAACAATTTATGTTATTTTGAAAGTTGAAGAATATTTAATTTTACATGTGTTTTGATTACACTAATTTTATTCATTTTCATTAGATTTAGAGATAATAAAAGAATAAAGAAATTAGATTTAATAAATTTTGCATTCCTAGTACACCATGGAAACATTTAAAAATTTTCAATTTTTATCGAAGTTTGACACATGTCATTGTGATTGTGAAGCTGTTTTCTTAGTGAAATATATGTCAAAAAATTAAATAAATATACGAAAGAAAATTAAAATTCTCAAATATAAATAGAAAATAAACAAATAAGAAGGTATGTTTCTGTATCATCAAATACTATTTTGTACCGTTTAAGAGTAGTATTGCCCGGGAGGTTATGTGCTGGCCACATCAGATTTTTTTCAAAGTCATTGAATGTTTATGTTTTTAAAATTTCTTATCAACGTGCTAAGCGGACTGTACGACAAAGATAGTTTGCCCTCATATTGCCTGTGTCTCTCGACTCGCATTTTCAACGTCAGATAGCGTTCCAGTATTACTATATTTCAGTGTTCAGTTCATTTCAGTTTATAAAACAATGTTGGATAAGATTAGTGCGATGTTATCCTTGAATCTGATTGGTCGAGGGTTGAGGTGGATTAACACTTGCGAACATTGGAGAGTCCCGCGTTTTTATTTCCATGTGCTCTTTCAAGTGTTAAGAACATGAAAATAGTAAAACTACATGGGTTTCTTTTTTATTATTTTGACATTTTGTGTACGTTTTTAGGTAAATTTAACATCATTTTGAACTAATAGAATGTGTAAGCGTAAAACATGTTGCGTTCGCAGTGCCACCTAATTTTATCTTAACTGGGATGGGCTATAGTTGCCTTCTGTTACTTTACTTTAAACAACGCATGTTAAGCCCGTTTTAGACGATGCAATTTTTGTTGCAAGTTTTATTGCGCAATAGTGCGCAACAGTTTTTGAACTGTATTACACCATGCAACGATTTGAAGCAAGATATTTAGTTACTTGTAATTCTGTACCAACAGTCACTTTTTAACCATATGTTAAATGTCAATAACCAAACTCTATCACTCGAAATTGTAGTATGATTGTAGTAGGTACTTCGTTTGTGAGATAGGCTTTTGTGTATTTTTATTTTGTAGAATTAGATATTGCATAAACAAGATTTGTAAAGTAGATTTGAAATCGCGAACAGAACTGAATACTGAAAACTGAATTGCATATACGTATACCTACATATAATTTTTCAAACATAAAACTTACATTAACTTTTGTATTACACGACGCAATTTTAGTTACACTGTCTTGCCCAAGAAAAATTTGCAGCAAGAATTACGCCGTCTAAAACGGGCTTTATAATAGAGAAACATATCTATCAACATATTTTTAACATTATCTTAATTTATAATATTCCATTCATTATGATAAGCCAACACTGTTCAATAAATGAAAATAAATTGAAATGAAATGCCATACGAAGTAGTTTGCATTGCTGTCAAATATTCGATTCGACATTGTCAGTTTATATCTTATAGCTTATATATTTTTGTAATTTCTCCTCGCAGGTTCTCGACTTCTTCGCGTCGGGCGACCAGCCATGCACAGTCCTCGACGGCCACGACGGCGTCCTCTTCGTGAAGAAACCCGACGGCCGGGCAACCGGCGACGCCTTCGTCCTCTTTGCTGAGGAATCAGACGCTCCCAAAGCTCTGGCGAAACATCGAGAGCTGATTGGCTCTCGGTACATTGAGCTCTTCCGTTCTACGACCGCCGAGGTCCAACAGGTGTTGAATCGGTCGTTGGACTCGGCTGCTCCGTACGAGAAACAGCAGCCGCTGATAGCGCAACTGCCACAGGTTCCACTGTTGCCACAACATATTATTACGAGTGGCACCAGGAAGGATTGTATCCGGTTGAGAGGACTGCCCTATGAAGCGCAAGTGGAACATATTCTTGATTTTCTTGGGGAACACGCTAAGAGTATTGTGTTCCAAGGGGTCCATATGGTCTACAATGCCCAGGTAAGTTTTTTTTTTACTCCATCAGTTTATTAATTTAATCCTTCCTATTAAATGCATTATTGTATTACTAAGGTAGAAAATCCGTCACACTAATTTAAAAATGTGTTATTGTAGTTTTAATTAATTAAAACCATTGAAATAAAATCTGGAACGCGGACTTGTAGGTTTTTATGAAAGCGAAAAATGAGCCTGAGATAGATAGATGTTGTAAGGTATCCCTTCTTTGTCTGCCTTACACTTATTTATAGAGCAGTTGCTACGCGTTTATTGAGCGTTTGCTCTGTAAAAATATTGTGCAACAAAGACAGATAGCCCAACAACTAGCTGTCTTTTTCGGCTCGCATTTTCAAGGTTACAAGCATTCCTGTACTATTATGTTTCAGTTTTTCAGTGATTAAAGTCAAATGTATGGTTTACCTTTTTTTAAAATTTTTTTATCATAAGTTCTATGAACGAAAAGAAAAATCCAGCCATCGTGAACAACAACCTTTACTTGGTTTAATTTTCTACAATTTTATGTTACACATTTTTTTTAAATTCATTTACCATATTACAGGTGAAAAAATTAGTATTTAATTTTCTGGTCGTTCATGAATTAAATCGCACGCCGAATAGAAATGGCTGATTTCAACATTAATAATTCACTACCCACTTAATTGAGTATATGCACAATGGTATCGAAAATATAATTTTTCTTGAAGCTACAACTTTTATGTGCGATTTCTCAACAATGATTATGGTGACACATAGTTATTATTTTTAATAAATATCTCAAGCATCAAAGAATAACTATGTCGATCTCGGTGGTGTAGTGGCTATGTCACAAGCCGATAAGCCTAGCACACCAAATGTCGTGGGTTTGAATCCCAGTGAAGACCATGGTAGTTTGTGTTCATAAAATTCATAATCATCCACTCAAGAGGCGGCATATGATCTAAGCAGTTAATCCGCTTCCCATTTTCATAAAAAAGAATAACATAATTCGTTTTCCAAACATGTGTGAATTGTTGGATATATTTTCCAATTGTTAAGTGAAACTTACTCCATATACGCAATACATTTAAAAATTCTACAACATGTAATATAAATTATTAGGGCTACATTTAGGTTATGACCATCAACGGATTTTCTACTTTCAAAAAAATTAAAGTCAGCAAACAAGTAATATTTTGGAAAAGGTAGTTTTTAGTAGATATTTTGTGGGTTGACCTAAGTTGTGAATGTGATGGTGTTCGGCGATCAAAGTTTTATATTTGCTTTTCGCGCTGAAGGGTCAACCAAGCGGCGAGGCATTCATCCAGATGGACTCGGAGCAGTCGGCGTTCATGGCAGCACAGCAGCGCCACCACCGCTACATGGTGTTCGGCAAGAAGCAGCGCTACATCGAGGTGTTCCAGTGCAGCGGCGAGGACATGAGCCTGGTGCTGACGGGCGGCATCCCCGCGCCCGTGTCGCCAGCCAAGGCGGCCACCGCGGCGCTACTCAGCCCCGGTATGTTGAACTCGGTGCCGCCGCCCCCTCCCCCGCCCTCTGCACACCCCTCGGCCGCCACACAGCTCTCTCAGAATCTCGTCTCGCCCCCCAACCCCACGCTCTCGTGGGAGAACCCCGCGTTGTTCGCCCAACAACAAGCGCAGATGATCGCGCAGCAGTCGCTCATCGCGAGGCAGACCCAAGCTGCGCACGCCGCGGCTGCCGCGCAGGCTCACGGCGAGCAGATCATGCTTATGAATCAGCTGCATGCAGGCTTAGCGTTCTCTGCCAAGCCTCCGCCACATATGCAACTTGTGTCGCCTCCTGGTTATATGCAGCAGCAATCGCCGCTGTTGTTTATGCCTCCGACTGCTCGATTGCCCCCGATTGGGGTCCCGCGCTCGGCTCCGATGGTCCCCCATCAGCTGATGCCGGCTGCGGCCGCTGCTGCCCCGGGGTTGTTGCCCCTCATGCCGCACCACGTTGCGATGAAACGTAGCTACGGAGACGCGTTTGCCGAACAAGCTCCCGCCGCGAAACGTGCAGCTTTCCAACCCGTGCATTTCTCGCCTTTTTATTCCAATATGTAATAATCGCGACCTGTACTTATTATAATCACATTTTTATATTTTATTTTATTTTTTGAATCATATACAAGTTAGGTTTTTTTGAATCAGTGCAATTGCCTGCACTGAAGAATTAGTTGTAGTTCTCGAATACATTCCTCGTGACTGATGGACCACACGTACTTGATATTTCGATGAATGACTTACATTTATTCTTTTAGATTATATAACAACTATGTTTATATATTAAGATTATTTTTTACACTCATAGTTTTTGAATTTTATAAAGTTTATCTAGTTAAGGTCACACAATATACATTCCATTAGATGGTAAGTTATTAATAACATTAACTTTAGAGTGAGACATGACATAATTAAGTGCCTTCCGTCCCATGAAGACGTTTATTTTTGATATTAATTATTTAACCAGCCAAGTGCCTAGGAAAAAAGAAAACTCAGTCTTCCACCGTTTCTAAAGAACAAAATCAATAAAGAAAGAGATTCTGAGATGAGATGCGGCGACTGAGAGCCCTTCGCGGTTTTTAAACACACTCACATTAATACATAAACACGAACACTAGAACATAACCTCAAAATGTTACACTGTCGTACGTTGTTTAATAGAAGGTGTTGGACTTGTATGCCATATAACAGTTGGTGCATATAGAACCACATCGCAGTGGCTTGTGTCGTATTATAACAAGATGTCCGCTTCAGGAGACTAATCTTTTTATATCTAGCGGCGGGTTCAGGGTTTAGTGTACGCGACTTGTTGTCTTTCGTACACTTTTTGTTCGTCCGTTTTGTACTTCTGGACTGCCCTTAGAGCTTACCTACATTTAGGCAGCTAATGAACAAAATACTATTACTTCTAAGGTCAGTCCTGTTTGTACTTATCAGTTGATTGGGAATATAATAATGAAGATCAATGAGATTTCCATGGTTATTAACTTTAAACAAAGTAGATTATACAGGTTTTACTATTATAACAATCATTAATGTAAATTTACACTATTCATTCCGGTAGTAGAATTTGTATGGTACTTTGTTTAACATTTTTAATCATTGTAATTTTGCGATCTAGGTTATGGTTCCTCATCAGTTAAGTAGATGGCAGATGCGAAAAGTATGGTTATGAAATGAAATTAAAATCCCAGGAAATGTTTTATTTTTCCTTGTGTTGTTACGTACTTAGAAATGTACAAAAACGTATGGGATTTTAGTTTAGTATCTGTGTCTACTTTACTAAACTTGCAATTTGAAGGTAGCTTTATCTTTATCTCAATACATACGTGTTGTATGATAGTACACCTACCTTATATCTGATGGATCATTGTTGTGGTTGAACTTGAGCGTTCCTGATACTTATTGTTTGGTATATTATATTTGTTTTACTATGGGAAAGTAAAGTTGTCACTACTAGCTTATCTCTACTTTAAGTCGCGAAGTACGAACAGCTAAAGATGGAGGTTTAGCTGTTCGTGCAGCCAATGGTTGTAGGTTAGTTTGTAAGCCTTCTGCGTCTCTTGACCGCTTTTGCTGGCCTCGTCATGATTCTGCAGCTTGTAGCAATTCATTTATCATTCCAACTAATTTGTTTGGTGAATGGCGAGGCTCCAAAAGTGCCTGAGAAGCAGCCCCTCATTCCCATTCCTAACCATTCCATCATTGTACCATTTCTTCCTCACTACTACACTTTGTACTGCTTATGTGTATCTATATATTTAGGACACTCTATACTTCATTATTATGTTTTCTAATATTTACTTATTATCAATTAATAAATGTTTATGTCACACATAATGCTTCTTGGGTATGTTGTTTAGAGAAAAATCGAGGCAAGCGCTTTTGTTTGGCACTCTCCGCCCTGGATAGTAACTTTCAATGTGTAAAGTTGGCAGTATGGCGGACAGTTGTCAAAAGAAAGATGTTTTCAAGTAGTGTTATTTGGTGTTTTTGGTTGTTGGTTGTGGAATGTTGTCTTGGGCGGTTGAGTGTTGTAAGGAAAACGAGAGCGCTTGCATCAAAGTTGCTAGTTGTTGGGTTGGCCGGGTGAAATGGAGATTTCGTACGTGCTGCCGCCGAGCGGTGGGGACTGGTAATCAAATACACTGCTACACTGTGGTGAGTCTTTTTTATACTTTATTTATTGTTTAACCGACCTCTAACCCTGTCGTTGTGTCGCTACACTACACACTCTACACTTGCATACCATCCAACCCATCCACACGATAAAATCATAAACAGTTTAAAAAGAAAATTTGTTTGTTATTAGAATTTTTAGGTGCTGCTGATTGCACACTACAGTTTATTTGGTGTTGGTAGATAATGGTTATTTTTTTGATGGGTTGCGGTGTTGTGTCTGGTAACTGGTTCTGGTTAAATATACATATACACACGTACATACATTCACATATCCGTTCATGGTGACAGGACTAGAGGTGCACTTCATTAATATTAACGATTAACATTCAGATATAGAGTGCATGCATTTTATCTGTGATTTTTGGTTCGCACATTGTTCTAGAGCACATGGGAATCAAGCAAGGTCTGCACATTGACACTCCACAACAATGGAAGCAGGAATAAACTTGTAAAAAATATATAATACATTTGGGTACTTCTTCATTCTTACATGCTGCAAATAATACTGTGTTTCGGTGTTTTTCATTATTACAAATGGTGTCATTTTTTGTATGTCTATTTTTATTTGTCTATTTCTCTTTCTTCCAAATTATTTGAATATTTCTTGCTTATGATAATTACGATACAATAGTAAACAAATATTTTAAACAAAAATTAGGTAATGCTGTGGCGTGTTCTGTTCATACCTTGTGTGATTTCTCACTGCATCGCGCGTAGTGTACAGCTGCTGTGTTTGACTAACGTCTATCGAGACTCAATTTCCTGTTTTTCATCCTTTTTAATATTTGTCTCTGGTTTAGGAGGTAGCATGTTGCCGCCGCCGTATCATCCGGGTACAGCGAGTTTCCCGGCGTACGGCCCTGTGCAAATCGCAGCGCCGCCCCTGGGCCCCAGACAGTTCTACCCGCCGCCGATCTTCTACTGGCCGTACCCGAGTCCGCCGGTCTCACCCACGAGTTACTATGCCCCAGCGTTGCCGCCGCCGCCTCCTGGAGCTCTGCCTGCTCCCGCTGCGCAACCCCAGCAGCAAATGGTGAGTACGGAAAAAGAAACTACTCGATAACGCCTTATTCCCGACAATAATGTCCTCCTAGGCACTAGTGTCTTATTTTCTAACCGACTTATTTGGTAATGGTTATTGGTTTTGCTTTTAGTTTGGGTGATTCATCAGTTTGTCTTTTTTTAACTCTTTTATTTTAAGTTAAACTCCTCAAGACGATCTCGGTGGCGTAGTGGTTATGTCTCTAGCCTAGAACGTCAAAACTTGTGGGTTCGAATCCCACTGAAGAGTACGGTCGTTTGTGTTGTTTACACATTCACAATCACCCACTCATTAAGTGGCATATGACTAAAAGTAGTTAGGCCTCGTACCATCTTCGTTAAAAAAACTCAAATAAAAAAATTATTTTATATATTATTACCTACCTATCGTCATTTGTATACAGTATACTCCATTTGAGCGCAACAATACGCAACTTTATATTTATTAATGGAACATTCTATAAATATTTATCGATTTTAATGGTAAAATTATTCCCTTAAAAAAAGTGATAAAGTGTCTAAAATTATAAATTAAGAAGTTATTCACGTCAAAAAAATACTAGTTAATAGTAAAATAATAATATAGTTTAAACTAGGAGTTGCATATTGTTGCGCTCAAATGAAGCAACCTGTATATAAATGTGTATTGTAAGTAGATAGATAGATTTTATTTGGATTTTTTGTCGTTTCTATAAACCAATGGAATGCTTTATTGTAGGTCACTTGTTGCGTTTTAACCAATCCTGTCATTATTATACTGAGAATAATGCTCTTGTGATTATTCCAGGCAATATTCTCTGTAGCTTTTTTGTTTTTGTTGACAGATGTCAGATGTCAGATAGTTATCATCAGCACAAGTAAAAATGAGCAAAAAAGATAGATTTAGTGACGTGCCTGATCATGAAATAAAAAAATAATCTAATTAAACATAAATCGAGAGTTCGATAAATTAGAAAATAATTCTCCAGTATCTTTCTCAAACTTGTCGCCATTTGGCATTAGCTTTCGTGGCTATTGCCTGGAAACAAGTTTCTATAACACTGTTTTGGAAACTAGGTATTCCACAACTAAAAACTGTTATGGAATCACTAACATTCCATATATGCTGCGTATGGAATATTTTCGGCGAATCAGAGCCGCATATTAGCGCGATATATGAAGTATCTTGATTCAGTTACTATGGTTACGTCTGTTTGTTTTAATTTGATTGATTTGAGTTTGACGTTTTCAACACTTATATTTGTATTTTTGTATAATTTCCAAAACCTTTTTATAGAAAGTATAGTCTACAACATGTAACGGAATGGCCTATCCCACGCTCGCAAACCGTAGCCCTCGCCTTTGGCTCGGGCTACAAACTTTTTGCTCGCGTGGAATATGTGCCATTCCATTACTTGTTGTAGAATATACTATTTCGAAAGATCTATCAACTTATTTTCAATTTATTCTCACTCTCTTGTTATATTATTACTGATTATTTTTTGACGTTTATTTAAACCAATCAAATGCTTTATTGTATGTCACGTGTCTGTGTTTTAACCAATCCTGTCATTATTATACTGAGAATAATGCTCTTGTGAAAATTCCCGGCAATTTTCTCTGTAGCTTTTTTGTTTTTGTTGACAGATGTCAGATGTCAGATAGTTATCAACAACACAAGTAAAAATGAGCAAAAAAGATAGATTTAGTGACGTGCCTAATGATGAAATCAAAAAATAATCTTATTAAATATAACTCGAGAGTTCGATAAATTAGAAAATAATTCTCCAGTATCTTTCTCAAACTTGTCGCCATTTGGCAATAGCCACTCAAGCCCTACGGGCTTTCGTGACTATTGCCTGGCAACAAGTTTTCGAAAGATCTATCAAATTATTTTCAATTTATTCTCACCCTCTTGTTACATTATTACTGAGAATTTTACTCTATAACTTAAAATAAAAGAGTTATAAAAAATAACAAATCGATGAATTACCCTCTGTATTTAATATTATAATTCTGTATTATTTACTTATGAATTGTGGTGATTACAGTTTCTATCCTAAATAAAAAAATAAGTGTATTGAAGATTCTCGAGCAATTATGGAAATAAAATTAGAGTATACATTTAGCATTAATGTAGTTTTGTAGGATCCAAATAGTTTATTTAAATTTTGGTAGGCTTAAGGAATCCAAAAAACGATGAGATTATTTCATATATTTTATTGTCAGACGCTTCGGGAGAGTTCCTCCCAACTTCAGCGTTGAGAATACCATATAACCTTGACATTGTATTCTCAACGCCGAAGATGGGAGGAACTCACCCGAAACGTTCGACAATAAAATATATAAAATAATCTCATCGTCTTTTGGATTTCTTGAGCCTACCAAAATTTAAATACATTTAGCATGTTTAATTTCAGTGTTTTTGATTGTCATTTTCGAGTAGAAAAGATATTTCGATTGAGTATTTATTCTATTTTGAAGAAAGGGGACAATTTTTCGTAGATACAACATTTGTTTACAAAAATTTTTTGTAGATCACCTTAATTTTAATCAAATATGAATACAAAATGTACATTATATCCATAAAATAAATCTGTACTATTCCGTCAGTATTTATTTTTAAACGCTATACACTTAAACTGTGTAAATGATAGAAATAAATACTTTATTTATTTATTATTATTTGCCGTATAATTAATTTAGAATCACCAAAATTACACAGATTTCAAAAAAATACATCCTACGTACAACAGTTTGCATTACCATAAACGTCACTTCAGATAAATTACCAAATAAGTCGGTCATTCTAAGAGAGCTAGCAGCGCCTCTAGAGTGCATTTTCGTCGCGAATTTTTTTATTTCACATTGGTTGGGAACTGCTGGAGTACCTTGATGTAGACGTTAAGTGCTGAGTAGGAGGCAAGTAAACAGAAATTTACTGAATCAGGAAATTGAAGTATAGCAAGAGTTGTTGAATTTCCACTTCTCGTTAACTCTTGCTCTTGATAAAATATAACAATTTTTAATTAATTTAATGCATCTTGTTTCAAAATTATTTGCTTATTTAATTGTATTTAATTTTATTGCGCTTTAAACTTTTTCAAATGTGTTCAAAACAACCTGAAATGTTTCCATGAGATTAGCAGAACTGTGCTTTGTTTTCTGCATGTAGCAAAAATCCGTATCATTTAATCTCCCAACAAAAAAGCACTCCACACTTTGCGCAAACATTTCTCCTTAAAATCCCATCCATTTGTTGTCAAACTTTCCCGCAGAAATCCTCGCAAAAACTTTGGTAAGATGCTTACGAGTCATGTGTGTTTTGTTTGCAGTTGCCAGCTGACTGTTTGGCGCTTCCCCCGATGGGGGCAGCACCGGTCCCGCTAGACGCCCGCGGCCTTCAGGAAATGGCGGGGAGACCGGATCATGACAAAGGACGTCCTCCCTTCGCTCATAACCGGTACGTGGAGCTCATCATCTGAGGTGCTGCAAGCCCTTGCCATGTCTCATTCCGAGCTTAGCTACTGCCAGCCTGCCAGGTTAAATAACTTTTAATCTTGAAGGTTGGTATCGATGGCAATGTGTGTCAACTTCATGATGTTGTCGGTAGTTACTTACGATTGTTAGGTTAGTTTTGATTCTAGTTAGTTTTGTTTGTTTCCTGATTTGCCGATTGTGATTTGCGTAATTTTGGTCACGTCTCGATGCCGCGTGCTAGCAACCGCCACCTGCGTAGCCAATGCACTCTTAGATAATATAATTATGTATATTAATATTAATAATATTGATAAGGCAAAGATATACCTTATAGCCTTGTAGAGAAATATTTTACATATATAATATAAACGCACTTATAGATATAATATATACCTACCCCCAGATATTTAATATATTTTATGTTGTTTGACATATATAAATCTGTTAAATAATTAATATAATTATTAATTATATTATTAATATTAATATTTAGACTCTAGGAGAATATTGAAATTGTTATAAGCACGTCGCTTTAGAGTTATTAACTGATTCACTTTTATATATATAAAATATTTGTTACAATTTAGTTAGATAGATAATTAATTTTATAGCTGACATAGCTGTCATATACTCTATATGTCACATATAGAATCGCTCTTATTTACAGAGACTGCTTTTGTTAAAATATTTCCTATGTCGACTCGTCGCGAGATTAAATTTGTAGTAGTTTTAAATTTACAAAGTGATAATCATGAATTCTTTCACTCTAATATGAAGAGTAGAAGAAAACGCGAAAGCTCAAACAACAAATATTACAATGTCTTCCTGAGATAATAACATAGATCGCGTATGAATAGTTAGTGAATGGAAGAATGAATGCATTTGACCCTACAACGAATGTGAAGTCCCGTCCATTGAGGGCAGAGCGTGCAATATGACGTTCTTGTTTGAATTTGCCGCCACGGTCTGTCAGTTCGAGTACTCGATTTCCTTTGGCATCGTGCAATAATTACAAAAATGTGTTTACGTGTAACGTTTTCTTGTGCTGCATGATCGTGTGTTGTAGATAGTTTTAGGTTATGTTCCGCTACGTGAAGACACAGAACCGTTCGCCATCTTGACAATCAAATCCGGAGTGTTGATTGGAGCGTTGTTCATTGTTGTTTTGTTTGTTTGTTGTTATTGTTGTCATGGCTCATTGACATGGTTCTGTTTCTACACGAAAAATTATCGTTAGTTAATATAATTTACTTTATATTTATATTTTATCGCTACGCGATATATATTTATAATTAATTTTTCTATATTTACTTTTTTCGAACAAAATTCTAAATTTATTTACTTTAAAAACATTTATTTGCATGTATTGGAAACTAAATTGTTTTTAAAATTGTTACGTTCATTTATTTAAAAAATAAATTAACTGTTATCATATCATTTAGGGGGTATACTCAATAGATGAGTATATTCCAAATATCCTTGCCCCCCCAAAAAATCTTCATTTGTTTTGACGTGTTTAGAACGCGACGTGAGAACACTCATAGTTACTTAGTGATTAAATAAATAAAAATGAATATTACATCTTATTATTGTATTAAGATTATATAAAGTATAAATAGACGACAATAAATATTGAATTGTTACTCAAACTTCTGCGAAACATTATTTGAATAAACTTTACCCCATGTCTATCAACATAAATTATTTTCAGGTCTCTAACAGCGTAGGTTTACCGAATGCAAATTCATTTAGTGTTTCCTGCCCTTTGTGCAGATCGTAAACGCATTGAGCTCATATCCTATCATTTGCCCTTTGACTGACGTAGCGCGTAGCTTGCAACAAGCAGAGTGTAAATGTCGCCTGCAAGAAGTGGAGCTCGTTTTAGAATTTAGACGAATGGTGCGCTATCTATTCAATTAGTAGGAACTTGAGTGCTCCCTATTTCTCTGCTGGGGGCGAATTTATACCCTCTTGGAATGCTCGCATACTGTAATTAAAAAGTTATCCGCAACGATTGATGCATTTTCTGGAGTTCAATTTGATTACTGTCATTACTATTGCATTTTATTTTTAGTTATATTAGAGGAAGGTGACCTAATATAGAATACCGGTTTGTTTTCTTGACAAAAGAAAAAATTATGGTACAAATTTCGACCTATGCGAAAAATGAAATTTTACGTACTTATTTCCGAACGAAAAATGTCACATTCTTGGACGCTATTATTTTTCGTCCGCAAACCTTTTTCGTCCGCTAAGCCTACTATGATTTTATAATTGTTACCGTAGAACGTCTGCTACACTTTTAGTAAATGCTGGTGCAGATGTTTTATCGTTAAAAAAGCACGGAGGATGGAAGTCTTCAACAGTAGCCGAAGGCCATGTTGAAGATTCCATTTCTAATAAGATTAATGTTTCGAAAAGTATATTAACCGGTTCATCATAACAAAGTTTAAACAATAAAAATTGTTGTACTTCTGAAGGTACATTATACCAAACCCAAGTAGTTTCAAATAGAAATACAAATGCACAATCAACTATTACGACAGACAAAAATGTATCTGCTGTTGCCTGCGCTTCTAAAGCAGGCGTTCATATTTTATTTCCTAAATATATGAGTATTTTGTGAGGTCGACGGAAAAATGTAATATGCACCTCGGCAAAAAAGGCATATCATAATATAATATAATATGATAATTATAATCAGTCATACATTTTCGCATAACTTAATGACAGTTTTGTTTGTAATATTAATTGATATTATTATAATTGTACAAAAATCTAAATAACAATAAAGTAAGACAACGGTCTGGTAGGTAGCGTTAAAGCCGGTTCACTCGATAACGCAAGTTAAGCAAGGCTGCCCGCGGCTAGTAGTTGGATGGGTGACCGCTTTGCGAAAACCCATACCAACGAACACTGCGTGTCGTTGTGACACCACCGAAAACGAGGAACCGTGACGACATATAACCTAAACAGTTGAGACCGCTTAGTAATAATTAAAAAAAAAAAAATAGAATAAGTCACAACTTTTTGTATTGAAAAATAACAAAAAACAAAACTAGGCTTTATCTTAAATACAAAGTAACTACTTATAAAAATCACAAATTTAAGTGTCTAACCGTGTCCAGAACCGTGGACCTCTGAAATACATAATACATTTAATCTATTCCATAATTAGACCTCCAGAGACTGTCCATATTTGGAATTTCAAACCAGTACAAATTTGACTTCGTATTCTATAAGTAATGACATATATACAATAAATCGTTTCGAAAATATTAAAATAAATATATCGGGTGGTCCATCGGTCTGTATTTTTTATTTTATGCGATTATTATAAATGTTACTGAAATTTTCTTCAGACAAAGTTTATTTTACATTAAAATGCCCATATATCTGCAGTATACGTTTTTCTACCGGGTGCTCCATTTTCACGCAATCGTATGCAACTTAGTATTTTTAAATGGAAAACCCTATATATTTTTGCAAAATTTTAAAGATCTTATGATTCTCTTTAAATATGTAAGTTCTTATTCACTATAGTCCTAAAATGATCAGCACACAAACTATGCATGTTCTTATGATTCAATAATCGCACAGAAACTATGCTATAAAATTGTGTCTGAATGTTTAAACAATCAGATTAGTTGCTGTCAGATCTATAATAATTATTATTTACTATTTTCACTTAGTTTAACAACTTTTTTCGTTATATTTTGTTTAGTATGTTGAACTAATGTTCATTTCGAATATTTTTTATAAAATTATTTATTGTTTTTACTTTCATGGCATACTTTTTGTGTGTGATTCTTCATTAATACAAACGTGAATAGTTTCTGTACTGATCATTTTATGACTATAGTGAATAAGAACTAATTTAAAGAGAATCGTAAGATCTTTAAAATTTTGCAAAAATATATATGGTGTTCCATTTAAAAATACTAAGTTGCATACAATTGCGTGAAAATGGAGCACCTGGTAGAAAAACGTATACTGCAGAAACATGGGCATTTTAATGTAAAATAAACTTTGTCTGAAGAAAATTTCAGTAACATTTATAATAATCGCATAAAATAAAAAATACAGACCGATGGACCACCCGGTATACACAACATGTTAAACATATAATTGCAGTATTATGTCAAACGAAATAACGTAAAATATCTTACTCTTGTGTACCTTGAGTAATTTTGTAGTACCGATCAAATAAAACACTCTTGCCACAGTGACAGCGATCGTCCGATAGGAGAGATGAAATGAGTGTATTACTAAAGTGAATGAATGAAATAGAAGATAACTCTTGTATTGCGTCATCAACTATTTGTTCTAGAGCAATGGTGGTATTCCATATTAAATATTCTGTTCCATATTTTGTCCTCTATAATTTTATTTTGCTCCGATTGGCAACACTTAATTGATGACAATTGCTTGATAATCTAATTTGCAAATGGGCGTTTTTTTGTTTGTGTATAACTAGTGTAGTGAATATTGTTGATATTATTTATAAGTGTAATTAAACAGTATTAATTATTGAATATTATGTTTATTACGATGTGTAGTTTATTTGAAATGTTGTGTGACAACCAGAACAATATAAATTTCCATTGTTTTTCATCTGAGCTTCAGCTGCTGTATTCGGCAAAGGTAGGAATCAACATCTAGTTTTTGTATGGCAAGTTTTCATTTATCTAAAAAATTTTTTCTTCAAACGTCATAAAAGTACGTTGTTATGTATTTGTATTCAACAAGCAGAAGTTCAATATTGTCGCCGCCGGCGTAAAAGTGTATCCTTGGCAACACATTTACGCCGGCGGCGGACAAAGTAAAATATTATGAAAAATAGTTAGGTTGTAATTCAATAATTTGACAGTTAAAAATGAAACAAATAAACAAAAATAACAAAACAGCATATTCTACGGCAACTTGAAATGCTAGTTAAGACAGAATATTTTTTGAAGTTTTGAGCATTTTATAATATTTATAATTTTATTTACTATGTTTGAAGAAAAAATAGCATGTGTTATTCGGAGTAAATGTGTCTTTGGGTGCTTCGCATGTAATTGTTCGACTCGCTTCGCTCGTCGTTCAAACTTACATGCTCAGCACCCAAAGTATCACATTTACTCCTAATGTCACAATATACTATTATTTAATGTTTATGCAGAATATTATGTAAACTATATACCTATACTTCCGATTACAATATGCTTATTAAGTTAATAATTCAACATGCAGCTCAAATTAAATAGTGTAACCGTGGACCACTGAAATAAATAATACTGGAACGCTAACTGACGTTGAAAATGCCAGCCGAGACGCCGAGAGAGACGGCTAGTTGAGGGATATCTGTTTTTGTCTTATAATGTTTTTACAAAGCAACCATACAACAAATGTATAGAACCATTATTTTTGCATAGCAACCGTTCTACATACAAGTGTTAGACAAAGAAAAATGACCCACGGCATCTGTCTGTCTCAGACTCCAAGAATTACATATTTCAGTGTCGTGGACGAATTTCAACGTTTTGTCAATAATTATGTTTCTGTGTTTTATGGAACAGATAATAAATAATACTTTAAAGGGTCTAAGCGATGTGTTTACTAAATATCAAATGTCGAAATAAATTTCCACAATAAAACAAATATTTTTGCCACTTAAATAGAATTAATTAGTGTCAAATTAATTTAGGCTCAGCGAAACGCATTCAATTACCAGTGAATGTAAATAATTTTTCAGTGTAAACTCAATTTAATTACCCGAAATTTAATTAATTCACCAAATGCTGTATGATTGAGTGAACTAAAAAATAAAGTAGATAATAAAACATGTACATGTATGAACACAAATTTATTTATAAAAAGTAAAAACAAATATTAATTAATATAATATAGACAATTCAGGTGAATACATATTTAAAATTCTCGTATTTAACATATGAATTGAATATTGGCATCGTTTCATTTATTTTATTGTATGATTTGAATTATTTTAACAATTCTACATTCATGAAATTTTAAATTATTATTATTAACACGCAAAATTATTTTCGTGGCATACTAGAATGTGCTTAGTGCAAATATCAGTATATATATAGTACAGCTTTCGTGTGGCGCGGTTCACGTCACTATCTTCTTTCTCACTTTTGCTGATTTGCAATAGTGGGAGAAAGTGAGAAAGAAGATAGTGACGTGAACCGCACCACAAGAAAGCTGTACTATAGACTCAAGTATGAAACATATGATGTTTTTCAATGTATATTGCTTCAATCTTGCGTTGTACTATTTCACCTCCAAAAATAATAATTCCTTTTGATTTATATCATATTTTACTCCCAATTGAAGAAATAAATAGTATTAATTGGTTGTTGAACTCGGATGACCTTGAAAACACAGTTTAATGGGTCACTTTATTCGTTCAATGTGGAACGTGTAAGCGAGCTTATCTTCAGATAAGTTCCTTAAAAAACTATTTAATAAAAAATTGAACCGACGAAAAACTGAAACTCAAAAAATAAAATAAACTATTTTTTCAGTTTTACGTCGGTTCAATTTTTTTGTTCAAAAGTTTTTATTTTTTAATTTTCTACTCTTAAGGGGTGGAATTTTTTAAATTGTATAATCCAGTACAAACTTAACGTTGTACAATCGATTAACAGTAACGTAACTGTCAACATCAACATAGAAAATCAAATTCTGGTATTGGGATCTGACATGAGGGCGTGGTCTATTCAAGATGGCGTCAATTATGGTGAAGATTCGAATGTGATATTAGTACTGTTCGCGTATAAAATGTAAAAAATGAGTCTCACGATTAATAATATTTGCGAATGTGCTACAACAGATCCTACAAACTGAATTTTAAAGAAGCTGAACGCATTTTATGTACTTGACAATTGATTAAATGCGAAAAAAAATTAAATGAAAGTGACAGTGGCTGTGGGTGTAGTGGCTTTCTGTATGACAACGTCGAATTTAAGAGGTGATCCCCATCAAATTAATAGGAAAATTGCAGGAGATGAACAAGTGATGAGTATTGTTGGTTCCTGCATGGCTGGTTTTGGATGAAAAATGCAAAAACTGCATTGCTACGTTGTTGTACTGTTATAGGTTAGTTGTACGTTTTAGATCTAAATCAACTAAATAAACAAATAACTAAAAATGAACAAATATAAGGAACATTAACTTTGAATACAGATTTAATTTAATTTATGAACTTAGTTAAATACAAAGTGAAAAGATGTCTGAGCAAATTCGTATTATAACCAAAAATTTTACTTAGATGTACATAACCGTCTCGTATAAAATATTCGGAGCATATTATTTATTGTAAAAGCATTCATGATGTTTACTTTTTTTTTTCGCATTCCAAATTGGGTTCCTTTATAAATAAAACGTTTGCCAGCTTCGGAAAATAATGGAATGTAACGTCCAGATTTTTACGGGACTTACTTACCCTTTTACTGCGCAATACACGGCGTATAACTGCAATTTTGGTCATTTTTTTATCTCAAAAATCGTTATTGCCATTTGACGTAATGTATTTCTAACGGAATCTTCACCCTACTTTGTGTTCGAAAATAATCCGCTAGATGGCACATCGCTACATGTCAGATGCCAATAGCTTCAGCAAATATATGATCGGGCATGAATAAGTATTAACCATTACTAGTATAATAACTGCAACATTACCTTAAATATAAATAATTGGCCTAAATGTAGTATACGGTCTATATTTGACGCATGCGCAGTGACACTATTGTATCTCGAAAACTTTGAGAATTTAGCGCTTCCAAAACAATTTTATTGCGGTTAACTTTTCAGTCTGTACCTGTTTGGCGCAAAGACAAGATGGAAAGCATTATTATTAATTTCAAACATTTGTTTAGAGTTTTGCGGGGCAGGATAATAGCTGCAGGTCTTAGTTCCTTTAGCTGGTCATTGTTTACAGAAAAACAATATAAAAAAATCAAGAATCTCTGATTTATTTTAGTTTTTAGGTTGAATAAACACGAATTTGTTCAACGGCATTTTTTTACAAAAATTAAAATTAAAACCTATAGTTTTGTTGCCACTGGATGCATGTCATGACTACGTCCTTGTCCCATGTCGGAAACACTCCAAAACACGACAGACCGTATACTACACTTTTACCAAATAATTAACTTTTAAACGTAACGTTTCCTCAAATAAGTTTTTTCTTACTAATTGTATAATTTTTCTTAGGTTAAGGTCATAAATTAGTAATTTATTTCAATCTTTTATTTATCGAATTTGTCAATCTTCCTTTAAATTCTACTATGTCGTTTCTATTTTTAATTAGTTGCAAGTTTGTGTTCAATAAATAAAAAAAAAAAAAATTAAAAAAGTTACACGAAACTAATTCATTTAGCACGTAGTTCAGTCAGTTGCAAAGATGCAACGATGCAAGCGCTGTGCGTCTGCGCATGTTTAATTTACAAAAAAAATATTGGATTACATTTCCAAGATACGTATTTTTATTCAATATGCTTACAGTGCGGAAAAGAGTTTGGGGTCCATGTGCGCAAAATACTTGTTTTCATGTTGCCTGGGAAACACAAGTGTTGTTTAGAAATAGCCAAGAAATAGTATATTTTGCGTATTGAAAACAATGAAAAAATGTCAAGTTTTTTGACAGTTGTAGGAAAAAAGAATTATCAATATCGCACTACTCTGTGAAAAGTTATGCGTTGTCATACATAAAAAAGATATATACCTGTTTTTCGTCGATTAAAAATGATTACTGTGATTCGAATTGTATAGGCTTAGGGCTTGTTTGTGAAAAGTGCGAACGAAGCGAGCTTACCTATAAATAAATTCCACATAAATATGACTTGTACAACATTGTTCTAGTATCATTGAAAAAAACATTTACCTATATTGATATGTCGAGCGCATGAAGACATACATTCAAGGTATAGATGACGTTTACTGGTGCGCCGTCGTCAACTAGCATTGTAAATGTGAGTCGAGGGAGGCAGCCAGTAGCTGGGCTACCTAGTTTTGTTGTACAATCCGCTTAGAAATTGATAAGAAAATTTAAAGCAATTAACATACAATGATTTTGAAATAATAGTTATTTGTATACCAAGGCCGCGAAATCACCCGTTAGCGTACCGAGAGAAAAATTGTCGACGAGGCCGCTTGCGGCCGAGGCAGGACAATCTCGAGGGCGGTAAAGGATTTCGCGGATTAGGTGTACACACTATTTTTTGTGCAACAGTAGAATATTTTAATTACAAATTTTAAACAGTTTTATTGTAAATAAAAAGTTCCTATGGGATTGACATTTGCTAAACAAAACAATTAATTTTGAAAAAATAATGTCAATTCTCAAGTGTCAAAATGATTGTTACCATTAACAACGGACGCGAGATAGGTTAGACAACAATCGTTTTGGAATTCGCGGCTGTTACCATGACAACAGCCACGAAATTCAATTTCGCGATCTATACTGCGGCTGCGATATGCTTATTTCGCGTCCGGTTGCACAAAAAATGTTTAATGTAAATTATTAAGTAAGTGAATTTGAAAGAATTTTTCAAATAATTGAACAATATATTGTTAAATATTATTTATCAGTTTCGACAAGATATACCTACCGCTCAATGAACGCACAACAAATAAGTGTTAGACAAAGAAGAGTATCCCTATGAGATATATTTGCCTTAGACTTGTTTATCGCTTTTATAAGAGCCTCCAAGTTAGCATTCCAGTATATTTCAGTGACGGCAGTCGAACCTTGGTTCTTGATGTTTGTTTGTGTTTATCTAGGCCCAGTGTTTTGCTTAATGAAGTATTTGTGGGCCTATGCAAATTAGACGGCGTGGATGGCATACTAGCTTTTGTTTAGTATTAATTATTATTTATGTGGACACCTCATGTTTTAATAGAACATAAAGTAATTTGATGATTTGACGGGCCGAAAGTAGTCCCTTGGGTGATTCTCTATTTACTCTATTTGAATTTTTAATAAGTTGAAAAGTGAATTATTTCTACCTTTCACTTTCTAAATGGTTGGAAAATTGCCTCTTTCTAACTTGCGAAATCAGTGTAATATTTGATTATTAACTGATTGTGAATAATAGGTATAGGTTTTCTGGGGTAGATAATTTTCTGTTTCTTTTTTGTCACTTGCCATAGTTCTATTGGAGTACAATCCATTAATTTACTTTCAGTAGCAGTCATTTAGATCTTCCCTAATTTTTATTTTGAAATTATCAAAAGATCCAAAATTTATTAGGTACCAATTTAATATAAATGTAATGGGGTCTTTCACCATTTTTTTTATATTTCTTTATGAAACTTTATCTATATTGAAGACTATCTACACTTTTAAAGTCTTAATTGTTATTCATTAAGCCACAATGATCTTTTAAAAAATGTTGTGCCGTCATAGCAGAGGTGTTGCTGGATCTAAAACAGTAGATATTTAAATAATTTTTGTTACATAAATGTTCTATTTTATTGTAATAATAATAATAAAATAAGTAAAAAAAAATATGACTACAATTATTTACACTCTGTACTGTTTTAGATCCAGCAATACCTCTACTATGACGTCACAACATTTTTTAAAAAATCATTGTAGCTTAATGAATAACAATTAAGACTTTTTAAAAGTGTAGATAGTCTTCAATATAGATAAAGTTTCATAAAAAATTATAAAAAAAAATGGTGAAAGACCCCATTGTGATTTTTTTTTGCGAAACAAATCTAAGGTTGACAGCCTACTAAACAAAAATTTTTCACTCGAAAACACAAATGAATATAATTTTTCATAAAGAGTGGTGACTGGCGTTTTACATATTAAATTATATTTATGTAATTTCCTGCTTCCCTAATCATTTTAGAGAAAAATGTTTTATATAAAAGTTGAACAGATTTAACATCTGCATCTGAATCATTGAACAAATTTCATTTTACTAATTTAATAAAGGCTAAAAAGAAAAAAAAAAACGTCAAAATATAGAAAATTAAGTTATCATATGTCACGTTCACAAAGTTGATTTTGTGACACTGTTTTTCTCAAAAACAATACTACAAAACTGAATTGTGTAGAACTGTTTTTAAGGAATTTATTATTTGTAAAATTGTCAGTTTATCAAACTTGGAGCTGTCATTCCTCACGTACAATTATTGCAATTAGTTTTTTTTACAGAAGTAATAACAAAAATAGTCAAACTGTTAAGCACTTTGTTTTATTATTATTACATTATTTTTATTTTAATTGATTTTGTGAACATGAAAAAAAAGTAGCATGAAAAACACGTGTAATTTTGCGTAACTTGTCTTCGGCTCGTTTACACAAACTATTCTCGTATTACAAAAAGGTCATTGTAACAGTAATTGTTCAATATACTATTTTGTAATGAGTAGGTATACACAAAATGATTTTGGAGAAACCGCACGTCATCAATCCGAAAAAAAAGCTTTATAAAGTGAAAAATAACTTGTAAAGTTTATTGAGGTATGAAAAAAACGACGTAAAAATATTAGCAATAAGAAAAGTATATATTAATGCAATTTATAGTGATTTTATAATCAATTTTATTCCTTTAATTGAATTTTAAATTATTAAAAATAATTGTAGTTCATTTTTTGTTCGCTATGTTGTTGCTATTGGAAAGTGATCACGTTTACATACAAAATTCATATCGAACTGCCACTACACTGTCAGACTTTACTGTGTTGTTAAAATTTGTGCTCTTTGGGATCCAGTGTTTTATAATATGTATGTGTATTGTGTTTATTGCAACAAATTACGTCTAAAAATGGCGGCACGTGTGATATAACACGCATTGCATTTTCATTTCAACAAAAATTAGTATCCCATATAAACGTTGTTGCATAGTGACATCATTATCTAGTAATATTTTTGATGACGTTCGTCTTCTCCAAAATAATTTTGAGTATAATCATGGAGATGTGTTTTGTGTAAAGCAATTGTAGGCCTATGTAAATTAGACGGCATGGATGGCATACTATCTTTTGTTTAGCATTTATTATTATATTTATTTGGAGACATCAAGTTTCAATAGAACATAAAACAACTTGATGACGTCACGGGCAGAAAGTAGTCCCCTGGGTGCCTGTCTATTTGCTCGTGTCTAGGAGGCTGCTCTAAGGTGCCCTAGGGCTCAATCTCAATTAACGTCGGGATGGATTACGTCCGATACTCGACACTTTGCCGTCGTCTCCATCTTGGAGACAGGTAATTGAATGCATGGAGGAGCGTGTTACGTCAGTAGATCGCGTTACTGTCGCATGACACCGCCAGAGCTGCCAACTTAGAGAGGAGGTAACTACCTTACGAGGGGAAGTTATATCAACATTGATGAAAAGAACATTAAAAACATTAAAATTAAAAGAATGGGGTAAATAGCTCAGTGGCAATGTATCGGACTGTGGATCGCAAGATCCTCAGTTCGAATCCCACTTCCGACAGTTGCCAATTTAAATTTACCCCTGTGGTTCCCCCTCCACTAACAACTTTGGGAGCTATGACTTGACGGCTGGTAACCGCATTTCATACGCAAAAATATATCACTTACCGAGATCTGCGTAAGTAGAGTGCCACACCCGCAATGGGTAAAAGGCGTGATGATATATTTATGTATTTATTTAAACATTAAAAGTAAACTATATGTTATAGGGGAAGTGTTTGATATGCTTTTGGATATTTTTTAATGTTTACGATTTAATACACGAGTATGAGTTTGAAATGTGTATCAAGGCCCACTGCCGTCATAACTAGAAAGCGGATTTTATGCAAAATGCATATATTTTAATTTGTGCATGTCATGAAATAAAATCAATTTTCTGGACGAATTACATTGATTAGAGTTAATTAATGCTAATTACTTATTGTATATATTGCATATTTGGGCATTCTTATGCATATTTTTACAAAAGACTTTGTCTAGTGATAAACAATCTGAAATTCCTGGTAATGTACATTGATTCCCAAATATTGGAGGAGACCGCAATAAATAGAATAATACAACGGAAAAAGCAATAAACAATAAAATAAGCAAATATACAGACCAATAAACTCTAATATTTCTAGGGAAATCCCTGTAACGGTAACGGTAGGTATTCATTGTATACACGAATGCTGGTAAAATATATCTTTTACTTATGTTTCACTTTTTTTTTTAGAAAATTTTGAAAAAGTTATTGTAATTATGTAAATATGTCATAAACCTCATAATTCAAGTTTCTAGACTTAGTTTATATGTATATTAGTAGTATATTTGTGAATTGTGATTCAAGATTAAGACTGTTTTGTGCAATAAAATTCATAATGCATAAATTTATACTTTTATCTAAAAATTAAAGGTGTTTTTTTTTGTATATTTTGCTGCATATATTGTCATAGTGAGTGAATATTTCCCAAAAAAACAGTCCATATATATGCGCATATAATTCAGTTTTTTCGTGCATATAATCCGCTCTCTAGTCATAACAATGTAATAGAAATAAAAAACAATAAAATGAGAGTGTGTTTACAATTAGTTAGTAATATTATAATGATGGGTGGAATGAGCAGGCTGATTGTAATAAATTGTATAAATTTATTGTAATTTTCACTGGCTGTACATATGTCAAATATTCACATAACATTTCGCAGTGATTTGTATAGTTACCTGATGACAGCTATAGCAATTGCTTGGTTCCGTGTTGCCAAATTTACATTTCTCTCGTGTGGCTTTACGCACAGTACAATTTTTTTTTGTTAGGGTTAATAACTCAGAAGTATCCAAAGAATCGTTCTACCTGTAGCTTATCAGTGCTTTCCGAACAACCTGTATAACAGTCTTATTAATTGTGCTTCAAATAGGTAGATTACATACTGATCATTTTTTAAAAATGAAATTACATACTATACCTGTTTACTCTAATCTCTATTTTTCACAAAATTTAATTTATTATGCCATTATACCGGATGGTCCATCAATCTGTATTTTCTATTTTACTCAATTATTTTAAATATTGCCGATAAAATATATCTGTAGTATAAATTTTTCTACCGCGTGTTCCATTTTCGCGTAATGATATGTAACTTTATATTTTTTAATGGAACAGCCTGTATATTTTTGCAAAATGTTGTTTCTCTTTAAGGTCTTTTACTACTACGAGGGGCATTCAAATATAAACAAGCCTTTTGCTTCTGAGTAGAAAGTGTGTCGGAGGTTGGCGGAGCATCAGGAAGGGTAGATGGGGATACCCTCCAGATGACTAAAGGCCCAGGCGACCGCCAGACCTGTCTCCTGAGTTGTCCTCACAATAAGCAAAAATAGGGTCATCTATCGATTGTGCAACGTATCATTATAAAGTTTTTAACAAATGAGGGCGTTAAACCAGCCGAAATTCGGGACCGACTGCCTGCACAGTTCGGCGAAAATACACATTCATTGCCGCGAGTAAAAGTCTGGCCAGTATGGATGGAGAGAAAAAGGGGAGCCAGGACCATCAAGCCAAAACTCGCTTGTCAGCCGGGAAGGTGATATCAACTGTGTTTTGGGATTCTCAAGAATTTTACTCGTTGATTTTCTTCACGATTGTCGCACAATAAACGTTGTCTACTATTCCTTCTTGACCAGGTACGAGCTGCATATCAGTCAAAAAGTTGTCGTTAGCCCATTCGACACGTCCTATTTCTGCATGACAATGCAAAACCCCTTATTGCAGTCTTAACAACCCAAAAATTGGCTAAAATGCACTGGACTCTACTTGACCACTCTCTCTATAGCCCTGATCTTTCAACATGCGATTTTCACATGTTTGGGCCTCTCAAGAAAGCAATTGGTAAAGAGAGTTTTCCGAACGATCAAAAAGTTGAACAGTTTGTGCGCGATAGGTTGGGTATCCACTCGAAGTCATTCTTCGAAACGGGCATGGAAAAATTACCTGTTCGATGGGAAAAACTAAGTAGGGGAACTATGTAGAAAAATTATTATAAAGTGTGCTTTTTGCCTAAATGTAATAGTATATTACATAACGAGAGAAGTAAGAAACAATTTACGCACGAGTGAAAAAAATGACACACGAGCCGCCTTGCGGCGAGTTTGTAATTTCACGAGGGCGTAATTGCTTTACATCTCGAGTTTTGTACTATAGTTTTTCTACGACCACTCAATACTATTTCTAAATTAAAAACAATATTCAAATAGTTAGAAATTTATTATGCTTTTTTGTTTTCTCTAATCCATGAATTTTTGATACAGAAATTCGTATCGTTCTCGAGATTTTGTCACCAAAAGATTATTTGTTGCACTTTTAGCTTTAGCTTGTATCTCCAGTGGTGTTCCAATTGAAATATCACTGTCGCTTGACATTTCTTACTTAAAATATTAATAAATATAAGAAAAGGATAATAATATTTAGTAGTATATATTTACCTCACAATAAAACACAGGTTATAAACTATAGATGCAGATGGGAGACTATAAAATTTTACCAGTGTACATGTAATAATCACACACATAACCTAAATGTCAAACAAGCTTTGTTTGTGTTTATAAAAATAAACGACAATTATTGAGCGTAGGGATACATGACGAAACATAGTCCCCTCTACATATATTATTGAAATATTTATTGGTGTCATAATTTATAATAAACCAGCAAATTATGAATTTAGTTATAAAATTTTATCAGTTAGCCTTTGAATCCATTACATTTAAATCTAAGATTTAATGCATCAAATTTTAATTATATTGGTAATGTGGCAGTCAGTAATGCCAACTTAAATTTCATTTTCAAGTGTTACGTAATGAACATTACGTAACACTATTCGTAACAACGCACTTACATTGATTGTATTTTGTTCTGTAATGACATACTTTCAGTAGTGGTCGTAGAAAAAATAATTTTTATTTGCAAAAGGCTCGTTTATATTTGAATGACCCGTATATTGAATATTATTGTATGATATTTCAGTGGCGTATTTACATTAAAATTACTGACATCCCCTATAATCACGGTCTCCCGGCGCTATTGATTGAACCCCAATCCCATTTTTAACAAATGAACATTCATTAACAAAACACAACGCACTTTCGGAACAAAACAATAGGGCGCGTAGGACAGCTATTCACAGACCGTAAACAATACGTCGCCAACACTATCAATACATGCAGTATAGGCGAGTGAATATCTGGTCATTAACTGGCATTATTGTATTAGTTACTACGGGATTGTTGTCGACAGATGGGCTATGATGATGTTATGCGGCTACGGCGTGTGAAATACGACGTAGACGCATTGTCCGAATGTCTATCGTTCGATTCGTAATTGGGTCTGTCACTACATTTGCATTTTCTATATGTACCGAGTGTAGCATTGAAATGTGGAATATAGGGCATTGAAATCCCTATTTTTTTAAATATTGCTGTAAATTTTTACCTATTCACTTTACAGCGAAAGTGCAAATACAAAAGTTGTTCAAAATTTAAAAATGAATGCAAAAAGGTTCATTTGGTCACCTAATTGTTAGTATTTTACGATATATCAATCATATTAAAATCAATCTTTATTAGAAGAATTGTAACCCGGCAATGGAAAATTAGGCAAAAACGAAAATTATTTGAGATTTATTATTAAGCGGCCTTAACTGCTGTGGTTATATGCCGCTTCGGAACCTCGTTTTTGGTGGTGTGGCAACGGCACGCAGTATCGCTGGTATTCGCAGGGTGCGTGATGACAAAGACATCTATCGACCGCATTTTTTATGCTCATGAAATAAGGTTAACAAAAATTTATCAGTGTTTATTGGACATTTTAAATGATTAGCATTATTTTAAATGTATAAATCATCAATTATTCTACAAAGATTAGGATAAAATAATAAATATATCTTTAAAAACTAACACTTTCCCCGAAATTTGGAAACAATCTAGAATAGTTCCTATACATAAGTCTGGCAATCTTTCCGAAATAACTAATTATAGGCCAATTGCAATTTTATCACATTTCAGTAAAGTTTATGAAAATATTATTTATCGTACAATATATAAACAAGTTCATAATAATTTATCATTTTCTCAGCACGGTTTTGTTGAACGTCGATCAGCTGCTACAAACTTATGTTATTTAACACAGTTTATTTCCGAATCCCTAGATAAAAATTTACAAGTCGATGTTATTTACACCGACTTTACAAAAGCATTTGATCGAATTGATCACAATATTATTTTACAGAAATTGCATACATTTGGTTTATGTTACTCACTAATTAATTTAATGTCGTCATATCTAATTAATCGCCGTCTCTTCGTTCACTATCTCGGTTATGATTCATTCATACAATATGAATATGATATGCTTGGTACAGTACTTGAACGTAAAAACGTGATCAAGGATTTGGGTGTTACTTTCACTGAAAATTTTAATTTTAGCGAACATATTAATAATATTTATACTTCTTGTAGTAAGACTCTCGGTTTTCTTATGAGAATAAGTCAAATGTTTCATGACGTTACCTTATTGAAATCTTTATATTTTGCATATGTAATTAGTAAATTGGAATATGCTAGTATCATTTGGTACCCATTTTATGCTTATCAGACTTTAACTTTGGATCGCATACACAGAAAATTCCTTAAATTTTTGTCATATAAAGTTTATCATGCATATCCATCCAGAGGAACTGACCAAGAGTCCCTCCTTCAGCTCCATTCAATGACATCCTTGACTTTCAGGAGAGAAACTTACAGCGCCAGATTCCTGTGGATGTTACTCCATAATAAAGTTGATGCCCCATATCTACTGTCTTGTGTTCCAGTATATATTCCCAGGCTAAATGCAAGGCACGAAAGTACATTCTATCTACCAGGAACCCGTACCGATATTCTACAGCGCTCCCCAATCCACATTATGTGCCGAAACGCTGAAATTCACATTGATGATGTGTTTATGTAATTTATGTATTATTTTGTCTATTAAAACTTTTGTAATTGTGCAGTAAATATTTTTTGTATGATTGTAAATTAGCCCTGTAACTGGTTTTCTGTTGGGCAATAAATATATATTATTATTATTATTATTCCCTTTTATGGCTACTTCAGGAGTACCACAGGGCTCTAATCTAGGCCCACTACTTTTTCTCCTGTTTATTAATGATTTACCGGCTAATATTTTAAATCACACACTTTTGTATGCAGACGATCTCAAAATATTTCGCTCTATTTCAAATACCGCAGACTGTGATTTACTTCAAAACGATCTCGATAAACTACTTGAATGGTATGATAAAAATAAATTGCAACTAAATATTGCAAAATGTAAAACAATGTCTTTTACAAGAAAATTCGTAACAATTAATTCTACCTATAAGGTTACAGGTACTTCGCTGGCTCGTTGCCTTGAATTTAAAGATTTAGGTATAATATTCGACACAAAATTAAGTTTCAATGCTCACATAAAATATATTACTTCCAGTGCTTACAAAATGCTTGGATTTATTATAAGAAACTCGAAAAATTTTACTACCATTGATCCAATACTCACACTTTATTATGCTTTCGTACGTTCCAAACTTGAGTATTGCTCAATTGTTTGGAATCCTTTGTATGCTACAAACATTAACTTCTTATTAGAATCAATTCAGAAGTAATTTTTGCGCTATTTATACTTTAAAAAGAATTATGTGTACCCTGATTACAACATTTCATATGAACATTTATTAAGATACTTTAATTTTGTTAAACTTTCAGACCGTAGAGATAATTGTCAATTAATACATTTATTTAAGCTCCTTAACAATTTAATAGATGATCCTTTAACTTTAAATTTAATAAATTTTCGTGTTCCAGCATTCAATTCCAGAAACCAGAATTCCTTCTTACTTTCACGTGCTCGTAAAAATATCTTCCTACATTCGCCTCTCTATCATATGTATACCCTTCATAAAAACATTGAGTCTAGAATTGATATTTTTCAAGTATCACTTATTAAATTTAAGTCTTTTTTGCGCGGTACAAATATATCAAGCTGATTTTGAATTATATGTCTTTCATTTATATTTTTCTTGTATACATATGTACTTACATATTGACATATTGTTTATATCTATATTGTTATTTTTTTTATATATGCTTATACACATGTACTCTTTTTCTATTATTTGTGTTATTTATTCCTGTCCAAATAATTGGGTTCGCCTGTTTGGACATGGTATTATAAATAAATAAATAAATAAATAAAAATTAATAGAAAAATGTATTAGTATTTATCAGTAAAAATATGAACATAATTATTCAAACTGTTAAAACTATTTGAAGCAATAGCTCACAATATAATATTTCAACCTCAAACAATACTCAAAGGAAGGCAACTGGTGATGGCTGATCACGTCATAGATGTAAATGAATTTCCAAAATCGGGACAAAGCTATTTGATAACAGCAAAAGTAATAAGAGAAACGTCAGAAACTTTTAACACCTTACGAAACCTCGTTATATGTAATTAATCGTTGTTAATCATCTTCTGATTTTTTATCTCCAATAAAATGATCACTACTCACTACAAATAAAATCTATTGGTTTTAGGATCCTTGGTAATCCATCAAAACTATAAAAATATTATTTTATCCAACACCTCTCAATAAATGCTCCATAACCATGGCGATTTTAAACAAGCAAAGTAACAGATTATCCACTAGTGAGTATAATTTTGAGGAAAGCCAATAGTGAGTATTTTTTTATTTATAACAATAATAATAACCCACAATACCTTGGTAACTACTTGGATTGACATTTTAATTTAAAAATTTAAGGCTAAAATTTCTCTCGTGGGTAATTCCTTACTTTGCCCACTTGTAAATTAAATAACAATTATTTTCTTTTGACGACTTTAATCCAATTGTTTGTCTTTTTGCCACTTTCCCACTTGCTGTTGGAAAACTGTAAAATTTGCACTTACTATTTCTACCTGTATGTTTGCAATTAACTCCGCAACAACTATTATGAACCATTTTAAAATAATTTTTCATAGTAAAGTGAACAGCATTAGCATAATAAATGCTTATTTTGTCCGTTGCTCACGCTGCAGTCGATTCAGTTACCCCCACCACATAAAACGAATTTATGTCTGTCTGTCTGTCTGTTTGTCCTTTATGCACTCAAGAACTACTGGACCGATTTAGACAAAAATTTGTATATGTGTTCTAGAGACCGTGAGAAGTGTTTCTGTAAAAAAAATTGTACGTACAGTTTTACGGATATTATATTTCTTGGTTTAACTCATTCGATCATATTTCGAGTCTGTCCTACTTTGAGGATGTTTCTTAACCGCCGGAATTCAAAATGTAGGTTCACGAAGTGACGAGTTTGCTTCGCCAATATATTGATATAGAAGAGAGGAACGAAGTGACGAGCTTGTTTCGGTAACGTACTGACATGGAAGCGAGGACTACGTGGTCTACGTGCAGTGACATCTGTTTAAATCGAGAGGCAATACAACACAAAAAGCTTACTAAGGGCCAGCAACGCGGGCCAGGCCCAGCTAGTTTCTTATAAATTTTGCTCATGCTAAATAAAATAGTTTTTTGTTCCTCTTTTAACAATACTGTTGTGACTGATGTGAAGTTAGCAACACAGGTTTATTTTATCTCGTGTTCATGTTTTTTTTGTAAAGTGTAATAAATTTGTGGCACAGAATAAATAATAAAGAGAATAGGTAGTTTTTCTTATTAAAAACAACAAATACTGTTATTATTTGTACACCTACACGCACAACTGCGTTCGACGCTGTTTTAAAAATTAAACTGTTGATCACTTTCTACTGAAATATGTTAACCAAAAACTGATTTAAATCATATTCAACTTCAACTAAAATCGGTCAATTAAATTTGCTTCTTGAGAACGCGCCCTTAATTTAGGCTCCAGCATTTTGGCGCGACTTGTAATAAATTGGATTTCAAATTGAAAATACCATAATTATAATTATAACAAGTTATAAGTATAATAACTATAACAAGTTAAGTAGTATTTATTATTATTATAAGAAAACACTCTGGTTAAGTCACTTATTAAATTGTAACGGGCCAGTACGGCCCTGCACAGACAGCACGCAACGATGATTCATCGTTCTCGAATGGTTCCATGGTCGAAGGTGCTAGAGAATTCCACATCGCCAGCTTTACATATATATATATATATATATATATATATATATATATATATATATATATATATATATATATATATATATATATATATATATATAAATGCGCTAGCCTACCTAGCGACTCAATTCACAATTCGACTCTGTTACGCTGTCCAGTACATATCGAATTAAGTGGAAATAAATATAACGTTTGCGTAGTGAATATAAATAGTGTAAATAAATATTTCTTGTGTAAATAAACTTTTTGTGACTTGTAATAGTTGTTTTAATTATTGATTATTAAACTTCACCGAACCCGACAGGCACAAACGTAACAATATTGTCACATATCGAGATCTGCGAAAGAGGAATGACACACTTAAAATGACTGGCTTAATGATATACTGATATTTATTTATTTAATAACTTCGGGTACATATCTCTATTGATGTTTCTGGACCAGGAGCAATTATGCTTAATGTACCAACAGCTATAGACAGATATTAATGTCTCAGAACAACTGTATTTCCTAGAATCTACTGCAATGAAGCGAGCTCCAGTTCTCCGACTGGAACATTAACTAATATTAATAACAACGCTTGGTATCTCCACATATTTCTATGTCAACAAAATTAATTTTGATTGCCAATGCAAACTTTAGCATACTCGCATTAGTAATGAACCTACATTCGCATAGGTACATTTGCATCGTGTTGTTGATTGCACATTAATCATATTGACTCAACAAATAAAGTAGGATCTCCTGAATCTCACACGTCACTAATTTTAGGGATGCTATGATTTTGTACTTTTTAGAAAGAATTTTTATTAGTTTTGTTTATGCAAATATTAATAAACATAGATGATTAAATATTTAATAGTATATTGTACAACAAGCATGGAATGGTACTTATTTCTTACGAGTATGATAGTTTGTAGCGTAAGCCGAAGGCGAATGGTGCAAATCATACGAGTATGAAATGGATATTCTATGCGAGTTGTACACTATACTTTTTTTCTAGGACTACTAAGAAATCTGTTCATTGTATGCTTCTAGTTGCTAGGAATATGAGGTATATACGGTGTAAACATCGTCCGAAATGAATTTGTTTTGTGAGTTTCTCAATACAGGTCATTTCATTTCAGTATAGGTGCCATTGCTAGGATACTTAGAATTGTTAAATATTGGAATGGTGAAAGCAGGACAAATTTATTATTAAAATTAAATTAATTAGGAAATAATATCGTGGTCATACTCATATGATTTGCAGTATTCTTCGAACTTTCAGACTCTTAGGAAATAAGTACCATTCCATGCTCTTTGTACAATATACTATTCTACGACCGTGATATTATTTCCTAATTACTTTATATTTTAATAAAAAATTTTTCTCGCTTTCACCATTCCAATATTTGTCAATTCTAAATAAGTATCCTAGCAATGGCACCTGTACTGAAATGATATGACCAGTGGTGGGATCCTATCACTACGCTAGAATCGCGCTACGATAACATTGCGCTAACAACCCCCCGTCGCCTAGGAAATGTAGCGTAAACGCTAAATCGGTACTCTAATGCCCAGGTCCAGAGAGCGGTCGTTTAGCATTTTTGCGCGCCAATGTTTAAATCTTATACATATTTTCACAAAAGTACACTGCGTATGGAAAAATACCATTTTATAAATTAAAAAATTCTGATATATTATAAAAATTATTCTGCAAAAGGAGCAACTTCATATTCCTTTTAAAAATGTTAATATTTTAAGCTGATTTGATAGTCAAAGGGAGCTTATTGTATAAAACGGTGAAATTTTTCAGATGAATATTTAATAATATTTAGTTAGAAATATAAAACTCATGTTTATGCCTTGTGTTATGAATTATGATCATATTTATCCATAACTAAAGAAAATGAAGTTTTGTTTTGGTATACGAACATACAAGTTTTAAAGATATAAATGTCCGTTAATGTTAAATGTTTAATTTTTTTAAAGATATCCGCAAGGTGCGTTGTATTTAGCTCCTGCTATCCTGCCAAATATCGAACAATTCTCTTTTGGCTTACAAAAACATTCAGACTAGCTTAGGAAGAACAGCCGCAAAGTACCTACAATAACAGAAGCAGCCATCTTTTATTCACAATGCTCACAAATCTGTTCCACTTATGTTTCCGCGCGCGACGTTTTCAAACAAGTGGAACGGGAAAATACGCGGTCGTGGTCGCGAGCATTGTGGACGCCAAGTGGAACGTACCCTTAGCGGGTTGCGATGAGTCACAGCCTACTCCATACAGGCCGTAATACACGATGTGGCAACACCGCGTCCACTGTATCTTGAAGACCGATGCGGCGATGTGAATTCTAACTTTATAAAATTCTGTACTATATCAAAATAAATTGTTTTAATAATTGCTTACCATTAAAGGAACTCTGTAAAACATAACTTATTTACTAAGCAGGAAAATATTCCTAATAAAACAAAAATAAAAGTTAATAAATAAATGTAAATAAAATATATTAGAGATACAATGAAAACAAAAACATTAAATAAAAACTGTTCTCTTTACAATAATATAAGCAGAAGAAAATGTCATTAATTAAAATTACAAAACGAATATTTTTAAAGATTTTAACATGCTATTTATGGTCTATTGAAGGGTAGCTAATTTTCGCTTCTTAGTTTTATTTTTATTACATACATGTACATCAGTTCTCATTTTCCGATAATTATTTAAAGTAATATTGGATACTGTAGTAAGAATTATATTTGTAATGTCACAAGTTACATGTATTAGTCATCCAATCCCTAACAGTTAAATCATTACTAATTGCTCTGATACTTAAATCAATCAACAGCTTTTTTTGACAAGTTTCTTTTAAAAAAATATTTTCATATTTAGATGATATTAATTGTTGCATTATTCCAAGCAAGATTTGTCCACACTTAATAACTGTTTCAGATGGCATAGTTAATCCGCCACGATTTAATGTATCAATATAAAAATTGGCATCTTTTTTTGAATTTTTTAATAAAGCCTTACATAAATCACAAGTTAATTTTGCTATGCATTTAAAAGCTGCATAACCGCAAATATAAAGTAAACTTGATACGTCAACTGAAACATTTTGGTAATAATTTAAATCAACTATTGCATAAAATTTTTCAATATGTAACATTTTCTCCATGTGGTCATCGTCTTGATAGTATTCCAAAAAAGATTCTTTATTAAAACTAATTTGTCCATAACGAGCGGAATGTATACCTACTCGTATTATGCTCTTTAATCTAATTTTTTTCTCACTTTCCAAAATTTGAGTTAATGATGTATTATAATTACTAGATGATAGTTGCCTGTAATTACTAATGCCCGTATTCATAGTCAGTACTTCGCCTCGACTCATACTTGAGTATGTCTTGAGTATCAAATTTTGTTTCATAGTCACTACTTGGTGTTCAAGTATTACTTCGCGCGTGCTCAGGCTCAAGTCAAGCTCTGACCAACCTTGAGTAATGCTTGATGCTTTTTTTTTTAAATTTTAGATAGATTTGATTATTAAAATACTGACATTTTGACATTAGCTGTCATTGTGTCAAGTTATTTTGAAATATCTCAGTAAATTATGGTTTAATGACAATTTATGTTATTAGAATAATGTTCCAAATATTATTATCTACAACTGTTTTAAATATTTTTGTCTTACTGTCACCATTTACGAATTACAGCACGTTATTATATTTTGACATATTCGTTTAAATCTGCAAACCTATGCTTTTTGAGAAAAAAGAGAACGCTTGAAAAATGTCATTTTTTGACATGTGTCATAATTTTTTGAAGGGATGAGCATTTCTTGATAGTGGTGGTCCGTGTTCCTGCATTGTTAGATAAGAAATCTATGACAGGAGGTATTGTGGTGCCCAAAACAGATTTTTTAATATAAAGTTTACTGTCAAACTGTCAAATTATCAAAATTCCCAACGCAACAACAAAAAATTCTCCAAATCTCTACCTTAAGGTTAGTACTTAGCCGAGAATTCACGAAGCTTCGACTATGAAACATGTCATGTGCTTGAGGTCGAGAACGACCGGAGTAATACTCAAGTGGCGAAGTAATACTCAAGTACCAAAGTGAGCATCGACTATGAATATGGGCATAAATCTCTTTTCAAGATTATCAGTTTGTAATTTCCCTAATAAAATATAAGAGCATTCATTATAATAATTTGTAGCCACATAATCAATTATATTAATAATTACTTCAGTTGATTGTTGCAAAGCTTCGAAAGTATTTGTAGTTAATTTATACAGTTTATTTTCAAATGTACCCCATTGATGCAACCAATGTTTAAATTTATTAAGAAACTCTAAATTTGTATCAGTTTTTAAATTAGAGAAATGCACCGCATTTACTTGACTTTTGTTATTAACAACACTCCACCACTTCGTTATCACAGTTAAGAAATCATCTGTATTTGAATTATACTTTTCAGCTCTTATTCCAGCTATTGTTGTCTCATTAAAAACGTTGAGAACATAAGTAACATTTTGTCTTTCAAGATTACTAGGATATACAATTCTATAATTAAGTTTTGGTGCTAATTAGAATATAAATTACGAACATCACTAAAGTTTGCTTTCTTAAACAAAATATCATCATTCTCAGATACTACATTTTTATTTATAAAAACTGGGAAATAAAAAGTTTTATCATCATTTTTCAAATTAATCCAATTATTTCTAATGTTCTTTAAAATGTGAACTGTATCATACATTAAATACGTTGGATATGTGCAATCAGGTAAAAAGAAGTATAATTAGAATCGGATTTATAACTTTGCAAAAGTTCTCGAAATAAAGATCGATTAACAGAATTATTATCAGAAATTATAATAAGTACCTGAAAACCACAACTTTTTATTAAATCCAAGACTCTTAACGTCATAGAAAACAAATCTTTACCAGTTAAATTATTGACAGGTATTAATTGAACTATTTCCTTAAAATTAGAAAACAGCGAACTTATCATAAAAGCCTGGACGCTGGAAGCTAATTTAGATGGTGTATTTTCAGCAAAACCAATTAATTCTCCATTTTTATAGTCAATAACTTCATTTATATAAATTTCATCTAACTGTAATATAACGATTTTTTCTTTTGGTTTCAAATTTTTGCAAATATTCTTTAAAAAATGGTTATTTTGTTGGCGTCACCAGCCGAAACTTTAAAAGGATTGGAGAGATGGCATAAATATTGTGGATGCGGAAGCGTTAATAAATTTTCCCTTAAAGTAGAGTATGATTTTCGTGACTGCAAGAATATCATAAATGAATTTAATACCATATTAGTAGAGTATCTAATTCTTGAGCAAAACAGCAAATTAAACTGTTCGATTAGAAAGCATAGTGAACTGTTTTTCTTCTGTATATGTTCGTCATCTGTATGTTGTTCAATATATTGGGAAATGTTATCTAGATGTTTTTGTAAGTCAATATTTCATTTTCGGGTTCATTTTCTTGATATTTTAGTAACTCTATTAATTGTATCCATTTACTTAACTTTAGATTTGGAGGAAGTATATTATTCAATTCCGATGACAATATAATATTGTTATTAGTACACACTTGAACAATGAGATCCGAAGTAATTTTAATACTTAAAGAAATCTTTGGTATATTATCACAATTTAGTTTATAAAACATTATAAAATTATCACTACTTACTACGTGCCACTTTTTTAACAAATCTTTTAATCTAACTTCGTATGATATGATGAGAGAATTAAAATTTTGAATAATACTGTCCGCTTCAATCTTCTCCAATCTTGTATTTTCTCTTGCTAATATTTCATGTCTTCTTTCATCGGGATTTTTTCTTTGTATTTTTGAGTTTGTACTTAAATATTTTGGTAAATTAGGAAAAATTCTAGGAATAGCATTTGGAGAAAGAACCGGCCGGGATCTTTTCATAACTTTTTTATTTCCATTCTGATCCTTGTATACCTCTTCATATGAAATATCTTCATTACAAAAATGTTTGGCACACACTCTTGAAGATGAACTTGGAGTCCAAAATTTTCTTGTTATACATTTTATCCATTTGTTTCGTAAATTTTCATCAAGAGGAAAACGGAAAACAGAGACAGCTTCATTTGATGTACTATCATAATTACTTCGACAACTGGGCACACAACATCTGCTAGGCATCTATAATAATTAATACACATTTGTATTCACGAACAATCAATAAATTCGCTTCTTTGAGCTATGAATTTTGAATAAATCTTAACCACAAAACACTTAAAATTTTTAACAAACCTTTATAATATAGTACTAACACAAAAAATATTATTGTAACGAGGTAAATTGTTACCTAATATACTTAAGAATAAAAAAATATACGTACTTTGTTCGATAAAAATGTTTTTACACCGTAAATTACATTAAAGTCATATAGTTTTGCTTTAGCGTGAATAGTCGCTGGCGGTCCTCACGCGACGTTGCCAGTTTTCAGCATTACGGCCTGTGTAGAGTAGGCCGTGGATGAGTGTACCAAATTACATAGCTAGTAAACGATACGCTAGGCTAAAATATTGTTACGCTACCGCTACGATATTTGTAGTGAGCACATAGTTATCGTATTCATGGGATCCCACCACTGTATACAATAGAATATTACATAACGAGAGAAGTAAGAAGCAATTTACGCACGAGTGAAAAAAATTGACACACGAGCCGCGTAGCGGCGAGTTTGTAATTTCACGAGGGCGTAATTGCTTTACATCTCGAGTTTTGTACTATACTTTTTCTACGACTACTCAATACTATTTCTAAATTAAAAACAATATTCAAATAGTTACAAATTTATTATGCTTTTTTGTTTTCTCTAATCCATGAATTTTTGATACACAAATTCGTATCGTTCTCGAGATTTTGTCACCAAAAGATTATTTGTTGCACTTTTAGCTTTAGCTTGTATCTCCAGTGGTGTTCCAATTGAAATATCAGTGTCGCTTGACATTTCTTACTTAAAATATTAATAAATATAAGTAAAGGATAATAATATTTACCACACAATAAAACACAGATTATAAACTATAGATACAGATGGGAGACTATAAAATATTACCAGTTTACATGTAATAATCACACACATAACCTAAATGTCAAACAAGCTGTGTTTGTGTTTATAAAAATAAACGACAATTATTGAGCGTAGGGATACATGAAGAAACATAGTCCCCTCTACATATATTATTGAAATATTTAATGGTGTCATAATTTATAATAAACCCAGCAAAATATGAATTTAATTATAAAATTTTATCAGTTAGCCTTTGAATCCATAACATTTAAATCTAAGATTTGATGCATCAAATTTTAATAATATTGGTAATGTGACAGTCAGTAATGCCAACTTAAATTTCATTTTCAAGTGTTACGTAATGAACATTACGTAACACTTGAATGAACATTACGTAACACTATTCGTAGCAACGCACTTACATTGATTGTATTTTGTTCTGTAATGACATACTTTCAGTAGTGGTCGTAGAAAAAACAAATTAATTTCTCACGATGCTTGCAATGACCCTCATTTCCCCAGCAACAACAAACATACAATGAGCAGATTTCTAAGTGGTCGTAGAAAAAAAAAATTCCAACGCTATTTGCTCATCAACGTAAATTACTCCTGTTTAGGTCTACAAAAGGTGCTACAAGCTCATCACTTGATCACCTTAAATGTACTTCTGTCGTACAAGAACACTAGTAAGAAGTAACCAAAAGCCGTCACACAAATTGAGATTCTGACTGCACCAGGGTGAATTGGTCGCGAATCAAGTACCACGGTACTTCGACCGTTCGACCCCTGGTTTGTTTAGGACTGTCGCTGAAGATGATAGATTTACATTCAAACCGATTTGTGTCTCTGTCTCTGAGTGATGTTGTTTCGAAGGCCACAAGTGTTGCTAGAACCAAAATATTTTTTCGTAAATTTCACTTGTCATAGTCGTTTGTAATGTTCACAATAATTTCACAATCATCCACTCAAGCCATATGACTAAAGTAGTTAGTCCGCTACACATTTTCGCAATAAAATACTATAAAAAAATATTTTATTTGAAATCGGCACTAAAGTGCTCAAAAATCGTCATTAAAAGCTCAGAAATCGTCACTAAAGTAACCCATTATATGACGATTTTGAGCACCCCAGTGTTGGCAACTGTTAAATAATTATTGTACAATTAGGATAATTTTGGCAGATATATTGACGTGCTATAGTAAATTTGGACGTAACACGAAAGAATTAATTACCTAATTAATTCCGATGACGAAATTGAGGACAAAACACATAATTTTGAGTGTTATTTACGATAAGTTCACTTCTCGAGGTTGGCAACACTGACTGTCAGTTTCAATTGACAACTGACAGATGTATAAACTGAACCTATATTGTAATTTTTTTATAGTTTTTTCGAAATTTAGATTTCAAATAAAACATCTAGTCCATAAAAAACAACTTTATTGCAAATAAACTACTAGACAATATCATAAACAAGTGAATACAGGCGAACATAATAGTTATTTATGTACCTCGGCACTGAAGTTCCTTGTTAATAATCACATGATTTATCTTCTTCGGCCCTACAGGCCTCGGCAACTAAATTCCATATTCGTGATAAAAAATTGAACTTCAGTGCCTTGATACATAAATAAAATAACTATTATGTTCGCCTGTATTCACTTGTTTATGATATTGTTTAGTTGCCATAAAGTTGTTTTTTATGGACTAGATGACAAAGTAAAAAGGCCTTATAAAAATATTATAATAATAGAGTTTTATTAACTGTCTCCTCCATAAATCCCTAAATTATGTGCTTGTTACTACAAAAATATATTACATTTAGATACGTTTAGAATTACTGCAAATAGTTCTTTATCACGAAGACAAATAAAGATAGAAGAAAATGGCACTATCCCTTTTCTTTGATATATTTTTGGAAAAAAAAAATATCGAAACCATGACTTGTTTAGTTTATACAAACTCAATACATACCAACCAATATGTTCATTCTCTTTCACATCATCATCCTTTATTCATTTGTTTCTTGATGAAGAAATACGTATAGGTAGTATTTCGAAAGGATGTATTTAAATAAAATATGTTTACGGAATTTTCGAAAAATCTTTCATAATTTCACTATAAGTTCTGAAAAAAAAAAATTTAAACAAATTTTTTTCTATAGCAGATTTTAAAGTGTGCTTTATTCAACTCAAACAGTTCTAACCACAACAGTAGATAACGTAATACTTTAACAGCAAGGGTAAATAAAGAACTTTAATTTTTATTTAAATAAAAATGCATTTTAAATTTTGCCGATTCTTATTAATTACAACTTCAATTTTACAATTATGGCTGGTTTATACTGGATTTAATTTACAGATTTAGATTTAGAAATTTAAGTTTGAAATTTGCGATTTACCTCCTGGTTCATACTGAATTTATTAAATTTGAAATCTATCAATCAAGTTAAAGCTTTAGCTTTTTGACAAACGCTTTAAACAACAACAAAATAACCTTAACTTGTTATGTGTGATATCATATTTAACGCTCTCCACCATAATTAAATCAGTTCGATTGAATATCTTGACACATTTTACTGCTGTCAAAATTATTTTTTGTTTTCCAGTCAAGTTGATTGGTTGGATTTGGAAATTTAGATTTAGAATATAAAATTTGGTGATATTTTAAATGTAAATTATAAATCTATAAATTAGTAAATCCAGCATAAACCAATAATGTATGATGTAGTTAGTGTATTAGATAATTGTTATTGTTAGATCATAAATGAATTATAATTATATTTGGTTGTGTCATTAGTTTAGGCAGTCAATAAAAGATTGTTGTAGAGTGTAGACGTGATAGAGAGGAGTGGAATAAAGTGTTACTACAAAGTTTTATTGGGGTTTTATTGTATCATCCTGAAATAGTGAATACTACATATATTATATTTTTTAAATTAAATTAAATTTCTAAATCTAAATTTGTAAATTAATTCCAGTAAAAACCAGCCATTAATGTTCCGTTTTCAAAAGCACTCGAATTTTTGGCATATATTTTTCATGGTTTTTAGGCAATAATGTATCTAATGTCTCTTCTTTGGCATTAGATAGAAGTTTTTCTTCTTAAAACAGCATTTCTCAACTTTTTGTTCACAAAATCACGCAAAAACATTGTGATAGAATGAAATTAAAATTGTTTTTAAATAAATTCGATAACAACCCATGCTTATGAGATTTAAAATTGTTCTTAAATAATAATTAAATTTTTCTACTCCTGTATAAATATATCCTCATTATTTAAATTTTTTCGATGAATTATAGTAGGTTCCCGTAATTCACAATAGTGAATTATGATTCATAATTCACTCTTCCCAACCAATTACAGTGCCAGAAATCCATAATTCACGGTAATTTTAAAGACGTGATGTGGATCACCAAGTAACGGCCGTCTGACAGTTGACATGTATTCAACTGTCATTGTGTATTTTTATGTTGACGTTTTTCAACGAATTTCGATCATTTTCAAAAGTAATTTCCGAATTTACAGTATTATATTCGGGATTATGGTTATTATTCACTCAAAAGATTTGCGTCACGAGCAGTAGACTTCATCTTCGTGAATAATGACTATCATAATCCCTCATATAATAATCTATTATAACCGGTTTAACAGAGGGTTTTTCAAATTTTTGTTCTTTAAAATCTACTATAGAAAAGAAATAGAATTTTATACACGACTATAATAGTATATTATGATACAAGTGTATAAGTAAGCTATTAAAGTACATACGACGAGTTTAAGAGCACGCCGCGGCGCTAGTGCTTTAAATTCACTTATACACGTGTGTCATACGCAATTTTTTATTATACCTGCATCATATTATGGAAAAAATAGGAAACAATATTTTGATTTTAATTCATTTCATAATTTTGCGCGTGTGACGTTTGACGTATATCGTTTACATAGAGATTGGTTTGCATATATTGTTTACGTTACTATGTAGTTTCGTTATTTTACAATTTGTCATGTCAGTTTTGACAGACATTAATAGTAATTATTTTTGTTGTTGCTTAGCAACTTTTTAAGCACGCGTGTTTTAATCTTGCGTTTACGAACGCTGTAGCGTGTTTTAAACACAGATTATGATGCAGGTATAATTGCCAATTTAAATTTACCCCTGTGGTTCCCCCTCCACTAACAACCTTGGGGGTTATGACTTGACGGCTGGTAACCGCATTTCATAAGTAAAAATATATCACCTACCGAGATCTGTGTTAGCAGAGTGCCACACCCTTAATGGGTAAAAGGCGTGATGATATATTTATTTATTTTATTTATGTATAATAAAGAATTAAATTATTGACCCGAGAAAAATAACTATATTTATTTTATAAAATTGGTGCTAAAGAGTTTTTTTTTGGGTGTTTTAAGAGCAGTGTTTTAAGTTCGGTTATAGCGCTGTACAATGCTCTAAAACCGAGCTTAAAACAGTGCTCTTAAAACACCCAAAAACAGAGCTTGTGGTACCAGCCAATATATTTAAATTTTCGATTTTTGCTGGGTGAAATGCTTTGACGGTTGGTAGTGTAATCGCAGTCGACCGCTAAAATTCCTCTCTTAATTATGTGACTAGCAAGACTAGCAAGATTAAAAATTCAAGAATGTGTGAATAAAGCCATAATGATAATTGTAAAAATTTCAACAATTTTAATCAGTTTTTTAATTTTTTCGTCACAAAATTATTAAAAATATTTCAATTAAACTGTCATGTCTCCCACTTCCCCGTCATTAAGATTAAAATACATTCATTTTGTCTACAACATCTGCTTTATTCCCTTTTCCACAATTACTAAACGTCTAAAACATCAGCAACTCGTAAAATTCAATCAAGACGTCATCAGCAAAGTTATAACAATTCCATCAGTCGCACAATTCTTATAATGGTAATTTAATGATCGCGCCAAGAAAATCCCCAAAGAACTTCATAATTTCACCAACTTTTCCTGCAAATGGAGGTTAATACGTAATGCAATCCAATCTGTTTCCTTGGCCAGTACAAAGCGACGGATACTGTAGGCTGTAGCTGGTAATCAGACCTTGGTTTCATGGTCTGGTTCAGTGGTTTTGGCTGCGGTTCACGGTTTCGGTTGATCTGCGTGACTGGTTTCGGCTTCAGTGGTCAAAGAAGGAGTTTTTTGTCAAAGATGACGCGAAAAACTCGAAGCGTAAAAATAAAATGTATATTCTGTAAAGAAAATGTCAATTTTATACGTTTTGTTTATTCACGTGTATAACAGTATAACAAGAGGGAGTCTGTGAACAATTTTTTATATATGATTCCTAGACAAGAAAGTAAAACTCCCAAATTTTTTTAAAAATTACCTAGGTAGAATTATTGATGATAGTCTTTTCACCAAAATGACTTTAAAATATGTGGAACTGGTAGTTTTGCAACAAATAGACGGGAATAGTATATTCTACAACAAGTAATGGAATGGCACATATTCCACGCGAGCAAAAAGTTTGTAGTCCGAGCCGAAGGCGAGGGCTACGGTTTGCGAGCGTGGGATATGCCATTCCGTTACATGTTGTAGACTATACTTTCTATAAAAAGGTTTTGGAAATTATACAAAAATACAAATATAAAACTGTTGAAAACGTCAAACTTAAATAAATCAAATTAAAACAAACAGACGTAACCATAGTAACTGAATCAAGATACTTCATATGTCGCGCAAATAAGCGGTTCTGATTCGTCGAAAATATTCCATACGCAGCGTATGGAATGTTAGTGATTCCATAACAATTTTTAGTAGTGGAATGTCCAGTTTCAAAACAGTGTTATAGAAAATATTATATTAATTATTTTTTACCTCCCGCCTGCCTCTAGGTAAGAGAGGTATTGTTTTTGATACAAAAATTGGGTTGTGAGTTTTCAATGTATAAGCGCGTTTTAGGGTTCCTACAATACGATTTTACTATTTTCGCCATAATGTTTGTATATGTATGTATGTATGTATGTATGTGTGTGTGTAGTCTGTGGCAATTTTTTCGTCTCGCATAACTCAAATAATAATCTACCAAAAAATACAATTTCGTGAATTTTTGCTTTTTATATTTAAATGAAGAGCTGATTAGATTTTGGATAAAATTGGTCAACCGGAAGTAGCAGTTTACTTGAAGCCCTTACCAGTTTTTCGTGAAAAACAAGATTAAATTTTCTTTTACATCAATTTATATTATTTTGAAAGTTGTAGAATATTTAATTTTACATGTGTTTTGATTACACCAATTTTATTAATTTTCATTGGATTTAGAGATAATTTAAAAATTTTGGAAACACCATGGAAACACTTAAAAATATAGTCCAATTTTTTACATGCCATTTTGATTGAGAAGGTGTTTTATTAGTGAAATGTATGTCAAAAAATTAAGTAAATGTACGAAATAAAATAAAATTTCTGAAATATAAATAGAAAATAAACAAATAAGAAGGTATGTTTCTATATCATCAAATACTATTTTGTACCGTTTAATAGTAGTATTGTGCGGGAGGTTATGTGCTGCCACATCTGATTTTTTTGTTTGATACACCGTATGAAGCTAATATATAATTCAGATGTTTCAAACAAATTGTAATGTGATGCGTTTTTGGAAATAGGAATGTTTTTTCAGCGGTACGAAAACAATGTACAAATTATGTTTACATGTAAATTATGTTTAGGTAAGCTTGTTTTGCCTACAGAACTTTCGCAGATAAACTCATGTCACACTACTCATTTTTAATATTTAGTAAAAGTTACGATATATTACTAACGTCTAAATTATCAAAACTCGCTAGAAAAAATAAATGAAACACAATTTTAAGTAAAAAGCGCACTTAATGAGTTTTTTCCCGTCGATTTTCTGGCAAACTACAAAAGTTTCACATATTTTTGTGTCATTTTAGCTGATAGACCATCATCAACAGTTTTACCGTTTGCACTAAAATTATTAAAAATTGCAAGAGAAACATAACATATTAGAGTAAAAAGAAATGGACACAAATGTTATGAAGTTGTAAATATATTGTAACGGTCGTGGGGTTTCAAAGGTTTTTATTTAAACAAAAAGAAATACAATTAATAACAAATAATTATGATATAGAGTAAACATTAATTAATACTTGGTACATAATAGTAAAATAACGATTACCAAAACTTATACACTAACACTTATCACTACTGTAAATAAACACTATTTTTTATATAAATTATCCGAGCGATATTTATTTATGTTCAGACCGAGCGATATATTTATGTTCACAAGTCCTTCATCGTAGCTTCGGAGTCAACTGACTGACTGAGTCTGAGTCAACTAACTAACTGACTGACTGAATGAGTCTGGTGATTCGCTCTTTTATATTGCTTTCCTTTTTTCGAGAAGCTTCGGAAATATTGCTTATTGTGAAGCTAGCGGACTAGTTCAAACAAGTCACCGCTGCGTCTATTTTTAAACGGCAGCGTAAGCCGACAAAATTCAAATTGTCGGTACCGCGTCCGTTACAATATTTTATCTACGCCCGTGAGTTAAATATCACTTATCCCACTCATTTTGCGTGAGTTAAGATCTTCATTACAGCACTCTTTTTTATTAACGTAGTATTTGTTATAAATGTTGATAATACAATCTTAAAAATTCTTTAAATTAATTATATTTAATTAATTAAAAAAATTTCAAGAATGTTCTTCTATATCCGACTAAATACTTTCTAAATCACTCATTTTCACGAAATACTTTAAAAATTTATGAAAAACAACTACATAATTGTATATTGTCAAATTTTGGTCGCTATGGATTAAAAACATTTTTACAGCAACTACTTGGATTAATTTTCTACTTGTCAAAAAATAAAGTCAGATAATAGTTATTTACTTTACAAGTGGGTAAAGTAAGGAATTACCCACGAGTGTGATAATTTTATCGAATGGATAATTCCACTTTGCCCACGTGTGAAGTATAACGTTTTATCCAATAGCTCCTAATAAATGACAAATTTATTAAAGAAATATTATTTGACAGTGACATATGCTCTAAATAATTAAATTAAAATGTCATTCGAAGTAGTTGCCAAGGTGTTGTGTTTTATTATTATAGTTTTAAATAAAAAATACTCACTAGTGACTTTCCTCAAAATTATACCCAGTAATCGCCATAGTTATAGAGCATTTATTGAGAGGTGAGGATAAAATATTATACAATTATACACTTGTGATAATGCATTATCAATATACTTATGTGATTACACAACTCGGCTGTCGCCTCGTGCAAATTTCACGTGCGTATCTTAATAATGCTCTAATTCCACTTATATCCTAAATATCTATTAACATACATACATACATAACATCATGCAAACACATTCAGCCTCCACACATTCCTATCCTGGAACACCACTTTCGCTTCGTCCACATTCATCATTAGTTTACGCAACAAACTAAACATACTTATTCACTAATCAGTTATTCGTCGGACGCCCACGCAATCGGTCACGCTAAATCTCACCCGCATATATTAGTTTCACCAACCTGTCATGCGACATTCGCTCCAGTTTATCAAACCACCTCAACTGACTCACTCCCACTTTTTGAAAACCATTCTTCTCAATTTGACACTCTTCGCACATTAATGCATTCTACACACTATTATGTCTCGTATACTTCCGTCCACCAAAACTAGAATCGTAATAAAACGATTAAACACCCCCAATTACGTTTATTTAAAAACCTTAAACTACACCTGCCATAAAAAAAGCCAGGAATTTTTTTTTGGGGGCACCCATAGTTCATTTTTAGTAGAAAAAAAAAAACAAACTATTAACTATTACACATGCCAATAAAAAAGACATTTATAAAAACTTTTTAAACCAATACAGGTGTTGTATTTTCGGGTGCTGAAACCGTATTTGGTATCCGTTTTCTTATATAACCCACAGTTCTCTCAAAATATATATTAAATTTCCAAATAGGAAAAATTGATACATAAGGAAAAACTTAAACCGTATTTTTATTTGATTAGGCTACAATTTTTACTTACGATATCACAATTTACTTCAATGCGGATATTTTAGATCCTTTTTTTACCTCCCGCCTACCTCTAGGTAAGGGAGGTATTGTTTTTGGTCAAAAAATTGGGTAGTGAGTTTTCAATGAATAAGCACGATTTAGGGTCCCTACAATACGATTTTACTATTTTCGCGATGATGTCTGTATGTATGTATGTGTGTATGTATGTGTGTATGTATGTATGTATGTATGTATGTATGTATGTATGTATGTATGTATGTATGTATGTATGTATGTGTGTGTGTGTGTGTGTGTGTAGTCTGTGGCAATTTTTTCGTCTCGCATAACTCAAATACCATAATACCAAAAAATACAATTTTGTGAATTATTGCTTCTTATATTTAAATGAAGAGCTGATTAGATTTTGGATGAAATTGGTCAATCGGAAGTAGCAGTTTACTTGAAGCCCTTAACAGTTTTTCGTGAAAAACACGGTTAAATTTCATTTTTTTAACTATTTATGTTATTTTGAAAGTTGAAGAATATTTAATTTTACATGTATTTTGATACACAAATTTTATTAATTTTCATTAGATTTAGAGATAATAAAATATAAAGAAATTAGATTTTACAAACCTTGCATTCCTAGTACACCATGGAAACATTTAAAAATTTTCAATTTTTTACGAAATGTGACACATGTCACTGTGTTTGTGAAGCGGTTTTCTTAGTGAATTATATGTCAAAAAATTAAATAAATATACAAAAGAAAATTAAAATTCTCAAATATAAAGATAATAAACAAATAAGAAGGTATGTTTCTGTATCATCAAATACTATTTTGTACCGTTTAAGAGTAGTATTGGGCGGGAGGTTATGTGCTGGCCACATCAGATTTTTTATTATTATTTTCGAATTTAGCACTCCAAGGAACATACGAATTAGGTAAAATTATTAAAAAAGTTTTTTCGTAGTATGTACTATGTAATTGTAATTACATAGTACATACTAATAAAATTATTTAACCGAACAATAAAATGTATAAATTATTTCAAATGAACGTGACATAATGAAATAATAAACAGTTTATGTTTACATAAGACTTCACAATTTGAAATCTAATCGCCTTTCTTTTTTGGATACATTTTTATAATATAATAAAAATATATTTCGGTGGGGGAGGGGGGGGGTGCCTCTAGTGCTCCCCCGCTGGCTACGCACTGTTGCTAATCCATAATTTGACACATAATGTTGACATGAAAAATTTCATAATTTCGAAATGTTCCTTCTGTTATTTGGCTACCAAGTTGTTTATTGTTTATTATTTTTACTTTATCGGACTAGTTCATAAAGAGCCATAACCGTAAAGAATATGTCATTACAAATTTTAAACAGTTTTATTGTAAATAGAATGTGGCTATGGGAATGACATATGATAAACAAAACAATTTGCTTTTAAAAAATAATGTCAATTCTGAAGTGTCAAAATTATGATTTTTTACTCTATTTGCGTCCGGTACCATTAACAACGGACGCGAAATAGGATACAAAACAATCATTTTGGATTTCGCGGCCGTTACCTTAACAACAGCCGCGAAATTCAATTTCTCGGTTTATTTTGCTGCTGCGAAATGCTTATTTCGCGTCCGGTTGCACAAAAAAATATTTATTATACAGTCAAACATAATAGTTACTTATGATTACTTATGTTACAAGTGACATTTTATGAGTAAATAGGGAAGTTTATGAAACGAGGCAAAGACGAGTGGAACAACCCCTCGAACGAAATTAAGCACTTTTAACACTTATATCATACACAATTTTATCTACGATCCTCCTAGTATATTAGTAAAGAGTAAAAAATGTAGAATAATATTTTGACTGGTAGGGTTTATATTTGTTGATTTATTGATACAAATCGTTAGCAATGTGTTAAAAGTAACAATAAAATCACTTTTAACACGTTGCTATGTCACTTTTGACACTAGTGTTAAAAAGTGATACTTTTAACTTGCTAAGCAACCGTTAAATAGGTCACTTTTAACAACAGTCGTAGATAAATTAATTTGTGGGTTACTTATAAAATAATATTTGCCATTTAATTTGTTTTTTACTTATTAAAATATCCTGTATGTAATTATTTTTAAAACGAATGTTGGATGAAAGTGCAGAAATAATTAAACGTATATTCCAGTTTTTTTAAATTTTATTTTCACTCGTAAAATATCGCATCAAAGCAGAAAACTTCTTTAATATATTCTGTTAAATTCACAACATAAACTTTTCAGACTTCAATCAAAATCAAATCAAAAAAATTATAAAAAAAAAAATCAAATATTCACTAGCATAAACACCAGTAGACTAGTACACATATTAAAACGAACAAATAGAATTAATTTTATTTTAATAAAAAAGTTGAAGGGACGTAACAAAAAAGAGAATATATAGAAAATAGATTTCAATAGAATGCAATAAAAAAGCCGTCGCAAAATGGCTGCCACGCATTGCAAAACAACTGAACAAGCGACAATCAAGCTCTAATCACGTTAAAATAGTTGAAAAGCTCTCGATTGTTTGCGAGCGTCAATTGTTCCGCTCGCAGGTCCAGGTATTCAAATGAGCATCGATTGGTCGGCTGCCAGCTGTTTTCAGCATTTCAGGACAGCGTCACGACGACGTACAAGGTCTGTTCAGAAAATAACCGAACATTTTGAATTAAGCGCCAACGGAGATATTTATTGGTACTTGGTTGGCAGCATTACTTTGAGCATAACTTCCTTTGTAACCACATGTTTTTGGATTGTTGATATTTCGTTTAGTTTCGTGATGTTGGCACGTTTGATGTGTTTAGTAGAGATTTTTTCTTATTTTCGAAATTAAAATCAGTATTGAAAGGACGCCGTTTTCAGATTGTTGAGGACATCAAAGCAAAATCTACACTGACCTTAGATAGTTAAATTATATTGGCACAACCATTGTGGCACAATGACACAAAACAATTAATTACCTAAGAACCAAATTTATTGTAATTATATTTACATAAATAAGTGGGGTTGTGCCAGATTAACGGTTAAATTAGCACAACCACACACAAAACATATAATTATAGCTAGAACCATAATAATAACTGATAACTAAATAATTACAAATTAATTAATGATTAATGGATAATTGACTACTTATGAAATATACTAGTACTGAACTTGGGTGCTATTTTGTTGCACAATCAAATAAAACCTCATTAATTACCAAATTAATTACCGAAGAAACAAATTTGTTGCACTTATTTTTCAAAATATAAATGGAGTTGTTCCAGCTTAATGGTTGAACTAGCACAATTGAGTAATAGTTTAAAAAGTAGACTTCCGGTATTATTATAATTAAAAATTATTAAAAGTTTAAAAGTTTTTTACTTACTAATCATCTGAAATAAATTTTTGTGGTTTCCTCATGGTCGTGCTGATAGATCAGTAAAAACAGTACCCAATTTCATTACTAGAGTATTTCATAAGTAGCTAATTAATAATTAATTACTAATTACGAACATATATTTTATTTGTATAAAAGTCAGTGTTGTGACAGATCATTTTAAAAATGATCTAGATCAAGATCAAGATCTTCATATTTAATATGATCTGGATCAAATCATAGATCAATTTCTATGATCGGATCAATTTTTTTAGATCAGATTAGGAATAAAAGATCTTTTTTAGATCAGTAATTTTTTTTCATATTTTTTTTTATTATTATTAAAAAATAGAGAGATGAAAATTTTAATAACAACAAATAAAATCAAAAAAGTTATTTTATATTTATTTTTCCAAAAGATAAATGGAATTTGTTATATTAAGGGCCGATATTTCCATCTACGAATTTGAGCTATGATTTCGATGCGCCACTTTTCATTTATTCGGCGAATAAATTATTCGGTACTTTTTTCGTAAATATGGAAATATCGACCCTTAATGATATTAATTTAATTTAGTAGGTACCTACTGAGAATCAAATTTTAGACGAAAATATCTTATTCTTTTTTTATCTAGGTCAAGATCAAGATCAGAAAATATAAAACGATTTAGATCAGATCAAAGATCTTACGAGTTGATCAAGATCAGTCACAACACTGATAAAAGTACAGATTCTTATTACAAGTGATTGGTAATATAATAAAGAAAAATATTATGAAATAAAATCATGGGAAAAACAATCTTTTCATTTAAGAAAAAACTTCTGATTCTAAGAGAATTACCTGTAAAATAGAAAATTTTATTAATTGCATCGTTGTCTAAATTATTAAACAGAGTAACATAATTTGGTACATTGATAACTCTACTAAGTATTAGTGGTAAAAGGTTAGTAGTACTAAAAAGACTGTAAACAGGACAAACAAAAACAATATAAATTTTCGAGCGAATTTTTGTCACAGATTGAGCATATTACCGTTGCATTGAGTGAATACTTCACACTAATCACTAATCATTAGTATCTAATCAATTATTATTATGGTGCTACTATTATTACATATTGTACGTCGTTGTGCTAGCTTAACCGTTAATCTGACACAACCCATCTTATTAAAAAATCTGATGTGGACACCACACTACTTTCTTATACAAATAAAACCAACTAAACACGTATGACTTGTTCCTTGCGTATGACTTTATTTTGCCAATTATTTGATATATAGATGTTAAATCTGTTTAATTTTTTTTTCTCTTTGCAACTTTGAATTTATTTTAAAATAGAAATTAATTAATATTTAGTCTTCAAAACTTTCTAATTTATAATACAAAAAATATTTTTATAATATTTTACTCGACACATATTTTTAACAATTCACAATTATTTGACACGTTTTATGTATATCAATAGTATATTACGTACCGTGAACTGTAAGTGATAGTTTTTAGGTCGAGAATGTAGTTTGGGATGTCGAGACCCGTAGGGTCGAGATTTCCTAAACATTCGAGGCCTAAAAAATCACTTACATTTCGAGGTTAGTAAGTTATTTTTTGCAATACCTGCGTAAATATAAGAAAAGGAAAAATAGGTATCAAAATTAACAGCTGACAGATTGAGGTTAGAAATAAAATTTGAATGATATATATTTACTTACCGTCCACCATGAACGGTAAGTTTCACTTACCATCCACCGTGGACGGTAAGTAAATGATGTAACCATGAAAACGAATTGTGCAATAAAAGTTCCAGTTACTGTGTTTAAATTTTGTTATTAATGGGTAACTTACAGAACAGGTATTGCAAAAAAATGTTTTAGTTTTTGTTCCCATTGTAACTAAGATTATAGAAATATATAATTTAGTTTTCCTTAAAATTAGAAACATGTAAAAAAAAGTGCAAATAACATTTTATATTACAAATATTTTTGCTAACATCTTTCATTTGAAATTTTTTCTCACACCTGATTCTATTTTTGAAATAAATGGAATTTATTGTTTTGTCTTTGCAGTAAACTTCCTCTTCCAGTTTTTCAATTTCATTCAAAATCAACTCAGATCTTCATTTTTTCATGAAACATATAAATTCCAAGTTTTGTTTACATATCTTGTCTCGTTCATGAGATATTGCGCACACGGACATTCGTCCATCCATCCTCACACACAGGCATCATTGAGAAATTGGTCTTAACGGATTCAGTGGACGTCAAAATATGTATTTCCTCAAAAATCTTGTCAGCGATTTTTTTCGTGATTCCAATACTTCCTTATACTTTGTATAAGAAAGTAAATAAATAACAATATTTTTAATTCATTAGTAATTAATAAATACTAAATTTTCTGCTAGGTTTTGTTTGATTGTGCCACTATGGTTGGGCCTATCCAGGAATGTTTCGCGAAATGAAAACCCCGCAGGGAATAGAGGCGAACAGGGCCAATATCTGTAAAATTACTGTTAGGTTAAAAAAAAAGTTCTGTTATTTTCTGAACAGACCTCGTAATACAAATAGTTTAGTTAGAATCTCTTCTGGGGAGCGTAATGACGCACGGTAGTAGCTCGAGCGCCGAGCATCGACCACCTCGTGCTGTTTAGTATAGCGATGTTTTAGTGAAAGGTTAGCGATGTTATGTGTGTTCTAGTTTCGTTCCGAGCGATCAGACCGCCCTTTGGGATATTTTATTCAGGTTGTTTGACCTGGTTAAAGGAGAATGATTTTATTTTTGGTACCAGTGGCGCCACTACAAGTAAAATAAATAAAAAGGAGCAAGGTTTATATCTTCCTTAATTTTATGGGAGACCCAATATTTTTTGGAACAAATATAAAAGAAATCTTAAACACCGACACTTTTCCAAACTTAGGAATTGACACTTCACGCCGCAACAGTTTCTTCAATAAATAAAACAAGATAAGTGTGTGAAAGAATTAACAACCATTTAATTAATGGTAACGAAGCGACTATAAATCATGATATCCTCAGTTCGAATCCCACTGCCTACAGTTGCCAGTTTAAATTTACCCCTGTGGTTCTCCTCTACTAAGAACTTGGACCTTGATTTGATGGCTGGTAACTGCACTTCATACGTAAAAATATATCACTTACCGAGATATTTGTAACCCACACCCATCGTTGACGAGATTTTTGCGGAATACATATTTTGACGTCAACTGAATCCGTTAAGACACATTTCTCAATGATGTGTGTGTGTGAGAATGGATGGATGGATGTCCGTGTGCGCAATATCTCATGAACGAGACAAGATATGTAAACGAAACTTCATGAAAAATAAAGAGCTGAGTTGATTTTGAAGGAAACTGAAAAATCGGAAGAGGAAATTTTCTCGGTACACAAAATAATAAATGCCATTTATTTCAAAAATTGAATCAGCTGTGAGAAAAAGTTTAAAAAGAAAGATGTTATCAAAAATATTTGCACTTTTCTTGTACATGGAGTAAATAGCTCCGTGGTAACGCGTCGGATTATGGATCGTGAGATCCTCAGTTCGAATCCCACAGCTGACAGTTGCCAATTTACATTTACTCCTGTGGTTCCGCCTCCACTAACATCTTTGGGGGTTATGACTTGACGGCTGGTAACCGCACTTCATACGCACAAATATATCACTTACCGAGATGCCACACCCATAATGGGTAAAAGGCCTGATACATACATACATCATGGTTTTACAGCCCATTGTGGGGTTGAACCGCCTCTTTATGAGACTTTCTAGATCCTTTGAATTTGGGGGATCACTCTCGTTTTCTTAATCTTGTTATATTCTCGTGATTATCTTTTTCCATTGTTTCCTATCTGCAGTTTTTACTTTCCAGTCGGTGATCCCTATGCTGTTTAAATCTTCCTTTACTTGTTGAATCCATGTTGCTCTCGGTCTTCCTCTTCTCTTTTTTCCAGGGTCTCAGTGCATTATATTTTTTATCATTTCTTTTGCGTCTTCCCTCTAAACATGTCCTAACCACCTTACTCGTTGTTTTTTAATTTTCTTTACTATATCTTCTTCTATTTCTTTTTCTATTTCGAATTTCATTCTAATTCTATATTCATTGTTGTCATTTTTGATTGGTCCTAGGATGGTTCACAAAAACTTTCTTTCAATTATTCTTAATTGTTCTTCTTCTTTTTTTGTCATTGTTAATGTTTCCGCGTTATACATCAGTATTGGTTGAATCATGCTATTGTATATTTTCATTTTAGTTGTTTTTGTGAGTATTTTATTTTTAGCAGATTTTTGAACATGTAAAAAGATTTACTTGTTGTAAATATTTTCTCTTTATTCTCTGCTTCTCTGTCACCTTTATTTGTTATTATCGCCCCTAAATATTTAAACTTCTCTACTTTCTCGAACTCACATACTCCAATTTTTATCTTTGAGGCCTTTTTTGTGTTTCCAGTTTTCATGAACTTAGTTTTGCTTTCATTTATTTGCAGCCCCATTTTTGCTTTGCCCTTGTGTTATTATTTCCTTTACCATTATCACCAGGCATGATGATATATTTATTTTATTTATTTGTACATGCTTCTAATTTTGAGAAAAATTAAATTATATATTTAATAATATATTTCTATAATTTTAATTATAATGGGAACAAAAACATTTTTAATAACTATGTGGCAAACGTGTCATATAATTGTAAAGTGTCAAAATATATGTCGTGTGAATATTATAAAAGAAATATTTGTATTATTAGTTAGAAAGTTTTGAAGACTAGATATTTATTAATTTCTATTTTAAAATAAATTCATAGTTGCAATGAGAACAAAAAACAGGTTATACAGGCTATATATCAAATAATTATCAAAATAAATCATACGCACGGAACAAGTCATACGTGTTCAGTTGGTTTTATTTGTATAAGAAATTAGTGTAGTGCCCACAGCAGATTTTTTATTAATGGAATAATTTATTTAATTTATTTGTTATTCTCTAAATTTGAAGCAGATTATAGTTATTAATTTTACCGGTTTCAGGAGATTAAACCCATATTTACGTGCACAAAAGTAGATAGGGTAAGTATGTCATAACTCTATGCTGTACGCTAATATTACCATACTGACCTGTCAAAACAGTCAAGAAAATGAAAATAAAACACAATGAGAATATAACGCTATTTATTAATACAGACGGAATTAAGCTGTTCAGAGCTTCACCTGCTGCATTCCAAATATTTTCAGGCAATTCAGCATGGTCCACTTTTTATCGAGCCATTATGAACACATTTGAAGTTTAAGTAAACAAATTATTTTAAATATGATACAAAACAAGTTTAACAATGTTGTTAAATAAAAACAAACAGACTTACTTGATCACCTTCTAAAATTATGACAGACGTTATTAATAAATAGTTTTACAAAATAATATTTATTAATGACATTAACGTCTTCATATTCTGAAACCGGTAAACTATTGAACAAACCACGGATGTTATGAGTCATAACAGGCCTTAGATGTTTTAAAACCGTCGCTCTATGAGCTCGGATTTCAAACTTATGATACTCATAACATCGCTACAAATGTTAATAACTATTACAAGCGGACAAAGTAAGAAATTACCCACGAGAGAAATGTTAGCACATTAAGCCGCAGTTTAATGAGCTAATATTAAAAAAATTATTGGTACGCCGCTGTCAAAATCATTCCCCTAACCGTACAAAGCGCGCAGTTATTTCGTCGAGAGACGTAAAGAAACACTGTATATAGAAAAGGAAGTGACGTGTATTTACTGGCTGTCCAAGAAGATGGATTCGTCACATCCGGTGGACACCCCCTGTATGCCCCCTCCCACCCCATAACGCCGTCTCCGGGGTTCAAACGACACGACGCGAGACGCCTCTTAACAAACGATCTTTTGCCTTCGCACGCACACATGAGTGTTTTGTGTGAGCTCTTTACATTTATTTCTCTATCGTTACACTTACACATGTTGTGTAATGCTGTGTGTAAATGTGTAGTGCTGTTTGAAACAAATGAACACGGGAAAATGTCACCCGGTGTCTGTTTTGCCCGGTTGTAATTTTTTGCGGAAAGCCCTGGAAAAATAATGGTTTTTATTTGTAAGAAACTGCAGGAACACCGCTATCCAATTTAATTTTCTTTTAGTTCTATTTTCGTACTTATCGTAACTGGATTCTGTCTATGATTTAAAATAAATATTTTCTTATCGACTGGAGAATAAGGAAAGAACAGAGCGCAGATTTATATTTTTATTAAATTTCATCAAAAGATTTCATATATTTTTTGTTATTTGTTTTCAATATTCCGATTGCGTAACATCAAAGAAAGAAATTGCCTTTATTAAAAAAATCTGATATGGGCAGCACATAACCTCTTGTTTAATACAACATAGATTTGATGATACAGAAAAATATCTCCTTATTTGTTTATTTTCTATTTATGTTTAAGAAAATTAATTTTCTTTCGTATATTTATTTCATTTTATGATATATATTTTAATAAGAAAACAGTTTCACAATCACAATGATATGTGTCACAATTTCGTAAAAAATTGAAAATTTTCAAGTGTTTCCATGTTGTACATGAAATTTAATTTCTTTACAGTTTGTTACATATCTCTAAATATAATAAAAATTATTAAAATTAGTGTTATCATAACACATGTAAAATTAAATAATCTGCAATTTACAAATTAACAAATTATTGAAAAATTAAATTTAACCGGTAGACCAATTTTATTCAAAATGTAATCAGCTATTCATATAAATATAAGAAGCAAAATACACAAAATTTTTTGGTATTATAGTATTTGACATACACATGACTCATATCAATACATCGTGAACGACATAACTTCTTTTGCGTGATTTAATTTCTACAATTTTATGTTATTCATACATTTTTTTTTATTTCAGAAAACTAGAGTACTTCAACTGCTATGGTTATTAGTACCCGGTACAGTGGTTTTATGTTGTTACATTAAATTGTTACATTACATTCTATTTATATGTGTTTGTATATATTTATAGTTTTGCAAAATTTGATTGTGTTATTTAGGTTGTTGATGTCTATTCCTAGGGCTTTTTTCAATGTTGCTGGAATGTTGTGTTGTGTCCGCTGTTGTGTATTTTTAGGGCATTGTATCAGAATGTGTTCTACACTTATTTGCTTCTTATACATTTTATTATGTACTATTTTTCGGGTAAAATAAATTAGTAATTAATTTGCTGATCGTTCGTGAATTAAATATCAAGCCAAATAATTTCAAAATGTCAGTAATTTTATAATTTGTGGTAACATGCACATGAAAAAATAAAAGTGATTGATATTTTACGTTTGCATTTTTTTTTGAGTTATCACCTCTCAAAGTTAAACTTTGAAAACATCAAAAATCTTCATAAATTTAAGAAACATGACAACGCGATCTGCGACATTGAGTTTTTTATGTGGCAATAAAAAAATTTAAATTTTAAATGTCATGTTCTGGTATTCTCTGCTGAACATGAAGTTTTTGCATAATTATTTTAATAGTTCGCATTCCCGAGATAACAATATAAATTCCGGGTAACAAATCTACTTTATTCTAGCCTCAAAACGCTGTAACTACTCAGCTTTCAATCTAAAATTAAAATGGTGCACGTAGCAAGTACATCAAAACCGCAAGCGTTGTTTTCATTTTGTTCCGGAGATCAGAGTTTCAGCCTCCAAGTTTGCATTTAATTAAATTAATTTACTGAAAAAAACAGCAGTAAAGGCACCAGCAATTGTTTAATTAACAACCTTTGTTTGTTTCTTCTCTTGTTCTCTGCACTCTGACGTGGTGACCGATACGCGACTGTTTTAGTCCCCTAATCGCTTTTAAGGTTTTAGAAAATAATTGTAGTCTTTCATCTTTCGGTGTCTATTTTACTACGTAAACAGCAATTTTGGTTATGTTGCGTATTTAGGTATTGCGAATTGTGAGTGCAATACTTGGTTTAATATGAATTGAATACCATTAATGAATAGGAAATATTCGATCTAAGTATAAGCAAACTTATTGCCAATAGAAATTTTTGCTATGCAGTTTATATTAGTGCTTCTTTAAGTTACGATTAGCAATTATTAAAATTATTAAAATTAATAGCTTGCAAACTAAACTTTCCACTTACATTAGTAGGATAGAGATATCATCACCATCTGAAACTTGTCGGCTTACGGTGCCGTTTAAAAATAGACGCTGCCGTGACTTGTTTGAACTAGTCTTCTAGTGTCACAATAGGAAATATTCCCGAAGCTTCTCGAATCAAGAAAAGCAATATAAAAGAGCGAATCACCGGCAGCCATCGGTCAGTTAGTTAGTTGACTCAGACTCAGTCAGTCATTTAGTTGACTCGGACTCAGTTAGTCGAGTTGAGTCAGTCAGACAGTCAGTTGACTCAATTAGTTGAGTTGACTTAGATGAGTCAGTCAGTTAGTTGGCTCAGACTCAGCCAGTCAGCCAGTTAGTTGACTCAAACTTAGTCAGTCAGTAAGTTAGTTCAGTTGACTCAGACTTAGTCAGTCGATTCAGTTGCCTCCGAACTTGTGAACATATATCGCTCGTTCTGAATGTGAATATATCGTCATAAATAAATATCCCTCGGCTAGTTTATATAAATAATAGTGTTTGTTTATAGTAGTGATAAGTGTTAGTGTCTAAGTTTTTGTATTCGTTATTTTAGTCTTTAAATATAGTGTTAATTAAATTTTACTTTCTATTGTAATAAGTATTGATTACACTTCACATTTTGCACATAAATTGTATAGTTTATACGACAAATACTATTTTATTTATCACTCAGTTCCACTAATCGACTAATCCAGGGGTGGGCAACCTCCGGCCCGCGGGCCAAATCCGGCCCGCGTAAAGTTCCAATCCGGCCCGCGAGATCTTTAGAAAAAATAATATAAATAAATATTTTCATAAACAAAATTTTTAAATTATCACGTAGTCACGTAGTAAATGAATGGTCATTTCTTTATAATTCATTATAAATGATAAGAGAAATAAATGTAGTACTTAATTTTTTTTTATTTTATTATTGTTCCCTATAGTTTTAGAAAAAAATTATAAGTAACAAACATGTGTCACTTAACTACTACGGCCCGCGTACGAAACATACATCTTAATCTGGCCCCTGTTATACAAAAGGTTGCCCACCCCTGGACTAATCAACTGTTTTTGTGAGGTAAATAGCTCCGTGGTGGATCGTGAAATCCTCAATCCAACATTTGTAATTTTAACTTTACCTCTATCGTTACTCCTTCACTTACAGCTTTGGGAACCATGACTTGGCGGCTAGTAACCGCACTTCATGCGTGAAAATATTACCGAGATTTGCTTAAGCTAAGTGTAACACCTACAATGGGTTAAAGGCATGATAATGCTAATTCTAAGCGGTAGTTGCAATTGACAGTAATGGTGAAATGGTTGTTTCGATAGTATATTTATGAAAACTGTAAAAGAAATATCGATAATTAATAAAAAATTGCAGATCTAAATATCTATAAACAATGTTTTTGACAATGTAGCTTTTTGCAATGCAATTTGAAATAAATCTTCTTGATAGACCTTGTAAGACAAGATGTTAACTCTTCCCTTTGTTCTCCTCCTGACCTTCCTTTCCATCAGATTTGTCTCTTACCATTTAATACCCTTTACCTCTTCAAATATTTCTTTAATTTCTTATGAAATAAATAAATATATCATCACGCCTTTTACCCATATACTAGGTGTGGAGTAAAGTGAAATCACGGCCACCGTAGATATTATTGTAGGAGAGATCACAGAAGTGTGTGTGTGTGACTGTAGAATTTGAACTAAGGTTGTCTTGATCCATAGTTCGATGCGTTACCACCATAGAACTAATAAAATGTATGGAAGGAGTATAGAAAAAGATAGACTGTAACCAGCACAGTGTGATAGAGATAGAGAGATGAAAGTGACGTGATGGGTGACAAGATGACAAGAACTTGATTTGATGTTTGACTTGTGAGTAGAATACTGTTTTGATAGACTTTCGTGCGAGCTTCCTCATTTAGAATTTTGTTAATTATTTATGTCATATTTAAATATATCAAATATGGTAAAATCCTGTTGTGCATATAATTGTAAAAAAAACCAGGCTACAAAAGACGGTGTTCCATTTTACATGTAAATATGTCACTTTATTTTAGAACGCTGTATATATACATATTTATTGCAGTTTTCCGAAAAATGTGGATTTAAGCAAGGGATATTAACTATAAAGGAGGAAATTTTTAGTAACAATGTAACAAGAGGGTGAGAATAAATTGAAAATAATTTGACAGATCTTTCGAAAACTTGTTGCCAGGCAATAGCCACGAAAGCCCGTATGGCTTGAGTGGCTATTGCCAAATGGCGACAAGTTTGAGAAAGATACTGGAGAATTATTTTCAATTTATCGAACTCTCGAGTTATATTTAATTAGATTATTTTTTGATTTCATCATCAGGCACGTCACTAAATCTATTTTTTTGGGCATTTTTACTTGTGTTGATGATAACTATCTGACATCTGTCAACAAAAACAAAAAAGCTACAGAGAATATTGCCGGGAATAATCACAAGAGCATTATTCTCAGTATAATAATGACAGGATTGGTTCAAACGCAGACACGTGACATACAATAAAGCATTTCATTGGTTTAAAGAAACGTCAAAAAATAATCAACCTAATGCAACTATATGAATTTGTGGGAAACATTTTCTTGATTTCTACATACAGCAGTTTAATGTCAATATAAGAGAGAGATAGTCATATCTAAAATAACGCAGTGGGAGAAGAACAGCACATGTTTACCACGTGCTGGGTGGCATGAAAATGTGCTGTTTTCCCACTGCGTCATTTTAGATATGACTATCTCTCTCTCTTATGTTGGTTACAGATTTCTGTATTAAAAGCATAGCCAACGCTTCAGCCACATATATTATTAAATCTATGGTTACCACGGAGCTATTTTATTTCTTCGATTCATATTTTCGTTGTCCTTGTGGTAGTCTTATCTTGTTGCTATTTCTAAACCTTCAATCCTATGTACGATATATGTCCTTTCAATCCTAGTTGCTCTTCTTGAATGATGTAGTTAACTGGTATTATATTGAGGTTCATTCTATAGATTAGATTGCTAGACAAATGAATGTTTAAATTCCTATAGCAACCATTTTATCGTAGCGATACAATAAATAAAATCTAATTATAAATCACGAAAATATTTATAACGTTTACCTACAGAGAGTAGATCCTAAGCAAGTCAATTTTAACTATAAATGATCGCGTCTAATCCCATCAACCACTGTAGTTTATTCCAAGGGATTAACTTGAACCCTTGGTGTTAACAAAGCGAACAATACTAAGTTATCTCTATCCCCAGTCACAGATATTGAATCGGGAATAATCCTATTTTCTGCTACTAATTTTAGCTGCTAACAATGTGCAGTGCTCTAGAACTCATTTACGTTCGTCATAATCAGATTAATACGTCTTCATTTTCACCGAGATGGATAATATCCGTCCTACAAATTAAAAGTTAAAATAATCGACCCATCATGTAATCAAGATAATAGTGACTTAGACATTTACAACATTCATTGCTAATTTTAATTATATTCCTTACTTGTTATTGCTTGCAAATCTGACATTTATACAAAAGCATATGTTTTGTTTTTACGCCGCGGGATTATCCTACTATGTTCCTGTTACAATTTTGCGATAATTTTCTAAAGGAACAAAAGGTTCTTCTGGGATATGTTCCAGATGATATTAAATTTCATTTCTGTACAATCATATTTCTCTATGATGAATATACATTACTGTAGTTTAAAAATAGTTTCGGCTTTCTTTTGAAATTGATAAAAAGGAAAAAGTAAACTATATGAAACTTCATTTTTCAACATATTTCTTTTTGCAGGCGTTCCGAGGATGGTTTTACATTACAGAATCTAAAACTCGTGCACTTTGTTTAGAGTAGGTATACATCATTGCAAAGAAGGTATAGAAAGGTTACTCAAAATTTGCTTCTTATAAAATTCATTCTATTATATATTTTATGTTTGTACTGATAGGGTTAATAGCTCCGTAGTAACATAAATCATGATATCGTTAGTTCGAATTCCACTACCGACAGTTACCCTTTTTACTTACCGCACATAAATTTAAGGGATGTATTGTGAAGGATCCAAATTTTCGATAGTAAGTACGATTTCATTATTTTCACGATGACGTCTGTGTGTGTGGTATAAGACAATTTTTTCGTCCACAATAATTCAAAATATAATCGCGATACTATTTTCGCATTTTATAGTTTAAAATTTGAATGCTACAGTTACATTTTGATTTGGTACAATCGATCAACCAGAAGTGATTAATGATTTACTTGAAAGTCTGCAAGGTTTTTATCTCTCGCGAATATACTGGATGTCTACTTTTTTGAGCTATAGGAAATACAATGTTATTGTTTTAATTTCGTTCTAAGTTTTTACCTGTTAATCGCACCAAATGCGCTTTTTATTTATCTAATACATTTCTGTCATTAGATAGACGAATAATAAAATGTATAATTTTTAGCTATTTCCGGAGTGCTATGGTAAACAAAACACAAACAGATGACATTTGGCATAGCTTTAATGATTATTGACTTGTTTAAATGATTTTTCAGTAATCATGCACACATTTACTATTTAGAAATAATTTAAACAAGTAAATAATTATTAAAATCTGCCAAATGCGAAATTAAAATAATAACATTGTTGTACTTCCTACAGACAAAAAAATTTTTTTTTCACCCGCTATACAGTGTGTCCCATGTAATGTACGAGTGCATTGGGATCTCGAGAACCGTAAGAGATACGAAGTTAAATTAGACGAAAGTTCCCTGATTGAGCATGTATTTGTTTTTCCAATTGAATGCATAGATCACTAGATGTTGACTAAAATGTAAATTTAGCGATTTTCTTTTTTTGCTGACAACTTTGTTATGTGACATAATTCGAGATTCTTGTTTGCACTTTCTAATGACCGTTTTTAATGGTGAATTTACAGAAGTATTCAACTGTCAACTTTTATTTTTGAATAGAGATTTTTTTTGCATACAACGATATAAAACTGTAATAATAAATTTTTATAATTAATTGAAAAATTAACGAAATTTAATAATAAATGATAGAATCTCGCCATCGAGTAAATTTAGTTTCATTGTATGGTGTGGTATACTAAGAATTCCACTAATTTGCCCAATCATAATTAACGAAAATTCAAATAGCCGTAGATATTTAAATATGTAACAAAATTATATTGCAGATACTTTAGATACATTGCCACTTCGTCAAATACAAAATATGTGATTTCGGTAGGGCGGAGCTTCTGCTCACAATTCACAAGTCATAGACAGTAATTAAATGTTCGATTTAGAGGATTTAACACAACTAGATTTTTTGTATGTACTACGAAATGCCACAGTAAGAATTCGAAATCAGATTAATCCAAAAATGTTAAGTAAGTTATAGAAAAAACAGAATGAAAGGCGCAGAAGTGCTTGAATCGAAATGGCCAATTAATAGAATATTTATGGCAAAGTTTTCGTAAATTATTTTTGAATTGTCTGAAATTGTTATTTTCTTCTACTATAACAGCCTATGATTCACTTTTTCAATTCATTTTTATTATAAATAACAATTTTTTTTAATTTTTCTATTAATTATAAAAATATGTTATTAAAGTTTTATATCGTTGTAAAGCAAAAAAAATCTCTATTCAAAAATGTCATGGCTTACTATGACTTTCGTCTAATTTATCTAACCTAGAATCTCTTACGGTTCTCCAGATCTCAATGCATTCGTACCTTAAATGGGACATATTGTATAAGGAATGCAAAGTGATGAATCAACATACATATTGTGCATTCAGTGGTATAACGTAACAGTGCCAGTCAATGGGCGCATAAACCATAAACGAAATATGACAAATTTGTATATCAAAATCGTGTAAAACTTACGGAATAATTAGTAGTAGAGTATTTTTTTTTCTTTTAAATATTTTGCATTAAAGCGATATAACGAATTGAATATATTTTGACGTCACGGGTATTCGCATTGATTCTATTGGCCAGAAATATGAAATGTGCAAGTCGCGCGCCTGCCGTTGCGCCCAGCGCCTATTGTGGGCTAAAATAGAACTACTAAATGTCATTTCATTTATTTTGTTTGTTGGTATTTAAGATTATATTTGTTGGGCTTCTGTTACTTGTTTTATAATTTCACTGTTTTATTGTGCTGTGTAGAAAAACTATTGAATAAAATTGTGTATTGGGGTTAGATTACATCACTACTAGCGCCACTGTTCTCAAACTTTCGTATGATGTTTACTCGAATATCAAGTAAAATACTCTAAAATTGCCAAATTAATTTTATCTTTATTTATATTAAGTTTAATTATTGTAAATTAAGACTTATAATATGTAAATATTATTTTTACATTAAAAAATATATAATATCTACTATCATGAAAAATCGTTGTTTTAGTACCACTGGAGTAATGCCAGTGACGTCACACAAACTTTGAAAAAACATACCTCGGGTTTGAAAATTGAAAATAATTCGACAGATCTTTCGAAAGCTTGTTGCCAGGCAATAGCCACGAAAGGCCAACGGGCTTTCGTGGCTATTGCCAAATAGCGACAAGTTTGAGAAAGATACTGGAGAATTATTTTCTAATTTATCGAACTCTCGAGTTATATTTAATTAGATTATTTTTTGATTTCATCATCAGGCGCGCTACTAAATCTATCTTTTTTGCTCATTTTTACTTGTTTTGATAACTATCTGACATTTGACATCTGTCAACAAAAACAAAAAAGCTACAGAGAAAATTGCCGGGAATAATCACAAGAGCATTATTCTCAGTATAATAATGACAGGATTGGTCAAAACGCAGACACGTGACATACAATATAGCATTTTATTGGTTTTAAGAAACGTCAAAAAATAATCAATTCAACTTCTTTTAGTTTTACAGTACTTGTATAACAATTAAGTTTTCAAGAGAACTTAAAAGTCCTATTAATTTTCATGATCATCATATATTCTAATAAAGTTTAAAAAAAAATGGTCTTCTTCTTCAAAATGTCCGGGTTCAAGAATGAATGTACGTGTCACTAATCCATTTCCGGTAACCCTGCTGCAAGATAATAAAATCCCTGCGATTAATATCACCTGTGAAACAGGCCCCTTGTCAATATTGAATCAGAATGAATACAGACGCCTCCAGTTTGCAACTTCCTCGACATCTCGAAACCTCCTTCGTCGCGCCCCCGCCTCTGCAACTCTCCGGGGGGTGTGAAATTGAAGTTCTGCTGCGAAGGTCGCTAATAATTGATCCATCATGAACGTAATCAAGCGACTTTCTGTACCAGTCCTGGCCAAATCGGAAACTTGGCTAATTGTTCGCTCGAGGGGCGACAGGGGCGGATTCCACACCGGAGGTTTTAAATTGTGAAGGCGGGGAGGATGAATGGTTCAAGGACGCAGGTGATGGAGCTTTTTATTGCCCAGGGAATAATTTTGTTTTTTAGGTCCTTTGTGAAAGGGAAGGTTAACTGTTTTATATTAATTGAAGGTTTGATTGATTTGTTCTGAAGCTAATAATAGAAACAATTTAAAATAAGGTTTATAGGGGTAAATAGCTTCCATAGTTTGATCTCGAACAACCGGCAAATTGTTGCACATACTTACACAAGCGGAATATAATTTCTGGCCTCCTGAACTGTAAACATAACAATCACACATCATTTACGTTTGCGGTAACTACGATTTTAGTTTCCATGATTTTTGAAACACCGCGGTGCGGGAACGCGCACCGATATTTTTTACCTTTTTGATGCTATTAAAATAAAAAGTAACTTTGTAATAATAAAGAATGATTAAGTAAACTCTAGTTACCGCCAAAATCTCTTTTCATAGACTGCTACCATACATCACCTTTGTTTGTTGAATATACGAGTAGAATGAGAAGTTAATTTGGATAATTAAGGATGATTGTGAATAAAATTGCATACATAGTTCGGTGGGAGTTTCATATATCTGAGCCTCTCGGTCATATAATAAGCCCTCGCCTGAAATGAAACATTACCCCTTAGGGCAAGTTGCACAGTTACCATTTAAGTTTTTTTTAAGCTTAAGTTTTAGTTTACGGTTTAGTTGTTGCAGTTTCGTTTTTCAGTTTAAACTGTCACTTAAATATCAAATACTTAGAGCCAGTTGTACAGTTACCACTTAAGTATAAGTTTAGTTAAACCTTAAACTGCAGATTAAACCAAATACTTAAGCTGCATATGTTGCACAGTTCTCAATAGAAAGATGCTTATCTAAACTAAAAAAAAATCAATGTTGGCAAACATAAATGTCAATTATTACTGTTTTATCTCGTATTTTGACATAATACAAAATAGTGTTTTGTATATTAAATATGGAAAATTTGGAAATAAGTAAAGGCTGATTTTCAGCTGTAGCTGTAAATCAAATATTGTTAAAAAATCAATGTGGAGCGAGAAATGAGAGTGGCAGTGTCAAACCTTATGTGAGTTGTTGAAGTTTTTCACCATTTATTTCATAATTTTAGTTTAAAATATTTAATTTTAATAAATGTGAGGTTTATCTTGAGTTATTTTCATTCGTGTGTCTGATTTATGTCATTGTACACAAGGCCGCCGGGACAAAATACTAAACACGTAAATGCCAGGGGACTGATAATGTTTGGGAAAACTTGTTTTATAAAATTCTTCCTTATTCCATTCAAATTATTATACCTATTCTCTCCAGGACTACGACGAGGTCTCATGAAAATGTCAATATATAATATTTCTTTATCCTCATTGTCATCAATATCAATAATAATTATATGATCCATTTTAGAAATGTATCTAAAGTAGATAATGCAAGTAAAAAACATTAAAAAAATGTTAAACTTTGGTTTAAGCGACACCACATGTACTGCTTAAGTATTTGACATTTAAGTGACAGTTTAAACTGAAAAACGAAACTGTGCAACAACTAAACCGTAAACTAAAACTTAAGCTTAAAAAAAAAATAAAGTGGTAACTGTGCAACTGGCCCTTAATTAGTACATGTGGTGTCGCTTAAACCAAAGTTTAACATTTTTTAAATGTTTTTTTTACTTGCAATATCTACTTTAGATACATTTCTAAAATGGATCTTATAATTATTATTGATATGAAATAATTTCATTGAATGGAATGAGGAAAAATTTTATAAAACAGGTCTACCCCACATTATCAGTCCCCTGGTACGGAAGCGTAGAAGGGCTATGAGTAAAATTTATTAATGTTGAAAATTCATGTTTTTATCTTGAAATTTCAACTTTAAAAAACTTGAAAATTCACCTTTTTTTCTTGAAATTTCAACTTTTAAAATCATAAAATTTCACATTTTTTCCTTGAAATTTCAACTTTTAATCTTGACATTTCAACTTTTAAAAACTTGAAATTTCTCCTTTTTTTTCTTGAAATTTCAACTTTTAATCTTGAAATTTGAGATCCACTTACAACTCTACAATGACGTCACGACAGTTTAAAAAACATTATGGCTTAATAAATGACAATTAAGACTTTTTAAAAGTGCAAATAATATTCAATTTATATAGTTTCATAATTATTATTATTATTTTTTTAAATGGTGTAAGACCCCTTTGGCTATTATCGTAAGATTTCGTCGCGTCGTTTTGTTAGTTAATTTTTGGGATACTTTTAAAAGAAATTAAAATATGGAAGTTCAACAAGTGATAAATCGAACAAGCATCAGATCAATCACCGAAAAATGAATGTGAAATTAAAATATGGAAGTTCTTAAAATACAATATCTGTCCAAAAGATATATGATATATTTGATTATTTTTTTCTTTATATCTTTTATAATGAAACAATTTAAATTTTCGCGGCATATATTAGTAGTACCAATTGAAAACAATGTTTCTAAAGCCCCACAGCTTACCTCTCAAAACAATGTTTCCGAAGCGAATGAAGAAGAGCAAGTGACATATGCCGTGCGTTCTTGCGTGCAGAACTCGATGCTATATGTATACGCATGCGTATAAAAAGTTGAAATTTCAAGAAAAAAAGTTGAAATTTCAAGATTAAAAGTTAATATTTCAAGAATAAAGGTGAATTTTCAAAAGTTGAAATTTCAAGAAAATAAGGTGAAATTTTAAGATTAAAAGTTGAAATTTCAACAAAAAGATAAAAACATGAAGTTTCAACTTTAACAAATTTTACTCATGGCCCTTCTACGCTTCCGTACCCTGGCATTTACGTGTTTAGTATTTTATCCCGGCGGCCTTGTCGAAATATGTGTACAATGACATAAATCAGACACACGAATGAAAATAACTCAAGATAAACCTCACATTTATTAAAATTAAATATTTTAAACTAAAAATATGAAATAAATGGTGAAAAACTTTAACGACTTACATTTTTTTTTAAACTCGAAATAAGGTTTGACACTGCCACTCTCATTTCTCGCTCCACATTGATTTTTGAGCGTTTTTTGATTTTTATTACAGCTACAACTGAAAATCAGCCTTTACTTATTTCCAAATTTTCCATATTTAATATACAAAACACTAACACTAGTAACTAAACTTATACTTAAGTGGTAACTGTACAACTGGCCCTTAACCTGTAATATACTATTACTTTCTTATATAGAGTACAGGAGAGTTCAGGAATCATGAAGAAAATCAATGGCGAAATTCTTGCAGAAAAACATCTTGTTTTACGGTTCCCGGAATTCTCAATAACGTCAATGTGTCTAAACAATAACTCATAAACAAGAAAAAATATAATAACGAAACTTTTTAATTAGTAGTAGAAATAAAAATTTGTTTGTTACCTTGCGGTGTTCAAATATATACTTTGTCTTCATTTTCATTACCGTGTTTTAATTTCATTTATTTATCTATACTAATATTATAAAGAGCAAGGCCTTTTTCGCGTGGTTGACTCATCAACGCAGAGCTGAAACTACCAAAGTAAGAAATATTAAATTTGGACAATAGGTTCCTTTTGTAGCCTAGGCAAGCAATAAGAAAGGATTTAGGGAAATTCTACCATAAGGGTGTAAAATAGGGGTTGAAAGTTTGTATGGGATTGATGAAAAAACATTGTCTTTTGACTTGAAATTTTGTACTTAGGCTCTTTAATGAAAATAATGAAATACATCTATCAGCATGTATCAAAATTCATCAATTAAGGGTATACATTAGGGGTTAAAAGTTTATATGGGATGGGTGAAAAAACACTGTCTTTTGACTTGAAATTTTGTGCTTAGACTATTTAATAAAAATAATGTAACACGTGTATCAGCATTTATCAGAATTTTTGAAATTTTATCCCTAAGGGGATAAATTGCGGCACTCCAATACTTTTGTAGATATTTTGAAAAATTGTATTTATGATCAGATTTAGGTCATATTCAGAATACATATTAGTTACGTGAAAAGCAATATTTTTGCAAAAAAATTGATCTGGTCTGTAGATAGCGAGATAGTTAAAATAATTTTATAAATGCGTTTTGGCTCATAATCAAAATACATATTACTTACGTGAAAAGAATGGAAGCGAGGAACGAAGTGACGAGCTTGCTTCGCCAATGTATTGACATATAAGCAAGGAACGATTTGATGAGCTTGATTCACCAATGTACTGATATGCAAGCTTGCTTCGCTAATGTATTGACATGGAAGCGATGAACGAAGTGATGAGCTTGCTTCGTTAATGTACGAAGTGATAAGCTTGCTTCACCTTTAAGAAAATATCTTTCTTTGAATGGTATTACATCTTAACTTAGTCTGTATGTATAGATTTTTCCGTATAATCCTGTCTTTTTTTTCTTAATATTTCTACCCACCAATTATTTGCGAGACTTTTTAATTCTGTCCTATTTAGTTTCTATTCGTACTTCATTGCTCTCTTATTTGATTTGTACCGTTTTCTTTCTTCCTAATAATCGGTGTTTGTTTCTCTAAAAGTCTAAAGTATCCATCTAATATATTTTGATTGGATTCTTTCTATTTTGTCTGTTTTCTCCAACCTCAAATTTCAGTTCCACATATTGTAGCACATTGCTCGCAATCATTTTTCTTTAAACATTCTTAATTTAAAGTAGTTTTTAAATTTTCTATGCTCTATACCCCAGATTTATATTTGTTCTCCTCGTTATTTACTTTATTTGTATTTATTAGTATTATTAAAATATGATTATATTTTGGTAAGGTTTACTGGACACACAGAAGAATAATTCAGTTTATTTCAAATATAGAAACTACTGTTTCAAGATGTTAGTAGTCATATTTGTAATAATAAATATTATTTGCATTGTTCAATTAATTCTATGTTTGAACAATACATGAGAATATAAATGTGTCAAAATTATAAAAAAGTCCAATTTAGATTTTATATGTACTAGAAAGCGCAAGTCATCCTTCTGATTCTAGCCTTTACTACTAAAATAATTCTATTTTCATTGAAAGGATAGTTTCACAAAATCATCCGTATTTCCAAGAAACTGAAATGGGAATATATACCTTATCGTTTTAATGTATAGCTTGTACAAATTTGCGTGGCGATTGATTCCATTAGTGTTTCTCAGCAGGTATTCCATAAGAGGATTAAAGAAATTTATGAGGGACTACTTTACAGGGTTGTACTAGATAATATTTTCAAATGAGTTTTACACAAACAGACACAAGTAATATCAAAATAAGAAAAATTTTAATAAAATTAAATATGAATACAGTATTGTCATTGTCGTTCAGTAAATATAAACATATATTGATAAAAAAACTTATGTTTTATTTTACATCTATGTTGTTTTACTTAGGTGATTAATCGATAACAATATCATCATCAGTGTCGTCACTTGACTGTCCAACATTTATAATAAATTCATCAATGATGCAATAATCTTAGTGAAGGATATATATTTTCATTGTAAAGCGAATATATTTTCCGACGAATAACATCTTTTTGAAAATCATTCAAAATTCTCGATTTTCCAGCATCACTTCTTTGTTTTTTAACCGGTACACCTTCTTTTATTATTCTTCTTACTGTAGTATATGGCACTTGAGTCATTTCAGCAGTTTTTGATATTGGCGCATTTTCGAAATTATCACTTTGTAGAAAGTTAAACACATTCAGAACTATTTCTTTTGCGTCGTTTGATAAATATTTTTGTGTTGGATTCGCGACCGTGGTAATTTCTTCGAAATCTTCGTATTCAACTTGCGACATTGTGTTCACTGTTACAGTGCTGCTGAACTAATGAATTTTAAATGTCGTTTTCTGAAGGGTATATATGTATAAAATTATCTTACTTAACAGTTTTCGGAAAAACTATTGAAAAGATAATCGTATTAAAAATTTCGGAGATTTGAAGCATCTAAGCCCAAAATTATAATAATCCACTCCTGAACATCTGACAAACTTGCACCCCGCTGGCTAGGGCTGGCTTATCCCATTAGCAAGTCAAGTCAATCGCCACGCAAATTTGTACAAGCTATACCTTCTAAGATATATAACATTGACTAATATCCTCATATTCTACTATTCCTGGAAAGGTTACGGCTTCTAATATTGGTTCTCCTGAACATCTACAGTTTATATTCGTAGGTTCACAATTCGCATTATCGTGTTTGTATTGTTTAAGAATTATTTTTTCATATATAAAGATGATAAACGGTTTAACTAATTTGGTCATATGTCGCCTCATGAGTAGATGATTGTTAATTTATGTAAATACAATCGACCATGGTTTACAGTAGGATTCGAACCCACGACTTCTGGCGTGCTATACTAGTGGCATAGCCACTGTGTCACCAAGATAGACAGTAAGAATTATTATTTTGTTATTTAATGTTTTATCCAACACCTCTAAATAAATGCTTTTAAACAAGGAAAGTAACAGATTACCCACTAGTGGGTATAATTTTGAGGAAAGTCACTAGTGAGTATTTGTTTATTTATAACAATAATAATAACACACAACACCTTGGTAACTACTTCGATTGACATTTTAATTTAAATATTTAAGGCATATTTCACATTCAAATAATATTTCTTTTATAAATTTTTCATTTATTAAGAGGTGTTGGACAAACCCTTAAACTTCACACGTGGGTAAATTGGATGTACCCACTTGTAAAGTAAATAATTATTTTTCACGGCCAGGAGAGAAACTGTTTCTATGATACTAAAATCATGACAGAAACAGTCAATTTCATATCTACGGGAGATTTGTGCACTTTGTTTCTCGTCGTGATGGAAAGTGTCAATTATTGTGAAAAATGAACCAAATTAAACAAATCGATGGTCACTATCATAAATTATATTACAATTCAAATAATTTTAAAAACAATAATAAAAATTGGGGTCGTGAATAAGATAGAATATTCACCGCAGGAGAGAAGTGTATTTTTTCACTTGCCGTATTGCAGCCCTCGCCTACGGCTCGTGTTTCAATTTACTCCGCGGGAAAAAAATCGTACACCTCTCTCTTAATGTACCTATAATATACTATTTTACATACAGATGAACTGTCCTCGCATATCGTTCTTGTTTTCTTTGTATAACTTCATTGCAAAACAAATAAGTAGGTACAAAACTATTCCCACAAGATATGAAACAAAAATAAAGGCTAAAGCCTGTTTTACATTATACTTCTTTTAGCTTATACTTGTAAAATGTAATTTAAGAAAAAGCTTCGTACTAGAAACGTCTTAAAAAACTAGATCTGGATCCAATTATGATTAAAGTTTCATTCTAGACCTGTGCAATCTTATCTGCTATCCGATTTTATTCGAACTTTTCATTTCATATATTTTAATATTAATTTTTTAAGTTATTGCATATCTTTTATCGCGGGCTTTGAGCGCGGCGACCGAATCAAGAAATTCCGTAACGAAAAAAACCTGACACCCCCCACTCCGACCGGCACAGCGGTGCGGCGTTAAAAGCCGTGCATCGTCTAACGTCGTTTCAGTTCGGCAGACTTCGGCACGGTGTTTGTGTGCGTGCGACTAGACGTATGCGTGTAGACTAGCTGCTAACTGCTCATAACTGATTCTGTCTCTTTTAGACACAATGCTAAAATTTGTTTTCGTATCGGTCACCACGCTCAAAAACTGTAACTTGAATTAATATTAAAGAAAAAAAAAATACTGCATTAATAAAATAAATAAATAATTATAATTGCGTAAGTTGATAAAAAATGCTAAGCAATAGCTTTACTACGGCAGTCCCCGGGTGCCACACGTATTTTTTTTTTATTTAAGTTTTGTTCTTTTCATTTTACAAACAACACTCAAACCGTCAAAACCGCAGTCAAAACTGATTTTGTTTTAAAAGCCTGGCTGAATTATTTAACGATTGACCTTGAAACTATACTTTAAAGGTAGTTATGATTCTAGACAAAAAAGTTTCTAAAATCTAGTTCAAGTTTCTAGCTAAAAAATCTGATGTGGCCAGCACATAACCTCCCGCCCAATACTACTCTTAAACGGTACAAAAGAGTACTTGATGATACAGAAACATACTTTCTTATTTGTTTATTTTCTATTTATATTTGAGAATTTTAATTTTCTTTCGTATATTTATTTAAATTTTTGACATATATTTCACTAAGAAAACACCTTCACAATCACAATGACATGTCACATTTCGTAAAAAATTGAAAATTGTCCATGGTGTACTAGGAATGCAAGATTTGTGAAATCTAATTTCTTTATATTTTATTCTCTAAATCTAATGAAAATTATTAAAATTAGTGTAATCAAAACAAATGTAGAATTAAATATTCTTCAACTTTCAAAATAATATAAATTGTTGAAAAAGGAAATTTAGCCGTGTTTTTCACGAAAAACTGTTAAGGGCTTCAAGTAAACTGCTACTTCCGGTCGACCAATTTTATCCAAAATCTAATCAGCTCTTCATTTAAATATAAGAAGCAATAATTCAAAAAATTGTATTTTTTTGTATTATAGTATTTGAGTTATGCGAGACGAAAAAATTGCCACAGACTACACACACACACACACACACACATACATACATACATACATACATACATACAGACATCATCGCGAAAATAGTAAAATCGTATTGTAGGGACCCTAAAACGTGCTTATTCATTGAAAACTCACTACCCAATTTTCTGACCAAAAACAATACCTCCCTTACCTAGAGGTAGGCGGGAGGTAAAAAGTACAATAATTTTACTGGAAACTAAAATCATTTTCAAACTGCACGTAAACTTAGTATATATCCTAGATCTCGAACAGATTTTTAGCATCCTGGACACAGGCAACAGGTTTGAAACGATAAAGAGGGTAGAGTTAACTTGTATATTTTAAGCAATGTTTGTTTGCTATCAACCCGCAACCTCCTTCGGTCCACCCCTGCACAAGTGGGCATACTACTCGAGAAATCTGCAACAGGTATCGATCCCACTTCACGTGCCGAGCCATGAGCCGCTACCATTGAACACACACACACACACACCGCCGCCAGTAGCAGCAACAGCAGCGCCACGCCGTCTCTCGCGCTGCACTGCCGTCGAGACGCTTCACGACGACGCTCAACGTGAATATCGATATCGCCTGGACACACACACTGACGCGCAGCGGAAAGGGAGATCCGACTGCAGTGTTCTGAAACACAAGAAGAAACTTTGATACACTCAAACATGAAATATACATTGTTTAATCTTATTAGAAATTAGTTTGGATTTTGGATCTTCTTCAGTTTCAAATTACTTATAATTAATCTCAAAACTAGAGTAAAGCCAAGTTCAGAGAGACCCAATTACTTAGAATTTGAAATCGGATGTAGCGTCTTAAAGAGATGAGATGGGTTCCCAAATAATAATAAAAATCTCTAAAATATTGTAAAAATTCTGATTGAAAGGCTGGTGTCTACAGGGTGCGAGGTATTGGGTGCTCTGGGTACAATTGCTCGAAACGTGAATGTATCTAGAGATGCTCGATTGAGTGTTTATAATTGTGTTTGTGCCTACATTGATGTATGGTTCTGAATGTTGGATGTGGATGAAAAAGCATGAAAGACGGATAGTTGCTGTAGAAATCAGATATTTGAGAGGAGTGTGTGTGTGTGTGTGTATACGAGACGAGATCGTATACGGAATACGTTGGTGTATGATGAGTGTGAGATTAAGAAGAATGTTGTTAAGAAAGTGGGAGTGAGTCAGTTGGGGTGGTTTGGATATGTTGAGCGAATGTCGAATGAAAGGTTGGTGAAACTAATATATGTGGGTGAGATTGAAGGTGAACGATTGCGTGGGCCTCCAAGGAATAACTGGTTGGGTATGATTGATGGTTTGTTGCGTGGACGAATGATTTCGAGTGTGAAGAATAAACGAGCATGTATGAATCGCACTATGAATGTGGACGAGGCGAATGTGGTGTGTCAGGATAGGAATGTTTGGAGGAGAATGATTGTTGGTTGACTGTGTTTCTGGATTCGTGCTACCCAACTAAGTGGGACATAGCGTGACGTTATGTACGTATGTATGTATGTATCAAAACAGATGTAATATTAAATATTCTACAATTTTCAAAATAACACAAATTGTTGAAAAATTTAATTTAACCGTGTTTTTTCACTGAAAACTGTTGAGGCTTCAGTGAACTGCTACTTCCGGTTGACTAATTTTATCCAAAATATAATCAGCTCTTCATATAAATACTTATAAGTAGCAAAAATACACAAAATTGTATTTTTTGGTATTATAGTATTTGAGTTATGCGAGACGAAAAAATCGCCACACACCTTAAATTATACTGTGGCCGAAGTCTAAAGAAAAAAAAAATAGAGAGAGAGAGAGACGTAAAATAAAACACTAATTATAAGTGGAACGTTTGTAGTTTGCAAGCTTCTCACATATTCAAAAAGGTATTACTTGAAAACTTCTGTTCAAAATGGCGGGAAATATGCGCGCAAGCAGAAATCAAACATGTTTTCAACAATGACAAAGTTATATAATGTTTAATAGGAACAAGCAAAATAAATTATATATAACAATGATTTCTACGAGCTGAATAAACTTTCAAAGACCATTCAGATTCAAAGATTGTATTTGCTGCACAACATCTGAAAGACACAATGGCTGGAACCACGAGGTTTTTGGATATTCTGAGAGAAGTGTTTGAGAGCAATGCTATATCCTAAAATTATTTTATAAATAAATGCTTCAAATAACACAACAGAGAAATATACTACCTACCATTGTTCTTTCAAATATTTTTTATAAAATAATTTATAACATTGTGCTAAGACACGTCTCTTATACCCAAAAACAGAGCTCGTGGTGTTATCTGATTTAATAGTTAACTTATTTCAAGATTGAGTCATTAATTCTGCTCTTCACATATCCAAAGCGTTGCCGTTTTATTTTTGCTGCAGCACAACTAAACTAAAATTCAAATTATCTTATAAAATTTTCTTTTCTTAATGCAGCCACGTATAGTTGCTTTTGATATCTTACTCATTTGCTAAGTTATTTAAAGATTAAGTCATGATCGTTAATGTGGAACGTGAGAATTTGGTTTAATCATATATCCAAGCCTTAACGTTTTATATTTGGTACAGTATAACAAAAAGGCACATTATCTTATGAAATTTTCTTTCCTTATTACAGCCACGTAGAGTTTATTTTATTATTTATCTCATTTAGGGCAGGTATTTCCAAACTTAGTTACCTAGAGAATAAATTTATCAAAAGAATAAACAAAAAAATATCGCATCAAAATCGTAGCTTAAATGTTGATTATTATTCTAGCTGTCATCTTTTGATACGATATTTTTTGTTTATTCCAATGACTATTTCCCTTATAAAATTTAATCCAATCAGAATTCTGACATTTCTGAATGTCGTCCAATAAACGTAGAATTACACGATAATTTTGCACTACTGCAAATTACCAGTGTGATTCTGACTTGCTGTCAAATGCAGTTTTTAAATTTTGCTTAATTTTTAATGAGAGAAACAGCGTTTGGGTAAATTTTAAATCGGGAAATAGTCCTTCGAATATCCCTCGTGCATGTAATTATCGATAATTTATTCTATAGTTTATCTGAGTTTGGAAATACCGGCCTTTAGTTTTCTTATTTAAAGATTAGGTTATGTCTGATTAGGTTATGTCTGTCTTTGTCACATACAAGCTTGTTTAATCGTTGGTTATTTTTACGTATGTTTAATATGTCCATTTCTTTACCACTTCTAGAAAAGAAATAGGATAGATGATCACTTCACGGACGGAAATGTCTAACTTCAATCTGTCATTTCAGTATTAATTTTAGGTTATATTTTGAACGAAACTACAGTGTCATATTTAATAGTAATAATAATAAGTATTAATAATAATAAAATTTCAAATAGAAATCATAAGAAGATACCTACAGTATCGTAAACCACAGAAGAGTATTATATTATTGTTACTTCGAACCACCACGATCTTCAACTAACTGTCAAACTCAAACGTCAAAATAATGTCCTGATCGCTGATTCTAAAACAATGGTCTTCGTTTCAAATTATTAAATTACTTCATTATCATAAGTATTCAATGTTGAAGTAATTTATAATGATACTAGCATGAAAAAATTAATATTTAACTTATTACTTCTAATTTGTAAGTATAAAAGTGTACTAATAACTTGTTCATCATGACTGTTTGAGAATCTTTATGACGTCATGAATTATCCCCCACCATTATAGTTATTTACATTACAAGCAAGGTAAGTTTTACAGACAGTTTTTACTGCCGAATGGAGGAAGTGACCGGCGAGCCGACTAAGCGAGCATGCCCCTTCTTGAAGAAGTAAAACAGTTACCTTGTGTGTACTGCACAACATTTTACTTGTTACTCATTTGTAAATCAAAATAAAAATTAAAAATTATAACCAAATCCTGCCAGTTCTACACAATTGCTCTGTCAAAAAATATTTTACTTGTTACTCAATTGTAAACACCATTTACCCAAGCCCCCTATTACCTTTGAAAATGAATCTTTACAAGTTACTAATTGACAGCTGCATTGTAAAAATTTAACAAGTTAGTAAACAAGGTAAATAATGCACGTTGCTACAGTAACGCTTACAAGGCTTATGCGAAATCATTTTAAATAATGGTTGACAGAACAGTTGTGTGTAACTGACAGGACTAGGTTATAATTTTTAAAATGTTTATTTTGATTTACAAATGACAAGGAGTTGACAGGCTCGCCGGTCATTTCCTCCATTCAGCAGTAAAAGCTGTTTTACCTTGCTTGTAATGTAAATAACTATTAAATGATTTCGCATAAGCCTTGTAAGCATTACTGTGGTAATGTGCATTGTTTGCCTTGTTTACTAACTTGTAAAATTTTTACAATGCAGCTGTCAATTAGTAAACTACTAAAGATTCATTTTCAAAGGCAATAGAGGGCTTGGGTAAATGGTGTTTACAAGTGAGTAACAAATAAAAATCTTAAACCAGACGAATATTTTTGATGACGTACCGGTCATCACATCACGGACAAAGTGCAGAGCTTAAAAACGTAACAAATTATTGTTTTCTCAATAGCTGGCGTTATTCTGAAATAAAGTACTTACGAAAATGTGGTACATATTATATTCGACAAATCTGCAAAAGTAGTACAGTTTGAAACTATTGTATAGCTCATATACTAGTAAGCTTAAAGGGTTAATGCAGAAATGTATAGTTTATTGCAATATATCATTCAATTGCTAACTTATTTCAAGATTGAATTATCCTAGCCGTTTCATGGATGTTGCAAAATAAAACAAATTTTTTACAGTATTTTAGTTCCACAATACAACCACGTACTTCGATATCTCCCATCAATTCCCTCACACAATTCATCCCCTACCTCCATCAAATTCCCACACACATAAGCTGTATTCCATTTGCCATCCGATAAGATCAGTTCACTTAAGTCGGATTAGATAATTCAGTTCATTTAGTTCAGATCATATGTCACGTGATATTCAAATGGAACAGGATTTTTTGAACTGACAGATGGTTTGCTAACCTCAAATAAAAGCTTGATACCTTGATAGTTGTAGTTCTTGTATTTCTTTCTTCGCAGCTAACTATAATACTGAAAGTTGTTATTAAGGACCTTTTATAAATTCTTATAAATAATTGTAATTTATAATGGATAATATTAAGAAGAAAATGGACGAGTTTATAACAGTAAGTATAATAATATAATACAATACCATGAACAATTTTATAAATAATAAAATTAGTACACATATGAGTAATCTACCTATTATTTAATTTCAGGAAAGTTTACTTAAAGGAGGACCAACTGATATACTAAGTATTTTGGACACTTCAAGTTCTGAATCTGATGGCACAGAAGAAACAGATGAATCTGAAACCGATTCAGATGAAGAAACTCCTCAAAGATCTAAAAGAATTAGAATACAATCATTTGTTTCTAGTGTAGTTACAAACTACTCAGAAAAAGAATTTAAAAAACATTTCCGATTATCTAGGAACACAGCAAATTTTCTGAAAGGTTTGTATACCTTACACAAATTGATATTTGGTTTTGTATTTATGCAGAATTGTTGCAGATTTAATAACTCCAGGTTATGAAAGAAATGCTAACCACGGACGGGAACAGATTTCTTCATACACGAGCATTTTAATTTTTATATGGTACATGGCGAATCAAGAAACGTTTCGAACTATTTCAGATAGATTCAATGTGACTGAAAGTTCTGCGTACAGAATTATAAACAAAGTTGTCGAAATATTGTTTGACAAACGAAATGAGTTTATAAAATGGCCAGAATATGGAGAATATAGGCGTATTTCTGAAGAATTTAGAAGTAAAAAAGGATTAAAGGGAGTTTTAGGAGCTATTGACGGATCGCATATTCCCATAAAACGTCCTCAACAGGATAGTCACGATTACATTAATCGGAAAGGGTGGCACAGCATTCTTCTTCAAGGAACAGTGGATCACAGAAAAATCTTTATTGATGTTTCATGCGGAGAGCCAGGATCTCTTCATGATGCTCGAGTACTCCGAAAATCATCATTATATGTAAAGGCAAATAGTGATAATAATTTGTTTAGAAATTACTTTTTACTAGGAGATTCTGCATACCCATCCATGCGATGGCTTGTACCACCGTACAGAGATAATGGACATTTAACTAATAACCAGATAAGATTTAATTATTTACATTCTTCCACAAGAATTGTAGTGGAAAATGCATTTGGTTTATTAAAAGGCCGATTTAGACGTCTCAGAAAATTTGATAATAATAATATAAATTTTATAGTTAAATGTACTATTGTTGCCTGTATGTTGCATAACATATGTATTTTGCAAGATGATTTGGTTGAAGATGCTATATATGTGGATGATGATGAAATTGACGTGATGGAGAATGAAGATGATACAGAAAACACCAGAGAATTACTTTTTAACTCTTTATTTTAGATGTATAATATATATATTTATTTTTTGTACTTTTATTCTAACACTTTTTGTCAGTCTTATGTTCCTATTAATACTTATGAATAAAACAACAAACAAAATAAAAATCAGTCTTCTCAAATAAAAAAATAAAATCTTCTGAAATACTGGTAACATTATATATATAAAATTAAGAATTTTTTTCTAAAGACAAATATTTTTCCAGGGCCCTTACTTTTCTCTCTTCTATTTCTAAATATCTTTCAAATAAACATAACTTCCTTTCAGCGCGGTCTTCCTTTTTCTTTGTTTCTTCTTCAAGATATTTTTTTCTTTCTTCCCGTTCTTCGCATTTTTCTAATAACACTTGTTTTTTTAGTTTTATGAAGTCTTCATAATGACTCAATCTTTTCCTTTTGGGGGTGCTGGTTTCTGTAGTTTCTGCAACATTTGGTTGGGCACTATCTTTACTGCAGTGAGGCTGCGGACTGTTATACGTGACATTTTCGTTTATGTCTACGTTTACTGATGGATTATTTTTTCCATCAGAGGTTTTATTCAAATTTTCTTCCTCCATTTCTTTATTACTTTTCTCTCCTACACTAGGTGTTGAAACACAAGATTCGTAGGTATGCGAACAACTCGCTGAAGGTTTGTCGCCCAGCACTTCGTCCATTTCTTCAAAGAAGGCAAATTTACTAACACCTCTTCCTGTTTTCCTAGAATTGTCTTTAACTGATTTATATGTTCTCACTAAGTTCTTCCATTTTACTTCACATGATTTTGCACTTTTGTTGCAATTTATACTTAATAAGTCGTTTGAAATATTATCCCATACATGCTTTCTTTTTTTAACACTATAAAATTCTTCCATTCTTGTTTTGTAGCTCTCTATTAAAGCCAATGCCTCGTTTCTAGTCCACGTATCCCTTTCTTGATTATTTGCTGCATCCTTTTGTTGAATATTCGTATCCTTATCTTCTTTATTTATATTATTTTCTTCATTACTACTTATTAATTCATGTTGGTAGTTTTGCAGCAGTTTCTGTGCGTATAACATATCTGAAATTAGGTTATATTTTTAACAAAATTTAATTTCAAGAATTATTTATAATCATCATACCTGATCTTGCTCTTTTCACAACATCTTCTGGTAATTCGAGCACGTAGGTCATATTACTTTCTGGGTTAAACAACTGCAGTTTATCCATTTTATTTTAAACTTCAACACTCACAAATCACGTGACAAAATGATCTGAGCTAACTGATTTACCTGCCGAGATGGATTACTTCGTTCATTTGGTTCAGAGCCGTAATGTGGAGGGGGTGAAATGATCCAGTTAAATGGAATGACAAACAAGTAATCTCATTCAGTTAGTGTAAGTTAGATCTGATCCAGATGGCAAATGGAATACGCCAATAGCCACGACCATACTAATCCAACACGAGACTAATTTACCATTGAGCACTGATGATCTACCCCGTTACCATTACCATTCCTGCTGTCCTGCTATTAGTGTATTGAAAGCGGCTGTGGTAGAAACGAAGCTCACCTGTTTGTTGCCCAGCAACTCATCAGCTACCTGTTGCGAGTTGTTGTCACCGAGCATGCGCAGATGATCACCAACGGTTAAGAATAGAATTCGGACGATGATGCACGATTTGGTGGTGGTTGTGGGATGAAAGTGGGACACCAAGCACGTGTGATACATGTCGGCAGGAAAATTATTGAATTAAATATTATTAAGCACTAAATGACCAAGGAACAGAAAAAGACTGGATGGGCAAAATTTTAGAGGAAAAGAAACGCATAATATAACTTTTTTATGTAAAATCATGTCATATATAATTTTTTTTGAAGATTCTAGGCTGAAATAAACTAATTAAATATTATTATGAATTAGTAAATCACATATTTCGGAAGAAGAAGATAGATACAATGGGGTCTTTCACCATTTAAAATTTTTTTTATGAAACTTTATCTTAATTGAAGACTATCTAGGCTTTCAAACAGTCTAAACTGTTATTCATTAAGCCACAATGATTTTTTTTAAATGTTGTGACGTCATTATAGAGTTGTTGGTGGATCTCAAACAGTAGATATTTAAATAATTTTTGTCACATAAATGTTCTATTTTATTGTAACAATAATAATAAAATAAGTAAAAAAATATATGATTACAATTATTTACAATCTGTACTGTTTTAGATCCAGCAACACCTCTACAATGACGTCACAACATTTAAAAAAAATCATTGTGCCTTAATGAATAACAATTTAGATTTTTTAAAGTGTAGATAGTCTTCAATTTAGATAAAGTTTCATAAAAAAAAAAAAATGTGAAAGATCCCATCGTTGTTACTATATTATAATATTGTATGTACTTATGAAAATGAAGTAATTTTATCATAATTATAATTAGTTAAAGATATATTCTAATCTACAACAGCATATGGGGTAAATAGCTCCATGGTAACGTGTCGGACTGTGGATCGTGAGATCCTCAGTTCGAATCCCAATGTCGACAGTTACCAATTTAAATTTACCCCTGTGGTTCCCCCTCCACTAACATCTTTGGGGACTATGATTTGACGGCTGGTAACCGCACTTCATAAGCAAAAATATATCACTTACCGAGATCTGCGTAAGCAGAGTGCCACACCCACAATGGGTAAAAGGCGTGATGATATTATTATTATTATTATACAACAGCATATCTGGAAATGACAGACCTGTAAGGCAAAAGTACTTGATTATTAAACTATTAATTACTGAAAATATAAATGAATGTTGCGAAGTGAAAATTAATTTTCATGTCATAAATTTTAAAATAGGTATGTCAAAATTAATTACTTAATACTAGTAATTCGTTTAATTAAGTTATGAGTTCTCGGAAGTAGAGCGTAAACTTTTGAACATTATTAAATCATTTATTAAAATTAAATTAAGTACAAGAATTTCAAATGTCTAGCGTTTGACGAAATTGAAATAACTTAAACAAATGAACTTGAAACTTGCAAATAGTTTTGACGGATAAATTAAATTGGTTTCTTCTTTTTAAAATGTATATTCTAAGTTCTGTACTTCTCAGAAAAATTATCAAACTATAATAGAATTGCTTTTAATTCACTAAACAATTTAAATGAATTATAAAAGCTTTTCTTGTGCTTTTTCCCTCGTGAGTTTCCGAAGTTTCCCGAAGTGGTTCATTCTCACCCCGATTCATTTGTTTTCCCGGGGTTCGTGGGCCTCAAACAGCAACCCGCCATGCAGTTGTGTCTCGCTGGTTGTGATGTGATGACGTACAGTCAGTCTCAAAAATACACACGTTATTTCGTGGTTTAGTGAGAGTGATCTACAATTTTTTACAAAGGTAGGTATAAGAAATATTATTTCTTATAGTCGTTATCTAAATAGGCAATATTTGATTGAAGTAGGAGTTCTTGTTTTGCGAGGGAAAAATTAATCTATTTTTTGTGGGTTTGTTTGTTTGTGGAACAAAATGTGTAATTTTCATTTCCTGAATAAAATCGCGAATTTTTTTTCACGTTCAATATGAGAGTAAATTATTTTTCTAACAACAATTTTTTATTTATCTCACATTAAAATATTGGATAAAAATTGGTTCTTGTAAAATTAATAATAATGGTATGGACCCTGATTACGGGTACCTAACATTTCTGTTGCAGTTTTTAAAAACATTTTCTTCAGAATAAAAAAAAATTTAATTATGTGAATTTTTCTTTTTATTCTTAAAAATTAATTCAGGCTTTGGTTTTTGCTTTGACCTACTTGAAGCAATATTATTTATAATAATTCATTGATATTTAGTACCAAAATAAGTTTATCCAAAAGAATGTTTAGTTTGTGCATATATTTATTCAGTTTTTCTTTCACTTTTAACTTTTTAAATATGTAGCTACAGAATTATAATTCAAAAATATTTTGTTAATTTTGTAGCTGAATTTCTGGTTTTAATTGTGGATATTTTCAAGACGACAATTTCGAGTTTTCTTTTATAAATATTTACAACAATTTTGTTCAATAATTATTAGAAATTTTAATTACAGTTCGTACATTTTTAAATGTTACGGTATTTTAACATGGTATGTGAAACATACTTTAATTCATTTTTCCTTTGTTATATTAAAATTAATTAATGTTAAATGTACAAAATGGTGCGATAGAAAGTAGTTGTTATCAGTTTTATCAGCACTCCCCCCATCCCTCTCATTCGTCCGAATACCAAATGTCATTTGATAATATCGATAACATGACATATTTTGACATACATAATGTACTACATTACAAACGAAGAAACACATTTTGACCTCAAAATATGTTTCTAAATATAGATCTCCAATAAGTGGACAATACACTAGTTTATTGAACTTTTCCAACACATAAATATTATCACGCCAACAACAGAAATTAGAAAATGCACTCTTTATTTATTGTATGCCATTTCCAGCGTTCGTTATGACGCAGAAAGGAAATAATTGGAAGCAGTTGAGCGGAATGCATAAAATAAAATAATGTAAGCGCTTAATTAAAACCAAAAACCACAAATGAATTGTAATAATTTCTGTGGCGTATAAACCATTTTATAATTAATTGTTATTGGTGACAATTACGTAGAAATTTTAATCAACATAAATAATTGAATCGTCAGGTTATGTCCCTATTTCTGAGAGTGACACTATCCAAAGCAGATCATATATTTTTACTTTATTCTAAGTAGAAATCAAGAATATTTTTTGTTTTCCTCTGCATTTCCAATGCGTTTTAATTGTTGTAATATAAACAGTTGATAATATTTCACAAATGATGCCAATATTTTCCGTACCAAATACTATCATTTATCATTACTCTTTTAATAAACAAATTGATAACAAATAGAAGATAGAAATATTTTTTAAATTGTAATTTGTAAAATTATTTTTATTAAACGGTTTAAATTGCTATTTCTCATATTTAGCTGTAAATTTTTCATTTAAATTAAATTTAAATTAGGTATCAATTTCTAAAAAGTAAATTATTGAAACGAGCAAGTTTTAATATTTATATTAAAATGGAAAAGTTTTCAGTAATAATATAACAAGAGAGTGAGAATAAATTGATAATAATTTGACAGATCTTTCGAAAACTTGTAGCCAGGCAATAGCCACGAAAGCCCGTAGGGCTTGAGTGGCTATTGCCAAATGGCGACAAGATTGAGAAATATACTGGAGAATTATTTTCTAATTTATCGAACTCTCGAGTTATATTTAATTAGATTATTTTTTGAATTCATCATCAGGCACGTCACTAAATCTATCTTTTTTGCTCATTTTTACTTGTGTTGATGATAACTATCTGAAATTTGACATCTGTCAACAAAAACAAAAAAGCTACAGAGAAAATTGCCGGGAATAATCACAAGAGCATTATTCTCAGTATAATAATGACAGGATTGGTTAAAACATACAATAAAGCATTTCATTGGTTTTAAGAAACGTCAAAAAATAATCGATGTAATATTTTCTTATTAAATTAAAAATTACTGTTTTTACTTTCTTATACAAAGAATAAGGAAGTATTGGAATCACGAAAAAAATCGCTGACGAAGTTTTTGCGGAAATACATATTTTGACGTCCACTGAATTTGTTAAGACCAATTTATCAATGATGTCTATGTGTGAGGATGGATGGATTGATGGATGGATGGATGGATGGATATCCGTGTGCGCAATATCTCATGAACGAGACAAGATATGTTAACGAAACTCGGAATTTATAAGTTTCATGAAAAAATGAAGATTTTGAATGAAATTGAAAAACCGGAAGAGGAAGTTTACTGAACACAGAACAATAAATTCCATTTTTTTCAAAAGTAGAATCAGCTGTGAGAAAAAGTTTCAAATGAAAGATGTTAGCAACAATGTTTGGAATATGAAATGTTATTTGCACTTTTCTTGTACATGCTTCTAATTTTGAGAAAAACTAATTTTTAATATCTATGTGTCAAACGTGTCAAATAATTGTGAAGTGTCAAAAATATGTGTCTTGTGAAATATTATAAAAGTAACATTTGTATTATTAGTTAGAAAGTTTTGAAGACTAGATATTAATTGATTTCTATTTTAAAATAAATTCATAGTTACAATGAGAACAAAAAATTAAACATCTATATATCAAATAATTGTCAAAATAGTGTAAACGCAAGGAACAAGTCATATGTGTATAAGAAAGTAGTGTGGTGCCCACACCAGATTTTTTTATTTATAGAGAAATGTGAAACAATCTTGGTAAATAAAACTGTAAACGTTCTCTCTAGAATTTTTTAGTTTAATCGTTTTGAATTTAATTTTAAATATCACAATTAGTCGGACTATAAATGTCATTGAATTAATTGCCACTATATAAATTATAATTTGACCTAGTTTTCATTAAATTATACCAATATATTATTTATTAAATCAGGACATTAATACTAATTTAATCCGGAACTTGAAGTTTCAAGGCCATTTACCCAGGATTATCAACAGCTTTTCATTGTAATTTATGTTTAGGAAAAAAATGGCGCTCCTAAAACAATCTTTTTAAATTTACTAAAATTATATTTCAGTAAAATATGTCACGATCTCAGCTATAATAAGGAAAAATTAACAAAATATTGATTTTAACTTCACAACTGTATTGCTTTGGTTTTAAACAATTCCTTCTGAAGAAAACAAAAAAATATAAAAAAGATACAAAAATGGGTAATGAGACACTTTAAAATTGAATATTGTGGCCAATGGCACGGATATACTTTAAGTAATTTGGCCCTCCTCGTTTCTAAACATTTTTCTTTAAAAATGAGTACTGTGATTAGAGTTTGTCGATCGTAAGTTGTATAGGCTTAGGAGTTGTTTGTTAAAAGTGCAAGCGAATCGAGCTTACCTACATATGATTTCCATTAAATATAAGTACTGTGATTCTAGTTTGTCTACCGTGAGTTCTGAGTTGTGTAGGCTTAGGGTTTGCTTGTTAAAAGTGCGAATGAAGCTAGTTTACCTACAGATAATTTCAATTATAAATGAGGGAAAAAAGGACATTAGGAAAAAGTTGTCTGAAAAAAAGAACTATAGGTAAAAGTTGTTAATAGAAAAAAGTCAGTGAAAAAAAAAAAACTAATACAAGAAAATAATTGTTAAAATTTTAATAAAAATGTTTTAAAGCAGGATCAAGGAACGGGGATGAAAATTTAGAAAATATGAAAAATAAAAAGGTTGTCAGGGGAATAACAAAAAAGGTGGTTGAATTGTAAAGATATTTTTGACAGAAGAAATATTACGTTGATCCTGATAGAAATTTAATTATCTGTTGTAAAGTGTCTCAAACAAGAGAAATAAAATAGTTAATTCAAATTTTGAGTTTGTTTTTCTAACATAATCTAGTGGAAAAAATAAAATGAAAAATGTGTGGTATAATCACAAAAATGATATTTTGGTGAAATATTTTATACAATAATTAATATTTTAAAACAAACAAAACAATTTTTTCATGGTTTTACACCGTGAGTTTCATTTCATAGAGATGCAATATTTACTAACCCATCATTATACCACAGAATAAATGCTATTAGCAGTAGTCGCATTCCCCGGTATTTTTGTAACGCGAAAATTTGGCCTTGAAGCTGTAAAATCTGCCTCCTGTCAAGTTAATTCCAATATTGGCCACTTGATGTCAGTAGTTTCGTCAATATTTTTTTATTTTATAAATTATATTAAGTTATAATTCGTATATTTAATTGTTAAAAACCCATAACTTTTACCAGAAGTTTGTTTAAATCATTTATTTATTTTCTCAGTTCAAATTTGACGTTTATTTAAATTCCACCGCTTCACCTATCAAGAGTCGGAGCATAGATGTTCAAGAAAATCTGACACGTTACAGAACATCAAAGGTGCCGACAGAGAGTGCGATTACTGTCAATAGCATTTATACGATATTACTATGGATACCAGTTATACATATCATCGAACTGTTTATTAACACAGGCTATGTTGCATTTTATCTAGAATAGTACGATAATGCTTGCAGCATATAGACATAAAAGTAAAGCTGTGTTCACGGTTCACATATAACTTAATGCTGTTGCTTTGCAGTGGTCTAGCTGTTGCGTTGCTAGCGTACAATCGGTACAGTCGTACACAATGACTTGTTGCTGTTGTAGTGCTGTTGCCTTGCATTGCACGAGTTTGCAAACTCCAAACTCAAGCAATGCAAAAGCAAGGCAACGGAAGCGACAGCCAATCAGAAAGCGCTACGAAAAAGGATAGGTATGACCACAAATTAGAAACATAATCAGATCGCCCTCTCTATGGTTACGAGTCTTGAGCATAAGTGCTGCACCCGCAGGGGGGTGTAGTGACACTAAAATTAGACAAGGATGACAATAGAAGGATAGAAGATTGTTTTTTTAGCCTCCTTGATACTTTTTATTTTATATTTGTTGTACTTGTACAAAATTATAAGAGTAAATATTAGGAATATATTTATTCAATTAAATTCTGTTTACACATATTTAATTATTTAGACAAAAATGTTATAGATTTCTAATAATATTTAATTTATTAATTTTTAATATTAATATTTATTATGAAAAGCTCTATTTAAAATATTGAAAATGAGAATTTAATATAATTATTAGAAACCTTATAACTTTACAATATGATTTTCCTCGTTAAGTGCAAATTTTGACAAATTGTAAATTTGTTCTTATAAAAATATTTTTAGTCTTACACAATCTTTTACATTCAAATAAAATCTGTAGCTTTTAGCGACAAATTTCTAAATATTTGTAGTTAAAGATATTACAATCATTTATAAGTTAGTTTAAACACAAAAATTCTTGTATTTAAAAAACATATAACATTGAATTATAAATTCAAATAATATTTTGTTTCTTTAAATACATGTTATTTTTGAGTTCCTAAAACTCTTAAAACATGTAAATTTTACTGCTGCAAACTGAAATGAATTTGGATGAGGGTGTGAGATTTGTAAAAGTGGTAATATAAAATCCACGTCAGCTTATTAAAAGCCGAACTACTGATTAGTGATGATTATTATTATTATGTGATTATTTGATTTAATTAGTTATTATCTAAAGTGCCACTAATAATATATTTAATTGTAAAAGTAAATTTATAAGAGAAACGAGGAATTGTGCTCAAGAATAATCAAAATGTAATTAAAACAGTGCTTATACTCGAAAAAAATCCTCTTGTGAATAAGTTAAATTAAAAATTCCATTTAATAACCAGCACGAATTACTATTCTTTTATGATTAACCGACGCCGTGTGGGTGACATCCAAATGCTTGTTGTGTTATATGAATACTTCTCAACGTGGTGGAGATATCCAAATACTGTTGTACAGCCTAAAACAAATATATTTAGTAAAAATGAAATTTATTACTTCTAGAATTAGCATACCGTAGATTCGCATCATCGATATTCGTCTTCACAAATCGATTAACTTCGGAGTCTATTAATCTATGAATTCATTATAAAATTTTCTTTATTTTTCGTTCTTCGTAATCCCTTTCCTTCAATTACAGTTATATGTCTAACGTCTAACTTTTGATTTTTTTATTTGAGCCAATTGTATTGGTGAAGAAGAAAATGTTTTGTTAAACAATTAGTTATTAAGTCTGTCCACTTGGTCTCTTCTTGTAACACTGCTAAGCCAGGTCCTTAGTTGTCGAATGGTATTGTTCCCTGTCACGATCTTTAGTCGGTTCTTTACAGTTTCTTCGTAGAATGTTCATTCCCGGTCACTCAACTGAGACACTGGTAATCGCATTTTTTTCAAAAACCTACAAGGGTTTAAATTATTAATAATGTTTATATTAAAGAAACCTTTATTACTACACCATGTTCGGATGTCTCACATTTTCTCTTAAAAGGTCTTTCACTGTTAGTTTGTAGATGGTCATGTCCGTTTGTTGATCGTTAGGAATTTATCTGACGTTACCTACGTCTAACCCAAGTATATCCATCCGAAATTGTTGCATTTCCTTACATTTAGGGAAACGAAATAGCCTTTTGTCTTTAATTAGGCATCCCTTTATTCAACATAAATTAAGTATTGTTCTAAAATAGAAAGGAGAGGAAACGGATAAAAAAAGGAATTGGAAGAAATATACATAGTGGATATTTGTTATATGGAAAATGCATGAGTGCAATACAACTTTTAACATTGCTTTATAATATATTTGTGTACATATAATAATTAATGAAAAAATATACAGTGATTTATTTTTAATGTATTGAAATTATATTTTAAGTGTGTATATGATGTATAAAACAGAATATTAAATTTAACACTTACCTGTTGCAATATTTATACACAATAATAAACGACAATAACGAGAACGAATTATCAACATCAATTTTGACACTAAAATTGACAGTGATTTCTTCTTCTTTTTCCAAAGTAACTCGATTCCAATAGCTTATTTTATTATAAAGTGGCGCCTCCACATTTTAAGGAGTGGAGTGACACTAATCATATCATTGTGCTGACATTTGTCATCAAAGTTGCCTCCCCCTGGGTATGACAAGTTGACACTTAACCTAAAATATTTTCTAATATTGTGACATTTATATATGTATGTAGATGTTGGTACATACCGTGTGTCCCACGTAAATGTTGGCATAGGCAGTTAACATGTAAAAGCAGTTTTTTGTAAATAAAAAGTGTCCGACAAAGAATTATGCTCCCAAATTTTATATCACAATACTGCCAATATCCCTACATCTTATTTAATACAGATTAATTTATTTTGAAACCGTAATTTAATGAAATTAATAATAATTCCTAATTTTCCGCCTACTCTTTTCATTGCTACTGAAGTTTAGTGCTTGCAATTTGTTTTAAATACTTCAATCTGTCACTGTTATCATGAATACATAATGTCGAGAACCGTGTAAATATTATTAGAATGTATTATGGGGGGCACAGTGCAAGACAAATATCTGAATACTTCGCAGGAATGAACGCCGAATGGTTTCCATCCAACTGGTAGAAAAATTATTATGAAATTTGAAAAAAACCCTCGTACAGCAAAGGGAGCAAGACACAATCATGGAGAAAACAGGGGCATGCAATATAATAATACGAAAGAAGAAAATATTTTGCCACTGTTTGAATTAAATCGTACAATTAGTCTACGATAGTTATTTATTGAATCTGGTCTCATTTATCATTTTAGTGACAGATTAAAATCATTAAAATTGCAAGTACTACACGTCAGTAGCGATAAAAAGAGTACACGACAAATTAGGAATTATTATTATTAATTTCATTAAATTACGGTGTCAAAATAAATTAATCTGTATTAAATAAGATGTAGGGATATTGGCAATATTGTGACATAATATTTGGATGCATAATTTTTTGTCCAACAATTTTTATTTACAAAAAAATGATTTTATCCAACACCTCTCAATAAATGCTATATTACTATGGCGATTTTAAACAAGCAAAGTAACAGATTATCCACTAGTGGGTATAATTTTGAGGAAAGCCACTAGTGAGTATTTTTTTATTTATAACAATAGTAATAACACACAACACCTTGGTAACTACTTCGATTGACATTTTAATTTAAAAATTTAAAGCATATGTCACTGTCAAATAATATTTCTTTAATACATTTTTCATTTATTAAGAAGTGTTGGATAAAACGTTATACTTCACACGTTGGCAAAGTGGAATTACCCACTCGATAAAATTATCTCACTCAGCCTTCGGCTTCGTGAGCTAAGATTTCTCTCGTGGGTAATTCCTTACTTTGCCCACTTGTAAAGTAAATAACTATTACTTGTTAACTGCATGTGCCAACATTTACGTGGGACACACGGTATATTAGCAGAAAATAATTTTGTATTTGTATTATAGTTATACGAAGCCATTATTATATAATTATTACAACTTTCTATAAAACTGATAGCCAAACAGCATCGGTAATTATCAAAACTGTATTATTGGTAACAACCAGAGACAAATATCTAAAGAACGAAGTTAAGTCTTATGAGAACGGTGTACATATAATACAAATGCAACGCAACAGCAAGACAAGACAACTGAAGCAAGGCAACAGCAATAAGGTAAATGCAGCTTTAATGTTTCAGCTTAGTTGAAACTCCCGGTAAACACTGTTCAAACAGTTTGAGGCAACGATGACGCTTATGATAAACACTGTCATCAGCTGTCAAATTAGCCAATTATTTTTTTGTTTGATTGTTTGCCGATATTTTATGTATTTGTTTTTTATTCGTTTAAATAACCAAAATAATTAAGTGGCAGGTGTGAAGAATATATTCTTTAAACGCAATAGCTCATGATGGAAATTGAAATATAAAGTATTCTTTTACAAACATGTGGTTCAAAATTGAACTTATTTGTAAATCTAATAATAAAATCTGGTGGCAAAATTCCTGCGCCTTTTGAAGATGTTTGCATCACCGATCTGCTTTCTCATAAACAATAAATACCTACTCGTAAATATATCATCATGCCATTTATCAATTTTGGGTGTACAATATTTGAAATGTGGTATTTCAATGTTATTTTTTTATGTTGCTGTAAATTTTTACCTATTCACTTTACTGCAAAAGCGTAAATACAAAAGTCGTTCAGAATTTAAAGACGCATGCAATAAGGCCAACCTAAATATTTATATTTCACGATATACCAATCAAATTAAAATCAATATTTATTAGGAAAATTATAATATGTACATGGAAAATTGAACAAAAACGAAATATGTTTGACATTGGGGAAGTCCCAATCATTATTTTTAAGATATTCAAAAGACCGAAAGGCTATATTTTTTTTATCATGTTGCATTAGTTTCTCTGTAGAAATTTCGTAGAAAATTTTTGGTCAAAAAATTATCCTTTTGAATCCCTTTTTTTCTGATCACATGTGCAAAAGTAACCAATCAGGCCACAATTACACTGATTATTTATGTACGATTCTTAAAATCAATTAAATGCTTCATTATGTGTCATGTGTCTGTGTTTTAACCAATCCTGTCATTATTATACTGCTGACAAATGTCAGTTCTCAGATAGTTATCATCAATACAAGTAAAAAATGAACTAAAAAATTTGATTTAGTGCCGTGTCTGATGATTAAATAAAAAAATAATCTAGTTAAATATAACTCGAGAGTTCCTAAATTAGAAAACAATTCTCCAGTATCTTTCTTAAACTTGTTGTCATTTGGCAAATTATTTTCAGTAATAATATAACAAGAAAGTGAGAATAAATTGAAAATAATTTGACAGATCTTTCGAAAACTTGTTGCCAGGTGGCGACAAGTTTGAGAAAGATACTGGAGAATTATTTTCTAATTTATCGAACTCTCGAGTTATATTTAATTAGATTATTTTTTGATTTCATCATCAGGTACGTCACTAAATCTATCTTTCTTGCTCATTTTTACTTGTGTTGATGATACCTATCTGACATTTGACATCTGTCAACAAAAAGAAAAAAACTACAGAGAATATTGCCGGGAATAATCACAAGAGCATTATTCTCAGTAATAATATAACAAGAGAGTGAGAATAAATTGAAAATAATTTGACAGATCTTTCGAAAACTTGTTGCCAGTGTTGCCCTACGGGCTTTCGTGGCTATTGCCAAATGGCGATAAGTTTAAGAAAGATACTGGAGAATTATTTTATAATTTATCGAACTCTCGAGTTGTATTTAATTAGATTATTTTTTGATTTCATCATCAGGCACGCCACTAAATCTATCTTTTTTGCTCATTTTTACTTGTGTTGATGATAACTATCAGACATTTGACATCTGTCAACAAAAACAAAAAAGCTACAGAGAAAATTGCCGGGAATAATCACAAGAGCATTATTCTCAGTATAATAATGACATGATTGGTTAAAACGCAGACACGTGACATACAATAAAGCATTTCATTGGTTTTAATAAACGTCAAAAAATAATCAGTATAATAATGACAGGATTGGTTAATACAAAGACACGTGACATACAATAAAGCATTTCACTGGTTTAAATAAACGTCAAAAAATAATCAGTATAATAATGACAGGATTGGTTAAAACGCAGACATGTGACACACAATGAAGCGTTTCATTGGTTTAAAGAAACGTCAAAAAATAATCAATTTATTCTCACTCTCTTGTTATTTTGCTACTGATTTCCCGAAATTATCACTTGTTGCTATGTAACAGTTGTTGACAGTCGGTTGACAGTTAATTCAATATTATATTTGCATATTTCCAAATGTCATTTTCACGGTATGGTAATGAAAATATCGATAATAATTAGAAAAAAATTATTAAGGAATATCCCTCCACCATTGATTATCATAATTTTATCTTAACTACCTCAAGAACGTTGCTTGAAGGTAACTATGATAAAATTATTTCGTAATGGGCCCATTTATTATTAAAATTTATTAGAATATATGGCGATTAGTAAAAACCCGATGTAAATATTTTATATATGACGTCACTGGTATTAACTCCAGTGGCACTAAAACAACCTAACCTCAACACACAATTTTATTCAAAAGTTTTCAACACATAACAATAAAACAGTGAAATTATAAAACAAGTAATAGAAGCCCAACAAATATAATCTTAAATACCAACAAACAAAATAAATGAAATGACATTTCGTAGTTCTATTTTAACCCACAATAGGCGTTGGGCGCAACGGCAGACGCGCGACTTGCACGTTTCATATTGGTGGCCAATAGCATCAACGCAAGTACCCATGACGTCAAAATATGTTAAATTTGTTATATCGCTTGATTGCAAAATATTAAAAAAAATACTTTTTTGCGCCGCCGTCCGACAATGATACAATTACATATCTCTAAAGCGGTCGGAAATCAGGTTTTTGTCGTACTAGTTCGACAAAAATTGTTAACTTTTTATGGTTATATGTTGGCATCACTTCACTAATTCTAGCTAACTTCTGACGCTAGAAATGTCAAAGTATTACATTGACTTAAAAATATTATGGCAATATATCTACAATTGAGTATTTGCAATACAAGAAAACAGAATATTTATGGATTTTAAACCTATTTGTAAGTAATTATAATTGAATTTGCAGTGTAAAATCCAAATAAAAATTGTAGATTTTTTTGGTTATGATATTGGAAAATAAACATAATTGACATTCAAATATTGTGAAGCTAGCAACATAAAAAAATTCCCTGTCATTAAGAAAATGAGTAATAAATTAAATTTATTTATTAAATTTACATAAATATTGGCGCGAAAAATCTTGTGTATCCCTCGGTTGGAAATTATTTTGCGAGTGCTCGTATTTGTAAGACTCGCCTACGGCTCGTCCTATCAAAATAAACTCGCACTCTCAAAATAGCAGTTTCCAACCTTGTTATACAAATAACTATACTACTAATTATTCCGTAAGTGTCACACGATTTTGATATAAATTTGTCATATTTCGTTTATGGTTTATGCTCCCATTATCATTGACCTAGGGATATTATAGCTGAAAATTTTAATAATGCAATGCATTTTTAAATTCTGAACAGCTTTTATATTTACACTTTTGATGTAAAGTGAATAAGTAAAAATATACAGAAAAATAAAAAATAGCATTGAAATCTCTATGTATACTCCATATTTCAATTCTACACCCCGTGTATTCTCAAACCGTCAAATTTTTGGACCAATATTTCGCTATGTATTCGTATTAAATTTAATTATAAAAACAACATTATAAATGAGACTATATAATTATAAGGTTCAAAAGATTTTCTTTTTTGAAAACCTCTCTGCGAAAGGACCTTGAGTTATTAAGAAGGAATATATTTCTTTCTGCTATTTTTTTAAGTAGCTTCCGCTACGTTAAATTACTATAATGCAATATGCAATCTCACAATGGCCATTGCAACAATTACCCCTATTTACGAAGTTGCCAACATACTTCAGTAAAATCCCTAACTGTCAAACTTACTACAATTTCAGCAGTATCACGTTCGTCGTGGTTTATTTACCCTTAAATAGTTTGTTTACCCAACACAAGTCTACAACAATGTTTGTAAATTAATGAGCAAACTTACCTGGGCAAACTACATAGCTGCTGGCGTGCATAACACTCTATAAGCGATCTTTGAAGCCGTTGCTGTGGTGATGAATAGTGTTACAAAAGAGCATCACCTGTCTATTATGCTCTTTGTTTGTTAAGCGCGCAGAGAATACCAAATAAAAGAGTTGATAATCGTTAATACACAGATCGCCAGAGCTGTTGAAAAACATCCACAGACAGGGAGTATTTTCAATATAGATGTTTTTTATAGAAACGTCTCTGTGTTTGTTTGATATCGGGCTTACAAGCAAGAGAAATATTTGCAAGTGGATAATAGTTATTTGTCACTACTAGCCTGGCAACATACCATTGTTGAGTTCGTTTTGAGTCATGAATTAATTTTTTCTAATGCCACATAGAAATCGGCTCATTGTATATTTGTTGTTGCTAGGGATATGAGCAGCGGCGGCTCGTGGGTAAGGGCTGCGGGGCTGCAGCCCTGAGTTATAAAATGATCTATTTATATACATATATAATATTTAATAAATAATCAACAATAACAATACAGTATAATTTATACAAACTATTTTGTTAAATTTGAAAATGTTGCTCTTGTGATATATACTATTTGTATACGCAGAACTTTTATCCCCACCGCACTAAGAGCTGTTCTCGAAACAGCTCCGTGATATTCTAAAAGTATGGGCACAGCGGGGCGTGCAGTAAAGGGAACACTGTGCAGTTTTAGATGGAGCGTGGAGCTACGAATATCGCAGCGCCATATCCATAATAAATGGAATGAGCGTAGTAAAAGCAAAGTTTTAGACTAAAATACGCATTTTTCAAAGGTATATTGTTATTAAATTGTTATATAATAATTATGTTCTGATATTTTAGATTAAATAAATAACTAATTAATAATATATAAATAAATAGATTATAATTATTATAAAAAAAAACAAGATAAAGTGAATTCAGTACAGTCTTCATTGGAAAAACCATTTAATAGAAGAACTTTTTAAATACTCGTGTCATAGAGCATTTCGTTATGCAAGAAGAACGACGAAATTATTTTATTTTTAAAAAATTAATAGAAAAACAATAAGCAAATATATATCATCTCGTCTTTTACCCATTATGGGTGTGGCACTCTGCTTACGCAGATCTCGGTAGGTGATATATTTTTCGTGTGAAGTGCGGTTACCGGCCGTCAATTCATAGCCCCCAAAGATGTTAGTGGAAGGAACCAAAATATTAATAATAACATATTTGTACAGAACTTAATCCAAAAGTCTTCTATCATTTTACTATAAGTTCCGAAAAAATTCTCAACTTATTAAATTTTAATATTTTAAAGATGATTTTACTGTAAAATGCCCGTAGAAAGTCAGTGTTTTTTGTACATTTTACTACACGAGTGCTCGAATGAAATTTCATTTTCCTTAAGGGCATAATGTACCCAAATGAAAGATCCATCGTTCTCCGCGGTGGGTGGTGGCGGGTAACAGGTACACAGAGATGGGGTGGTACATATTTCTACAGCTCAACGCCCATTGTTGATGCACGTGTTCATTTGACAAGAATGTTTCTGCCGTGCCTTCTAAGGAACTTATTTGGAAACCGGAATAAATAAAATTTTTTATCTACGATAGTGTGTAAAATTGATGTTTAACTGTTAGTTTCAAGTTTGTAAAACGGTTGTTTAGTAACACGATGCCATAAGTCACGGGTTGCTAAGTAACGAATGATTAAAATTTTTAAACACGCCAAATTTGCAAAAAACATACGTAAAGCGTGTTTAGTCACTCAGGGGTCACCCATTCGTGATTAAAGACTAGATTTACGTACTTGTATCGTAAATAAATATTAAATATGTACAATACAAATTCACTTATTTAAATAACGTAATAAATTACAATAATTGTACTTATAATTAGGGTTGTAAAAAAATCTGACCAAATACATGATTGATGCTATTTAATGCCTGCACTTTTTAATTTAAGTTTAAGTTTCAATAGTATGACACCAAATGCAAGACATCTGATTTCATCTACTTACAACAATGACATAACTCCATAACTGTGTTATTGTTGCGAGAGGACTAAATTTGAGACGTGTTAAACTTCTAAGTTAATTTGCCATTTTTACAAAAATTCTATATATTGTATATATATTTTTTGTTTCCTTATAAAGAATTGTGTTCAATGATTCTACACGTTGAGTATAATAAATATATTTATTTACCCAAAAAAATTTTTAACTTTCTCAAGTTTTTGTGTATGGTCACATGCACCCTTAAGCTTAGCTGCAGACCGCAAAAACTCCTAAAATTAGGTAATTGGGGCGCATACAACGAAATACTTGGAAATGTTCTTCGAGGGATGGTTTCTGTCAAACAAGGCAAATTCATATACATATTGCGATAAATAAATAAATAAATTTTATTGTTCAAAAAGACAGTACAGATAGAATATGTTAATTATGTATTTACTACTTCGTTACAAAATAGTTGCTAAATTTAATGTAAAGAGATCGTATTCATAATTTCTTTCTGCGTACCTTTTCAATAGATACTTATTTCTAAAACAAATAAGTGAGCAGATACTAAGTTTATTCAATGAAAAAAGGTTCAATCTGATCTGAAAACCCTAGTCCTTCCTCTCACCCCGCCTAAACTACTGCAGTGGGCAGGTCTTAGCGTTTAGCTGTGTACGCACCTCTGCTAGCGACATCTATTGCGAAGAAATGTAACTAATTTGTACAATTTTATATTAAATATTGTGACTTTATTTGTATAATAAATAATTTTCTGTTTAATGGAATAGATAACCTCTGTTAATCTCTTCACCGGTATTGAAGCCTTTTTCAAATATTTACTTGTAGAACAATAGAAAGTGATACTTCAATATTGACAAAAAGTGTAGTATTTAAAAATTTATTAAAAAAAAAATCTGATGTGGCCAGCACATAACCTCCTGCCCAATATTACTCTTAAACGACACAAAACAGTATTTGATGATACAGAAACATACCTTCTTATTTGTTTATTTTCTATTTATTTGAGAATTTTAATTTTGTTTCGTATATTTGTTTAATTTTTTGACATATATTTCACTAAGAAAAGAGCTTTACAATCACAATGACATGTGTCACATTCCGTAAAGAATTTAAAATTTTTCCATGGTGTACTAGGAATGCAAGATTTGTGGAATCTAATTTCTTTATATTTTATTATCTCTAAATCTAATAGAAATTAATAAAAATAGTGTAATCAAAACACATGTAAAAATAAATATTCTTCAACTTTCAAAATAACATAAATTGTTGAAAAAGGAAATTTAACCGTGTTTTTCACGAAAAACTGTTAAGGGCTTCTAGTAAACTGCTACTTCCGGTTGACCAATTTTATCCAAAATGTTATCAGCTCTTCATTTAAATATAAGAAGCAATAATTCACAAAATTGTATTTTTTGGTAATATAGAATTTGAGTTATGCGAGACGAAAAAATTGCCACAGACTACACACACACACACATGCACACACCTACACACACATACATACATACATACAGACATCATTGCGAAAATAGTAAAATCGTATTGTAGGGGCCGTAAATCGTGCTTATTCTTTGAAAACTCACTACCCAATTTTTTGACACAATACCTCCCTTACCTAGAGGTAGGCGGGAGGTAAAAACGAACAAATATTTCAACAATTTTGATCAATACCGGTGTACAGAGAACTGTTAATTGTCTGCTAAAAAAATATGAAACCATATACTTCAAAAATACAAATACAAAACTTAATACAGTAATGGTCTATTTTGCCATTCATTTGAACGCTACAGTAGCGCCTTAAGTGCCTTGACAAGACAAATCAGAAGTTCGCCAAACTATCATCTCAAATATCACTCGGACTTTTGTTTTCCATTCACTCATATATGGTTTCTTTGAAGTAAAATGACTCAAGATGCAATTTAACATTATACAATATCGCAAAATTAACAGTGTCGCGATGTTTTCATATCAATTGCTCTCACCAGATGTTTTCGGAAATATATATATATATATATATATATATATATATATATATATATATATATATATTGCTACTGACGTATAGTGTTTGCAATTTGTTTTAAATATTTTAATTTGTCACTGTCATCAAGAATACATTAAATGTCGAGAACCGTGTAAATATTATCAGAATGTATTATGGGGGCGCAGTGCAAGACAAGTATCTGAATACACCACAGGAATGAATGCTGAATGGTTTCCATCGCCAGAAATTGACAGTGACAGATTAAAATATTTAAAACAAATTGCAGGCACTATACGTCAGTAGCAATAAAAAGAGTAGGCGGAAACTAGGAATTATTATTATTTTTTTTTTTATTACGAAGATGGGAGGCGGACTAACTACTATGGTCATATGCCGCCTCATGATTGGATGATAATGAATTTTTGTGTGAACACAAACGACCATGCTCTTCAGTGGGATTCGAACCCACGACCTCTGGCGTGCTAGGCTAGTGACATAGCCACTACGCCACCGAGATCGGCAGGAATTATTATTATTAATTTCATTAAAATGCGGTATCAAAATAAAGTAATCTGTATTAAATAAGATGAAGGGATATTGGCAGTATTGTGATATAAAATTTGGATGCATAATTTTTTGCCGGACACTTATTATTTACAAAAAACTGATTTTACATGTTAACTGCCTATGCCAACATTTACGTGGGACACACGGTATATATATATCACTTACTGAGATTTGCAAAAGCAGAATGTTACCCCAAAATGGATAAAAGGCAATATGATACGCATATTTTATTTTAATATATTACATTTAGTGTAAAAATTATTAAAAATAGAAATAATAGTGTAATTATGAATGATAATCTTTTGTTGTTTTTGGGAAATGCATTGTTTGATCTAGCGCTATTGTTTTAATCAACAGAAAATCGATTTGATTAACATTATTGCATTTGTGGATTGTGATTTTGAAATGGGACAGTCGGTAAATAAAACAAACGCTTATAATCTGTCGGCTTTCAAATTGGAATCAAATCAGAATAATTTCAATTATTGGGAATACGAATAAAATATTCATGAACCAGGACCGTATTAGGTAAATATTTACACGCTGTGTTTATTTTACATAAAACCATGGAAATAATATTTGCTTCACAGAAATGCAGCAATTATTTTATTTTTATTTTGAAAGCAATTCCTTTTAAACGCTCAATTCCTACATAAACAGAAACTTTATTGGACTGTGAAATATTCCGATGATATTTAAATGGAATTTTTACTTTAAGAATCATTTCTGGTAAGCGGCAAATTTTATTCGCTGGCAACGTTTTCATTAAAGTAATTTTCATTACGGTTTATAAGTGTTTGCGATGCTTCTAAATATTCATATTTTTACATTTTTCAAGCTTTTTACGTGAGTTTGCATGAATGCAGAGACATTCTAGGCTTTAAAAATTAATTAATTTTTCCTACTGACGAAAATAAAACACTTCGTTTCAAACTGTTCAACAAAAGTTCTGTGTTCATCTTAAAATTTCTTAAACAAACATTATTTTTATTACGTGTAATATTATGTCAATATTTTTATGTTTTCAGGATTAAAATTGCGAACAAATATGTGTATTGTTGATATTTATAAAAGCGAAAACAATATTCATAATTAAACATTAACACAATACGTGAAATAATAATTATTTTTGTTTCTGCCTCAAATACATTTACAATATTTTGATGAATAAAATGAAATTTTACTTTATAACATACAAATATTCAGTGTTATTCCTTTGTTTAAATAACCTATTAACTTAGAGAGTACTCATTTGGGTACTGCTTCATTAATTAATTAAATTAAAATAATTTAAACTATAATACCATTCCAATGTTGTTTGGAACATTTAGAAATCTGACATTATACTAGATATTTAATGTTGACCACTGGCTTAGTTAACAAGTTCTTAGTTCTACCATCTACTGATGATGAGAACTTCGTTTTCGAAATACCTACAATAATAATAATGTTTTTTATTTGCCGAAGTTCAGCATAAGTTGTTCTAACATTCAACTTTTACAAAACAAAACCAATGAGCCTATTTATTTAAAACAGAAAAAAAAAACAATAAAAACAATATAATTGTATGAATTTAAACTAACCAATGGATATTAAGAAAATAAAAGAGTCTATTGTTACGTTTTTAACTGACGGGTTCGGTGAAATTTAATTATCAATAATTAAAACAACAACTGAGTCTATTCACTAACACTTATATTTATTTAAACTACTTATTTATTTTCAAATTTTTATTACTAAACACTAAATAACGAGTAATCAATACTAAACTAAGAATATTATACAAGAAATATTTATTTACACTATTTATATTCACTACGCAAACGTTTTATTTATTTACACTACGTTCGATACTTTCTGAATAGCATGTCGGAGACGAATTGAGTCGCTGGGTAGGCTAGCGCATTCATATATCTGTAAAGCTGGCAGTCTGGAATTCTCTAGCACATTCGACCATGGAACCATTCGAGAACGATGAGTCATCGTCACGCGCTGACTATCCAGTGTCGTACTGGCCCGTTGCACTATTTACTGTAACGACAAAAGAAGTTTTTTGTAGTGCAGTGAAAAAACTAATGTTGCCATATTTTGAAATCATTCGGAAAATGAGTATATATCGGCTGCAACATGAAAACTTGGCCATATGTATTTAACAATAATAATGTTGTAGATAATTAAATTCTGCATCTAGTCGGCAATCACATTTAGTACGTTTTGTAACCGAAATAATCGGATTTAAAGTTCTACGATAACGATGTGTATAGTGATAGCCATACAATTGAAACAAAATAAACAAATGCATGACATTTTAACTGCCAAAAAAGTTTATTTTATTATGAATGTATGATTGATTCAAGTGACATGAAATTGTATATTCGCATGTAATTACCCGACTCGCTTTGCTCGTCGCACAAACTTACATGCTCAGCACATTCAGTATCACATTTACTCCTTTACACAATATATTTTGCTCAGACTTTTTTTTACGAAGATGGGAAGCTGATTAACTACTATGGTCATATGCCGCCTCATGACTGGATGATTGTGAATTTAGGTGAACTCGAACGACCGTGCTCTTCAGTGAGATTCGAACCTACGACATCTTGCGTACTAGGCTAGTGACATAGTCACTACGCCACCGAGATCGGGGGGGTCAGACTTTTCATGGAAGGTTATAATTTTGACGTTACATGCAAGAAAGAGAAAGATGAGGTAAAAGTTGAGATGGAACTTCATAATACAAACATCCATGTTTTGACGTTTGAGATGGTGCTTTAACATGGTTATGTTTTTAATATTGAAGTTAATTGTTTAGAAAACTTAATAAAATTAACACTGGCCATATATTCTTTATAGTACTAAAGGGAATCACTATTGCACAAACCATACACACACTTTATTTTACTTTATTTTTCATAATTAGCATCATTTTAAAAACTGTCATCTTGACAGCGTTTTGTTTGTATTTCTCCCATGTGAATTTCATCGTAGTTCTATGAAAACATCAATAGAAGGCAGCACGAAAATTTGCTTCTGTATAACCCTCCATTGTTATTTTGTTTGAATTCAATAAGGTTCGTGCAGTTACGTCACCCAAATGGCTACTGCCAGCTGTTTGGTAGACAAACAAAGTGAATTCTGCTATTGAATGCATCGGTTTGTTTTCGATTTGCTGCTGTTTACGTGGTCTTTACTAAGTTTTATAAGTATGTCTTCGTATACTGATTATTTATTTATGCTGGAGAAGAATGTCCGTCTAGATATTTAGAGAAAATATCATTAACAGACAATGTTGATCCCTATTAAATAGATAAGAAAATTGTGAAGACCGATATTAAAAATTTTCCCAAAGTGACGTTCATAGACATTACTAATTATTTATTTTTATTATGCGCAAACAGTGCTTACATACAGGAAGACTTGCGAGCATAAGTAAAAATCTAGATGTGTATAAATTATATATAGTGTTGTAGCACGGCGGACGTGACTGATACTTAGGGATTGTCGAACAAACACACAAACACTGATAAAAATGATATTTAATTAAATGAATTGAACAGAATAGAAACAAATTACAACTATTACAGACGGCGACAACGTACGAATATGCTTAAATAGTTACAGTTCCCAAAACATATTTAATGACGAATTTTACTTAAAGTTCTACATTTTGTAGAGCACTGCAGACGTGAAAAGACGTCTGCTCTGTTTAAAAATCTAAAACCAACTCTCCTCTTGCGCTGGCCAAACACACGCATCTACCCCATAAGCGGGTACGCGGGGCAAGGAATCTCTTGAAGAGAAAACGTTTGTTGGATTGGCAGCATTACTTGACGAACGACCTTGTAACTACAGCAAAATCCAGTTTTTGTTTATAGTTAAGAAAAGTATAGAATAAAACAGACTTGAACACTTGTTTCTTCTTCTGCAGTGTTCACCTTCTGCATGATGGAGGTGAAGAGCCCAGGCAGCGGTCGTTCCCGCCATGTGTCCCCGGCCCCAAAGAGCCCTACCTACAGCTACCAATACACCGTCACCCCTACTCCACCCCCTCGTTCACCCCTCCAACGCTCCCCCGGCTGCGTCTCTTCACCTCAAATCTTCAACTTCCCGGATCCCAAATCCCCATCCGCCCCTAAATCCCCTAACAGTCTCAAGTCCCCCAAGTCCCCGAAGATGCTCCCCAAGTCTCCGCGGAGTCCTCGAAGTGTGAGGCTGGTGGCCGCCTCGGGGACGGGGTCGTACCCGGAGATTCACTCGCCTTCAGCGTCAGACAACTACTTTAATTTTAATCTCCCATCGCCTCAGAAGCATTACTCGCATACGAAGATCGTGTGTCAGACTTCGCTGCCGTGTGGGGGGCCCACCAAGCAACGCTACACGGTGAAGACGACGCCCAGCGTCGAGTACAAGATCTGTAATGTGGATAATGTTGAGTGCAATATTAGGGCCAATCCTTGTTACGCGTCCAGCACGTCGGTGAATGAAAGCGATTCGAGTACTGGGACCCGACCAGCGAGTACTTCCACTAGGTTAGTGCATTTGTTAATAGATGGCGTTGCATGCTATGCTTTTTCTAGTTTCAAAGTGCTTGGTTAGATACGTCGAATCCAGAAGATGTAATTGTACATTTCATGAAAAGGACATCCAGTTCATGAAGCGGCTCCTGCTAGTATAATTTCAAAGTTTTCCGAATCACAGTACATATTTTTAATGAAAATCTGTAGGTAAGCACGCACTTTTTACAAATAATCCCTAAGCCTACACAACTCACGCTCGACGAACTCGAATCACAGTACTCATTTTTAATGTAAATTATCTGTAGGTTCTACTTCATGAAATGGATGGAATATTTGTCCAGGTTGTAGAAAACTTTGAAATTAGACGTTTTCATGAAATATACATAATGTACAATTACATTTTCTGGATTCGACAGATATGTAACATCACTCTATGTCAAACAATCAATCTTCTCCAAACATTACCACTTGCACCTCGTCCACATTTATAGTAAGATCGCAGTATAAATGATATAAGTAATATTCGCACGCCCTGTTGGTACCTTTGATGTTCTTTATAACGTGTCAGATTTTCTTGCGCATCAATACTCCGGCTCCTACTAGACGAAACGGACCTCCTTTTACGCGAAACGGTGGATTTTAAATAAATGTCAAATTAAATCTGATAAAAAAATCGGATACGGACACCACATGACTTCCGTGTACGCCTATTAAATTATACAAACAGCCGATTGTAATAAAAAGAGAAATACACTAGATATTATAACAGTCCCACATATAAAATTTTAACATTTTACGGCTTACCGTTTTTGAGTTATGGAAAAAATTCTAAAAAAACCCGTCGAGCGAAGTACCGTTTTAGCACTGCCGATTACAATAAAAAAGAATAGTGAACAACAATTCTAAATACAAAGTTTTAACATTCTACAGCTAACGTACGTACAGATGTCACGCCGAAACTAGTCAAAATTTATTCAGGGATTATCAAAATGGATATTGTTTTGAAATTTGAAAACCGAAATTTTTCGCGATTACAATACTTAAGTAAAATTAAAAGATTAAAACATAACTTTTAATATAAGTTAGGTACGATTTTGATACAGGTAATATATTTAATTGTGTTGTGTGTAAATGACAGGACTTGGATATAATTTTAATTTGATTTACAAATGAGTAACAAGTAAAATGTTGTACAATATACGCAAGGTAATTGTTTTAACTGCTTCCAGGAGGTGACAGGCTCGCCTGGTCTGCTCGCCGATTATTTCCTCCATTCAGTAGTAAAAACTGGTTTACCTTGCTTGTAATGTAATTAATTATTAAACAATTAAATACGCTAATTATAACTTATAATATTTCTTATAATAAAAAGATTATTGACATCAAGGGGCCGGTATTGGAACTAACTGACCAGGAGGCGGAGCTTGCCGCTTTAAGGCCAAATTTTATCGTTACAAAAATACCTGAGACTGCGACTACAATGAACCTAAGACTTTGCATTTGCCAGAAAATTGTCCAATTAAATAAACTAATATTGGAATATTATTATTTGTAAACCATATTTTCGGTAAAAAAATTGCCATCAGATAGTTCTGTAGCTCAATGTACTGGGCTTCCAAATTATCAAGAGATGGCGTTGATCACAATTTCCAAAAGGTACATGTCAAATTCATTTTGTATGATATCTTATGATGGTGAATGCTTGAATTAGTATTGGTAAAATAAATAAATAAATAAATATATCATCACGCCTTTTACCCATTGCGGGTGTGGCACTCTGCTTACGCAGATCTCGGTAAGTGATATATAATTAGTATTGGTAGTTTGCTTTTATTGGCAGCAGAACTGTTTTTATAGGTTTTTTTGGAGAAAATTCAATCTTAACATATAACCTACAAATATAATGAACCTTTCATTTTTACATCTTATTTAAATAATACGGTTTAAACATATGTTATAATTACATTGGAATACTCTTAAAATAACTACTATTGTTATTAATTTTTAAAAAATAACAATAAATTACAAAATACAATGAAATTTATGTACCTTATGGTTAGTTTAGCTTTCTACCACTAGTTAGCGTATTTTAATTTTGGATGCCCAATAGGAATATAAAAATCTAAAATGTAATGATATGTTTTGCTGTGACTGTAATACGCCCACCAATTTTAAGTACCACCTATGTCGAAATTCCATTATTTGGGTAATGTTATCTTGGGCAGTTTAGAGACGTGGAAAAAACCCCACGTGTGAATTGGGCCTACTGTAAATACATTCTATAAAGTAGGTCCTGTACCAGTGAATTTTAAACGAAAGAAAATATTATTGTTCGGTTAGAAAACAGTAAAATTTCAATAATTTAAGAATACACATTCATGCCCGTATTCATAACAATTCGTTAGTTATGAAACGATCCGTTATCAGGCAAACGATTCGTTAAATCGCAAATATTTTATTCATAAACGTTCGTTAACTTTAACCTCGACTTTAACGTTTCGTTAAAATTTTTACTAACGTTCGTTAAATGAAAGTCCCGATTTTGACAAATTAAATAATTAACGAATGTTTTCATTGGTGTGTCATCTTTCAACTTGACCATAATAGATAAAAAGGTGTGTAATTTTTAACATCTATTTTTCTATCAGTATTGTTATTTATTGTTCAATAAAATTATAAGATGTCATCGTACACGTCGGGCAATTCAGATGTAAAATTTATTGAAAATGCACTTGAAATGATGCCACGAGCACGACATTTTCGTCAGAGAGAATTTTTTTTCGAATAATTTGACGAAATTGATTATAAATGTAAAACTCTTATATGATATCTGCAGTACTGCACAGACTATCGGTTACTAGTAACACTGTGACTTTATACAACTGGATCTTTTTAGCAATCGTTGGCTGATCACATAAATACGAGCCAACCCCAAATGTATTCGTATCACCTGAAAAATATGCTATAATGAAATAAAATTTTTTACACGCTGATATTCTCGCAATACGTGTCTAAATTAGTACGTCATCTATGTATTGCATTGTACTCTTATGTAAATGATAATTCTTCGAAATATATTTATAAGGTTTACTTTCTGATGGGATTACAATACTTTTTCGTAAATCTGCACCTAACCTTTTTCTCGCTTATGTTGACATATAGATAATTAAAAAATCTGTTGTGGGAACCACAACCCCTCCCGCCATATATTTCTTATCAAACAATTCAGAAACACGGATCACCACTATCAAGGAACGCTTATCTCTTCAAAAAAATTAGTTTTCAATTATGACACATGCCAAAAAATGTCAACATGAAAAACAGGAGTTGAAATATCATTTGTGAAATAGTAAAAATTACTAGGAATGTAACTATAGTATATTACGTACCGTGAACTGTAAGTGATAGTTTTTAGGTCGAGAATGTAGTTTGGGATGTCGAGACCCGTAGGGTCGAGATTTCCTAAACATTCGAGACTAATGCCCGTATTCATAACTATTCGTTAGTTACGAAACGATCCGTTACCAGGAAAACGATTCGTTAAATCGCAAATATTTTATTCATAAACGTTCGTTTACGTTACCGTTTCGTTAAAATGTTTACTAACGTTCGTTAAGTTAACGTCCCGATTTTGACAAATTAAATAATTAACGAATGTTTTCATTGGTGTGTCATCTTTCAACTTGACCATAATAGATAAAAAGGTGTGTAATTTTTAACATCTATTTTTCTATCAGTATTTTAATTATTGTTCAAAAAAATTATAAGATGTCATCGGACACGTCGGGCAATTCAGATATAAAATTTATTGAAAATGCACTTATAATAATGCCACGAGCAAGACATTTTCTTCAGAGAGAATGTTTTTTTCGAATAATATGACGAAATTGATTATAAAAGTAAAACTCTTAGATGATATCTGCAGTACTGCAGAGACTATCACAAACAAATTCAGCCGTCACTAGTAACACTGCGACTTTATACAACTGGATCTTTTTAGCAATTGTTGGCTGATCACATTAATACGAGCCCTACCCCAAATGTATTTGTATCACCTGAAAAATATGTTATAATCAAATATAATTTATTTCACGCTGATATTGTCGCAATACGTGTCTAAATTAGTACCTCATCTATGTATTGCACTGTCCTCTTATGTAAATGATAATTCTTCGAAATATATTTATAAGATTTACTTTCTTGATGGGATTACAATACTTTTTCGTAAATCTGCACCTAACGTTTTTTTCGCTTAGGTATGTTGACATATAGATAATTAAAAAATCTGTTGTGGACACCACAACACCTCCCGCGATAGATTTCTTATCAAATAATTCAGAAACACGGACCACCACTATCAAGAAATGCTTAGCCCTTCAAAAAATTTAGTTTTCAATTATGACACATGTCAAAATATATGAACATGACAAACTGAAGTTGAAATTTCATTTGTGAAATAGTAAAAATTACTAGGAATGTAACTAAATATTTTTAACGCGGTTGTCAAGAAACGGTTCGTTAAAATTAAACAATTTCGTTTATGAATTTACTGTCAAAATTTAACGAATCGTTTTCTAAACGGATCATTTAGAAACGATTCGTTTATATACAGTTTTATGAATACGGGCACTAATAAATCACTTACAGTTCGAGGTTAGTAAGATATTTTTTGCAATACCTGCGTAAATATAAGAAAAGGAAAAATAGGTATCAAAATTAACAGCTGACAGATTGAGGTTAGAAATAAAATTTGAATGATATATATTTACTTACCGTCCACCTTGCACGGTAAGTTTCACTTACCATCCACCGTGAACGGTAAGTAAATGATGTAACCATGGGAACCAATTGTGCAATAAAAGTTCCACTTACTGTGTTTAAATTTTGTTATTAATGGGTAACTTACAGTACAGGTATTGCAAAAAATATTTTCTCAAATTACGTTTATGTTTTGCATATTATTTAATAAATGAATATAATGTATTAAGAATATTTAAGCAGGATAACTTTTTGTTCTTGTTTTTATGTAGTCGTTGCATGTGCACTTCAACTGCAGCTTCTGTCAGCTTAATATAATCAGTTTCTTGCGTCAACCCTCGTCAAACAATTTTAAACTACGACAAGAACTACCTGCAAGAAGCTGAGTGTTCTCTCCTTTCCAAAGCTATTGTAGTGTCTACATTGTTATTATTTATACTTGCACGGAAAATCGTTTTGGAAGGCATAGTCACAAATTTAACAATTTACGATAATCAAATTTTGTACGTCTACCATGCATGCGTCTACGAATAATTTAAATCGCGAATAACCAACTCAGCATGAAATAGGATAGAAGTAGAATAGATAAAACAATGTTATAAAAGATGTTACGAGGGCAGTTTGATAAGTCCGTGACTTTTCGAATAAAAAAAAAATTTCGGCGAAAAAGCGTTGTATTTCTCTACATAGTCCCATTTTAGCTCAATACATTTAGTCTACCGTTTTTCCAATTTTTTAATTCCTTCCAAATAAAAGGTTTTCTCAAGACCCTCAAAATAGGCGTTTGTTTCAGTGATGACCTCTTCATTAGACCCAAATCTCCTTTCACCCAGCCATTTCTTCAGGTTTATTAAAAGAAAATAGTCACAGAGGGCTGAATCTGGAGAATATTCTAGATGAGGTAGCAGTTTGTAGCCTAATTTATAAATTTTTGCCATGGTGAAGTTGGTTGCGCTTGTGCTCGAATGTGAGCAATTGCGGCAGCCATCGCGCCGATAGCTTCTTCATGTCCAAATATTCATGTAAAATGTGATGTACCCGCTCAGTTGAAATGCCCACAGCCACAGCCACCTCACGCACTTTCATAATCCTATCGTTCAATATCATTTCATGAATTTTATCGACAATTTCTGGCATGACGACCTCTTTTGGGCGACCTGAACGTTCGGCGTCATTTGTACTGGTACGACCACAACGGAACTCAGTAAATCACTTCTTAACCATTGAAATTGATGGTGCAGAGTCCCCATAATATTTATTGAGCTTTTCCTTGGTTTCGGTGATGTTTTTTTTACGCAAAAATTAATGATTAATAAGCACACGAAATTTACTTTCTTCCATTTTCGTTAAAATTCACGAGGTAGACTGCTTTTAATGGCTGACAAACAAAAACGCAACGACGCAGCTTACTCAAATTTTGACTTTAGTCTATTACTAGATGTTAGTTGACGGGAGCAGTGTTACCATCAAAGTTACTACACGGGAAATTCGAAAAGTCACTGACTTATCAAACTGCCCTCGTAATATGATGTACTCTCTTATATTTTGTCTCTTGACCGTTGTAATCAACACTTTGTCAAAATAAAAGAACCTTTAAAAATTATTAAAACCCCCATCTTCTGAAATTTGAAAACTTAACTCGCGTTTCCTTGATACTTTGGTCAGAAATTCCATTTTTCCAAAAGTTCTTGTAAAGTGGTATTTTATCCACTGAATTGTCGATACTAAAACAATACTTTAATAGTAAGGTTGGATAAATTGATAAAGTATTACTTTATCCACTAGTAGTGTCTATAGTAATGACAAAATGTAGATGTGTATATTTTCTATATTTCATGTAAAATTACATATCAACTTATAAGGTATACAAGTAAGCGTTAGTAACAAAATAAGATGAAACATAAATATGTTAATTTTTCAGTTAAATGTCATTTTAATTTTATTCAAAAAGCATATTAAAGGAAGGTGTTGGAAAATAGTATATTCTACAACAAGTAATGGAATGGCACATATTCCACGCAAGCAAAAAGTTTGTAGTCCGAGCCGAAGGCGAGGGCTACGGATTCCATTACACGTGTAGACTATACTTTCTATAACAAGATTTTGGAAATTATACAAAAAATACAAATATAAAACTGTTGTAACCGTCAAACTCAAATAAATCAAATTAAACAAACAGACGTAACCATAGTAACTGAATCAAGATACTTCATATATCGCGCTAATGCGGCTCTGATTCGTCGAAAATATTCAATACGCCGCGGCGTATAGAATGTTAGTGATTCCATAACAATTTTTGCTTGTGGAATGCCTAGTTTCCAAAACAGTGTTATTATAAAAAATATTGTATGCATCACGTGAATAAAGACAAATTAACCAAGCGCGAAAGTTTGATCACTCGGTTGACGCCTCGTGAACTAAACATTCCGCTCATGGTTAAAATATGTCTTTATTCATTTAATAACTAAATAACTATTATTATAACAACGATATTTTGTTACAAACAAATGGTACTCGAACTTATCTTCATTAGGTATAAAGTGGTTCTACTTAAGATTCCTTATACGAGGTGTAGCTATAAAATAACTGGATTAATACCGCCAAAAAAAAAAAAAAAAATGTTTTTTTCACTACATGCCAGGAAACCCCGTCGTTCTTCTTCCGAAATAGTAAGGAAAATGTGTTATTCCTCTCTAGAGAGCAAAATATTACCAACGCGAATGTTATTTACAAAAAAATATATTGTAAAAATTATAAATACATACATAATTTAATTAAATTGTCTTACAATTTTGTCTTATATTTTTATGTTTCTAGATCAAATCACAATTTGACAACTTTAATTTGTATTTAATATTGGTTCATTGGCAACAGTGCAACACTAGGTTTGTTCCAAGTGGTCATTTCTGACAAGTTTGTGACATGTTTGTGACAAATTTCAGTGCGCATGCGAAAAATGTAAACAAGTTAAGTTTGAAACATAGATTGGAACGACGAATGGAATGAAGCGCATATGCATGCTCATATTTTGTTTTGACAGCTAACCTTAAATATAAATATAAATAAAGAAATTCACACATTCTTCGCCACAAAAATGAAATGTTTCAAAGTTAACTTGTTTACATTTTTCGCAGGCGCACTGAAAATTGTCACAAACTTGTCAGAAATGACCACTTGGAACAAACCTACTACCTTGCGTCTGATACTTTTATAGTGTTAGTTGTGTTTTCAAAGTGTGTTTTAGGTCCGAGCAAATCTTTTTAAAAACATAAACGAGAGGAAAGCCCTTCTTCCATTAGCTAGAATGGGAAAAAAAGTGCTTTCCTCTCTAGTTTGACAAATAAATATTATTGGTTTTCTTTTATTATTTTAGCATTATCCCCTTCACTATCTCTCCACCGCTCCATGCAAATTTTTCATTTATTTATTTATTTATTTAGATTACACTGTCCAACAGACCGTAGCCTAATAACAGGACAGAAACAATTAAAAAACATAATTACAAAAGATAAACACTTTAAAAATGATAAATGTTAACAAATAACATTAATGCCCGGTTGCACCAACGTTAGTTAAATTTTAAATTTGGTTTAAATAAATAAAAGCGTATCTAATTTTTGGCATCAATGTCAATTACTCCATATGACATATAAATTCGATTTGCTTTAATTTATTTAAGCCAAGTTTAAAATTTAACTAACGTTGGTGCAACCGGGCATAAGAGATACGAGCAAAAAATTGACTAGAATTATATTGAAAAACATCAACATGTCTAAATTTCAACTGGTGACTTAGGATCATCCGATTAATAAGAGATTAATAAAATAAGGATGTAGGTAGATGCTGTAGGTAAATAGAATGTGGAAGGATGTACGGTTGAAATTAATGGTGAATGAAAGTTCAGCAAACCAAGGCATCTAGAATCATCAACCGATCCATGAATTAATTTGGAAAGATACTGGTTAAAGCAATATTGAAAATTATTTTTTCAAGCATGTTCATGGTCAGCTACGCCTTTTCTCTACTGTCTCAAATATGGTTCCTGAATATGGTGAATGTTTCAACACAGAAATTTCATGTTTGGCCAAAAACTTCTTGACAGGCAATGCAGTGTGGACTGAAGCGTTATCATGACTTCTTTTTCTACAGTTCTGGTCGGCGATTTCTTACTCGTTCACGAAGCGTAATCAACACCTCATGTAACATTCACCCTATTCATTGGATCTCACCCTTTGTGACTTTTATCTATTCAATCAACACTGAAAGGAACCAGAGTTAAGACAGTACAAGGTAGAAGCTGGGAAAGAAAAAGCAACGGAGATCATGAACATGCTTTCAAAATAGTATATTGTGCAACAAGCACGGAATGGTACTAATTTCATAAGAGTATGAAATGGACATTCCAAGCGAGTTGTACACTAATTTTTCTATGGCCAATATATTATTTTCTTATTAATTTTTTTGTGTTAAATACGTTTTCATTTCCTTACTTTAGTACAGTGATCTCAATCCTCCATTGGATGGAGGTCTCTGCTTTAGTATAACAATGAGTAACCTAGCAACTACATACAAAACAAAAATTAAACAACATTATTTACTGCATTGCTTTGACCAATGGAAAATTCTCATTCCCAAAAGGAAAAGTTCGGATGTAAGTTAATGTTAAAATTGTTTCGTAGACACCAGGTATTAGCTGCGCGGCGCGTACCACAGTTTAATCCTTAACTGATATAGTGATTTTTTATAACGTAACTGGTATCGTGGGGTCTTTATTGACCCCACTGAAAAATGTATGTAAAAACGGGAAATTTACGAAAAAACTTGATATATTTTTATTTACATCTATTTAAATAGAACATGCATGAAACTAAAGAAAATAAAATTAATATTCAGCAAATAAACAATATATATATAAAAAAACTGATCCTCTGTTGCAGCCTGTAGGTTATTGTGGCGTAAAACTGCCAAAAATAATTTTCAGGGGCCAAACGGGAGAAATTACAAATTAGTATACCTGAATATATCACCTTTGATATAATAGTATATTACAATACGAGTGAAGAAACTGAGAATTTCGCTCACGCATGTGTCAGTTTTGAACACGAGGCGTTAGGCGAGTGTGCAAAGATATATAAGTGAGCGAATTCGTTTCTTCACGAGTGTTTTATAGCGTTTTGTACAATCATGCTATTGTAAGAACGCGCCCCTATCCTTGTCATCCACATATTTAATGTTACGTTAGATTCAATTTGGTAATTACATATGAGTGAGTGAAAGTAGTGAGCGAAAGAACTTTCGCCCACTAACCTGTCATTACCCATCCCGTTGCCATAGAAATGAGTTGAGTGGACAAAACAGAAGGTTTCGAGCTCTGTATTCAAGTAGTGAACAATAAGTTTCAATAGCAGAATTGAAAAAAATATATGTTTAAGGACAACATAAAAAAATAACACAAGTGTTTTTTACTTACATTTGCACCTCTTTCTGAATCTGTTTCATTTAAAATCTGTATTTGCTTTCTGCTTTAGTAATGTTAGAATCAATCTCTTGTATTTCGCCTTCCGATTGCACGTCATTTTCATCTTCGCTCTCGATAATTATAATATCATACATCTCACTTTCAGTTAAAAAACACCGAGACATGTTAATCATAAAATCATCGTAACTAATATAGTGAGGTCAACAGAGACCCCAATTGTCATTATCCCCGTAACTAAGAAATATATAGATTCGTGTAATCGTCACTTAGTCAAGTGTGTCAATTAATGAAGCTACTGAAAAACTCAAACATTTAGTTTAAATTTTTAACACTAAACAAGTAGATTAAAATACACTGGGGTCTTGAAAGACCCCACTATACCTGTTAGGCTTTAAGAACCTATGCTTTAGATGTTTAGATACTCGTTATTTATACACTCGTTTTGCTTTCTGAAATACTCGTGACTAAAGATACGTTCATTAAACTTGTTCCGTAATACACTATTTATTATACTACTTATCCTGTTCTTTAACGGGAGCATCTCGTAAACTCGAAGACTCATAACACCGATGTATCATTAGTTCGAAAGCGAGGATACCCGAGCTCGATTCGTTTTCTGCCGTAGTGTGTCGGATATAATTGGAGAGCCAGCAAAACAAAACTAAAATATAATACATTTGACATTACGAAGGAACAATACTATAAAGTCAAATTATATAAGCAATAATTTCAATGCTTTCATTTGCTACACAAATATTTGATAATGTTTGTATATACTATTGGGATCTGACATGCGGGCGTGGCTTATTCAATATGGCGACTTTAGTAGTCTATCGCGCATGTGTGCAATTTCACGCACGGGTTCTTTTTTTTTTTTTACAAAAAAATGGCCTTGAATTGCAACGAACTTGTTCTCTGGGCAGGCGCAAACGAAGATCAAAGAAATTATGTCGAAGCTAAGCGAATTTTGAGTGCAGGACATCTGATTAAATGCGGAATAATTGTTGACAATGTTTACAGTGCAAATGTAAACATTGTGGCATATGTGATGCAATCCTCCAATTTGAGAGAGAAACCGCAAGAAATTAAAGGTGAAATCACTCAGGGTGGTGAGTTAGTTCGCATAGATTGTTTCTGCAAAGCTGGACTGGGTGAACATTGCAAACACATCATTGCAACTTTGATTCATTGCAGCCGATAAGGACCTAACGTAAGCTTCAAATTTTGACATATGACAATAATTGAATTAATAATGTAAATGTATAAATATAAATGTATTTAATATATAAATTAATAAAAATTTGAATTAATTAAAGAATTAAGTTAAAAATTAATTAATGTAAAGCGTGTTATAAACTCCAAACGTATGACGTAACATAACCTCACTTACTAATAAAAAAATAATCTTCCTTCTTAAAATGTAATGAACATACTTTTGTATGTTTCTGTACCAGTAAAATTTTCGTAGCTCGTTGCTACACTTTAAATTTATCCTTTTTCTCTGGAACTTCGAACATATTACGCACTATAACAAAGCATTCACCCGCTAGTGGAAAGGAGTGAAAACTTACACCGTCGTTTTTCCTCCTTTACTTCCACAATTTTCAACTGCGCACTTAGCTTTGTACACATAATGAGTTGATTTTCCGTTTCGGTCATTATTTTCACTCACCGAACTCATTTTTGTACAAATTGACTATAAATAATCAAATGTCACATTTGAACACGTCAGCCAGAGGACTACTATACTAGTACAATCGTTATGCCGCTAGATGGAAAATGTTCAATGTCAGATCCAAATATTTATTATATTATTGGTAAATAATATAAATATGTAGCATCGTTAGGAAACGAGAAATATAACCATAAATATGTAAAGTGACAGATCAACTGACAATAAGGAATATTTTAGTAATCAAATTAATTATTTTTGTAAAATGGTTTAAGGTTTGTATAAAGAGGAATAAAACACGTGAAGTGTAATCTTTCTTCACGTTTATTTTTTATCAAAAGGTACATACATAATAATTAAATATACTTTTGACTCATATTGTACATACAACTGTCGAGCTGTCATAGTAGTTAACACAGTTAAGAATGGCGCCACTTTAGTATAGACATATCTTTATTTTTCTAGTGTGTAATGCTCTTAGTTCGTAATTTTTCGAAAATTGCCTAAGCCCCCGAAGCTTTTATTTCGATGTATGATACATCGGTGTTATGAGAAATCAAATGTATGAAACTTCGCTCTTGCGATACGTACTCAATTTAATAGCAACACTAGGGATGGGTATCGAAGTCATAACCATCGATAGTTGACATCAATGGTTTTTTATGCTGTAACATCGATGGCTAGAAAACATCGGAAGAAAAACATCGATGTTTAAAAAATAAAAATTTTAGTTCCAAAACTTATTGTGAATATCACGTAGAAATAACATTTTTGAAGCAATATCTCCCTTCAACCTGTTTCTTTGCTGTTTTAGCAATAGTCCAGCTTCTGAAAATAGCACAGAAATGGCGGTTGATGGGACGTATTTAAGCGCTCTTTTAGAAATAAGTCTGAGCCATTTGTTTCCAAAACAATATCGGGTTTTCTTGAATTTTTTCAAGCGGAGCCCGCAGATAAAGTGACAATTCATCTGGCCATTTTTTTTTTTTTTTCGTTGCGAATTCTAATATAATATAAATATGGATAACATCAGTACTAAAACATCGATATGATACAAACATCGAAGGCTTAACATCGATGGTAAAAACATCGATATTCTTCGTAAAACATCGATGTTTCAAAAACATCGAGTTACCGATACCCATCCCTAAGCAACACCTCGTATTTACCATCCTTCTCTTCGCAGCACGGCAGCACGTTGCCGACGCAGCACCTCCGACCTGACGGACATGTCAGACGAAGCAGGATCAGGTGCAGGAGGCGGCGGCGTGTGCTCCACGTCCGTCACCTCTCTGTCCCGGCCGAGCTCCCCCAGGCGCCGAGGCAGCATGAAGGGTGGATTGGCGTACCTGGCGTCCCGACGCGGCAGCCGAGACTCTCTAGCGTCCAATGTGTCCAATGTCTCTAATGAGGATATAGGACCCCTGAATTTTCAAAATACAGCAAGGGGGAGGCAGAGAAGGACCAGCAACTTTTTGGAGCTGCCAGGTAAGATTTTTATGTCACACAGATTTACTCAATTCTCTTTTAGTTCAATAATTCGCAAGCGATAAAAGATAGAGTAATGGAACTTTGTAATTATTAGTTTCTGGACAATGTGCAGATGCAGAGCTAATTAAATTTTGTTTACTGGGCACAAAATTATTTAAAATTAAATTTATTTCAAATATATTATTAGATGCGATATAGCGTTCAATTTGCTTAAAATTTTAAGAAATATTTAAAATAAAATCATGAGAACAAAAAATTAAACAGATTTATTGTCACATAATTGTCAAAATATACCTACGTGATTAGTTGGTTTTATATGTAAAAAAGTAGTGTGGTGCCCACACCAGATTATTTACTATTGTTCCATTTAAAATATTATAAGTTTGTAATATCTGGAATAGTATATTCTACAAGTAATGGAATGGCACATGTTCCACGCGAACAAAAAGTTTGAAGGCGAGGGCTTTTATTTTATGCGATAATTATAAATATTACCGAAATTTATTTCAGACAAAGTTTATTTTACATAAAAATGCCCATGTATCTGCAGTATAAGTTTCTCTACCGGGTTTTCCATTTTCTCGCAAAAAATATACAACTTTATATTTTTAAATGGAACAGCCTATATATTTTTGCAGAATTTGAAATTGTTTTTGTTTCTCTTTAAAATAGTTCTTATTCTTTATAGTCCTAAAGTGATCAGTACAGAAACCATTCACGTTTTTATTAATGCAGAATCACACACAGAAAGTATGCCATGAAATTAAAAACAATAAATAAATTTATTAAAAATGTGCGAATTGAACATTAGTTCAACTACTAAACAAAACATAACAAAAAAAAAGTTGCTAAACTAAGTGAAAGAAGTAAATAATAATTATTGAAGATATAACAGGAACTAATCTGATTGTTTAAATATTCACACACAATTTTATTGCATATTTTCTATGTGATTATTGAATCATAAAAATGTAAATAGTTTCTCTACTGATCATTTTAGGACTATAGTGAATAAGAACTTATTTGAAGAGAAACAAAAGATCTTTAAAATTTTGTAAAAATATATAGGATGTTCCATTCAAAAATAATAAGTTGCATACCATTGCGTGAAATTAGAGCACCCGGTAGAAAAACTTATAGTGCAGATACGTGGACATTTTAATCTAAAATAAACTTTGTCTATAAATATTTTCGGTAATATTTATAATAATCACATAAAATAAAAAATATAGACCGATTGACCACACTGTATATTAAATATTAGTATTATGTCGAATTTATGCAGCCATTTTCATTTACATTTAATTTAAATTTATTTTAATTTAAAAAATAAATAAGTGTTATCAAATGTAAACATGCATAAATGATACATTTATGTTCTCATTTTCATTTTCATTTAAGTTAATTTATAAGATAACTTTTATCTTTTAAATGAAAATGATAAATTTTGACGTGTGTTTGAAAAGGTTATATTTTAAATCATTGATAACTGAAATCCTTTGCTAAAATAAGAATGATTTTGATGATTTGCCTTAAGTAGAACTGATCAGAAATGAGCAAATACACTTTCCTGTACGATAAATAAGAAATATTCAAAAACAATGAAGCTCTTAGGATCATGATGTATTAACATAGAGTTCAAAAGATTATTAAAGTAATCATGTATAAGAAAGTAGATATTTTATCTTAGTTTCTAGTTCGGAAGATAGCAACAAAACAGTCAAGTGCAACATTTCGAAAGATAAAGTGTCGTAAAATCTAGAAGACATTAGCGCCACCTGCCTGTTAAAATAAAATTATTCTCGTAGATCCCATTAAACGAACCTTTAAATTTTAAAAGTTAATACCGCACAATAAAAGTTTTAACGGTAATTTAGAATAGAGGATAAAGTTTATGTTCCATGCTTCCGGTCGTTAACAAATTCGATTTACAATTTTTCTCATTTTTCCTCTATAAATTTTTGCGTTTAATGACACAATATTCATGATTTAACTCTGTTTTACAGTATATGGCTAATTTTGTATTCCATGCTGTGAAATTTAAAATTTTCTGCGTTGAAGAAATGAAATTACACAAAATAGCATTATTTACTGTGATATTATAATATTTACCTCTCCAAACTTTTTTAATCAACAAAATTTCTCTGCGTAACTTCGTTTCGAGACGAGAAGGTAAATATATCTTAATTCAAGGTATGAAATCTGCAGATATTAAGAAGTCTTTGAAATCTTTGACTCTCAAAATATTGCTAAATGTTAATTTGTACATTAAAAATTGAATTAAGGATTTGGTAGGTGTCTAATCCGGGATCAAAAATAAATCTCGGTTTGCGATGTATTTAAAAGACCGATTTTATTATGTTATTAACAACATCTAATTATTATAAAGACAATCGGGCTTATTCTATAAAACGTTGCTACCGTAACAACTTGCTAATTGTTACAAACATGAATCGATTTTTGACAGCTTATAAAATATTCCTCATTAAACATGAAGTATTGATGCAATTTTGTTACTAGCAAGTTGCTACGTAACAACTTTGTTATAAATTATTTATTATTAATATAATTTAGGGGGCTCGTGGAGGCTCGCGCGAGCACTTTGTTAAATTACTCTATAATTTTCGAACCCCTTGTTACCTGTTTACGAGCCCCGAATTATATCATTTGGCCCAATTAAGACTTTTAGAATAGCTTTAAAAATAGTTCTGATCAAACAAAGTAATAATTATTGTATTCAATTTATTTGTATCTTAATTTGTTCTTTTCAAGAACATTTTAAGGAAAAACAACAACTGAAATTATAACAAATTAACAATTTGTCCCAGAGGTATTGGCTGATACCACGAACACTATTTTTAAATCTAATGATAACAAAATACAAAAAATTGTTTGAAATAAAGATTATACATCTTTTTGATAGCAATGAAATTTACTCTATCTAATTTATTTATTTAAATATGCCCAAAAACCCTGATATGCCTTCAAATAATCTACCACTTACTGTTTATGAATTGTTCCCAAAATCTAATTAATTGCGTAACATAAAAAATATCTCCCTTACATATATGTATATGCGGAAGGTAAAAATAAATGAATTTAAGATATAAATATGGTGAATTAAATAATTTTCCTTTGTATAACTTTAACTGGGCCAAATGATTTGATACTGGGCTCGTATATGGGAAATTTTTAGAAGAAATTAATCCACATCTTAACGTTAAATCTTATTTTTGGTTATATATTGGAAAATAAACATAATTGACATTCAAATATTGTGAAGTTAGCAACATAAAAAAATTCCCTGTCAAAGAAAATGAGCAATAAATTAAATTTATTTATTAAATTGGCGCAAAAAATCTTGTGTATTCCTCGGTTGGAAACTATTTTGCGAGTGCTCGTATTTGTAGGACTCGCCTACGGCTCGTCCTATCAAAATAAACTCGTACTCTCAAAATAACAGTTTCCAACCTTGTGATACAAATAACTATTTTATTTATTTCTCGTACAAACAAATTTAATTTACTTATGTCAGAATAATTCCTTGATTTATATTTTATTAGTTTTTAGAATTGGTAGAATTGACTGCAGCTAACTATATCCGAGATCTCGGACCGATTTCTATCACCGTGGACACAAGCCTTTACATATATGTGATGGGGGTTAAAAGTTTTAATATATACATGAATTCATATACTTGGGTGTCCACTTTTTTAAAAGGACATAGGAAATACAATGTTAAAATTTTCATTAGACGATAGTTCGTTATCTATGAAACAAAAGTGTAAAAACAAAAAATATTCAGAAACAAAAACTGCATCAAATGAGCATAAAATTGATGTAATACATTTCTGTCATGAGATAGACGTAAAATAAAATGTATAATCGCTACAGCCTAAACGGTGCACTGGATTCAGGTGAAACTTTTTTTGAGATGTAAAGGGCACTAGGGACTACGTGCTTTTTATGAATTCATATTTTTCATACACATGATGTGCGAAATATTTAATGTGAAAGACATTAAAATTTTCCATCAAGGGGGGCCTCGGGTTGCTACGAAAGTGTACTTTGTTGATTGTAGTTGTAACTTTTCACAAATTTTTGTTCAATTTGACATATATGACAGATCTGTTTCAAATTTTGAGTAAAAGTTACATTAATTCTAGACAAGTTGAAGATGTTTTGTAAATTTATCTGTGTTTAAAATAAATGAGTGGACATGTGTACTATAATGTAAATATATTATGAGTCAATTTGAAAAATTAAAATTGTAGCTGTCACTTTTCACGAATTTGTGTCCAACCTGTCATTTTTGACATATCTGTTTGAAACTGTAAGTATAAATTGAATTAATTCTAGACCAGATGAAAAAGTTTTGTAAATTTATCTGTGTTTAGAATAAATGAGCAAACATGTTTAGTAATTTGTAAATTTTTAAAATGTAAATTTTTTTTTCATATTTTTTCAAATTTAAAATTAATATGACAGATGTCTGTGTTCGTCAACTTCAATTCTTTTAGGATTTTAGGCGGTAAAATTCAAATGAGTGAATTTCTAACAGAAATGATAAATATTATTTTTCAATTCATTTTTTTCCTTCTCAAAAAATACAACAGATGTCTCTGCTCGACAACCTCGATGCTTCCATGTATTTTAGGCGGTAAAATTTAAATAAGTTAATTACTTATCTAATATAAAATGATCGTTTTAAATATTTATAATGAATTTCAGAAATATTTTTTTTATCATCAGTTGTTTTTTTATTTCGAATTATGCCGTTATTTTGGACGATTGTCAATTGTTTTTTATAAAAATTATTTAAATGCTACCGAGTTTGGTATTGAATTAAAAGTCTCGCAGAGGAGATTTGAACTAAAGTGTCAAAAAGTTGTTTTGGACGATTGTCAATTGTTTTCTATAAAAATTATTTAAATCCTACCGTGTTTGGTATTCAATTAAAGGTCTCGCAGAGGAGATTTGAACTCAAGTGTCAAAAAATTGTTTTGGACGATTGTCAATTGTTTTCTATAAAAATTATTTAAGTCGTACCGTGTTTGGTATTAAATAAAAGGTCTCGCAGAGAAGATTTAAACTCAAGTTTCAAAATGTTATTTTGGACGATTGTCAATTGTTTTTTATAATTATTATTTAAATCCTACCGTGATTGGTATCAAATTAAAAGTCTCATGAAGGATATTTCAACTCAAGTGTCAAAAAGTTATTTTGGTAAATCATCAATTGTTTTTTTATAAATGATATTTAAATCCTTACGTGTTTTTATTGAAATAAATATCTCACGGCAGAGATTTAAACTAAAGTGCTAGATAGTAGTAACATAAAAGCGAGAAACAAAGTGACGAGTTTGTTTTGCCCATGAACTGACTTGAAAGCGAGGAACGAAGTGACGAGCTTTCTTCGCCAATGTACTGACATGGAAGCGAGGAACGTAGTGACGAGCTTGCTTCGTCGATACACTGACATGAAAGCGAGGAACGAAGTGACGAGCTTTCTTCGTCAATGTACTGACATGGAAGCAAGGAACGTAGTGACGAGCTTGCTTCGCCAATTGTTTGGTATTAATTGGAAGTTATTTAAGACTATCAATTTATATTTCCACATTTTCAGTTGTAAAATAAAAAATTTTCATTTTGATGCTACTTTTACTTTAAATTAAAAAAAGTCGCTATTACACGACAAATTTATTAAAAATAAAGTAAATGCGTTAAATTTGTCGACAATGTAGGGTACAATTTATTATATATTATTATTGACGGTTCCTTTAAATTGACTAGATAATAATAGAAATGTCAGATTCAGAGAAGTCTTTGTAACATAATCAAATTTAATAAAAATAAAATAAAACAATGAAATTTAGAGAAAAAAAAAGTTTCCAACCTTTTTTTTTATTCTACTTGACTTTAGATTAAGTAACTTTGGTATTACACGATCAAATTTAGTAATAATAGAGTAAATCCGTCAAATTTGTCGATAAAGGAGAATGCAAATTATTGTACATTATTATTGATAATATTTTAAAATTACCAATAGAAATATCACATTGACAAAATTATTTATCACATGATCAAATATTATTAAGTTGTGTTTGATTTAATTATTTTTTTAAAATCACTTTTTGGGTTCCAAAGAAAGATGTCGAATAGACGGGACAAATGATAATATAAAAAATGGCGGCTGTCGATTATTTTCTTAAAAGACATCACAAAAATATAGTGTTTGGTATCAAAAGAGAATCTTGAATAGACAAGCTTTGATTGTACTTTGAAATGTAACTGACAAGATAACGTAAGACTGGTTGGTTGGTATTACACGATCAAATTTTATAAAAATTTTAAAAACCGCGAAATTTAAAGGAAAAAAATTCCATTGCAATATCACGATTTTATTCTACTTTGACGTTAGATTAGGTAAAGTCGACAATGTGGAATGCAAATTATTATATATTATTATTGGCGGTATTTTTAAATTGCCAAGAAGACAATAGAAATGTTAGATTGGCAAAATATTTGTTATATGATCAAATATTAATGTGATTTGTGTTTAATTTAAATTTTTAAATTTTTTTTTAGGTATCTAACTTTTGGTGTATGAAATGAAATGTTTTAAGAGTTCCCAGATAACCATTTTTTTAAGTCACTTGAAATCTATTGCAAAGGTAAAAATTCAAACACTTGGTCTTGGTAATACGAGTATCCACGGAAAATTTAATAATTGTGTTTGTTGTAATTTTTTTCGCAAACCGATTCTGATCGGCAATTATTTTTCCTTACAATTCATGAATATTTGCGACCTGTGGGGTACCAAGTAAAATGTTTTAGAAGTGAAATATTGATCCATCTTTATTATAAATCAGTACGATTGGTAAATGCTTTTCTGAAAATTCTCCTAAAGCTAGCTTGTGAAGTATTGAATGTAACGTTTCAGGCTCAAAAAGTTGAAAAAAGTAGTGTTTGGTATCAAATTAAAGGTCTCGCGGAGGAGATTTGAACTCAAGTGTCAAAAAGTTATTTTGGACGATTGTCAATTGTTTTTTATAAATATTATTTAAATCCTACCGTGTTTGGTATCAAATTAAAGGTCTCGCGGAGGAGATTTGAACTCAAGTGTCAAAATGTTATTTTGGACGATTGTCAATTGTTTTTTATAAATATAATTTAAATCCTACCGTGTTTGGTATTAAATAAAAGGTCTCGCAGAGAAGATATATGTTATTTAAATCCTACCGTGATTGGTATCAAATTAAAAGTCTCATGAAGGATATTTCAACTCAAGTGTCAAAAAGTTATTTTGGTAAATCATCAATTGTTTTTTTATAAATGTTATTTAAATCACAAATAATTACGATCAGCAATTGCTTTTGTGGAAATTACTAGAAACTTAACTTAGGGATATTAAATGAACTGTTTTAGGGATGGGAATTTAAGAGACACTGACATGAAAGCGAGGAACGAAGTGACGAGCTTTCCTCGCCATTGCACTGACATGAAAGCGAGGAACGAAGTGATGTGTTTTCTTCGCCAATTTACTGACTTGGAAGCGAGGAACAAAGAGACTGCTATTTTCTTTAGTGTCGCGGAGCCTAGGGGTCAGACCTGCGAAGCAGGTCGGACCGCTAGTCCAATATACTATTCAGCTTAACTTTTTGGCTACCTAGAAACCATTTGTGCGCAGCTGTAGAGCCTACACGGTTTGATATATTCGAATGAAACCTTTACAGGCATCTACAGTTTGATTGGGAATACGTGCTTTTTATGAATTCACATTTTTATTACACATGATGTGCGAGATATTAAGTAAATAAACTAATTTTTTGTTTCGTGTAGCTTTTGTTAAATAACACGCGTTGCTACTTCTGTTAAAAATTCAAAGATAAAGGGTATTGACAGTTCACTTTCAAATTCATTTTTTTATTTTTAAATTGATGTTTTAAAATTTTACAAAGTATTAAGCATGTACGCCCATTTATTCTAAACAGAAATAAATTTACCATACTTGTCTAACTTGTCTAGAATTTAAGCAATTTATTTTTAAAATTTCAAAGTGAACTGTCAATACACTTTATCTTTAATTTTTTTAAAAAAAGAATGACAACTTGTCATTTTTGACAGTTCAGTTCAAAATTTTAATTATACATTACTTTAATTGTAGACAGGTTAGATAAGTTTGCTATATTTATTTGTGTTTAGAATAAAGGAGCGAACATGAGTACTATTTTGTAAATTTTTTAAAGTGGTAGAAATGATTTACATATTTTGACAGTTGCAATTAATTCAAATTGATTTGTAAACGTCAATATTTTATGAAAAATAGTTTTGGTCACGTACTAAATTACAAATACACTGAAATTAAATGAAATTCATGGTAAGTGTATAATTTAATTATAGAATATCATTTCTCATAATAATTTTGCAGGAAATACATTACGAACTTCATTATAAATGTCATATATAAATTAGGTTATATGAACAAAGAACAAATTAAATTTGAAAATACTATGGAATTTCGGAAGAAATTAATAAATACTTATAAAACAAATTATATTGGATGAATTAGGAGCAGTCAAAATGAAAACATACAACTTTTTAATTCAAAATCCTGGTACAGATTTAAGTATCTTGTATTGATTAAAAATGTTGTTTTTTACATAAACAACCAAAAATTAATTATAATTTATGGTAAGTGTGTATAATTTAATTGTACAATATACATTTTCCCGATTATATTGCAGAGAACTCATATTTCAAGAATTCCATAAAAAAAAAAATCAACCATAAGTTTGGTTATATTTTCACGGAACAATTTATGAAATACTATTCAATTATGTACGAAATGATTAAATACCAATGAAACTAATTTTATTCGATGTATTAGGGCTATCAAAGTGTAAACATAATGTATTCCTGAATTTGTGAAAAATTTTGACATTTCACGGTATATCGAGTGAGGGAATCGTTAAAAAAGTTGATTCTTCATTTATAAATAGTGAAATTAAATATAATACATAGTAGGAAGATATATTTTTATTTTATGTTGTAGAGAAAAACATATACAAATAAATCAAGCATCAATGATAAAATTAAATTTTGTTGTATTTACAAGATATCAACTATAGAATTACGCATAAAATTATTAAATACTAATGAAGCAATATAGCATTAGCTGTATTATATAATATAAGAAAAATTCATGAAGAGGAAGATTACAGTACATATGTCAGCTCTTTTCTTATTAAATTCAATTAAATTATCTTACGTAGTTATTTAAATCTCAAACAGTAGATGACGAAAGTTGTCATATTCATGATGAAAACTATGCTACTCTACCCTGTCAACAACCTGCTAATATTCCAAGAGGAAATATTTTTCGGCAGCTATTTATACGGAACGAAACATTTTGACCAGGATCAATTTTAAAATATTGGTATGGAGATTAGATTAATAATTTCTAGTGTGAAAATAATATACTTTTATTGTTTTATATAATAATTTATTGTAATGAAAGAGTTTCATTGTTGTAATCAAGTATTTTCATTATTGTAATCAAATATTTGCATTATTGTAATCAAAAATTTATATTGTCACAAATTTTTGTGCAACGTGTTATTTTTGACAGATGTTTGAAATTTTAATTAAAAATTACATTAATTCTAGACAAGTCAATTAAAATAATTAAAAATAATGGCTAATAAAATTTTTCTTTTTGATTGCATTTTGAAGTTTATATGTTATTGTGACGCTAAATCTGTATTATACGATCAAATTTACTGAAAATTAAATAAAACCGGGAAATTTAAATTCAAAGTATAACTGTCAAACCGACGTTAGACTGAAGAAGAACGGTATTACACGACCAAATTTTATAAAAAAAGAAGAAAACCGCGAACTTGACAGCAAAAAATTATTTCGAATAACAGTTTACAATTTGATGCTATGTTGACGTTAAACTAAGAAAAGTCGGTATTACACGATCAAATTAAGTAAAAATAAAGTTAATCCGCCAAATTTGTCGAAAATGTAGAGTTCTAATTATTGTTTATTATTATTAACGGTATTTTTAAATTGACAAGATAATAATAGAAATGTCAGATTGACAGAATTCTTTATTACATTATCAAATTTAATAAAAATAAAAAAACGCGAAATTTAAATGATAAAATAATTTCCAATAATAGTTATTTACATTACAAGTGGGCAAAGTAAGGAATTACCCACGAGAGAAATCTTAGCTCACGAAGCCGAAGTCTGAGTGAGATAATTTTATCGAGTGGGTAATTCAATTTGCCCACGTGTGAAGTATAACGTTTTATCCAACACTTCTTAATAAATGAAAAATTTAATAAAGAAATATTATTTGACAGTGACATATGCTTTAAATTTTTAAATTAAAATGTCAATCGATGTAGTTACCAAGGTGTTGTGTGTTATTATTATTGTTATAAATAAAAAAATACTCACTAGTGGCTTTCCTCAAAATTATACCCACTAGTGGGTAATCTGTTACTTTGCTTGTTTAAAATCGCCATAGTTATAGAGCATTTATTGAGAGGTGTTGGATAAAAAAATTTTCACTTTGATGCAACTTTTATTTAAACTAGGAAAAGTCGGTATTACACGATCAAATTTATTAAAAATAAAGTAATTGCGTTAAATTAGTCGACAATGTAATATGCAAATTATTATATATTATTAATGACGGTTCTTTTAAATTGACAAGATAATAATAGAAATGTCAGATTGACAGAAGTATTTATAACATGAACAAATTTGATAAAAATAAAATAAAACCTTGAAATTAAATTCCAACTGAATTTTTTTTATAGTTAGATTATGTAAAGTTGGTATTACACGATCAAATTTAATAATAATAAAGTGAATTCGCCAAATTTGTTGACAAAGGAGAATGCAAATTATTGTACATTATTATTGATAATATTTTTAAATTACCAATAGAAATATCAGATTGACAAAAGGCTTTATAACATGATCAAATATTAATTAAGTTGTTAAATGTTGGATTTAATTTTTTTTTTTAATCACTTTTTGAGTATCCAAAGAAAGATGTCGAATAGACGGGACAAATGATAATATAGAAAATGGCGGCTGTCGATTGTTTTCATAAAAGACATCAGAAAAAGTGTTTGGTATCAAATGAGAATCTTGAATAGACAAGTTTAAATTTATTCGCTTCCGTTGTACTTTGAAGTGTAACTGACAAGATAACGTAAGACTGGGTAAGGTTGGTATTACACGATCAAATTTTATAAAAAATTAAAAAACCGCGAAATTTAAAGGAAAAAAATTTCCGTTAAAATTTCACGATTTTATTCTACTTTGACGTTAGATTAGGTAAAGTCGACAATATGGAATGCAAATTATTATACATTATTATTAGCGGTATTTTTAAATTCCCAAGAAGACAATAGAAATGTCAGATTTGCAAAAATCTTTATAATATGATCAAATATTAATGCAAATTGTGTTTAATTTAAATTTAATTTTTTTTTTTTTTTGGTATCTAACTTGTTGGGTATGAAATGAAATGTTTTAGGAGTTCGCAGATAATCTTTTTTTTTTTAAGTCACTTGAAATCTATTGCAGGGTAAAAATTAAAACACTTGGTCTTGGTAATATCCACGGAAAATGTATTAATTGTGTTTGTTGTAATTTTTTTCGCAAACCAATTACGATCGGCAATTATTTTTCCTTAAAATTTATGAATATTTGCGACCTGTGGGGTATCTAGTAAAATGTTTCAGAAGTGAAATATTGAGGAACTTAGTAATGACCGATCTTTATTATAAATCAGTACGATTGGCAATTGCATTTCTGAAAATTCCCCTAAACCTAGCTTGTGAAGTATTGAATGTAACCTTTCAGGTTCAAAAAGTTGGAAAAAGTAGTGATGAACCTTCTTTATCATAAATAATAACGACCAGCAATTGTTTTTGTGGAAATTACTAGAAACTTAACTTAGGGGTATTAAATGAACTGTTTTAGAGACGGGAAGTTAAGAGACACTGACATGAAAGCGAGGAACGCAGTGACGAGCTTTCTTCACTAATATATTGACATGAAAGCGAGAAACGAAGTGACGAGCTTTCCTCGCCAATGCACTGACATGAAAGTGAGGAATGAAGTGACGTGTTTTCTTCGCCAATTTACTGACTTGGAAGCGAGGAACAAAGAGACTGCTATCTTCTTCAGTGTCGCGGAGCCTAGGGGTCAGACCTGCGAAGCAGGTCGGACCGCTAGTTTTTAACTATTTTCAGAGTGCCATAGTAAACAAAACATCCAAACAGTCCTATTTTTTAGTTTGACGGATGACATTTGGCGTAGATTTAATGATTATTGACTTGTTTAAATTATTTCCCATTCCCAGTAATCATCGACCTATTTATTATATTTACATTTATTTGTATGATTTGTTCCCCATGACAATGGAAATGCTTCCCAAAAATTCATGTAGTTTCATTAGGTTGAAAATTTTCTACTTTATAGCTGATATCCATTTCTTGCTTAAATCCACATTTTTCGGAAAACTGCAATAAATATGTATATATACAGCGTTCTAACCTAAAGTGATATATTTACCTGTCAAATGGAACACCGTCTTTTGTAGCCTGTTTTTTTACAATTATATACACAGCAGGATTTTACCATATTTGATATATTTTAATATGACAAATATTTAGCAAATTCTAAATGAGACATAAAATTCTATCAAAACAGTATTCCAATCATACGTCAAACGTCAAACCAAGTTCTTGTCATCTTGCCCTCCCATCACGTCACTTTCATCTCTCTATCTCTATCGCACTGTGCTGGTTACAGTCTATCTTTTTCTATACTCCTTCCATACATTTTATTAGTTCTATGTTTGATGCAGATTTTATTTCTGAAAATTTGTTGTATTTACACTTTTGTTCTGAAATTCATAAAGAACGAACAATTGCCTAATGAAATTTTGAATATTGTATTTCCTAAATCCTATAAAAAAAAGTAGACACCCGATATATAACAACACGCTACATCATATACCCCATATTATAGTGCAGCACGAATTCTGAAACACAATCAATCAACAATTATTCCCATTCTGACACATCACTTTCGCTTTGCCCACATTCATGGTGCGATTCATACTTGTTAGTGTTAAGGAGATTCAGAAAATCCCAGTTTTGGTGGTACATGAGGTGCCCCCAACCCCAATTATTTATTTTTATTCTTTTAAATTATCTGAAAATTCTCTCAGCAGTATCATTTCTAATTTGACTCTTGTCACAATTTATTAAATAGTGGAATCTTCCTCCATAAGGCGTTAAAAATATTATAAAATTAATATTCATTTAATTGTGTATATAAACAAATATATTAATTATTTTGCTCTCTGTTCGTATTCTTTAATAATAAATAATAAGAGAAAAGTAACTTTTTGAATCTAAATATTTTTTTACACTTCTTTTCATTATATTTGCATTTCCAAGAAATTATAATATAATTTTTAATTCAAAATAAAGTTTTATATATTTATTAAATATGTTTATTTGAAATCGGCATTAAAGTGCTCAGAAAACATCACTAAAGTAACCCATTATAAGACGATATTGAGCAACCCAATGTTGGCAACCGTTAAATAATTATTGTATATTTAGGATAATTTTGGCAGATATATTAACGTACTATAGTAAATTTGGACGTAACATGAAACAAAATTTGCAAGAAGAATTAACTAATTAATTCCGATGACGAAATTGAGGACAAAACACATAATTTTGAGTGTTATTTACGATAACTTCACTTCTCGAGGTTGGCTACACTGACAACAGTTTCAATTGACAACTGACAGATGTATAAACTTAACCTATATTGTAATTTTTTTACAGTTTTTTCGAATTTTAGATTTCAAATAAAACTTAATATGTACCACGGCACTGAAGAACCTTTTTATCACTCACATGGTTTATTTTCCTCGGCCCTACGGACCTCGGCAACTAAATTCCATATTCGTGATAAAAAATTGAACTGCAGTGCCTTGATACATAAATAACCATTAAACAACTACATATATCCCCTCAATATTTGGTTAACTGAGGTTAGACCAGTCCGTTCCAAATCTCTCTTGATCGCAACGTCTCTCGTCAGTCCAATGCTCACTTGAACACTCTTCAAGCGTCTGTCCAGACAATGTCGTGTGTTTCGCGAGTTTACAAACAGTTTAAAGTAATCTCGAACTCCTTCAATCTCCCTCAACGGTGTGTTTTGTGTTGTGTGAACAGTACCAGACCACATACGACCCAGAGTGTGTTCCCTTCCCGAGAAGGCGTACAACCCACGTCTGAGCGACGATCTGTACCGCTTGAGGACGTTTTCCATCACCAACAAAGGCGGAGTGGTCAACTGCGGCGACAGCATCATCAACAGGCGCTCCAGGTCCAACACTAGTGTCAACAGCACGGCCAGCAGGTAGGATAAAACAATTACATCTTTTTGGGTAGATTAGAATAAGCGGAAGACTACATCGAAGGATTTGAAGCGAAAGAAATTGCGGGTCAGTTTTATTTAAGAGGCTGCAGATCGCAAATCAATATTGTTTATCTAGTCTTGAAGCTGTATTATAAAACTATGATTTTTTAAATTTGGTATAGGAATATTAAGGAATAGATTTAATGCGCTATAGAATGTATTTGTCTTTTTTTTTTTGACACGGTCCAGTATTGGATCAGATCTGTGATTATTGATTCAAATCGATTTTAAATCGGAAGAATATCATAAAATTAACATACATACACTACACTTAGAACAAAGTAGTAATTTCCGTTCAATCAGTTTAACTGAGTAATCAGTTAATTTGTATGCAACTGAAGAATTCATTCATAACAGCTGCATACTTCAATAATTCTTACTAAATATGGTAGTTAAATCGTGCTTTGCTTTATTATAACATAAAATGATATATAGGTTATGTTTTTGAGGTAAAACAAATTATTATATTTACTATTTAATTTGGAAATTTAATAGTTATTTACTTCACAAGTGGGCAAAGTAAGGAATTACCCACGTGAGAAATTTTAGCACACGAAGCCGAAGGCTGATTGTGATAATTTTATCGAGTGGGGTAATTCCACTTTGCCCACGTGTGAAGTATAACGTTTTATCCAACATCTCTTAATAAATTTATAAAAAAATTTAAAAATTTATTTTTATTGTTATAAATAAAAAATACTCACTAGTGACTTTTCTCAAAATTATAATCTGTTACTTTACTTATTTAAAATCGCCATAGTTACAGAGCGGTTAAGGGTGTCAAAAGCCTTAGTAAAATCTAAGAGGGCTAGAAGTACCATACGTTTGTTGTCAACTGACGTTGAAATACAGCCAGTCTGCCTTTGTTGTTGTTGTTGTAGAAAGTTAAAAGAAAATATAAATTGTAACACGGTTATGAGAAATTAAACAAAAACGAAAAATAACTGACATTTTTAGGTTTATTAATTCAACAGAAAGAAAGGTAAAGAAATGAACTTTCAAATTCGTCTTTATACCATTGCAATCCTTTACGAAATTTGTACAGAAAATAATACTGTAATAAGTAAATCTAAACCTGATATCTAAATTGTCCAATATTTTTCGTTCCTATTTAATTTTACATGGCATTATTTTTAATAAATTATAATATTTTGATTGATATATCGAGAAATACTAATATTTGGGTAACAAATAGTATATTACGTACCGTGAACTGTAAGTGATAGTTTTTAGGTCGAGGATGTAGTTTGGGATGTCGAGACCCGTAGGGTCGAGATTTCCTAAACATTCGAGACCTAAAATATCACTTACAGTTCGAGGTTAGTAAGATATTTTTTGCAATACCTGCGTAAATATGAGAAAAGGAAAAATAGGTATCAAAATTAACAGTTATCAGATTGAGGTTAAAAATAAAATTTGAATGATATATGTTTACTTACCGTCCACCGTAAATGGTAAGTTTCACTTACCATCCACCGTGGACGGTAAGTAAATGATGTAACCATGGAAACCAATTGTGCAATAAAAGTTCCACTTACTGGATGCTATTCACAGCTCTGTACTAAGCGTTACTAAGAAAATTGTATTAGGAATTACTAAAAAATCTATTCACAGCTCGATACTAGGCAATACTAAGCCTTACTAAGTTTTGTATTTAGTACACAAATGTAAAACAAGGTAGTACCGTGTTTAACTTGGCTGAACGGACAATTTGAAATGCGAGATGTGCGCGGTATGTTCGAAATTTACAAAATAGGCGGATAAAAGTGTATCGACTACACATGGACCCGTTTACCGAATTCAAGGAAAGTGATACATACTGTGAGACTGTTCAAAGAGAGTAGACGATTTGTAAATAATTTGACTAGATGAGAATTGACAGGCGAGCAAGTACCCCTATGCTTCGTCAGAATTACAAGTACTTGTTGCATTTAGATTTTAAACAAAGAATTTGTACCAAACATAAAACGATAAGTAGGTATTAACTATTTTCTTATATTTGAATTTTGACTGTAAGGTTAAATTTTTTAGTTGTCAAAATGACAGTTTGGGATCACTATACTTTCAATTACATTTCTTTTCTGTCGCACGCACTCCTTTTCACTTTCGTTCCTCAATTTTCGGATATTTCCCTATTTTATTCAATTTTTTAAATACTAACATTCCTTTTTAAAATTTTATTTGTAAATTACAATTCTATTAAAATTTTATATAAATGTCAGAATATGTCACTTGGTGTTTGACGTAATATAAAATATTATGTAGCTATGACTACCAGTGATATTTGCGATGTTGCCAACTATATTTTTTGCTAGTCACTTGAACTAACTAAAACACGCTAGTATAGAGCTCTGAATAGGTAGTGTATTAATTACTGTTTTAGCGCTAATACATGTTTTAACTAAAACAGCCTAGTATACAACTTTAGTATCGAGTTGTGAATAGCACCCACTGTGTTTAAATTTTGTTATTAATGGGTAACTTACATACAGGTATTACAAAAATGGATTTAGTACATATATTTTTGTTTTGTTTCTTTAGCTTAACCTAAATGGAATTGATAAAATGATAAAGAAATAAAAATAAAATAGCATTGGAATTCCTATACCCCATATTTCAATTCTACACCCGGTATAGACTGTTTCAATATACCGATCGCAGTTAAAGTCGCTTCCTATGAACATGTTTCCGAGAATCTAAATTTCCGGAAGGAAGTGAACCACGTGTTTCCCGGTGACTCAATCAACAGATCAATAAAAATTTCCTCACGTTTTATTAGCTATAAATATATTTTTCATTTATTCTTTGGTCGAGATATTAATTCTGGTTGTGAAAGTTAAGGTTTGGAGTACTTTTCAAAATGTGAGAAAAGTTATAATTGCAATGTGTTCATTAATTAAAATTTTTAAAACTTTTTTTTAAAGTTGGTATGCAAATTAGCCTGGCTTGTAATTTAAGTAAATGTTTTTTACACAAGAGTTAATGACTTTTGGATTTTTTCACACTTTCAGACGACGGCAAAATATGAATAAATTAGAACTTTGCTCAACTTTGCGTTGTAATTTATAGGTAGAAGATTTTAAATTAACCCAATAAAACATATTAAATTTGAAGTTTTATTAAATAAATGACTGCACTATAACAAAAAATCTGATGTGGCCAGCACATAACCTCCCGCCCAATACTACTCTTAAACGGTACAAAATAGTATTTGATGATACAGAAACATACCTTCTTATTTGTTTATTTTCTATTTATATTTGAGAATTTTAATTTTCTTTCGTATATTTATTTAATTTTTTGACATATTTCACTAAGAAAACAGCTTCACAATCACAATGACATGTGTCACATTTCGTAAAAAATTGAAAATTTTTCCATGGTGTTCTAGAAATGCAAAATTTGTGAAATCTAATTTCTTTATATTTTATTATCTCTAAATCTAATGGAAATTAATAAAATTAGTGTAATCAAAACACTTGTAAAATTAAATATTCTTCAACTTTCAAAATAACATAAATTGTTGAAAAAGGAAATTTAATCGTGTTTTTCACGAAAAACTGTTAAGGGCTTCAAGTAAACTTCTACTTCCGGTCGACCAATTTTATCCAAAATCTAATCAGCTCTTCATTTAAATATAAGAAGCAATAATTCAAAAAATTGTATTTTTTGGTATTATAGTATTTGAGTTATGCGAGACGAAAAAATTGCCAGAGACTACACACACACACACACACATACATACATACATACATACATACATACATACATACAGACATCATCGCGAAAATAGTAAAATCGTATTATAGGGTCCCTAAAACGTGCTTATTCATTGAAAACTCACTACCCAATTTTCTGACTAAAAACAATAGCTCCCTTACCTAGAGGTAGGCGGGAGGTAAAAATGTATATGACATCCAGTTGATTTTAAGAAAATTATTGTTTATATCAGTTTTTTTATACATTTTATGCCCAGTTGCACCTTCCTTAAAATTAAACTTTACTAAGCATTACTTATTACTAAGGAATCCTTATATGTTAAGTTTGTTGCTCTCGTTGAATTTAGGCATTGCTTAGCTAATCATTGCTTAGTTCTATGTTCTGTATCTAAAACTAGAGATCTAAAACTGAACTTAACATTAGAATGCCCAGAATGTCTGTGACTAAGAACATTTTAAATTGTGTAATTTGTGTAAACGGTCATTTTGACCTGTCTAAGGATTGTAATGTTAACGAAATTTTCATTTTCTAATGTTAGAATCTAGAAATTTAATACGAACGGTCAAGAAGATATGTTTATTGTTTATGGTATTTATTAAGGAAATTCATTAATTTATCGAGAAGGATTACCAAGTAAGTTTATAATAATATTATTTAGTGATATTAGCAATCACAGAAATACGATTCTAGTATTCTAGTATTTTTTGTTAAAGAAATCGTTCATAAAATTGTCTATCCGACAAATTATGAAAATGATCAGCTCGTTCATATATTATTCTCGGGCAATTATCTACAAAATAAATATCTTCCAAATCATCCATATGGTCATCGTCGTAAGCAATATCATAATAATTTAACATTTTTCCTCACTACAAATACAAATACTTGACAGTTCCTGTGTTAAGTAGACGTTAAGTGGCCAATGTCGGACACTTAATTTAAGGATTCCTTAAGTCAATTTAATTGCTGGAATCAAGTACCCACTTTTGCAGCCGAAGTAGTACTTTTGTATGTTTTTTGTAACAAAGAAGTTAAGATACTCAATTAATTTAATGAAATTGAAGATAATTGTACAAAAATGAATAGAAATATTGATAGATACTTACAAATTTAATAATAGCATTAACTTCTCATATTTTGTCCTCTTCACATTCATTATTATTCGCACATGGCTACATCACGTGACTATTTTCGCTACAGTAATTACTTGAACAACATGTACAAACTTCAGTATCGGAATTTTCAATCAAATACAGAGGTTTGGATTTAGTATCGGTTTTCACCGCTAGATAACACAGTAAATGCATACTTTTTAACCACTAGGTATATAGTAGACGCAGAGATATTGTAGCTATAGCTTGTACAAATTTCCGTGGCGATTGATTCCATTAGTGTTTCTCAGCAGGTACTCCACAAGAGGATTAAAGAAATTTATGAGGGACTACTTTACAGGGTTGTACTAGATAATATTTTCAAATGAGTTTTACAAACAAACACAAGTAATATCAAAATAAGAAAAATTTTAATAAAATTAAATATGAATACAGTATTGTCATTGTCGTTCAGTAAATATAAACATATATTGATAAAAAAACTTATGTTTTATTTTACATCTATGTTGTTTTACTTAGGTAGGTGATTAATCGATAACAATATCATCATCAGTGTCGTCACTTGACTGTCCAACATTTATAATAAATTCATCAATAAAATTATTGAAATTTAAGTAACTGTTTTCTATGTCTATCACATGCCGAACACTACTAGCCCAATTTAAGTCACTAATATTATTTATTTCACTTTTAATTAATTCCACAACATTAGCGCACACGGTTGGTGTAACATTTTTTCGTCTAATACTTGTTTTTAATTGTCCCCAAATTAGTTCTATAGGATTTAATATACAGTAATAGCGTTATCCATAACTATTACACTATTTGCTGGAATATTTGGTAATAATTGACCGCCAAACCACTCCTCAAAAATATTAGACGTCATATTATCATGGTAATCCAAACAAGTGTTTCCCATGTTGTGGCCCGACAATAATTCAGCACCATTCACCCATCCTTGCTCACTCCCCGCGTGAAGAATAATTATCCGTTTACCCCGTGAAACTGGAATATTCGCAACACAATTCTCACTACCATCAGTCCAACTTTTAGATTTAGTGTCGTGTGTATCATACCATGTTTCATCTAGGTATATAATTGAGCGTTTCTCCTCATGAAACTTTTTTAAATCTGTCAAGTATTGATGCCGCCATTGACATATTCTTCTACTTTCCAGCAAAACTTGACGTTTATCAATTTTTTTAAACTTGAATTTCATGCTTAGGAGAACACTGCGAAGACTACCAACTGCACAAGTAATATCACATTCATCTTTTAATTTTTGATGCAATAATCTTAGTGAAGGATATATATTTTCATTGTAAAGCGAATATATTTTCCGACGAATAACATCTTTTTGAAAATCATTCAAAATTCTCGATTTTCCAGCATCACTTCTTTGTTTTTTAACCGGTACACCTTCTTTTATTATTCTTCTTACTGTAGTATATGGCACTTGAGTCATTTCAGCAGTTTTTGATATTGGCGCATTTTCGAAATTATCACTTTGTAGAAAGTTAAACACATTCAGAACTATTTCTTTTGCGTCGTTTGATAAATATTTTTGTGTTGGCTTCGCGACCGTGGTAATTTCTTCAAAATCTTCGTATTCAACTTGCGACATTGTGTTCACTGTTACAGTGCTGCTGAACTAATGAATTTTAAATGTCGTTTTCTGAAGGGTATATATGTATAAAATTATCTTACTTAACAGTTTTCGGGGAAACTATTGAAAAGATAATCGTATTAAAAATTTCGGAGATTTGAAGCATCTAAGCCCAAAATTATAATAATCCACTCCTGAACATCAGACAAACTTGCACCCCGCTGGCTAGGGCCGGCTTATCCCATTAGCAAGTCAAGTCAATCGCCACGCAAATTTGTACAAGCTATACCTCATAATGCGTGTCAAGCCGTGAGCCAAACCGAAAAACTAACCAGCCAATTTGCAAAGAGACAAATATACAAAAGTACTGGTACAAAAACAGGGATCTGTTCAGTTTATTCACCTTTTGAATATTTATTATTTACGAATTATAATGTCAAATAAATCTCAAAATATTCTAAATAACAAACATTGCAACAAATTATAGGATGATTAATTTTGTTCAATGAAACAAGTTTCAAATCATAGTAATTGATACATACTCCACAGATTTATTTTCAAAACGGGTTAACAACGTAACATTTATCGTTTCAAGTATTTATCCGTATTGGTCTGACGTTTCTTTAAAAATTGTTAGAAATGTATGCCACAATATCACTGATTTCTATTGTGACGACGAAGATGCTGTCGGACAGAGAAAGCACCTCGTCGCTCTGATTCCTCCCTGTAACACTGTGAACAAGGGGAATAGGTTTCCGGAAGGTCTGTGGAGTTGGGTAGGGTTCTCGAAGAATGAAATTAAATCCTGTAACAAAATAATTTATTTTCGCGCCGCCGTCCGACATTGACACAATTACATATCTCTAAAGCGACAAAAATTGCAAACTTTTTATGGTTATATGTTGGCATCACTTCACTAATTTTAGCTAACTTCTGACGCCTGAAATGTCAAAGTATTACATTGACTTAAAAATATTATAGCAATATATCTACAATTGAGTATTTGCAATACAAGAAAACAATATATTTATGGATTTTAAACATATTTGTAGGTAATTATAATTGAATTTTCAGTGTAAAATCCTAATAAAAACATGTAGATATTTTGGGTTATGATATTGGAAAATAAACATAATTGACATTCAAATATTGTGAAGTTAGCAACATAAAAAATTTCCCTGTCATTAAGAAAATGAGTAATAAATTAAATTTAATTAGATATTATTGTTAAATATTACCTACTATTATCATGAACTGTTTTCTTTGAAAATTAAAATATTCCATAACATCTGTCCATTTTTCTATTCTACTAGAGAAATTTTATTGCCGCTTGGCAAGCGGCAAACGTCAATTTTCTGCTTTTAACTGACAGTTGCAAATGTAACAGCTACCCTGCACTAAGTGCCAATGAGTACTGACAAGTGTTTATTTTACTTGACCGAAATATTAATCAAAATATTAGAAAATTAATCAATTAATCGACCAAGGGTAGCGAAAATCCGCCGGCCACCACAGAACAGTTATAACTCCGTTCTGAAGAGTTAAATATGAGATAAAATACTTACGTCGTTAATTACTGTGTAGGATAAGGCTCACTAAATAATCTCAACACTAAACTTGGATGTAAGGCAGTATAAATGAAAATCAAATTCTCAAAACAATAACAATTTACTAACAAAAAAAAAAAATAAAAATAGAAAAATCCCAATAAATAGGTTACAAAATTATTAAACTACTTTGCTCAACTCGACACGATCAACCACAGTTTACCTACTTGAACCTATTACCAACTTTAGAATATGCTATCACCGCAACGTACGTACAAGTACAAATATCAAATTATCAATCTACTTACAGTTCATTCCTTCGCTGACTGGCCGTTCTTACGTGCACTGGTACGCGAAAATAAACGCACAATTAATCAAGAGATTCAAGTTAATCTAACTTAGCATTAGCAACTTAACCCGAAATTTACTTGACATCTGTCACATAACTTTAAACGACAATTAACTAAAATTCTCTAAACTGTAATACAATGGGAAAGCGAGTTTTGAAGCGTTACAAATCTCTAAAAAAATATCTTTACAATAACCGGATGCCGCACAGCATGCCTTCTTCTGGTTTTAGGCACGAAATCTCATCTTCTTCTAGTTGAACACAAAATGTGTGATACAACTCCCTTACCCCTTAAGGATAAATTATACTTCTGAAGGAATTATAATTTATAAAACAAAACTGGGAACTAAAGTCTTTCGGGGGCCGTAGAAAACACTAATCTGCATGGGGGTCGTTGGCCTCCCTCTGCTGCTGGGCACGCGTCCTCGCTGACCTGGATGCTCGTGATGATCCTCGATGGTTGGGTTGTCCCGAAACCGCTACTCGCTGCTTTTCCTTTTTCTCCTGGCTCTCGCTCGCTGTGTTGTGGCTACTATTACTTTATGGGACTCCATTGGGTATCGACCCGTTGTCCTAAAACCATAAAACTCCGGCAGAATCCTTGTCCCCAAATCTTACACTAACTACTGTTATCTACTTTAATTACTCAATCATATTCGCGACAACAAAACTAATATCGGAAATAATCATAGAAATTTTCAATCTTACTCTGATTTACAACTGAACTACTTTAATTAAATACTTTCTTTAATCTTGAATTGACATCCAATCATATTTTACTTTGAAAATTCTCTCATTTAATACTTTCTGTTTACTCACTTAGTTTTTAACTTCTCCTGTCCTTCCGTAGTTTTCTCACTATTTCCAATTGGACTCCATCTGCTTTACAATGTGGTCTTCTTTCTTCCTGCTGGACTACTGATCTTCTTTCACAACACTTTCCTGGTTGCTCTGGCTAACTGGGTAACTATCTTCGGCTACTACTCTTACAAAAATTTCTGCGAACTAACTAACATTCTAATTAATATGTGTAAAACACTAATTACACCTTCGAAACCTGAAAAATCTTTTACAAAACACTTTTATTATAATCTACTACTGGGATTCCACGGCACATACGGTGCTGGACCGCAACTACGTAACGAATATCTATGACTCGGTGTCTGAACATTTCCTATCTCAGGATTATTATGAATTTCTGCTTCTACAACAACTGTATTGCTACCTATTTCTTCTTCTGAACTTGAATCTAACACACTATTATTATTATTACTCAATTCTTGCGATTCTACTACAGACTCATTATTAATACGCTCAGTATGAATACTAAAAGGTGGTGCATATGCAAAATCTAACGCATTTCTCAAAATTCTATTTCCTTGCACTGGAATTGGCGTATCCGGTCGCTCTACTCTTTCATTAATTGGCTCTAAATACAACTTTAATCTATTCACATTAACTACCATTTCTTTATCACTCGTCATATCTTTAATAACAAAATTAACTGGACTCGTTTGTTTCATTATTCTATACGGACCTATCCACGGCTTTACAAATTTTCTACTTAACCCTTGCTTTACAACTTCATTGTGTAACAAAACTAAATCTCCAACTTTTAACTTGCACGGTGCTGCTTTCTTGTCATACTGTATCTGATTTCTACTCTGAGCTTTATTAATTCGTTCTTTAACAATTTCGTAAACATCTTTTAATCTAGTCTGAATTTCTGAATTATAATCTGTACTATTCTCTCTACTTAAAGGTGCTATGATATCATCAAATGGTAATTCGAACTCGCGACCATACATCAAGAAAAATGGTGTTTCACCGGTTGAGATTATTCCTAAATTTAACGGTAAAACAGATGAAAACGTTGGAGAATTTATAGAAAAAATTGAGTATTGCAGCAAAATTGGGAATTGGGACGATAATGTAAAGATTGCTACAGCAAGATTAAGTTTAGGCGGTGATGCCGCAATTTATATGAAAAACAATCAGTAGGCTAGTAATTCAGATAATTGGGAGGATGTTAAAAAGGCACTTTTAGAAAGATTTGCTCCAAGACAAGACAGTAGAACAGTTTTAAGATATTTTAATACATGCTATCAATCGCAATTTATTACTTTAGGGATGGGACAGTGAGCAGACACTTGCATTTTGGCTTTCCTTGTGAAATGTTGAAAGAATTACTACACAGTTTAAGGGCTCCTCTCGATTGTCGATTGCATACATAGTTTTTGTGAAGTTTATTTTGTGAGTTCATGTAAGTAGATTTGAGTTTTATGTATGAGTATTGTTAATAGCGAATGTTATATCAGTTTCGATCTTTGAAAGTTATTGTAAAAGTTAGTGAGTAAGCGATACTTTGGATTATATAGCGTCGAATTATTCACCTCGTAAAAGTATTTGATTTATATAATTTCTTTTGCTTGTTCGTTATTAAATATTATATTATTTTGTTATTGTTGAATACGTGTTTGATTCCCGCCTGCGCGCATATTTCCCGCCATTTGATCAGAAGTCTTTTTCTAAATACTCTTCGGAATCGAGTTAAAATATTCCGTGGTGGCCAGCGACTACGCTACCCTTGGTTATTCATTTAATCAAGTAAAACCCTTTCGTATGTCAGTTACCTCTTGGTACCAAGTGCGAGGTACCTGTTACACAAATGTATATTTTCTGCTTGGTCGTAGAAAAATATTATATTAAATATAATAAACAATGGAGGTAAATAGCTCCGAGGTAACGTGTCGGACTGTGGATCGTGAGATCCTCAGTTCGAATCCCACTTCCGACAGTTACAAATTTAAATTTACCCCTGTGGTTCCCCCTCCACTAACATCCTTGGGGGCTATGATTTGACGGCTGGTAACCGCACTTCATACGAAAAAATATATCACTTACCGAGATCTGCGTAAGCAGAGTGCCACACCCGTAATGGGTAAAAGGCGTGATGATATATTTATTTTATTTTATTTATTTAATTAATATTTCCATCGGGATCCAATGCCTTCGGCCGACGAATCTCAGAACAAAATACAAAAATATTATTATTAATTAATTCACCTGAAGTATCGTTGTTTGCTTTGTGACGGGTGACTTGTGACGGACAAAGACACGTCACGAGAATAGCTTTCAGCGGACAAAACACACTGAAGGGTTGGTTGACCTGTAGCGGACTGAGCTCACCACGGGTCTATCATTCGAAAGGCTGTCAAACTTATGTCAGTCACATTCGTAAATAAACTTTGGACAGTAAATTATAATAAATTACAGTAAACAATAGTTATTTTACACACTACCCGCAAAGATGTTAATTAAATTGATAAATATCAGCTATAGGCTTTGATTTCATGACTCATCTTTTTTTGTTTAAAAGATATATTCACTTAAATGAACCAATGTTGTTTTATACAAAATCCATGAGAGATCTAATTTTGAAACTAAAATTGAATTATTCTAATAAGTTTGTGAGTTAGCCTTGGATTTTATCGTAAAATTCTATATTTTCTCCGAATACCATTCAGCATTTCGATAGCGTTAAATTTCACGCAGGCGTGCCACCAAAATGCGATAGAATTCTTTCAACCAAACGCTTTGAAAATTACGGAAATAAAATATTTTCGTCACCTTTCGCCTGGTGAATATTATATTAAATCAGCGCAAAGAAAACTGTCGCAAATTCATTTTTTTGTGGCTTGAATGTTAAGATGTTCAACAAGTTGGTGTTTTACAGTTGGTACTGACGTGAAGGTATGAATAATCCATTCGGACATGAATGAAGCTATTGGCGAGACAAAGAAACCGAATGAATCAGGGGTATTTTTACTAAATTTAGTTTTGTTGCGTGGCTAATAATTTATTCAAGATGGAAATAACTAAGTATAAATAGATTTTTAAAAAGAGATTCATATAACTGATAGCGCTATTTTAGGAGTAGGTAATTAATATTATAATCAATTTACTGCTAATTGAACTGCCCAAACCCTTAATCTGGCAAATAGTTATTTGTTTAACCAGGCACCAAAATACCAGATTTACAGAAAAAGCTGCCATAAATGCGGTCGAATCAAATTATTATATAAAATGGAGACTGATGAATAGAGAGCGGATTATATGCACTAAAAAACTGAATTATATGCGCATATATATGCACTGATTTTTTTGGAAATATGCACTATAAATGCACAAATATGACAATATATGCAACAAAATATGCAAAAAAATCTTAAATCATTTTTGATAAAAAATATAAATAAAAGCATTATGAATTTTATTGCAAAATACAGTCTTAATCCTGATTCACAATTAACAAATATATTACTAATATACATAAACTAAGTTTAGTAACTTGATATTATAAGATTATGACATATTCACATTAATACAATAACAAATAAGTCAAAATTTTCTAAAAAAAAAAAAAGAAAAAGTGAAACATAAGTAAATGATATATCCAGCTGAGAATTCTCAGTCTTATATTCATTGTATCCACTTTTACCAGCATTCGTGTATATAATGAATACCTACCGGTACCGTTACAGGGATTTCCTTATTTGCTTATTGTATTGTTTTTTGCCTTTTCCGTTGCATTCTTCTATTTATTGCGGCCTCTTCCAATATTTGGGAGTTTCAGTGTATTACCAGAAATGTCAGGTCTTAAAAATATTGAAATATGCAATTATATGCAACTTTTGTGAAAATATGCATAAGATTTCCCAAATATGCAATATATGCAATTAATAATTAGCATTAATCCCTTATACTAAAAGGCATCATTCATTCTCTATATATATATATATATATATATATATATATATATATATATATATATATATTTTCATCTGCCTAGTAACCAAAATTTGTGCGCAACTCTAGAGCCTAGACGGTCTGACGGATTTTAGTGAAACCTTTACCGGAAGTTAGAGATTTTTTTAGAATAGCGCCTTTTTATGAATTCACATTTTTAGTACACATGATGTGCGAGATATTAAATAAATAAGGCGAAAATGCGTTTACGGATCAAAGTGTGTGTGTTGCTATGAAAGTGGAGTTTGTTGATTCTGGTTGTAACTTTACAAAAATTTTTGTTCAATTTGTCATTTCTGACAGATCTGTTTCAAAAATTAAGTATAAATTACATATATTCTAGACAACTTGAAGATGTTTTGTAAATTTATCTGTGTTTAGAATTAATGAACAAACATGCGTACTATTTTATAAGTATTTTAAAAGTCAATTAAAAAAATAAAAATTGTAGCTATCACTTTTCACAAATTGTTGTGCAACTAGTTATTTTGACATTTCAGTCTGAAATTTTAAATATAAATTACTTTAATTGTAGTTCAGTTAGACAAGTTTGGTAATTTATTTGTGTTTAGAATAAATATGCAAACATTGTTATTATTTTGTAATTATTTTAAATTTGAATTTTTTTTTTCATATTTTTTTCTAATTTAAAATAAATATGACAGATGTCGTAGTTCGTCAACCTCGATTCTTTTAAGAATTTTAGGCGGTAAAATTCAAATGAGTGAACTTCTTATCTAACATAAGAAAGTTGAGAATTATATTTCGCTTCATAGATGGTTTCTTTTTCTTCTCAAAAAATTCAACAGATTTCTCTGCTCGACAACATCGATGCTTCTAAGTATTTTAGGCGGTAAAATTTAAACAAGTTTATTACTTATCTAATATAAAAAGTTCGTTTTAAATATTTATAATCAATTTCAGATTTTTTTATCTAAATTCGTAGAATTGTCAAAAAGTTATTTTAAATAATCATCAGTTGTTTTTTATTTCTATTCAAGTGCCACAAAATTATTCTACACGATCGTTTATTGTTTTTTCTAAGTTATTTAAATCCTGCCGTGCTTGGCATTAAATTGAAGGTTTCACCCATCAGATTTAAACTCAAGTGTCAAAAAATTACTTTGTACGATCGTCATTTGTTTTTTATAAATGTTATTTAAAACCTACCGTGTTTGGTATTGAATTAAATGTCTCAATCATGAGATTTAAACTCATGTATCAAAAATTTATTTTGGAAGATCGTTAATTGTTTTTATAAATGTTATTTAAATCCTACCGTGTTTGAAATCAAATTACAGGTCTTGGAGAAGAGGTTGGAACTCAAGTGTCAAAAGTTGTCAATTGTTTTGTATAAATGTTATTTAAATCCTACCGTGTTTGGTATCGAATTGAAGGTCTCGCTCATGAGATTTATACTCGTGTCAAGAGTTATTTTGGACGAACGTCAGTTGTTTTTTATAAATGTTATTTAAAACCTACCGTGTTTGGTATTGAATTGAAGGTCTCGTAGACGAGGTTTGAACTCAAGTGTCAAAAAGTTATTTTGGGCGATTGTCAATTGTTCTGTATAATTGTTATTTAAATCCTACCGTATTTGGAATCAAATTAAAGGTCTCACAGAGGAGTTTTGAACTCAAGTGCCAAAAAGTTGTTTCGGGCGATTGTCAAATGTTTTGTTTAAATGTTATTTTAATCCTACCGTGTTTGGTATTGAATTAAAGGTCTCGTAGAGGAGGTTTGAACTCAAGTATCAAAAAGTTGTTTCGGGCGATTGTCAAATGTTTTGTAGGAATGTTATTTTAATCCTACCATGTTTGGTATTTAATTAAAGGTCTCACTCATGAGATTTAAACTCAAGTGTCAAAAAGTTATTTTGGACGAACGTCATTTGTTTTTTATAAATGTTTTTAAAACCTACCGTCTTTGGTATTGAATTAAAGGTCTCGTAGAGGAGGTTTGAACTCAATTGTCAAAAAGTTGTTTTGGGCGTTTATAAATTGTTTTGTGTAAATGTTATTTTAATCCTACCGTGTTTGATATTAAATTAAAAGTCTTATGGAACAGATTTAAACTTATGTATCAAAAAGTTATTTTGTACGATCATCAATTGTTTGGTATTAAATTAAAGTTCATTCATAAACTTATGTGTTACAAAGTAGTATCATGAAAGCGAGGAACGAAGTGACGAACTTGCTTCGTCGATGTACTGACATGGAAGCATGGAACGAAGTGACGAGCTTTCTTCGTCAATTTTCTGCTTTACTGCTACGCCATTTGTTTGGTATTAAATGGTAGTTATTTAGGACTACTCATATTTTTCTACAGTTGTAATCTTCTTTAGTGACGCGGGTATCAAAAGAAAGGTGTCGAATAGACTGAACAAATGATAATTTTAAAAATGGGGGCTGGCCGATTGTTTTCATAAATGTCATTAGAAAAATATGTTTGGTATCTAATAAGAATCTTGAACAAATTTCGTAAAAATAATGTATATCTGCCAAATTTGTCAATATGGAATGCTAATTATTACACATTATTAGTGACAGTATTTCTAAATTGTCAAGAAGACAATAGAAATGTCAGATTGACAAAAATCTTCATTACATGATCAAATATTAATGCAAGTTGTATTTAATATAAATTTCTTTTAAAAAACACTTATTCGGTATCGAAAGAAAGGTCGAAGTGACGAAATTTTATCTCAAATTTTTGTAGATACCTAACTTGTAGTGTATCTAACTAAATGTTTTAGTAGTTGGCAGATAGTTATTTTTTTAAAGTCAATTGAAATCTATTGTAGGGATAAAAACTAAAACACTTTATCTTGGTAATGACCACGAAAAATGTATTGTATGAATATGCGACCTGTGGAGTACCAAGTGAAATGTTTTAGAAGTGAAATATTGAGGAACTTAGAAATGATCCATCTTTTTTACAAATCGGTACGATTGGCAATTAATTTTCTGAAAATTCCCCTAAACCTAGCTTGTGTAGTATTGAACGCAATGTTTTAGGCTCAAAAATTAGGAAAAAGTAGCGATGAATCTTCTTTGTCATAAATAATAACGATCAGCAATTGTTTTTGTGGTAATAACAAGAAACCTAACTTAGGGGTATTTAATACCAATGCACTGACTTGAAAGCGAGGAACGAAGTGACGAGCTTTCTTAACCAATTTACTAACAAGGAAGCGGGGAACAAAGAGACAAATTTTCTTCGACAATTGTTGCTAACTAATTTAAGTTATTTGATTAAACTTGCAATTTATTTTCCTATCGTTTTAGTTGCTATCTTCTTTAGAATCGCGGAGCCTAGAGGTCAGACCTGCGAAGCAGGTCGGACCGCTAGTCCAATATACTATTCAGTTAAAATTTTTTGCTACCTAGAAACCATTTGTGCGCAGCTCTAGAGCCTACACGGTTTGATATATTCGAGTGAAACCTTTACTGGCATCTACAGTTTGATTGGGAATACGTGCTTTTTATGAATTCACATTTTTATTACACATGATGTGCGAGATATTAAGTAAATAAACTAATTTTTTGTTTCGTGTAGCTTTTGTTAAATAACACGCGTTGCTACTTCTGTTAAAAATTCAAAGATAAAGGGTATTGACAGTTCACTTTCAAATTAATTTTTTTATTTTTAAATTGATGTTTTAAAATTTTATAAAATATTAAGCATGTACGCCCATTTATTCTAAACAGAAATAAATTAAGCATACTTGTCTAACTTGTCTAGAATTAAAGTAATTTATTTTTAAAATTTCAAAGTGAACTGTCAATTCACTTTATCTTTAAATTTTTGAAAAAAAGAAGAACAACTTGTCATTTTTGACAGTTCAGTTTTAAATTTTAATTATACATTACTTTAATTGTAGACAGGTTAGATAAGTTTGGTATATTTATATGTGTTTAGAATAAAGGAGCGAACATGAGTACTATTTTGTAAATTATTTAAAATGGTAGAAATGATTTACATATTTTGACAGATGCAATATTAATTCATATTGATTTGTAAACGTCAATATTTTATGAAAAATAGTTTGGGTCACGTACTAAATACCAAATACACTGAAATTAAATGAAATTCATGATAAGTGTATAATTTAATAGTAGAATATCAATTCTCCTAATTATTTTGCAGGGAATACATTGCGAACTTCATTATAAATGTCATATATAAATTAGGTTATATGAACAAAGAACAAATTAAATTTGAAAATACTATAGAATTTCGGAAGAAATTAATAAATACTTATAAAACAAATTATATTGGATGAATTAGGAGCAGTCAAAATGAAAACATACAACTTTTTAATTCAAAATCTTTGTACAGATTGAAGTATCGTGTATTGATTAAAAATGTTGTTTTTTACATAAACAACCAAAAATTAATTATAATTTATGGTAAGTGTGTATAATTTAATTGTACAATATACATTTTCCCGATTATATTGCAGGGAACTCATATTTCAAGAATTCCATAAAAAAAATCAACCATAAGAATTTATGAAATACTATAAAATTATGTACGAAATGATTAAATACCAATGAAACTAATTGTAATGGATGTACTAGGGCTATCAAAGTGAAAACATAATGTATTCCTGAATCTGTGAAAAATTTTTACATTTTACGGTATATCATGTGGGTGTAAGCTCTCAATCATCGAGTGAAAGGTATCATTTTAAAAGTGATAGGTAATCGGTATAAAAGTTGATTCTTCATTTTAAAATAGTGAAATTTAATATAATCCATAGTAGGAAGATATATTTTTATTTTATGTTGTAGAGAAAAACATATACAAATAAATCAAGCATCAATGATAAAATGAAATTTTGTTGTATTTACAAGATATCAACTATAGAATTACGCATAAAATTATTAAATACTAATGAAGCTATATAGCATTAGCTGTATTATATAATATAAGATAATTCGTGAAGAGGAAGATTACAGTACATATGTCAACAGTTTTCTTATTAAATTCAATTAAATTATCTTAAGTAATTATTTAAATCTCAAACAGTTGATGAAGAAAGTTGTCATATTCATGATGAAAACTATGCTACTCCACCCTGTCAACAACCTGCTAATATTCCAAGAGGAAATATTTTTCGGCAGCTATTTATACGGACACATTTTGACCAGGATCAGTTTTAAAATATTGGTATGGAGATTAGAATAATAATTTCTGGTGTGAAAATAATATACTTTTATTGTTTTATATAATTATTTATTGTAATGAAAGAGTTTCATTGTTGTAATCAAGTATTTTCATTATTGTAATCAAATATTTCCATTATTGTAATCAAAAATTTATATTGTAGTTGTCACTTCTCACAAATTTTTGTGCAACGTGTTATTTTTGACAGATGTGTTTGAAATTTTAATTACAAATTACATTAATTCTAGACAAGTCAATTAAAATAATTAAAAATAATGGCTAATAAAATTTTTCTTTTTGATTGCATTTTGAAGTTTATATGTTATGGTGACGCTAAATCTGTATTATACGATCAAATTTACTGAAAATAAAATAAAACCGGGAAATTTAAATTCAAAGTATAACTGTCAAACTGACGTTAGACTGAAGAAGGACGGTATTACACGACCAAATTTTATAAAAATGAGGAAAACCGTGATCTTAACAGGAAATAGTTATTTGTGTATTAAGGGTGCAAAATGCTGCATTGTAGCACGAGCATAAAGTTTGAAGCTCGAAGCGCAGCTGAGAGCTTCAATTATGCGAGAGCAGCAATGCCATTTTGCACCCGTAATACACACAATATTTTTCCTACAACTTTCTTAATATTCAAATAAAAGAAATTAATTAAATAAATATGTAAAATTATTATATTTTTCATACTAATTTATTGATACATTTTGATGTTACTAAGCAACAAAAACACTCAACACGTACCTGTCAACATCAACATAGAAAACCAAATTCTGGGGTTCAACCAATAAATTATCGGGCATTAATAAATATTAGCCATTACTCGTACAAAAACTGCAGCATTACCTTAAATATTAATAAATAATTATACTTAACGTTACCTTAAATAAGTATTTTATTACCAATTGTATAAGTTTTCTTAGGTTAGATTAGGTTAGGTTAAGTTAATGTCATAAATTATTAATTTAATTCAATCTTTTATTTATCGAATTTGTCAATCATCCTTCAATTTCTATTACGTCGTTTCTGTTCTTAATTAGTTGCAAGTTTCTGTTCAATAACTAAAGAAAAATTAAAAAATTTACAAGTAACTGATTCATTTAGCACGTAGGGCGCGTTCAGTCAGTTGCAAAGATTTAAGAGCTGTGCGTTTGCGCATGTTTAATTTACAAAAAAATTATTGGATACATTTCAAATATACGTATTTTTATTAAATCTTCTTACAGTGCGGAAAAGAGTTTGTAGCCCATGTGCGCAAAATACTTTTTTTCACGTTGCCTGGGAAACACAAGTGTTGTTTATATATAACCAAGAAATAGCATATTTTGCGTATTGAAAACAATGAAAAAATGTCAAGTTTTTTTGACAGTTGTAGGAAAAAATTATTTCGAATAACATTTTTCAATTTGATGCTATTTTGACGTTAGACTAAGAAAAGTCGGTATTACACGATCAAATTAAGTAAAAATAAAGATAATCCGCCAAATTTGTCGAAAATGTTCAAATTATTGTTTATTATTATTAACGGTATTTTTAAATTGACAAGATAATAATATAAATGCCAGATTGACAGAATTCTTTATTACTTTATCAAATTTAATAAAAATAAAATAACGCGAAATTTAAATGATAAAACAATTTCCAATAAAAAAATTTCACTTTGATGCAACTTTTATTTAAACTAGGAAAAGTCGGTATTACACGATCAAATTTATTAAAAATAAAGTAATTGCGTTATATTAATCGACAATGTAATATGCAAATTATTATATATTATTATTGACGGTTCTTTTAAATTGACAAGATAATAATAGAAATGTCAGATTGACAGAAGTCATTATAACATGAACAAATTTAATAAAAATAAAATTAAACCTTGAAATTAAAAAAAAATTCAACTTAATTTTTTTTATAGTTAGATTATGTAAAGTTGGTATTACACGATCAAATTTAATAATAATAAAGTGAATCCGCCAAATTTGTTGACAAAGGAGTATGCAAATTATTGTACATTATTATTGATAATATTTTTAAATTACCAATAGAAATATCAGATTGACAAAGGTCTTTATCACATAATCAAATATTAATTAAGTTGTTAAATGTTTGATTAAAAAAATTTTTTAATCACTTTTTGAGTATCCAAAGAAAGATGTCGAATAGACGGGACAAATGATAATATAGAAAATGGCGGCTGTCGATTGTTTTCATAAAAGACATCAGAAAAATAAAGTGTTTGGTATCAAATGAGAATCTTGAATAGACAAGTTTAAATTTATTCGCTTTGGTTGTACTTTGAAGTGTAACTGATAAGATAACGTAAGACTGGGTAAGGTTGATCAAATTTTATAAAAATTTAAAAAACAGCAAAATTTAAAGGAAAAAAATTTCCGTTAAAATTTCACGATTTTATTCTTCTTTGACGTTAGATTAGGTAAAGTCGACAATATGGAATGCAAATTATTATACATTATTATTAGCGGTATTTTTAAATTGCCAAGAAGACAATAGAAATGTCAGATTAGCAAAAATCTTTATTATATGATCAAATATTAATGCAAATTGTGTTTAATTTAAATTTAATTTTTTTTTTAGGTATCTAACTTGTGGGGTATGAAATGAAATGTTTTAGGAGTTCGCAGATAATCATTTTTTTAAAGTCACTTGAAATCTATTGCAGGGTAAAAATTAAAACACTTGGTCTTGGTAATATCCACGGAAAATTTATTAATTGTGTTTGTTGTAATTTTTTTTCGCAAACCAATTACGATCGGCAATTATTTTTCCTTAAAATTTATGAATATTTGCGACCTGTGGGGTATCTAGTAAAATGTTTCAGAAGTGCAATATTGAGGAACTTAGTAATGACCGATCTTTATTATAAATCAGTACGATTGGATATTGCTTTTCTGAAAATCCCCCTAAACCTAGCTTGTGAAATATTGAATGTAACCTTTCAGGTTCAAAAAGTTGGAAAAAGTAGTGATGAACCTTCTTTATCATAAATAATAACGACCAGCAATTGTTTTTGTGGAAATTACTAGAAACTTAACTTAGGGGTATTAAATGAACTGTTGTAGAGACGGGAAGTTAAGAGACACTGACATGAAAGCGAGGAACGCAGTGACGAGCTTTCTTCGCTAATGTATTGACATGAAAGCGAGGAACGAAGTGACGATCTTTCCTCGCCAATGTACTGACATGAAAGTGAGGAATGAAGTGACGTGTTTTCTTTGCCAATTTACTGACTTGGAAGCGAGGAACAAAGAGACTGCTATCTTCTTCAGTGTCGCGGAGCCTAGGGGTCAGACCTGCGAAGCAGGTCGGACCGCTAGTCCCTTATACTAAAAGGCATCATTCATTCTATATATATATATATATATATATATATATATATATATATATATATATATATATATATATATATATATATATCTATATATATTTTCATCTGCCTAGTAACCAAAATTTGTGCGCAGCTCTAGAGCCTAGACGGTTTGACGGATTTCAGTGAAACCTTTACCGGAAGTTAGAGATTTTTTCAGAATAGCGCCTTTTTATGAATTCACATTTTTAGTACACATGATGTGCGAGATATTAAATAAATAAGGCGAAAACGCGTTTACGGATCAGAGTGTGCGTGTTGCTATGAAAGTGGAGTTTGTTGATTCTAGTTGTAACTTTACAAAAATTTATGTTCAATTTGTCATTTCTGACAGACCTGTTTCAAAAATTAAGTATAAATTACATATATTCTAGACAACTTGAAGATGTATTGTAAATTTATATGTGTTTATAATTAATAAGCAAACATATGAAGTATTTTATAAATATTTTTAAAGTTAATTTAAAAAAATTTAAATTATAGCTGTCACTTTTCATAAATTTGCGTGCAACGTGTCATTTTTGACAGATCTGTTTGAAATTTTAAATTTAAATTACTTTAATTGTAGTCTATTTAGACAAGTTTGGTCATTTATTTGTGTTTAGAATAAATGAGCGAACATGATTATTATTTTGTAATTTTTTTAAATTTGAAATTTTTTTTATATTTTTTTCAAATTTAAAATAAATTAGACAGATGTCTTTGTTCGTCAACCTCGATTATTTTAAGGATTTTAGGCGGTAAAATTCAAATTAGTTAACTTCTTATCTAACACAATAAAATTAAAAATTATTTTTCACTTAATAGCAGGTTTCTTTTTCTTCTCAAAAAACAGATGTCTCTGCTCGACAACCTAGATGGCTCTTAGTATTTTTGGCGGTAAAATTTAAATAAGTTAATTACTTATCTAATATAAAAAGATCGTTTTTAATATTTATAATCAATATTAGATTTTTTTAAAATCTAAATTCGTAGAATTATCAAAAAGTTATTTTGGACGATCGTTAACTGTTTTTTCTAAATGCAATTTAAATTCTACCGTGTTTGGTATCAAATTAAAGGTCTCGCGGAGGAGATTTGAACTCAAGTGTCAAAAAGTTGTTTTGGACGTTCGTTAATTGTTTTGTATAAATGTTTCTAAATTTCTACCATGTTTGGTATCAAATTAAAGGTCTCGTAAAGGAGGTTTGAACTCAAGTGTCAAAAAGTTGTTTTGCACGATTGTCAATTGTTCTGTATAAATATTATTTAAATCCTACCGTGTTTGGAATCAAATTAAAGGGGTAGCAGAGGAGGTCAGAACTCGATTATCAAAAAGTTGTTTTGGACGATCGCCAATTGTTGGAATCAAATGAAAATATTTAAGTGTTGAACAAACAACTTCCCTCAATAGGAAACACATAACTTCCGTCAATGGAAAACATACAACTTTTGTCAGTGGGAAACACACAATTACCCTCATTGGAAAACATACAACTTTCGTCAGTGGTAAACACACAACTTCCATCAATAAAAAATATACAAATATTATCAGTGATTAACAAACAACTTCCCTTAATAAAAAACATATAACTTTTATCAGTGGATAACACACAACTTTCCTGAATAAAAAAACATACAACTCTCGTCAGTGGTTAACACACAACTTTCCTCAATGAAAAACATACAACTTTCGACAATGGGAAACACATAACCGTGTACTGACATATAAGCGAGGAACAAAGCGACGATCTTGCTTCTTCTATGTACTGACATGGAAGCGAGAAACGAAGTGACGAGCTTGCTTCGCTAAGGTACTAGACATGGAAGTAAGTAACAAAGAGATGATCTTGCTTCGCCAATTGTTGGAATCAAATGAGAATATTTCAGTGATGAACAAACTTCCCTCAATAGAAAACACATAACTTCCCTCAATGGAAAACAAACAACTTTCGTCAGTGGAAAACACTAAACTTCCCTCAATGAAAAACATACAACTTTCGTCAGTAATAAATACATAACTTCCCTCATTGGAAAATGTACAACTTGAGTCAATGGTAAGCACACAACTTCCCTCAATGAAAAACATACAATTTTGTCAGTGGTTAACACAGAACTTCTCCTAATGAAAACCAGACAACTCCTCTGAAAACTTCAACTACTGAAATGGAAGCGAGGAACGAAGTGACGAGCTTGCTTCGCCGATGTACTGACATGGAAGCGAGGAACGAAGTGACGAGCTTTCTTCGTAAATTTACTGACATGGATGCGTGAAACTTGGTGATGACCTTGCTGCGCCATTTGTTTGGTATTAAATGATAGTTACTTAAGACTACTCATTTTATTATTAAAAATTTTATTATTTATTCATTTATTTTAAAGCTTGGTATTTAAGGGATGTAAAAATTTGCGGTACTATGCAGTACACTTACATGAAAGCGCGGAACTAAGTGACGAGCTTTCTTCGCCAATTTACTAACAAGGAAGCGGGAAACAAAGCGACAAACTTTCTTCGACAATTGCTTGCTAACAAATTTAAGGTATTTGAGAAAACTTGTAATTTATTTTCCTATAGATTTAGTTGCTATCTTCTTCATTGTTGCGAAGCCTAGGGGTCAGACCTGCGAAGCAGGTCGGACCGCTAGTCCTATATACTAATCGGCGTGGGTCTGAACTGTCACTCTATATTTTAGCCAGCCTAACAACCACTTTTGCCCATTTTTACAGCCTAGACGGTTTGATGTATTCGGGTGAAAATTTTTTGGGTGTTAAAGGTCCCTGTGGAACAGTGCCTTTTGCGTGTCTCATATTTTTCTTACACATGATGTGCGAAATATTAAATAGGAAAGACATTAAATTTTTACGTCAAGGGGGGCCTCGGGTTGCTACGAAAGTGTACTTTGTTGATTATAGTTGTAACTTTTCACAAATTTTTGTTCAATTTGACATATATGACAGATCTGTTTCAAATTTTGAGTAAAAATTACATGTATTCTAGACAAGTTGAAGATGTTTTGTAAATTTATCTGTGTTTAAAATAAATGAGTGAACATGTGTACTATAATGTAAATATTTTAAAAGTCAATGAAAAAAATTAAAATTGTAGCTGTCACTTTTCACGAATTTGTGTTCATCCTGTCATTTTTGAAATATCTGTATGAAACTGTAAGCATAAATTTAATTAATTCTAGACCAGATGAAAAAGTTTTGTAAATTTATCTGTGTTTAGAATAAATGAGCAAACATGTTTACTAATTTGTAAATTTTTATTATTTTTCGATTCATTTTTTTCCTTCTCAAAAAACAGATGTCTCTGCTCGATAACCTCGATGCTTCTAAGTATTTTAGGCGGTAAAATTTAAATAAGTTAATTACTTATCTAATATAAAATGATCGTTTTAAATATTTATAATGAATTTCAGAAATATTTTTTTTATCATCAGTTGTTTTTTATTTCGAATCCTGCCGTTATTTTGGACGATTGGCAATTGTTTTTTATAAAAATTATTTAAATGCTACCGAGTTTGGTATTGAATTAAAGGTCTCGCAGAGGAGATTTGAACTAAAGTGTCAAAAAGTTGTTTTGGACGATTGTCAATTGTTTTCTATAAAAATTATTTAAATCCTACCGTGTTTGGTATTCAATTAAAGGTCTCGCAGAGGAGATTTGAACTCAAGTGTCAAAAAATTGTTTTGGACGATTGTCAATTGTTTTCTATAAAAATTATTTAAATCCTACCGTGTTTGGTATTAAATAAAAGGTCTCGCAGAGAAGATTTAAACTGAAGTGTCAAAAAGTTATTTTAGACGATTGTCAATTGTTTTTTATAATTATTATATAAATCCTACCATGTTTGGTATCAAATTAAAGGCTTCGCGGAGGAGATTTAAACTCAAGTGTCAAAATTTATTTCAAAATTTATTTTGGACAAATATCAATTGTTCAGTGGCGTCTTCTCCATGCAAGCAAGGCAAGCAGTGCTTGCCTTCATATTTTATAATTTTTAATATATTTCAACAATATATTTATTTAGAATTATTTATTTAGAATTTTAGTATTTCGAAACTTAAAAGCAAACAGAAATACACATTTATGTTTAAGATTGCCTACCGCATCGCTAATGTATACGAGTACATTTAATGACATACGAACTATTAGGATCTTAACCTGTTGTTCAAAACCTGCAAGCACAACTTCGAGTGCTTTCGCCGCACATGCTTACAGTATACCGAACATTGTCGAACATGTAGCTTTCTATACTGGAAATAATGCGCCGTAAACGTTCAGTTAAAAGCAGTTTTTAAAGTGCTTCTATGAAGATAATTTACTAGTAAAAATTAAGAAAGGACCGAATAGAAGTAAATTTTATTTATAAGGTATATTGCTGCATTAAATTTATTATAAATAAATTTTGAAAATAAAAATAAACCTTGTATTTTTATAGAATGAACGACATTTGTGCAATAAAAAAAACTTGCTGGAAAAACATTTCGGTAGTTGAAGAAAAAGCTTTCATTCCAAGTGGTAGATCTGTTCCTCGTATGAAGTTATTAACAACTATTGTTAAAAATGCAATAAGATATTTACATTATTTTTCACAATTTTTTTTACTTCCATTTGTCATTGCTTGCCTTATTATAAAATCCACGAGACGCCACTGCAATTGTTTTATATAAATGTTATTTAATTCCTATCGTGTTTGGTATCAAATTAAAGGCATCGCGGAGGAGATTTGAACTCAGGTGTGAAAAAGTTGTTTTGGACGATTGTCAATTGTTTTTTATAAATATTATTTAAATCCTACTGTGTTTGGTATCAAATTAAAGGTCTCGCGGAAGAGATTTGAACTCAAGTGTCAAATAGTTGTTTTGGACGATCGTCAATTGTTTTGTATATATGTTATTTAATTCCTACCGTGTTTGGTATTCAATTAAAGATCTCGCAGAGGAGATTTGAACTCAAGTGTCAAAAAATTGTTTTGGACGATTGTCAATTGTTTTCTATAAAAATTATTTAAATCCCACCGTGTTTGGTATTAAATAAAAGGTCTCGCAGAGAAGATATATGTTATTTAAATCCTATCGTGATTGGTATCAAATTAAAAGTCTCATGAAGGATATTTCAACTCAAGTGTCAAAAAGTTATATTGGTAAATCATCAATTGTTTTTTTATAAATGTTATTTAAATCCTTACGTGTTTGGTATTGAATTAAATATCTCACGGAAGAGATTTAAACTAAAGTGCCAAATAGTAGTAACATAAAAGCGAGAAACGAAGTGACAAGTTTGTTTTGCCCATAAACTGACTTGAAAGCGAGGAACGAAGTGACGAGCTTTCTTCGTCAATGTACTGATATGGAAGCGAGGAACGTAGTGATGATCTTGCTTCGTCGATGCACTGACATGGAAGCGAGGAACGAAGTGACGAGCTTTCTTCGTCAATGTACTGACATGGAAGCGAGGAACGTAGTGACGAGCTTGCTTCGCCAATTGTTTGGTATTAATTGGAAGTTATTTAAGGCTATCAATTTATATTTCTACATTTTCAGTTGTTTCACTTTGATGCAACTTTTATTTAAACTAGGAAAAGTCGCTATTACACGACAAATTTATTAAAAATAAAGTAAATGCGTTAAGTTTGTCGACAATGTAGGGTGCAATTTATTATATATTATTATTGACGGTTCTTTTAAATTAACAAGATAATAATAGGAATGTCAGATTTAGAGAAGTCTTTGTAACATAATCAAATTTAATAAAAATAAAATAAAACCATGAAATTTAGAGAAAAAAAAAAGTTTGCAACCTTTTTTTTATTTTACTTGACTTTAGATTAAGTAACTTTGGTATTACACGATCAAATTTTATAAAAAATTTAAAAACCGCGAAATTTAAAGGGAAAAAATTCCATTATAATTTCATGATTTTATTCTACTTTGACGTTAGATTAGGTAAAGTCGACAATGTGGAATGCAAATTATTATACATTATTATTGGCGGTATTTTTAAATTGCCAAGAAGACAATAGAAATGTCAGATTGGCAAAATATTTGTTATATGATCAAATATTAATGTAATTTGTTTAATTTAAATTTTTAAATTTTAGGTATCTAACTTGTGGTGTATGAAATGAAATGTTTTAAGAGTTCCCAGATAATCATTTTTTTAAGTCACTTGAAATCTATTGCAAGGGTAAAAATTCAAACACTTGGTCTTGGTAATACGAGTATCCACGGAAAATTTAATAATTGTGTTTGTTGTAATTTTTTTCGCAAACCGATTCTGATCGGCAATTATTTTTCCTTACAATTCATGAATATTTGCGACCTGTGGGGTACCAAGTAAAATGTTTTAGAAGTGAAATATTGAGCCATCTTTATTATAAATCAGTACGATTGGCAAATGCTATTCTGAAAATTCCCCTAAAGGTAGCTTGTGAAGTATTGAATGTAACGTTTCAGGCTCAAAAAGATGCGAAGCAGGTCGGACCGCTAGTTAACTCTAATCAATGTAATTCGTCCATAAAATTGATTTGTATTTAAAGATATGCAAAAATTAAAATAATACACTTTCCATATAATCCGCTCTACTGATGATTATGTTTTACCTTTTTTAATTTTATTTTTTCTTCAAGCGTATTATAATATTCATATTTTGCATATATGATGTAGAAGTTAATCATTTTGTTACAAATAAAATCATAAATATTATTTTATGGCGTATAATAATATATTAGTTGTTTCATTCCACTGGTGACAGCACCTACACAGGCAGCACTGACGAGAGCGTGGTTCTGTCATATTTATATTTTATTGTTTAAAATGGCAGAAAAAAATCACTTGTATTTTATATAGGTACCTTAAGTGTTTACGTCGGAATGTATGTCAGTCGGAGTTGAAAATTATTTTTGTGTTTCGGTAAATTTGCATAGCTCGGCCGCAATTATATGAGCTCACACAAAAAGTCCTGTTTTAACTCCTAGTAACGTAATCACTATTATTGGTAAAACAGTCAATACACGTGTATTATTTGGAAAATGCAAATTATGGTCATGTTGGTGAAATATAGAAATGTCAAAGTTGTCGTTTTATCGATTCACTGTAACTATAGACAGTAAAAATATTTTTACTGCCTAGACACTAGAAAAAATCGCCTTTAATATAAATCGATTTAATGAATTATAACCTAACAAATATGTCTGATACTGAGATCTGTAATAGCCTCGAAGGAATATACATATAATTGCAAACCCAGAGCACTTGAAATTGAATTCATTAATATTTGGAATATATTAAAATAAAATTGAATTATTTAAAACCGTTTATAAAACATTTTAATTTGTTTTAAATTACTACGGATTAACAAACAATAATTAAAATTTTAATTTGTATACTTGATTATCAATTTAGATAAATCTACATAAAAAATTGAAACTATGAAGCACCCTATTAAAAACAATGAGTGTTTTCACCCTCCAATTATCGTTGTCCTTTTTTCTACTGTTCCTTTCGTAATTCTTGGTATCATAATAGTAGATATTTTTGAGAATTAAAACAAGAATTAAAGTAGTATTATCAGTTAATCTGTTTTCTAAATCTGCTCGCAAAATTATGCATATTCAGCTGAATTGAACATTTTGTCATATTTAGATTGCAAATTTAATTACAATAATTTTACAAAATACAAATTACTTTTGTGTTAAAGAACCTTTTATGAGGCTTATAACGGCTTGTAAATCTGTATAGAAATTCTCCCATTTTAATTAACAAATACAGACATTTCATTTAATATTCCAGCGATTTCAATTTTGCGTGCGGTTCAGTATTAAATATCCTTGGAAAATTCAAACTTTAATAAATTTTCTATAGGATTTGGGTTTGTACAATAATATTCCAATATTTTAAAAATGAGAAGTTTCCGAAATGGCTGTTCTACAATTGATTTCCATTTAATTCAATGTTGAATTAAACCTGTTTTTCACATCCATACTATGTAATTGACAGATTGTTTATCTCATTTGAGGTTAACACTGGCGGGTAAATAAGGAACGTGGGATGCTATGAAAATTTGCGGGTTTTTGCCGTTTATGCGTACGCCGCGACATCTATCCTATTCAATGCAATGTAATTAGATTTAAAGGGCAATAAACTGTTATATGCGGAAGATTCTTCGTTTATTAACTCTGACTTAAAGTAGATTTATAAAAACGTATTTATATTAAAAAAAAAAAATAGCTGACAAAATTACATAAATATTATTTATTAGATGTTTTGTTCCTTGTTGCCATGGTTTCAGTTGTGAACAGGAAAACGTCTCATTGTACAAGTTCCTGCATCCCTAATTATTTTTAAGAAAAGTCTTTCAAATAAAATATGAAGTTATTTAAGATCTGCATCAGAATCTGTGAACAAATTTCACTTTACATATTTAACAAAGATTAAAATTACGTTCAAAAATATCAAAAATTCAGTTTTTATATTATATGAGGTTAAAAAAAATAAGGTGATTTTTCAAATTTCGCAAGCTACTTACATTCGATTTTCGATTTTCTTTGTTTGTTATGTTGGTACACATGTCCCCAATATATGTTAACATTATCAGCAATTTTGCAAGTTTAGTTTGTTTTGAACTGTTTTAAAGGTTAGACGTGGTTTGGTGTGCTCGGCGATTTTTTGCTATCGAAAAAACAAAATAATCAAAGAAACTTTATTAAGTTTTGCATGAAAAATAAAATTAAGTGCTCCGACGCACTTAAAATGTTAACTGTGCTATTTTGGCGAGTCTACTTTGAGCAAAAAAAAAAATTATAAATGGTACAAGCTCTTCACAGAAGGCCCAGAAGATGTTAATGACGATGGTCGCCCTGGACGCCCCAGCACGTCAACAACCGATGAAAATGTTAAAGCAGCGATGAAAATTGTTATAGAGAATCGCCGAGTTACTATTAGAGAAGTGCGTGAAGCAATACGAAGAAAACGCCCGGATTTATTGAAAAATAATTCGTGCATTTTGCATCACGATAATGCACTTGCTCATACATCGTTGTTTATTCGTGATTTTTGGTTAAAAACAACACCGTTGTCATGTCTCAGCCACCGTATTCACCGGACTTGACCCTCTGCGACTTCTTCCTATTCCGAAAACTGAAGAAACCCATGAAAGGATGACGTTTTGCCACGATCGAGGAGATAAAGACCGCATCGCTGAAAGAGCTCAAGGCCATACCAAAAAGCGCATATCAGAAGTGCTTCGAGGATTGAAAAAAGCGCTGGCAGAAGTGCATTATATCTGAGGGGTTTTACTTTAAAGGGAAAAAAATAGATATTGACAAATAAATAATTTTCTAGAAAAATTTAGTCACCGTATTTTTTTAACAAACCTCGTATATGTACATTATACCGTGTGTCCGACGGAAATGTTGGCATAGGCAGTTAACATGTAAAATCAGTTTTTTGTAAATAAAAAGTGTCCGGCAAAAAATTATGCATCCAAATTTTATATCACAATACTGCCAATATCCCTACATCTAATTTAATACAGATTACTTTATTTTGATACCGCAATTTAATGAAATTAATAATAATGATTCCTAATTTTCGCCTACTCTTTTTATTGCTACTGACGTATAGTGCTTGCAATTTGTTTTAAATATTTTGATCTGCCATTGTCAATTTCTGGCGATGGAAACCATTCAGCGTTCATTCCTGTGGTGTATTCTGATATTTGTCTTGCACTGCGCCCCCATAATACATTCTAATAATATTTACACGGTTCTCGACATTTAATGTATTCTTGATGACAATGACAGATTAAAATATTTAAAACAAATTGCATACACTATACGTCAGTAGCAATAAAAAGAGTAGACGGAAAATTAGGAATTATTATTATTAATTTCATTAAATTGTGGTATCAAAATAATGTAATCTGTATTGAATAAGATGTAAGGATATTGGCAGTATTGTGATATAAAATTTGGATGCATAATTTTTTGCCGGACACTTTTTATTTACAAAAAACTGATTTTACATGTTATTTGCCTATGCCAACCTTTACCCGACACACGGTATGTGATAATTTAAATAATAATATGAACATATGAGATTAAAATGACTACCATCATCTGAACATTAGTCCTGGTATTATTATCAATTTGAGTGTGGCACTCTGCTTTTGCAGTTCTCGGTAAGTAAACCAACCACTAAAATATAATACTAGTAATTCTGGTACGCCAACTGACGTTGAAAATGCGAGCCGAGAGAGACAGCCAGTTATTGGACCACCTTTCTTTGTTGTACAGTTTGCTTAGAAATTTGATCAGTAAATATAATGAAATTAACATTCAATGATTTTGAAATAAAATATTTAATATAAAAAATAAATACTATATTAATATAAATGAGGGGCAACGGCCATGGCAGATGATAGCATTGAAGCCGGTTCACTCGATAACGCAAGTCAAGCAGCACTGCCATCAGCTAGTAGTTGAATGGGTCACCGCTTTGCGAAAACCCATATCAGCGAACACTGCGTGCCGTTGTCACATTACCGAAAACGAGGTACCGAGGCGGCATATAACAAAATAGTTCTGATCGAACAGAGGTAAAATTTATTGTACTTAATTTATTTATAACATAAATTCTGTTATATTAAAGAATATTTTAAGCAATAATAACAACTGAAATAATATCAAATTTACAATTTGTCCCAAAGGTATTGGCTGGTATCACAAACATTGTTTTTAAATCTGATGACAACCAAATACAGAAAATTGTTTCAAATAAAAATTGTAAGTAATATTATTCCACATCTTTTTGATTCCAATGAAATTTTCTCTATCTCATTTGTTTATTAAGATAAGCCCAAAAACCATGATAGGCCTTAAAATAATCAACAAGTTACTATTGATGAATTGTTAAAAAAATCTAATTAACTCGTAGCATAAACAATACCTCTGTTACACATATGTATGTGCGGAATATAAAAATTATAGAATTTAAGATATAAATTAGGCGAATTAACAAATTTCCTTTTTATGACTTTAACTGGGCCAAATAATAAGATTCTGGGTCGTATATGTGAATTCAAAAGAATTTTCCAAAATTGTACAATAAACTGTTAAATATTATTTACCGGTTTCAGGAGATTAAACCTATGTTGACATGCACAAAAGTAGGCAGGGTAAGTATGTCATAACTGATCTGTCAAAACAGTCAAGAAAATGAAAATAAAACACAATGATAAAATAACGCTATTTATTAATACACACGGAATTAAGTTGTTCAGAACTTTACCTGCTGCGTTCCAAATATTTTCAGACAATTCAACATCGCCAAAATCCACTTTTTATCTAGCCATTATGAACATATCCTGGCGTTTAAGTAAAAACATTATTTATAAATATTATACAAAACAAGTGTAACCATAGTGTTAAATAAAAACAAACAGACTTACTTGATCACCTTCTAAAATTATGACAGACGTTTTTCATAAAAGAATTAAAAAATATATATATTTATGACATAACGTCTTCATATTCTGAAACAGGTAAACTATTGAGCAAACCACGGATGTTATGAGTCCTAACAGGTCTTAGATGTCTTAAAATCCTCGTTCTACGAGCTCGGATTTCAAACTGACATCTACGGTTGTTATGATACTCATAACATCGCTAGGTATGTTGTTAGCTATTATCACTTTTTTGGTAATATTGTACATGTTTTACATAGCAACCGCTTAAGAAACTCATAAAAGCACTTGTATGTATAAACAAGTGTTAGAAAAATAAGGGTGGCCTTGCTATATCTATCTATCTCAGGCTCGGTTTACGCATTCATAAATGCAATAAAGTTAGAATTTCAATATTACTTATTATATTTAAGTTGAACCAAACCATGCTAGTGGAGGGGATTTGCAAGGGTAAAGTTAAATTGGAAACTGTCGGTTTTGGGATTCGAACAGAGTATCTCATGATCCACTTAGCTGTTCTATTTAATTTAGTCTTAGTCGAGCTGCATAATTAACAGATGACGTTCAGTTTGGACGACTCGATGCAATGAATTAAATATTATAATTAAACAAGAAATATTGATTATCTAATGTTCGTACTGTTTTCCTTAATGGTACAACCCTTTGCACTTTTTTAATTCAATAAACTGCCAGGAAAAATCCTTAAAATTTATGATTTAAAATCACGAATCCCATTGGCTAATGTTTCTATTCCGTTCCAATCTCATCACGAGGGTTCATTCCTCTTTCTCGACAAGATTCCTCAAACAACATCACGTACTCAACTCCAGAATCCTAATTTACAATAAAACAACGCTAGCAGAAAACGTGTGAACCTTCGCTGAATCCCAGAAGTGAATATCGCCGACGTAATAACAAATCTAGCAGGAAAAACGGTTGACCGGACAACCAATCGCGAGAACCACAACGATGCTTTGTCTATTTTTCTTTCCCGTTTTCTTTTGCCATTTTCGCGGGAATGTTGTCTCTTACTGAAGGGAAAAAACGTTGAAAACAAGCAGGCAATGTTGTGGAGCGTTTTCTGGAAGAGCAGGATTGAATTAATTTTGGGAATGAGTTTGAGTTCGAGGGCATGCTGCGAAATTTATTGCGTGTAGCAGAACCTGTTGCGTGTCTAAATACAAAGAGAAGTAATGGTGGAATGTAACGCTTGAGTCTGGCTCGGCGCGTGATATTTTGAGCGCTGCAGAACACATTTTTGTCGCTGAAAACGTTTAGATTTATGTTTGACCCAATTCTATACATGAAATTTATTCAAAATTAAATTAGTAATAATTGGACTTCGAACTGCAAATTCAGTCACTTAAATGAAGAATTATTGCTATATCTAAAATTGTATAAATTTGTAATGTCTATATAGGTAAACAATATAATTGTTATTTATGTATCATAACAGGTAAGTTGAAATTTCCTTTCGAGTAGGATAATAAAATCAATTTTCTCGACGAATTACATTGATTAGAGTTAATGCAAATTACTAATTGCATATATTGCATATTTGGACATTCTTATGCATATTTTTACAAAAATATATCACTTACCGAGATCTGCGTAAGCAGAGTGCCACACTCATAATGGGTAAAAGGTGTGATATATTTATTTATTTTATTTTTATAATAGTTGCAAAAAATGACATATTTCAATATTTTTAAACCTTGTCTATGGTAAACATTCTTAAATTTCTGGTAATACACATTGATAATCCCCAAATATTGGAGGAGGCCGCAATAAATAGAAAAAAAGCAACGGAAAAAACAATAAACAATGCAATAAGCAAATGCACAAACCAATAAACTCTAATATTTCTAGGGAAATCCCGTAACGGTAACGGTAGGTATTCATTGTATACACGAATGCTGGTAAAAGTGGGTACAATGAATATAAGATCGAGAATTCTCAGCTGGACATATCTTGTACTTATGTTTCACTTTTTTTTGGAAAATTTGGAATAATTTGTTATTGTAATTATGTATATATGTCATAATCTTATAACATCAAGTTTCTAGACTACGCATATAACTCAGTTTTTTGTGCATATAATCTCTCTCTAATTATAACAATTCTCGTGGTGCATACAACATTTTACGTACTACCAACAGTCTAAAATCATATTAAAGATCCAAATTAACGTTTATTACGATTTCATCCTTTGTAAAAATATTTTAAATGATTTGAAGTATCTCAGCGCGTACTTGGGAAAATTATCGACAATTTGACATGCACTTGGGATATTATATATGAAAATTTTTTGGTTAAAAAAATAACCAATCGAATCCCTAGGATATTATAGCTGAAAATTTCGCCATCGATTTATTTCATTACTAATAATGTAAAACATAAAAACTGGTGGAGGCACCATTGTGGAGAAATTTGTAAATCCATAAGGTGTTACTAGGAGTACAAAGTACCGCTGGGGCAATTTTCATTACCAAAAGACTTCTTGCCTGAAGTAGGGTCGAACCCAAATCCCTTGGGTCACGACCATTACCCAATACACTAAGCTATTAAACTTTATTCCAAACAACATGGCCTCTACATCATCAAAACAAAGACAACTGTCACGGGAACTTGAACACAATTTGACACAGGTCCGTTATTGTTTTACCATAGATTATTTGACATAATAACAGCAGAAATAATGGTACATTCGATTAAAAATATGTAATAAACCGTTTTTCCTTTATTACGATTAAATATTGCAAATTATATTAAGAGATTTCAAACTAAGTAAATGGTTCATTGTTAGCTGTTCGTGGAAAATTTAAGTTCTTTGGTATTTCAGTTCAGTTCCCGCCTAATCAGCGAATGTCAATATGCTATAGGAAATCTTTAACTAGTATTATATGCGAGAGTAGTGCCCAGTTATAGTTATATACATTGCAAGCAGGGTAAAACAGTTTTAATTGCTGAATGGAGGCTGAATGGAGGCAAGCCTGTCACCTCCTTGAAGCAGTAAACAGTTACCTTGCGTGTATTGTACAACATTTTACTTGTTACTCATTTGTAAATCAAATTAAAATTATACCCAAGTCCTGTAAGTTACATATAACTGTTCTGTCAAAAATTATTTGAAATGATTTCGCATAAGCCTTGTAAGCATTACTGTGGAAACGTGCATTGTTTACCTTGTAAAATTGTTACAATACAGCTGTCAATTACTAACTTGTAAAGATTCATTTTCAAAGGTAATAGTGGGCTAGGGTAAATGGTGTTTACAAGTGAGTAACAAGTAAAAGTTATTTTGGGTGCCACTGTCCCATCCCTTACCTAATAAATTGTGAACCTTGGGAAGTAAGCAACCACTTTTGGCTTTTGAAATATTCAAAGAATTACTACACTGTTTAAGGGCTTCTCTCGATTGTATACATAGTTTTTATGAAATTTATTTTGTGAGTTCATGTAAGTAGATTTGAGTTTTATATATGAATATATAAATTATGATTAGTATTTATTACCAGAATGTTCGTGGCTTAAAAACAAAATTAATTAATTTGTACAATGAGATCGCTAATTGTGACTTTGATGTGATCTGTTTAACTGAAACGTGGTTAAATAATTCCATAAATGACAGTGAAATATGTGATCTAAATCAATACACTGTTTACAGACGTGATCGCGCAAATCCTAATAAAAAACAAGGTGGTGGTGTCCTGATTCTAGTCTCCAAGTTTTATTCAAAAGTTCATTTAGAGTGGTGTTCTTCAGCAGAGGACATTTGGGTGTCATTAATTAGCTCGAATCATAAAAAAATACATATATGTTGTGTATATATTCCACCACAAAGTGACATTAGTGTATATTCCAGCCATTTTAATAAAATTTGCGATGTGTCTCTACGTTTCTGTGGAACTAACACAATTGTCCTGGGAGATTACAACCTCCCTGGAATAACATGGACTCCAACCCAAGATACCGCATTAACCCCTGTCTTTATTAGAAGATCAGACATTCATTTCGAATTACTTAATACCATTTCAGTGTGTAATCTACAACAATATAATAATGTTCCCAATAATCACGGTTCTCTTTTAGATCTAATATTTTCCTCTTTTAATGTTGTTGTTAATTCTACGTATCCATTAAGTGTATTAGATGCTTACCATCCAGCTATTGAAATTTATTTTTCTGTTGATAATTTTAAACCCTTAAATTGTCACAGTTCTCTTGCGTACAACTATAAAAAATGTGATTATGAAACTATAATTTATAAACTCTCAGCTATCAATTGGGATGATAAATTTTGTAATAAGAGTATAAATGAAATTGTTGAACTGTTTTATGATTTAATTCATAGTTTACTCAAAACGTATTGCCCTTTATACCCTCAAAGAAATACAAAATATCCTAAATGGTACTCTAATTCTTTAATAAAAATGATAAAAGAGAAAAATAAATTTCATAAAAAATGGAAATGTTATGGTGATATTGATGCTTATAATTCTTTTATATTACTCCGTAAAAGAACCAAAATATTAATGTCAAATAATTATTCAGCTTATGTCAAGTATTTAGAAGATAATCTTAGAAATAATGTAAAACAATTCTGGAATCACACAAAAAAATTAAGGTCGAACAACTGTTTACCTAATTCAATGTACTACAATGATGACGTCTTTTCTGGTAATGATATTAGTAATCTTTTCGCTAGTTATTTTGAATCAGTATACATGGATTTTGGCAATAATTATGATGATTCTAACGCTTCCCTTGACAGTATGGCAAACTCAATTAATTTAGGACATCTATGTCTTTCTGAGGAAGAAATTTTTTATAAATTAAGTACTATTGATACAAATAAAGGCTGTGGTCCTGACAATGTACATCCCTTATTTATAAAAAATTGTGCTTATTATCTAACTCGCCCATTATGCATAATTTACAATAAATCAATAACTGATGGTATTTTTCCTGATATATGGAAATTATCCTATATCACCTCAATATATAAATCGGGAGATAAGAGAAATGTGAGTAATTACAGACCGATTTCCATTTTGCCGGTGTTTGGTAAAATTTTTGAAAGTTTAATCTTGAATAAAATAAAGTCAAACTTCAGTCAAGTTATTATTCAGCAACAAACTGGTTTCTGTAGTAAAAAGTCAGTTCTTAACAATTTGATCCCTTTCACTGAATATGTAGCTAATGCAATGGATGACAGAGTTCAAGTCGATACTATATACACTGATTTCAGAAAAGCTTTCGATCGTGTCAATCATGTCAAATTAATATCTAAACTATGCGAATATGGTATTCATGGTTCATTATTGAGGTGGTTCGAGTCGTACATTAAAAATCGTTCTCAATTGGTTTTTTGCAATGGTTTCAAATCAAGACTGATTAACGTTACTTCTGGCGTACCTCAAGGCTCGCATTTAGGACCATTTTTATTTAATATTTATATAAATACAATTTCAGAGTGCTTCATTAATACTGAATTTATGTTATTTGCTGATGACTTAAAAATTTATAAAACGATCTCGAATACTTCAGACTGTACTTTGATTCAGGAAGATTTGTTGCGATTGCAGAATTTTTGTAATGAGAATGATTTAATGCTAAATGTAGACAAATGCTATGTGATTAGTTTTACACGTAGTAGAACACCTATCACTTATAATTATAATTTATATGGAACAAATTTAATACGAAAAACATCCAACCGTGATCTTGGAGTAATATTAGATTCCAAATTGTTACTAAATGACCATGTAGACCATATTGTAGCTCAAGCGTATAGGACACTAGAATTTATTTATAGAACTGCTAAACTCTATAAAAGAAAAGAATCTCTTATATTGTTGTATAATTCTTTAATTCGTCCTATTGTTGAATATGCTTCTCCAGTATGGAATCCACAGTATACAAAATATGTAAATCGAATTGAGTCAATTCAAAAAAAATTCATTTCTCTTTTAAAATATAAATTTAATTCTTCTAATAGCAATTACGAATCATTGCTTAATGAGTTTAGTTTGAATTCACTTGAATCAAGAAGAATGTATGCTGATATCATATTTTTATACAAAATTGTCAATAATTATATTGATAGCTATAATATTATCGACAAATTAAATTTTCATGTACCGTCAAGCAATTCAAGACAAATTACTCTCTTCTATGTAAATAAGTGTAACACTAATAATTTCAAAAATTCTCCACTTAATAGACTTATGTTAACATATAATAGTAACTTTCAGCACTTAGATATATTTTCATTAACTTTGCACCAAATTAAAAAGCTCTTTAAATGTCATGTTTGTTATTCCATTGGGTATTAAAATGTACAATGTTTTATATAAGTATTTTCATGTAAATACGTGGAAACTTGTAATTGGATTTTTTTCTGTGAGTTTCCCAAATATTTAAATAAATAAATAAATAAGTATTGTTAGTAGCGAATATTATCTCAGTTTCGATCTTTGAAAGTTATTGTAAAACTTAGTAAGTAAGCGATATTTTGGATTATATTACGTCTTATTCAGCTCGTAAAAGTATTTCATTATATAATTTATTTTGCTTGCTCGTTATTAAATAATACACAATTTTGTTATTGTTGAATCCATATTTGATTCCCGCCTGTGCGCATATTTCCTGCCATTTGATTAGAAGTCTTTTTATAAATACTCTTCGGAATCGAGTTAAAATATTCCGTGGTGGCCAGCGACTACGCTACCCTTGGTTATTCATTTAATCAAGTAAAACCCTTTCGTATTTCAGTTACCTCTTGGTATCAGGGTACCTGTTACAAATACTACATAGTTGATGTTGTAAAACAACTTTGCAAATTATAAATGTAATCAAATTAAATCGCAAGCCAACGTCAGAAAATAACAAAAACAGTAAATCTCCACTCATTCAAGTTCTAAGACCATATTAACATCTAAGATATTGGGGTCGGCAGAATTGGCAACGCCGCAGCGCCAGCAACGGGGGACACGCGAACTGACAATTAAACTCGAGGGCAGGGGACAATGCCGCATTTCCTGCCCCCCAAACGGAGGCTGAAGAATAATCAGCGATTCTGAATAGCTATGTGGTCGTGGTTCATTTTGCAGATAGCCGATAGGATTGTTGCGAAAATGGTGGTTTCTTTAGGAATTACAAGAATTATGCGTATATCCTGAGTTTTGTAGAGTCGTTAGATTGTCGCCGATTTGATGATTGAAATGTAAATTGAGGCAGTAGGTAATAATCTTACTTTAATCAGAAGTATTATGTTTTAATAGCTCAGAAAAATTATCGCGAAATTATTAAAAATGAATATTTATTGCAAGTAGTACACAGTACTTGGCTCTACTAATTTATACTTTTAGGATATACTGAATCGTAAACCCGATGTTATTGAACTCTGTCTCCTCTAGTGGTAAGAATGTTTACGGACTCAGGCCGTAATAGTAATTTATACACCTAGGGTATGAAGTACCCGATTTAATCCCGGGGGCAAAGTTTATTTCCCTTGCCTACGGCTCGTGAAATAAACTTCACCCTCGGGATTAAATCAGGCACTTCAGTCCTGTGGTATACTACTAATATTAAAAAATGTTTGATTTATTTGTTTTCTTCCATGGCAAACTTTGTATATGCAAATTTAAATAAAAAGATATATTTTTAATTTTGCATTTTTCTCAAATATTTTGTATTATTTGGTCATTACATGTGAACATCATTGAATTCAGAAAAAAATACTGAATCGAATAAGCCAATAAAAAAAATAGGTTGCCATTTAAAATAAGAAAGTTGCAACCCGCATTTTGAGAACCACTAGTCTAAAAAAATTCTTGTCTCGCTCATTTTAATTGTCTTATAATATAGAAATTGTTTGCTAATTTAACCGACCTCGTAGCTCTTATAGTTCTCGAAATAGCAATAGTGTACCACTTAAAATGAACACCCTGTATACACTGTTTTTTGCACTTCCAACCCTCGTTTCAGCAATACATTATAAATAATGATTAATTTTAAAGGATTTAAAATACATATTCGTGTTGAAAATGGATGGCTTTGATAACAACGATAGCACTATTCAAATTTTGTAGGTTACCTAGATACCATAAACAAAGTAAAAATTTGTGTTTATTTTGAGTGACGTTTCATTATGAATAATTTAAAGAACTCACAGTAAAAATACTGCCGATAAAATCTAGAAAAATATGTAAAAACAGTTCGAAAGAAGTAAAAAATATACGAAAACTGTTCTGCTAGAAACTAAAGTTTTCAAACTTCAAACTTATGATTTTGGTTTACGTTTTCGTTTAGAAATAAACCAATAGCAATACGTTAGTGTCAGTAGTTCCAAAATATGCGAGATGGAAAATAAAAATAGCGAAAAAATATGTACTTTTCGACAACAAAAATGAAACATTTTTTTTCATCTTATTAAATTTTGTATAAGTTTCATTTTTGACTTTAATAATATTTATTAATTAAATTGTTATTGTTCTTGGATTATTACACTTTCAAGTTATTGTCTTTAAACTTTCACCATACTATCACCAACCGTTTTTTTTTTAATTGAATGGAAATCGTCAAGGAGCATCAGGAGATTTCACTTGCATGGTGAAATTAGGTTAGGTTAGGTTTAGTCGTATTTCGCAAACCATCTGTCGGATTTGGCTGCACTTATATTTGCTTATAGAATATTCACGTAGGCTACGATTTATTTGAAACAATTATCAAAATCTATTCATTTATCAAACAGAAACTAAATAATAGTTATTTACTTTACAAGTGGGCAAAGTGAGAAATTACCCACGAGAGAAATTTTAGCACACGAAGCCGAAAGCTGAGTGTGATAATTTTATCGAGTGGGTAATTCCACTTTGTCCACATGTGAAGTATAGCGTTTTATCCAACATCTCTTAATAAAAGAAATATTTATTACAGAAATATTATTTGACAGTGACATATGCTTTAAATTTATAAAATTAAAATGTCAATCGAAGTAGTTACCAAGGTGTTCTGTGTTATTATTATTGTTATAAATAAAACAATACTTACTAGTGGCTTTTCTCAAAATTATACCCACTAGTGGGTAATCTGTTACTTTCCTTGTTTCAAATCGCCATAGTTATAGAGCATTTATTGAGAGGTGTTGGATAATAGTTATTTACTTTACAAGTGGGCAAAGTAAGGAATTACCCACGAGAGAAATTTTAGCACACGAAGCCGAAGGCTGAGTGTGATAATTTTATCGAGTGGGTAATTCCACTTTGCCCACGTGTGAAGTATAACGTTTTATCCAACACTTCTTAATAAATGTAAAATTTATAAAAGAAATATTATTTGACAGTGACATATGCTTTAAATTTTTAAATTAAACTGTCAATCGAAGTGGTCACCAAGGTGTTGTGTGTTATTATTATTGTTATAAATAAAAAAATACTCACTAGTGGATTTTCTCAAAATTATACCCACTAGTGGATAATCTGTTACTTTGCTTGTTTAAAATCGCCATAGTTTTAGAGCATTTATTGAGAGGTGTTGGATAAACATTTTAACATCATAATAATTACAATGTTTTTATGGCAACAATATCCTGTTTAAAATTATAAATACGTTACATTACGAATAAACAACTATAAATATATTACAGTTTCTTTTCCTTTCAAGGCTTGCACGATGCCGTTATTAATAGCATGCATCAATGGGAAATTGCCATTAAATTTTGTATCACTGCTTGCTCCGGTGTTTCCAAGTGAACATTCTCCAAGAAAATCGTCTGTATCAATTGACCAACCCATAGCTCCACCCAATTTTTCCTCCATAGCAAATTTAACCTTTTCAGTAATTGATTTTTCATCATCGTAAACAATTATTTTGTCTTCGCTAACAGCATAAGGTGTGAGAGAATCTTCATCCCAATATTTTTTCCATCCAAATGTTTCATTTTGCAGTTCTACGCAAATCTATCGCAAGACATTGGAATATAAATTTTATCTTTACTAAATAATTTAAAATGTACCTCATTGTATCCCATAAAACCATTTTCTCTGGTAAAAGGCCCTTGGAAACCTACATTTTTGGCAGGTAACCCTAATTTCATATCTCCTTGACCTGCAGTTAGCACATCTGTAAAATAAAAAGTTCGCCCATAAAGAGGAACTGCTATAATTAATTTTGATGGGTCCATTCCCATTTGAATCATATATTTGACACTGTATTCCTAAAATGTTTACAGAAATTTACATAGAGTCAACATTAGTAATTATTTTATACGTACAACATTCAGAACGTCATTGCTGCGTAAAGGTGCGTTTGCACCTGTTTTCAAGTCCCAAGTTCCATGATAATCATGACACATCATATGAACATAATCTAAATATTTGGACAATTCTGCCACATTGTACGCAATGTCGATGGTATCTTTTCCGGCACCGAAAGTAGCTGTCAAAAGTAAATTTTGTGGATTGAAAGCAGCGCGTAATTCCTTAAAATATAAATATTATGAATAAAGTAGATAATTGTTTCATAAACTTACTTTTACTAACAGCAAAAAGTTTTCTTTGTCATACGGTTTACCACCACGTTTTCCGGGAAAATTCCAATTTATATCAAGGCCATCGAACGAGTAGTCACTAAAAAAAAAGGAAAGAATTATTTACGTTTTTGTATTTTATGATGCACATAATTATTTAACAAGCAAATGAGGAAATAACTTACTTTACGAATTTTAAAGCATTAGTGACAAATCTTCTCCTTCTGCCTGGTTCGGCAACTAAACTGGAATAATTTGCAGATCCTTCATTCCATCCTCCAATAGCAACGGTCACGTTTAAATGAGGATACTTTTTCTTTAACGATATTGCTCTATTATAACCATCGTTGCCATTATTATCTGGGAGGTCTTGCCAAGGATCTAAACAAAAATAATTTAAAAAATTACTGACCGCATGAGAAACTTTGAAACTGTACAAAATAGAGAAAGAAGTTTAAAATAAAAATTGTAGCCAATACTATTCTACATCTTTTTAAATACAACAGAATTTACACTAACTCAAATATTTACTGAGATATCTTCAAAAACCTGATAGGTTAACTACCACTTCCGGTTTATGGATTGCTACTAAAGTCTAATCAGCTCATATCTTAACCCTCTATTCAGTGGCGTCTTCTCCATGCAAGCAAGGCAAGCAGTGCTTGCCTTTATATTTTATAATTTTTTATATATTTCAACAGTATATTTATTTATAGTTATTTATTTAGAATTTTAGTATTTCGAAACTTAAAAGCAAACAGAAATACACATTTATGTTTAAGATTGCCTACCGCACCGCTAATGTAATACGAGTACATTCAATGACATACGAACTATTAGGATCTTACCCTGTTGGTCAAAACCTGCAAGCACAACTTCGAGTTCCTTCGCCGCCCTTGCTTACAATATACCGAACATTGTCGAACATGTAGCTTTCTATACTGGAAATAATGCGCCGTAAACGTTCAGTTAAAAGCAGTTTTTAAAGTGCTTCTATGAAGATAATTTACTAGTAAATATTAAGAAAGGACAGGATAGAAGAAAATTTTATTTATAAGGTATATTGCTGCATTAAATTTGAGATAAATAAATTTTGAAAGTAAAAATAAAACTTCTATGTTTATAAAATGAACGACATTTGTTAAAAAAAAAACTTGCTAGAAAACATTTCGGTAGTTGAAGAAAAATCTTTCATTCCAAGTGTTAGATCTGTATTTCGTATGAAGATATTAACAACTATTGTTAAAAATACAATAAGATATATGCATTATTTTTCACAATTTTTTTTACTTCTATTTGTCATTGCTTGTCTTATTATAAAATCCACGAGACGCCAATGCCTCTATTGCATACTGTTCCCGAACGGGAACATAAAATTTTTTTCTTTTCTTATGCAGTTTACATTCATGGCAATCATGTTGTAACATTATATACACCTTGTAAATTGCCAATTAGGTCATTCCTCCCAATTTGACCAACATAAAAAAAAATTTTAACTGGAAAAAGGATAATTACAGAAACTGAGATATAGAATGTAAAATTTGAAGGAAGCAGCTTATTACCTGCTGATATATTACAGCTAAATACACCTTTACAAAATTTCCAAAAAATTTTTTTATCTGATGTTTTCCTAGAAGAGGTTGTTTATCAAACAATTTTGTGTAGTACGCGAAGACGACCCTATAGACCAAAGTTCTATTGTAAGTTGAATTTGTTCATAATGTTTCCAATAGTGGACAAAACTTAAATTTTTTTTTATTTTGGAAAACACACTTATTTTAAATATATGAATATTTCTTTTGTAAAAAATAATGTTTTTGAGCCATTATTTTAAAAAAAAAAATAATTCATGCAATAGAGGGTTAAAATTCAATTTCTAATTATGAAATTTCAAGATGATATCTTCAGTAGATTTTGAGTTATCGTGGACAAAAATAATCGGCACACACAGACAGACAAATGTCATCATGAAAATTGCGTAATCGTATTCTAGAGATCTGAAAAAGTACTTATTTGTTAATTACATTAATTATGTGTGGAAAGTATTAAATAATTGGAAATATAACTTAAAACTATATAAAATAATCGACCAGTAAAGAGAAAACATTAAAGAGTGGATTGATGAGCAAAGTATAATTTGACTTCCGGGCATTTTTGTTGTTACAGATAAATAACAAAAGAGAGTTAGTGTCTGAGAATTTCTATGGCTCATTTTACCTAATACCTTTACATATTCATTTAATTTAAATAAGCGAACCGTTAAATTATTTCGTTTATATCACTATTCTGAATAATTTGTAATGACACATAGGAAACAATAAAAAATAACACTGTTGTTGACACCACAAACATATTTAAATATAATATGCCGATCTCGATGGTGTAATGGCTACGTCACTAGCCTAGCACGCCAGAGGTCGTGGGTTCGAATCCCTTTGAAGAGCATGGTCGTTTGTGTTTATAAAAATGCATCCTGTCATGAGGCGGTATATGACCAATGCAGTTAGTCCGCTTCTCATCTTCGTAATAAAAAAAAAAAGATGTAAGATGACAACTGAACATAAATTATAGATGACCTAAAATTACCCAAAGGTAAGCGTTATCAACCAAAATCCAAATTTCCTCACCGCAAAACTTAGATAATTGTTTAACAAATATTTGAATGTACGAGAATATGATACAAATAATATCAATAACTGTAAACATTATTTGTGTTTCACTAAAATTTTAGGAACATTTCAGAATAAATTAGGTAAATGTGTCACACAAATAACAAGAGAAATATGAGTACCTACCCATTTACCATAAATACTATTTGAAAACAAAGCATTTAAATTTAATTTTTATGGTAAATGAGTCAACCGAAATTATTCAAAAACATATGAATAACAGTTTATGTACCTAAAGATCGAATGGAATCGTGGGTCGTATTCAGTCCAACAAATGCATAAACAATATGCGTGCACAGGGTCGGATCCACATGTTCGATAGCAAATGACCCTTTACCGGGCCTGTAAACAGCCCAGGTTCCAATATAACACACTACAACTTTGTCATGTGCCGGCCCTGGAAATTATTAGTTGGTTACTTACATGTTCTTAGAATATTGAAGGTGCAAGTACTAATTAGTATTCAAGATATTGTAACAAATCAGTACAACCCTGAACAGACAGCACGTGACGAAGTCTCATCGTAGTCATCGTTCTAGCAAGCTTCGCGCGCTGTTCCATAATAGAAACAACGAGAAAAGTCTAGACCACAAGCGTAACAGATATATAAATGCGCTCGCCTACCCAGCGAGGCATTCGACTCCGATACGCTGTTCAGGAAATATCGAATATAGTGGAAATACAAGTTTGCATAGTGAATATAAATAGTGTACATAAATATTTCTTGTGTAATAATCTTAGTTTATTATTGATTTGTTGTTATTTTGTGTTTATAATAAGTAGTTCGAATAAATATAAGAGTTAGTGAACAAACTTTTTGTGACTTTTACTTAATATAATATTTTAATTGTTGATTAATAAACTTCACCGAACACGTCAGTTACAAACGTAATAATATAAAAGATGCTTCCATAGGTATTCTTGTAACTTGTGACATTAAAATGAGTAAGATAACTTGTTACTGGAGTCAACTTTTATACCAAGATGTTCAATATTTGAAAACAACTACAGACAACAAAATTCAAGAATTTTTCTTACCTGTGGCTGCATATGAATAACTTAGATTCAAATAAAAAATATATATAAACACAAAGAAACAAAAACTTTTATTAATAATACTATACATATTTTTGAATTCATCTATATGATTCACACATAAAAGTAGACTGGCCTTTCGTTGATGAGGTTCACGGTTATAATATTATTTTGGAATTAACATTATTGGATACACCAATCTTTGACCGCTCTGTTAGAAACCACAGATAGACGAGAAAAACAAAACTACGTTTGGTTACGAAACGGGCAAAAGTTAACGATTTGAATAATATAACTGCCTTTCACCTTTGAGTGGTATCTCCTGGTGCTCCTTGGCAATCGTAATAAAACAAGAATGTTCAATATTTTTATTGTCCATTAGTGCATATTAAACAGTTCCAATTATTATAGTAGAAAATTTACGGATAAAATAATGGCGATGTCATATAAATTGTTTAGGACTTATAATAAAATATTAATTTAACAGTTTTAATAAGCATTTGAAATTTAATTTATGTTGACATTTATTAAATCTGCTAACAAAATATTTGACGTTTTTGCAACTAGACAACTTGACAGCTTCACAAATAAAATCCTCAAAAACAGTTGCACAAAATTCACTTTGTAAACACGATATGAAACGCTTTCCTTTTGTTGTTCCCGTTGAAATTATTAAACATTAACACTGCTTTATTAATTCCAACACATTAAACTCGGACCCTAATCTAAAAATTCATGAATTTAAAATGACCCATTACATCATTACACTTGTATCAAATTATGAAGTGAGAATATAATTATTTTATAATTAAAATGGATGAATATCTAATACGCTTCAGATTTTTATTAAATTATTAAATATAAAATTCCTGCATGTCATGTATACAAACACTCAGTCTCCAGATTAAAATCTCTCGTCCACTTCAGAGTTTGTTTCTAATTTGTCTGCACAAAATTAACATTTAATAACCTAAAAACCTCTATAATAAACAAACTTTTCATAACGACACACGCAAAGTATCCAAATTGCATCCGAAATGAAATTTCGTAGCAATATTATATTTGCAGAGGTTGGTGTAATTGGCAAACTTTATATTTCACGGTTGTTAATATATTTTTTTACGACCACTTAGAAATCTATGTTGTTATGAGGTACATTGCTGGCATCGTGCGAAATGAATTAATACAGGTGCCATTACTAGGATACTTATTTAGAATTGTCAAATATTGGAATGGTGAAAGCGGAACAAATTTATTATTAAAATTAAATTGATTAGGCAATATTATCGCGGTCGTAGAAAATAGTATATTGTGTATCAAGTGCCGAAAATAGCATCTTACATGCGAGTGTTTTATTTGTGGCACGACACGAAGGGGAGTGCTGCAGAAAAACATGAGCATGTAAGAGAATTTTCGCACGTGGTGCACACTATACTTTTTCTACGATCATTTTTTTAAATTATGTATTAAATACGTTCTCCAAAAATGATTTTGTTCTTCTATAAATTTTCCAATCAATGAGTTTCTGATAAATGTCATCGTATCTTTTGCGGGATTTTTCGGGCAATAAATTATTGCAGCTATTGCTGGCTGCTGCAATAATTTTTGGAGGTGTACATTCAAAAATTTCTTCTGTATCACTCATTTTCTTGTTATCTTGCTATTCTTATTTCTGTGAAAAGTTTTAAATTGACATTTAAATAAACAGGATATCAAGGTAACCTAGGTAACTAAAACAAAGCCTACAAAGATGAATAGATACACATGCATTTTCGTGCATTTTACAAGCGTCCATACATGCACTTTCGTGCATTTTACATTCATGCTCTTTTCTGTTGTTTGTAATAATCGATTTTCGGAGTGAGCAGTGATATTTCGAAAATGTGATTTTCGATAGTGAGCGTAGAAAAAGTATATTGTACAACTCGCATGGAATGTCTATTTCATAGTAGTATGATTTGCAGCATTCGCCTTCGGCTCATGCTATAACTTTCATACACTTAGTAAAGAGTACCATTCTATGCTCGTTGTACAATATACTATTTTCTACGACAACTGAGAAATCTGCTCATTGTGTGTTTGTTGTTGCTAGGGATATGAGGTACATTGCAAGCATCGCGCGAAATGAATTTGTTTTGTGAGTATTTCAATACAGATCAGTTCATTTAAGTGCAGATGCCATTGCTAGAAAATTTATTTAGAATTGTCAAATATTGGAATGGTGAAAGCGGGACAAATTTATTATTAAAATAAATTAATTTTGAAATAATATCGTGGTCGTAGAAAAAGTATAGTGTACAACTCGCATGGAATGTCCATTTCATACTCGTATGATTTGCAGCATTCGCCTTCGGCTCATGCTACAAACTTTCATACTCGTAGGAAATGAGTACCATTCCATGCTCGTTGTACAATATACTATTTTTCGTGGGCTGCCTGAAACTGGAAAGTTCAAAGGTTGAAGCACTTGAATGGAAGGTCAATTAATAAAAAAAACCTTTATACAAATTATTCATTTGTGGAGAATGTTTTTTAAATCACGAATTTTGTTTAGAATATTATAATAATCCCTTTATTGTAATATATTAAAATTTAATGATGAAATCAAGCGAAAGGCGAACATGGGATGAAAGAAATTCAAATGTAATATTCTGGATACGTATAATATAGAGTTTTAAATAACCGTAAACATCAAAATATTTAAAGCTTGAGAAACTGAATAAATTAGCATATATTTTCGCTGTATTCGCAATAATTTTTCAACGCCAGCTCTTCTCATAGCCTCGCGTCAATAACAACTTCGATGTAAAATTTAAATCTGGAACCATCTACTTACTTAATAAAAAGACCCCTGCTGGGAATGGGAAAAGCTGATATGAACCATATTACAAATTCAACTATACTCTATTTGAGAATGAGAGCGTAATAAATCAAAATTTGCAAGAGTAGTATTGGATTTTTGTCAGCTATGCGGCAAATAAATCCACCACAAAATTATGAGTAGGGTATATAACTTTAGGCGTGTTTCTTTGGACTATGATTTGTAATCAAAGTGATCAAAGTTAACATGATCATAAACAATCATGTTTCTTCGTTCGTTATTCGCTATCCCCACTCTTTCATTTTTGTGATGCAGCCTTTCTACTTCGTGTGCTAAAATTTCTCTCGTGGGTAATTCCACTTTGTCCAGTATTGTATTACGTTTTATCCAACATCTCTTAATAAATTCAAAATTTATAAAAGAAATATTATTTGACAGTGACATATGCTTTAAATTTTTAAATTAAACTGTCAATCGAAGTGGTCACTAAGGTGTTCTGTTATTATTATTGTTATAAATTAAAAAATACTCACTAGTACTTTTCTAAAAATTTTACCCGCTAGTGGGAAATCTGTTACTTTCCTTGTTTAAAATCTCCATAGAGCATTTATTAAGAGGTGTTGGATAAACAATATTATTGAAACTATCGGACCTAATGTGCTAACTTAGACTTGTTACACCTAGAATGAAACTTACTTCCCCAACAATAGAAATATCGCTACAAACGTTCCGATAATTCCTTTTGGATTGTAATGTAGACGTAGATATGATTTTTCTAAGTGATCTGTTTATTTATATTATTATATCATATTATATTATCCAATTTGACCCTAAAATTCCGGTGACATAAAATGTACGTTGTTTCCGAATGGGAGTCCGGAATGGACCCCAGGGTTCTATTGGATTAATTAATAATATATTAATATATATTGTTCAATGAATATAATCTTAAATAAAAAATAACTATACAAGAGAATAAATAGCATAATAGAAAATAAATGTATAAAATAAAATAAATATATCATCACGCCTTTTTCCCATTATGGGTGTGGCACTCTGTTCACGCAGATCTCGGTAAATGATATATTTTTTCGTATGAAGTGTGGTTACCAGCCATCAAATCACAGCCCCCAAGTTAATGGAGAGGGAACCACAGGGGTAAATTTACATTGGTAACAGTCGACAGTGGGATTCGAACTGAGGAACTCACGATCCATAGTCCGATACATTACCACGGAGCTATTTACCCCATAAATGTATAAAGTATAAAATTTCACGAAACATGTGTTAGGTATTTATTTGAGCAAAATAAAAAGTCCGGCATCATTATTATCATCATCACTAAGACCACTTGTTTCATCGAAATTATCAGATAATTTTTGTAGCTCGGCTTCAGTATGAATCTTATATTAATTTTTACCTTTTATTTTTTAGTTATTTACAAAAATTATGAACATAAAATGTTGAGTAACTCTAATTAAAAATAGGAGAACACTATGATCTATTTAATTTTGTCTTGAATAATAATAATACCAATTGAATTCAACTAATTGTATCAACTTGTACATAAGCTCAATATATTACATGCATAACATCACGCTATATTCCACTCAGTGGGGTAGCACGAACCGAGAAATACAGTCATCTAACAATCAATCTCCTCCAAACATTCCACCACTTTCGCCACATTTATAGTCCGATTCATACATGCTCGTTTATTCTTCACACTCGGAATCATTCGTTCACGCAACAAATTATCAATCATACCTAACACTTTGGATGCTCACGCAATCGTTCACTTTCAATCTCACCCGCATATATTAGTTTCACCAACCTTTCATTCGACATTCGCTCAACATGTCCAAACCACCTCAATTGACTCACTTCCACTTTCTGAACAACATTCTTCTTAATCTCACACTCACCATACACCAATGTATTCCGGATACGATCACGTCTAGTATACCCGCACACTCCACACAAATATCTCATTTCCACAGCAGTTATACGTCGTTCGTGCTTCTTCATCCATACGCAACATTCAGAACCATACATCAATGTAGGCACTAACACACCATTATAAACAGTCAATCGATCATTTATTAACTGGCACATATATAAATGCAAGGCTGTGAAAGTTACATATTACACAAATGCAACAAAGAAAACAATCGGTGAGTTCCACAATGTACCCCCATCTGGAATTTAAGGGCTAATGTGGTGGTGTTTCGCTCTACTTCACCCTACACTTGAGCCTACACTAATTCAGTTAGATTGAATAACAGGGCGGTAAAGAAAGTACCGCATTACAGCGATTTGCTGCCATATTGTCAATAATATAATGAACATATTTGTTTAAGTAATTTAACGATGGATCTCTATCTAATTAATAGGCCAATTTTGAGCAATTCTGTAAAGTCTGTAAGAGAATATGTAAGATCTGTAAATGCTTATAGGTCAAATGGCAATTCTGATACCATATGTTCATTACAGAAAATCGTAAATATGTCACAGATATCTGTAAAAGTTACGGTGAAGTTTGAGGTGCCTGTAAGCTTTTACGGACACTGTTGAATGCGAAAATGCATCATTATTTTGTGAATAATATATTATCACTACTATTATTTATTCGAGAATTGCCAAAACTTTAAATCTGTAAAGTTGTTAGATACGGGCGTATCGAAGGTAACAGATTTACGAATTTACGATCTTATAAATAAAATGTTCATAATTGAGCCATAAGTCTATTCGATTATTCCTATGCAAACAATTATTGTAGCGCCATTGGAACGATTTATTACTGTCTCTCATTCTCAAATGGAATATAGTATTTCGTTACTCAATTATTATTACTTTAATATTCGATCTCAGTAATTTCAAAATTGAAAGAATGCTGGAGAAATATAATGTGAGGAAAAGAAGATAAAAATAAATTTACCTAATGGGGATAGTTACGAAATACTTATTATGAAAGAAATGGGTACTCTACAAAACAGATAGATAATCGCGGAATGGCGCAACAGTCGTTCAAACTTTGGAACAAAGAGATGCGGATATCTAGAGACAATAACAGCAAAATAAAATAGACGAATCCAACTACAATAAAAGATATAAATCAATACAAACGGCATCGGTACCACGGTACATCTTAAATAGGAAAAAATAAATAAAGTTAATTGCGCAATTCAGATGTGAAAATGAAGAAAGACAATAAGTATTGATTAACGTGGCATTTAACAACATCACATAATCAAATTAGTCGAGAACTATGAAAAGAGAAATTAACTATTAGACAACCAAAGACCAAAGCACTGAAAAATATAACACCTTCTTGAACTCATACATTAAAATGTGTATATTGTTATAGAAATTTTTCGTGAAAATGGGTGATTTAGAAAGTATTTCGTCGGATATAGAAGAACAAACCTGAAAAATTATTAATTAATTAAATATTAATTAATTTATATAATTCTAAAGTTTGTATTATAAACATTTATAATAAATAATACGCTAATGAAAACGAGTGCGTTAATGGAGCTCATAACCCACTCAAAATGAGTGGGTTAAGTGACATTTAACTCACGGGCGTAGATAAAAATAGTTATTTAAATACAACCTTTCGAATTATTGAAACCACCAATAAAACAATTGCATAATATTAACTTCTTTAATTATATTCAAATGCCGATCTCTATAGCATAAGAGGCTATGTCATTAGCCTAGTACGCTACAGGTCGCGGGTTAGAACCCCCCACTGAAGAGCTTGAACGTTTGTGTTAAAATAAATTCACAATCATCCTCTCTTTATTACCAAAAGTAATAAGTCTGCTTACTATCTTCATAAAAAAGAATTATATCTCACCATAGGTTGCTTCAATAAGTTAAAAAATCTTTGACAACTCATCTTTGTAAGACTTTTGGATAAGTTCTGTTAAAATATTTGTTTAAATATAACGTGTCGAATTATTGAACATATATCATTATTCATTTGTTTTCCTCATGAATAATAATTATGTTCAGTAATCCGAAACGTTATATGTAAATAATTTATTTAACTGAACTTAATCCAAATTCTTTTATATTCCTAAATTTACAAATTTGACTTTAAAGTTTTTTCTACTATTATTTTGTATGTTTATATTTACAATGCAACTTTGACTTTTAGATAATAGTAACTCCCGAAACAACTTCGTTTCTTTGTACGCACGCATTAGTTTCATACTTTTTTGTGATTTCTTTTCACAGAAATTTAGAGTTTGTATCCAGATACCCAGTCAAATGTTAGATTTGAAAATTCTAGATATAGCATGTCTGGCAGTCTGGCTTAAAATAGAAAGTAAATTTATAATCTCCAAACAACAACACATGGATGTCTACGAGTACATGTACTACAATGACCCATCTATTTTGAGCCTATTATGTTAATGGGTGAACAGACATTATTTAGGGTTTGTTACAATTGTTAGTTCTTCATAGCAAAATACACAAATGTCTTATTACTTTTAATCGTTTATTATAGTGCAAACCTATAATAAAACCACAACACATAAAATAATTAAACCGTAAAAGTTTATTCTCTAGTAGAATATCTTTCATATTTGGGGTAAATAGTTCCTGGGTAATGTGGACCATATTCTCAGTTAAAATCTCACTGCTCGTAGTTAGTTTTTTACCTCCCGCCACATCCTGTAAGAGAGGTATAGGAATCATGCTAAAAATTGTGTAGTAAGTTTTCAGTGGATGAGCACGTTTTAGGGTCCCTAAAATGCGATTTTAATAGTTGATGTCTGTGTGTGTGTCTGTCTGTCTGTGAGTCTGTCTGTCTATCTCTGTGGATCTCTGGAGTTACGATTTCTGAAAGTTTACTTGAAGCCCTATCAAGTTATTTTAAAATATCTCAGTAAATTTTGGTTTAATGAAAATTTTGTTATTAGAATAATGTTTCAAATACTATTATCTACAATTACTGTTTGAAACATTTTCCTCTTACTGTTCCCATTTACGAATTACAACACGTTAAAGAAAAATTATATTTTTATATTTTCGTTTAAATCTGCAAACCAGTGTCTTTTGAAAAAACAAAACAACGGTTCAAAAATATCATTTTTTGACATATGTCATAATTTTTTGAAAGGATGAGCGTTACTTGATAGTGTTGGTCCGTGTTCCTGCATTATTTGATAATAAATCTATGGCGGGAGGTATTGTGCTGCCCACAACAGATTTTTAATTATGGTTCGCTCTACAGTAACATCTTTGGTAGCAGTTTATTTATTACCTTTCATTTGTGTGTTAGATTTTTAACAATATAACATTAAATTATGATATTTGAGAGGTACACAATCAAAAACTTTAAGAAAAGAATGAACTGTTGTCCCTTATTTTTCTGAAAATAGCAAAAAAGTTCCTGTCGCGCCCCTGGCCTGATAGTTACCAACTAACAAACAAGCAGAACATCTTATCCTTTCTACCTTGTCGCAGTTGTCGCTGGTCTATTCTCACTTGTAGCTACCTACTCTGTAATTCTCTTGGTAGTCTGAAGACCTCTTCTCTTGACAAGTGCTGCTGAATAGACAATTAACCAGCACAAGAATGAATTTAACGACTTGTACGCAGACAGAACGACAGACCCACTGACGATGCCAGAGAACTCCATTCAAAATAAATATCAATTTAGACAAGAGCCGCGTTACACTCAACTAAACTATTGTTTCATCCTTTTGACGCCAAATGAGCAATTCTTTTCATGAAATACCAGTGGGCTTTGATGCTGAAACAAATTATAATCGGCACCCACACTTCGGAGAGATGAAATTTCATAAATATTTAAATAATGTTATTTATTTAATTATAGCTAAAAGGATATCATTTACACTTTCCGTTGTACAATTTTCAACACATTTTCAGTTTGAATTGAATTTTTCAGAACTTAAGCCATAAATTTTTTATTTATTTACTATGAGCTCTAAAAGCTTTTTCAACTTATTGAAAGTTTTTTCCAAGTTTACATCTAATAGTGAGGTATTACGGATTGTTGACCTATATCAACGGCAGGAGTATGTAAAATAGCATTTTTTCCTCCCGCAAATATACAGACCGTTGGCTGATGTGCCGTACGAATATAGGGGTTTCAATGCTATATTTTGAATATTGTTGTATCTTTTTACCTATTCACTAATAAAAGTGTAAGTACAAAAGTTATTGAGAATTTCAAAATGCATGTAATAAGGCCCATTTGGTTAAATATTAATATTTCACGATTAAAGTTGTTATTACTTCTAAAAATTGTAACACAGCTATGGAGAATTAAACAATAACGATAATTTAACTCCATTGCAAAGTAAACCATAAATGAAATAGTTATTTACTTTACAAGTGGGTAAAGTAAGGAATTACCGACGAGAGAAATTTTAGCTCACGAAGCCGAAGGCTAACTGTGATAATGTTATCGAGTGCATAATTCCACTTTGCCCAAGTGTGAAGTATAACGTTTTATCCAACACCTCTCAATAAATGCTCTATTAAACAAGAAAAGTAACAGAATACCCACTAGTGAATATAATTTTGAGAAAAGTCACTAGTGAATAATTTTCTATTTATAAATATAATAATAACACACAACACCTTGGTAACTACTTCGATTGGCATTTTAATTTAGAAAATTTAAAACATGTCACTGTCAAATAATATTATCACAGTCAGCCTTCGGCTTCGTGAGCTAAAATTTCTCTCGTGGGTAATTCCTTACTTTGCCAACTTATAAAGTAAATAACTATTATTTGTACATTAAGCGATGCTTATTAAACGAGGTAGACAATCGTTTTAACAGCGAATAAATAGGAAGGTAACTTTTTGCAAGTGATAAAACGTCATTTATCTTTCTCCTACCAACTAGATCAAAACACTATCTACATACATTTATGCCATTCGTAATAAGAAAATATGCCAAAAAATATAATATATATATATATACATTTTTACTAATTGTACTTTTAAATAAACATTTTCATAAATCAAATACCGTTAAATTATCTTGCCGAATGACACTCGAGCATTTTATTTTCTTCGGATAAATTTCAGTTTGACAACTCAACCTTGTAATCTGACATCAATTTGACTGTAAAACTGTTTAAAAAATAAAATCACCTCACCTACGGTGTCGTGATTTTATTAAAACAGTTTTCTTGTCAAATTATTAGGTAACTAGGTCTTGTGACAAACAGAAATTTATCCGGCAAAATAAAAAGCTCTTGTGTAATTACAGTTGAAAAATATCTGACATTTTACAAATTTTTTTTATGGGGCAAACAGATCCGTGGTAACGCGTCGGACTGTGGATCGTGAGATCCTCAGTTCGAATCCCACTGCCGACAGTTGTCAATTTAAATTTACCCCTGTAGTTCCCCCTCCACTAACAACTATGAGGGCTATGACTTGACGGCTGGTAACCGCATTTCATACCAAAAATATGTCACTTACCGAGATCTGCGTAAGCAGAGTGCCACACCCCTAGTGGGTAAAAGGTGTGATGATATATTTATTTATTTGATTTTTTTTTATTTTACAATTTTAATAAAAGATAATTGGCAAAAAGATACAGCGATATAAGAAAATAGTATTGAAACCCCTCCAATTCTATATCCGGTACATATATAAAGGAAATAGTATAATGCATCAAAATTTTCTATAGGTAAAGAGTTTTCAACTCAGTGTCTTTAGAATGCGATATCAATATATTTACGATGACGTCAGTGTGTGACTTTATTTCTATATTTTGTATCGTTTTACTCCATTTGGGAATGAGGAGAGAAATAAATAAGAATGTTCAAAAGTATTATTGGATTTTTGCCAGTTATGAAAAATAATATATACCTTTACTAGAATGCACATAGATAGCCGCTCGCTTTATATCTAGAACTAAACTTACTTCTCCAACAATAGGAACACCGCTATAAATGTTCCGGTATTCCATTTTGGACCAGAAGTTTTTTCAGAGAGATATATTTATATTATTATATTATATTGTATTATAATACATTATTAAATTGAAATTGGTGGCGTTGTGCGCTACTTCACCTTTCACTTGAGCCTACACTAATTCAGTTAAATGGAGTTCGCAGTGACAAGACGGTAAAAAAGTACCATATTATCGCGATTCGCTGTCATATCATCAATAATATGATGAACATATTTATATTTAAGTAATTTAGCGGTAGATCTTTATCTAATTAAATCTTTTTTGCTATTCCTGAGCAAACAATTATTGGCGCGCCACTAGAGTGTCTCTGACACACTGATTTATTATTCTCTCGTATTCCTAAAGAAATTTAAATTTGCGGAAGATTATGTATGAATATTGAATGAATATATTATTGATTATTGTGCTACGAACTCAGTAACTTCATATTGATTCCAATGAACAATGAACATTCTGTAACGGACGCGACAACGAAAAGTTGTAATTTACGCCCTCGTTTGAATAGACGCAGCGATGACTTGTTTGAACCAGTCCGCTCGCGCCACAATATAGAATATTCCCGAAGCTTCTCGAACCAAGGAAAGCAAATATAAAAGAGCGAATCATCGGAACTCAGCAGTCAATCAGTTGACTCAGTTGACTCAGTCAGTCAGTTGACTCAGTGGACTCCGAAGCTATTATGAAGAACTTGTGAATATAAATATATCGCGCGGTCTGAACATAAATATATCGTCTTAAATAAATATTGCTCGGCTAGTTTATATAAATAATAGTGTTTGTTTATAGTAGTGATAAGTGTTAGTGCACAAGTTTTTGTATTCATTATTTTAGTCTTTAAATATAGTGTGAATAAACTTTTACTCTTTATTATAATAATTATTAATTATTTTTTATTAATAATAGTTCTTTTTGTTGAAATAACTGTTTTAAAACTTTAAAACGTTACAATTCAAAAGGTGGACAAATTTGGGATTACAATCAACCCAATCATCCACTCATGAGGCGGCATAATTATTATGATCATCTTATTCCCATCTTCATAAATCAAAAATAGAAAAATTGATTTAGAGTAAATTTTGTTATATTCAAAAAGATGTAGAGTAATATCGGCTATACAATTCTTATTTGAAGCTTTTTTTCACGTCAAATTTTTTATTGATCTTAATTAATCAAAGTTCTGCTTCACAATATGTAGAGGTATACAGGAAATCCATTTATATGGAAATAGTGTACCGGTATATTTATTTATTCAAATTTCTCCGCTATTTATTTACTTTAAAGTTATAAATTCAAATGGAGGGCACGCATAAATATTTATTGTTCAGGTTTGAGGAATAAAGAGCTTACAGCTTACACGAATCCTGATTTCACAAACAGCTTCAAGGCAAAGCTTTTTAGTCAGTATCATTTAATCCTAGTACAATGTAAACAAGATATTTTGACGGCATATACGCTATAAGTTTATCTCGTTTATTCAAAATACACGAGTTGCAATAAAAACGACAATACGGACCAACACGGGGATCATAGTTTAATGTTTAATCTTAAACGAGTCGAGTTTACAGTAAATGCCAAGTTGCTGCGCTAAAGTTGATACAGAATAATAGTTCATAAAATACGATATCTAGCGGAGCATGAGCACCAGAGTATATTATACGCACTTCAGTGCCCTTCAAAATGTTCCACAAAGTACAAGTAAACTATCTAATGGGCAATTTTGCGACGTCTTGTCTTTTATAGTTTTATAGATCGATATTCTTTCTTGTCTTTTCACTTTGAGGGGAGCATCACAACTGACGATGATTCCAAATTTTTTAAACAATTGAAATAATAAAGTTGCAATAATTATTCGGTTAAAACTAAACAGTAATATTTAATTTATATTAATTTGAAAAGGCTTTTAGAAAAATCCAGTTTATTCATTTTTACTAATGAGTTTTACAAGTACCTAAGCAGCTGAAGGCCGTTGTTTTAGAATCAACTTTCTGACATTATGTTGATGTTTGAGTTTAACAGTTCGAGATCGAGGTGGTTCGAGGTAACTATAATTGATGGTGCAATTCTAAGCAATTTTTATATTTAATCGTAAAACCGTAGTGTACGAGACAATCGTAACAAGTCAAGTTACAGATTTACGATAAATGCAATTCTATGCAGAAAACTGTATCGACGAACGTTACAGATTTAGCTTTACGATTGACGTCATATTTTACAGTCAGTGACTAACTTCATTGCTAATACAGTGTCTGAATATTGAATATGACAGTTGTTTTTTTTTTTATTTATTTACTTATCAAATACAACCATATGATGAGTTTTCATTACAAATAAGAAAAATAGTCTTGTCTGCGAATTATGAAACAAGATCTTCATTTACATCCCCATCGTCTACAATCATCCATGAACAATCGGTGACATGTGTCATTGTCAATTATGACATACGAAAAATTTGTCTTGGCAGTATTTGATGCCATTTTTATTTAATCACCCGACATATGTAAATATAAATGGAATACTATAATATGCAATGGATTCTTGAATTTGATGGATTATAAAATGGTTCTATATTACAAATAAAATTGATTGTCCATTACTGATCCAATCTAAATATTTGTTTGAAATTTGCAATAGTAATGTTAAATGGGTTTACCAAATCTTTTATTTCTGTATCTGCGCAAGAGACGCAAGTAATTTCTAAAATATTTTATATTAAAATATGTAATAAGGTAATTTTTCTTGACGTATAATTAACATATTTTTGTAATGCATTACCTGTTATATTCAACAAGAAGGAGAGCAATATTCAAAATATTTATATTTTCATTCATTTTATTGACAAAATTGAGCAATGATTAGAGAGAAAAATCAAAACCGTAATGTTACGTCCAGTTACCCTCTCAACGTAAAATTTTCTAGAAATCGTAAGATATTTACGAGTGATCGTAAGCAATAGTTTTGCACAGAATTGCTCTTTGATTCGTAAACTGTTTCGAGTCTTACGAGAACACCTTACGAGCCTTACGATTATGCTTAGAATTGCACCAATAATACTCTTCTATGGTTTACGATACTGTAAGTATCTTCTTATGATTTCTTTTTGAACATTTTATTATTATTATTAATACATATTATTATAAATATGAAACTGTAGTTTCGTTCAAAACCTAAAATTAATACTGAAATGACAGATTGAAGTGTGACATTTCCGTCCGTGAAATGATCATGTATCCTTTTTTCTTGACAAGTAGTTGAAAAGAAATGGCCATATTAGGCATACGTTAAAATAACCAACGATTGAACAAGCGTGTATGTGACAAGGACAGACTATACATATAACTGTTAATTATTAGTTCGGAAACTAATGACGTAGCGGCCACTACATCGCGTGTGCCGTTATCGTTACTGTGTTTTCTGTTGTCCATATTTTATGAATTTTAAATAAATAAAATAAATAAATATATCATCACACCTTTTACCATTATGGCAGATCTCGGTAAGTGATATATTTTTGCGTATGGAATGCGGTTACCGGCCGTCAAGTCATAGCCCCCAAAGTTGTTAGTAGAGGGGGAACCAGAGGGGTAAATGTAATTTGGCAACTGTCGGCAGTGGGATTCGAACTGAGGATCTCACGATCCACAGTCCGATACGTTACCACGGAGCTATTTACCTCACTACGATGAATTTTTTAATTATTATAATGGAAATAAGGCGTTACATTTGAATTAACAAAATTTTATAAACATGATTAATAGTTCACTTAGTTGTACTGAAAGTGTTCAAAATTATACAACATTAAAATCAGAAAAAGTAAGCAATTTTACTGTGCTATAGTTACACTATTAGTTCCAATTAAAAAAAATATAAGTTTGTATCACATCTCGAATATGAACCACACAAAAAAATATTTTCTACGCCGCTGGTTAGACAGTAAAAATCTGAACATTTTTATTTGATACATTTTTCTAAATATGGGACAGTTTATAAATTATTTAAAAATAAAGAAAAATCAATGAAAATATATTCTTTGCCGATGACATTAAAGATGACACTTCACGGATTGCTGACAGTCTGTAAAGTGTCACTTTTATGCCTAGGCTGTAAAAGTATTTTACATAACAACCGCTCAACAAACGCATAGCAACCGTTCAACACATGCATGCCAACGTAATTTGACAGCGATAACCTTCAAAATATCTATATAAAATAATCACTAAATTAATATTAATTCCAAATCGACAAAAAAATTATGTGTTCAACCCGGCATCAAACACAGATTTATAGCTTCGGCAGCATTCATTGACGAGGCATTGACGGCAGCCTCTGCTGTAAATCTGGTATTTAGATGTCTAGTTAAACAAATACATTTTTTTTGTGCATTTTTTCGGGAAAACAATAATTTAATTGACCTACTACTGTAGCAATTTTTGTCTAATTTAACTAAATCGTAACTCATATAGTTCTCGAGTTCCTAATGGTGAGTCTGTAAATTGAAACATACTGTATATATTCTAGAAATTTGTAAGTATGTATACCAACAAAAAAAACTAATTTCAGTTAAATTAATATGTTTATGAATTCAATACTCGTACTATGGATTAATTTATAACACCATTTTCAAAATGTAAAACCAGAATTTGCTCCAAGATATCTTTATGATTTGACCTCACGGAAAAAATTTTGAAAACTTGTTTAAACCATCTAAATAATAGACATCATAATATCTAGTTTACTATGGAGATAAAAGAAAAAGCACTAGACTTGTTTATTTGCTAAAATCTTTTCATTTAATTTATGTTTTTTTTACGAGTGTCACAAAACAGAAGTAATTATAAAGATTAATTTTATTTGTTAGCTCAAATAACATCAAATATGAAATATGTCGTGTGAAAGTAATCTACAAAGAATAATAAAAAAATGAAATGTCAAAGAAACTCGTAATGAAAATAAATAAATTGCTGAACAACGCAGAAGCCGAGTTATTCCTTTTCATTTCAAAGAAAATATTTCAAAAACACGCGTCAAATAAAACGTCAGATAAAAGAGAGTAAATTTTAATATGGAACATTATTTCTGACGCTTCTACGAAGAGCCCCACATCAAAAGTAGCATTATTTGTTTACTGATATGCCTAGATCTGTCACTGTCAATACTTTTCCCCTTTGTGGCGGTTTTCTTTTCTTTTCGACCCTTTTAACAAGATTACCAACTTACATCTTATATCGGGAGATTTTTGTTTCTGCTTTTGTAAAATGCCATCATCTGTTCTGCGAACGACGAAACGATCGCACTGGGACACCACTAACGCACTGGAAAGCAGACTAAATAGAATAACTTCCCCAGAATGTATTACACTCTTTTCATTTATACATTTACATACGAATTGCAGCCATTTTACGTGGGAGACACACATGAAATTTTAATATCATTAACAGTATTTTTTTAACCATGGTTCAGTATCGCGTGCTTTTTATACACTAAGACTAAGAAACTAATTGATAAAATAATTAGAGACATTGTAGAGATATATCTTAATAGTTATGTGTTATCATAAGATCCTTCTATCCCTGTATTCGAAAATTGTAAATTGGCATCATATTCTTTTGACTCTTGTTGTTGTATATAACAGAATTATACGCGTAAAAATCTATCAAATACCGATATCTTCTCCACACTTGAAATTGAGTTTTCCTACAACTGTCATAAAAACTTGTTTTCAATACGCAAAATATTCTATTTCTTGGTTATATATAAACAACACTTGTGTTTTCCAGGCAACGTGAAAAAAAGTATTTTGCGCACATGGGCTACAATAGTATATTGAACAACTAGTTTTACAATGACCTTTTCCTATATCACGTACACAAAGTCAATTTTGTGACACTGTTTTTCTCAAAAACAATGCTACAAAATTGAATATTGTGCAACTGTTTTTGGGGAATTTATTATTTGTAAAATTAACAATCTGTCAAACTTGGGGCTGTCATTGCTCACGTAAAATTATTGAATCGGAGCCCTTATTAAAGGTAACGTAAAGTATAATTACTTATTAATATTTAAGGTAATGCTGCAGTTTTTATACGAGTAATGGTTAATATTTATTAATGCCCGATAATTTATTGGTTGAAGCCCAGAATTTGGTTTTCTATGTTGATGTTGACAGGTACGTGTTGAGTGTTTTTGTAGCTTAGTAACATCAAAATGTATCAATAAATTAGTATGAAAAATATAATAATATTACATATTTATTTAATTCATTTCTTTTGTTTGAATATTAAGAAAGTTGTAGGGAAAATATTGTGTGTATTACGGGTGCAAAATGGCATTGCTGCTCTCGCATAATTGAAGCTCTCAGCTGCGCTTCGAGCTTCAAACTTTATGCTCGTGCTACAATGCAGCATTTTGCACCCTTAATACACAAATAACTATTGTATGATATAGTTTTATTTTATAATAATAGGGCCAACTGGGGTAAATATGAAACTTAAAAAATTTGAGGTAAATGTGAAACACTTACGTCATTTATTTTCTGTTTACATTACAAAAAATATTAAATTATTCCTTCTTCTATGCAAATTATAAATTTGACTTTTATAAGTTTAATAATCCAGTCTATAAAAATTATTTATTGTTAGTTGGTAAAATTTGCCTATACAAATTTCAATTTACTTTGAAAAACTTTCTCCGTATTTCATGAGATACTGAAAAATATGAAATAATCAATTCAAATTTACATAGGGAATTCAAAATTTAATTATGCGATCAAGTTTTTTGTTTTTAATTATGTAGTTTTTGTTTTATTTATATTTAATTAGCCGGGGTAAAATTGGAACGTGATTCTGGGTAAAAGTGCAACAGGCTTTGGGGTAAAAGTGCAACGAAATAATCAGATTTCATTTGGTTTGAACTTCTTTATACTATGTACATGCTTGAGCCCAAATTTTTTATCAGAACCTTATGAAACTTTTGTTATGATACATATTTTTTGTGGGATAACGTTTTTATACCTTGCCTGAACTTTTCAGTATTACTGATTTAGTTTATTAAATTATAGAAAATTGTGTCATATTAAAAAAAATGTAGAATATTATTGGCTACAATATTGTTTGAAACTTTTTGTCTACATTTTGTACAGTTTATAAATTAAAATTTACACAATACTTGCCCATTGAATTCAATGATCAGTGATCACTGAAAATGTAGAGTAAAGTAGACAAATTCGAGATTCGAATCTGGACCCCCAATATGCGAAACCTGGGCGTTAAAATAACAATCTTTACAGAAACATACATAAGTTCCTGATGATATCTTTATTTAACGTTTTATTGCTATTGCTTTTCACTGGTCTATACTAAGGGCTACTAACTAGGACCTTTTAAAATTCGGCACTGTTACTTTGAAAAAGTTATTGATTACCTTGGAGATCAACAATATTTTCATAGCAACACTGTTAAATCTTAAAATGCCCTAGTATAAACCTGTATAACTATCATTATCACTATAATTTTACCTCCCGCGAATGTATAAGATAAGTATTATGGCGGGTCAAAATTTTCAACAAAATCCAATGAAGATACCTATCATTTTCAAATTTCATGTTTATAATTTGGATGTTTATGTTACGAGCTGATTAGATTTTGGAAGCAATTATCAAATGGAATTAGCAGTTTACTTGAAGGTCTATTATTATTATTATTTTTTTTTTTTTTTTTGGTATATCTCATTTAATAATTTATTAATAGTTATTTACTTTACAAGTGGGAAAAGTAAGGAATTATCCACGAGAGAAATTTTAGCACACGAAGCAGAAGGCTGAGTATGATAATTTTATCGAGTGAGTAATTCCACTCACGTGTGAAGTATAACGTTTTATCCAACACCTTTTAACAAATGCAAAATTTATTAAAGAAATATTATTTGACAGTGAAATATGCTTTAAATTTTCTAACTATAAATGCCAAATGAAGTAGTTACCAAAGTGTTGTGTTATTATTATTGTTCTAAATAAAAAATTACTCACTAGTGAAATTTCTCACAATTATACCCACTAGTGGGTAATCTGTTACTTTCTTTGTTTAAAATCGCCATAGTAATAGAGCATTTATTGAGAGGTGTTGGATAATAGTTATTTACTTTACAAGTGGGCAAAGTAAGGAATTACCCACGAGAAAAATTTTAGCACACGAAGCCGAAGGCTGAGTGTGATAATTTTATCGAGTGGGTATTTCCACTTTGCCCACGTGTGAAGTATAACGTTTTATCCAACACTTCTTAATAAATGTAAAATTTATAAAAGAAATATTATTTGACAGTGACATATGCTTTAAATTTTTAAATTAAACTGTCAATCGAAGTGGTCACCAAGGTGTTTTGTGTTATTATTATTGTTATAAATAAAAAAATACTCACTAGTGGATTTTCTCAAAATTATACCCACTAGTGGATAATCTGTTACTTTGCTTGTTTAAAATCGCCATAGTTTTAGAGCATTTATTGAGAGGTGTTGGATAAAAGTACATTTTATTAAAATAAAAAATATGTAGAATAAATTTTTGTCTCTAATCTGTACATCAAATTTTTTTACCCATTGAGAAATGTGTATGTGCGCTACTGGAAAATGAACCTTCCATTTGAACAAACTCCCAATTTCATTTAATATTATTCAGATTAAATAATGAATTACTAAAAGAGCTATTGATTTCAGTGATTCAGAATAAAGGGTTTATTAGATAAAGAGAAACTTCAAATTAAATAACTAATTGAAAATTAACCAATAAATACTTCAAATACAGATTGTTTTTACTATACCCTTAGGTTAAATTTACGAATATTTTAATAAATGACTGAAAAGTATTTTTCATCTGAAATTAACTGTTAAATCATTCAAATGCCGTTTCTTTTATTTTACGAGATTTAATTTGAATTTGTTAGTACGGTATTGGAAATCAGCCCGAAGGGAATGTCGCAGCTGTTTTGATAAAGAATTATGTTCAAATTACTGGATGAAATTTTGTTATTGGGTGTTATTAGTTTTTCTAGTTGAGTTGGTATATTTGCCTGAGAAATTTTCTTGGTTATTAGGTTAGGTTAGGTTTGAAAAGGGACGGATATTTTTAGCAAATCAAATGAAGGAAAAAATTGGATTTGATTGAACTCAAAAAGATTTTATTTCGTTCTCCAACAAATTTATAAAATAAAAAAGTACTTCTGCCATACAGTACATCTAAATAAAACGTTACTTTCAGCTTTTCGACATAAAGAAAAAAATGTAAAGTAGCTCAGGGTTCAAAGTTCGAACTTTATAGAAGAGGCTCCCTTAGGCCCAAGAGAGATTTGAACCGAACCTTTGAAGTTCATAGCACTGAAAAGGTCAATTTCAAGAAATAAACAACTTTTGTGGAGGTATGCCTTATGCATTGACAAATATTAAAAGGGCTTTAATTTTGTTTGTGGAAGGTAAATCAAATATAATACAAACATTACCTCCCGCAGATATATGTAAGAGAGGTACTGTGACTATTAAAAACCTTCGGTAGTGAGTTTTCAACAGATAAGCATGCTTTATGGACCCGGGAATACGATTTATCAACTCGATAACTCAAAATTTAAGAACAATATCATTTATAAATATCATATTTAAAATTTAAATGTTCAATCTACCAGGTAAATAGGTATTGGTGTAAATGGTGTAGTTGAATTACCATTGAAAATTACGTTTTAATTATTTTATCCAACACCTCCCAATAAATGCTCTAAAACTATGGCGATTTTAAACAAGCAAAGTAACAGATTATCCACTAGTGGGTATAATTTTGAGGAAAGCCACTAATGAGTATTTTTTTATTTATAACAATAATAATAACACACAACACCTTGGTAACTACTTCGATTGACATTTGAATTTAAAAATTTAAAGCATATGTAACTGTCAAATAATATTTCTTTAATAAATTTTTCATTTATTAAGAAGTGTTGAATAAAACGTTATACTTCACACGTGGGCAAAGTGAAATTACCCACTCGATAAAATTATCTCTAAAATTTCTCTCGTGGGTAATTCCTTACTTTGCCCACTTGTAAAGTAAATAACTATTGTGCTCTCTGGTTATTTTTCATAAGTTTACGCTGTGGAAAAATTTTGAGTAATATGACCTTTTTGAATTTTGCCGTGAAGAACTACAATGCATAAACCATAAACGAAATATGACAAAGTTATATCAAAGTCGTGTAAATCTTACGGAATAAGTAGTAGAAAAGTATTTTTATTCTTTTAAATATTTTGCAGTAAAGCGATATAACACATTGAACATATTTTGATGTCACGGGTATTCGCATTGATTCTATTGGCCAGAAATATGAAATGTGCAAGTCTCGCGTCTGCCGTTGCGCCCAACGCCTATTGTGGGCTAAAATAGAACTGCGAAATGTCATTTCATTTATTTTGTTTGTTGGTATTTAAGATTATATTTGTTGGGCTTCGATTATTTGTTTTATAATTATTGTTTTATTGTGCTGTGTTGAAAAACTATTGAAAAAAATTGTTTGTTGAGGTTAGGTTACTTCACTACTAGCGCCACTGTTTTCAAACTTTCGTATGATGTTTACTCGAATATCAAGTAAAATACTCTAAAGTTTCCAAATTAATTTTATCTTTATTTATATTAAGTTTAATTGTTTAATATGTAATATCATGAAAATCGTTGTTTTAGGACCACTGGAGTAATACCAGTGACGTCACACAAATTTTGAAAAATCATATCTCGGGTAATATATGAAATGTTCACATCGGGTTTTCACTGATCGTCATATATTCTAATTAAGTTTCATTAAAAAAAAAATGGTTTATGGGCCCATTGTAAGAAAACCTGATCATTTATTTTTTATTTTTCTGCACACATGGGGGTTTAAAATCTACTAGCCTACAAACTTTTAGACAATAAAATATTTAATAGTTATTTACTTTACAAGTGAGCAAAGTAAGGAAATACCCACGAGAGCAATTTTAGCACACGAAGCCGAAGACTGAGTATGATTATTTTATCGAGAGGGTAATTGCACTTTGCCCACGTGTGAAGTATAACGTTTTATCCAACATTTCTTAATAAATGCAAAATTTATTAAAGAAATATTATTTGACAGTGACATATGCTTTAAATTTTCTAAATTAAAATGCCAATCGAAGGTGTTGTAGCACGGCGGGCTGAGACGAACTTAAGGGGTGACAAAATAAAATACAAACACTTTTAAAGGAAATAAAAATGGAATTTAATGAAATGATAAAACGATGAATTGAACAATATAAACAAATATTTCAGCGACGACAACGTATGAATATGTTTAGAAGTTACAATTACCAAAACATATTTAGCAAACACAAAATTATGAAAATTCTACATCTTGTAGAGCACTGCAGACGTGAGGACACGTCTGCCCAGTTCAACAACCAAAAACTAACTCTCCGTCTTGTGCTAGCCAACATATGCATCTACCCCCATAAGCGGGTACACGGGGCAGAGAAGGAAACGTTTCCCACAGATCTAGCACAGACATTACCTAAAAACTAAAACCTTAATCTAGGGTTGGACCAGGATGTGTAAATCTGTCAACCCCAGATGGCGTCTCAAGCCGATATTTCAGAATATTTGCCGCGATAAACTCAAATGACAATTTAGGATAACAAAAATCTAACACACATGTGTGGTAATAAATTAACCTCAAGAAAACAAGAACTCCTGTCAAAGCGATTTTCGATGCGTTCACGTCCCAAACGCAGTTTGAAACTTGATATTTTAAAATCGCTTTGATAGTAAAAACAATAAATCGTATTCTGAATGTTCGCCTTGTTACAGTGTTGTGTGTTATTATTATTGTTATAAATAAAAAAAATACTCACTAATGGTTTTTCTCAAAATTATACCCACTAGTCGGTAATCTGTTACTTTTCTTGTTTAAAATCGCCATAGTTATACAGCATTTATTGAGAGGTGTTGGATAAAATATTTAAACATTATTTATTATGCTATTACTCGTTTTAACAAATTATTTTGTCCATTACTACTGCCTAACTTAAAAATATATACCTACTGCAATAATTTTAGGAATAATCTCTTTATATCTAAGGGTCGTGGAGAAAATAGTAAATATACCACATGAGAGGTGTATTTTTTTCCTTAATAGATGGTATAGTTATTATTTTTTAAGCAGTCTCAACTGTTGAGATTATATGCCTCGTCTATATCTCGTTTTCGATAGTGCTTACGCAGTGTTCACTGATTCGCAATGCGGTCACCCATCCAACTACTGACCGCGGACAATGCTGCTAAACTTGCGTTATCGAGTGAACCGGCTGCAATGCTATCTGCCGTCGCCTAGTTATCATATATTTTTCAAGTTGTTTAGGCGCGAGATTATGTGCTGACATATTAGAGTTTTCTATAATTTAATTCGAGTCATTAGGACCTATTCTCTAAAAAGTTGCTACCGTAACAACTTCCTAATTATGACAAAAATGAACGTTTTTTGACAAGTAATGAAATATTCAATAGTTATATCACGAGTGCTAAGAATTTAATCGTACATAATAATTTAAGATAAAATTTTTTCAAATTATTATGTAGTCAAACACTTTTTAAGTCAAAAATAATCGATTCAATTCTTTAGCACGAGGGGTATATGTCAAGATTATTTCATGAATTCATAGTATAAACTTTAATTTTTGGCGATGAAATTGTACTAAAACGTTGATTTTGACACATATTCACATAAATAAATCGGTACACACATAAGCAAAAGGACCATAAAAATTGGTTGTTATATTGTAACTATAGCAAATTGTTTGTTTTTCTTTTTACTTGTCAAATAAATGTCAAAAATTAATAAATAAAAATAGCTAGAATGAATAATTCAGCATGTTTAAAGATATAGAATACCAGTAAAGCTAAAGAACATGTAAGTATCTTTCTTCTGCAACTAATTATCCGGCTAAATATGCCTTCAAAATGTTCAAAATTTGCATATAAAAGCTAGCTTCAATTTAATCGCGATTAAACAGCATGGTGCTGTTTAATCACTTATCTTAAATGTACAACAATGGAAAATAAAACATTCTGATTGGTCAAATTTGTAGGTTAGAATGAAATAATCAATAGTTATATCACGAGTGCTAAGAATTTAATCGATAAAATTTGACATGTCTAGCTTATGCAAAAAAATTTGCTTAAAAAGTGTTAGAGTAATAATTTGAAAAAATCCCGAGACCGCATCAAATTTAATCGATTTAATTCTTTAGCAAGAGGAGTATATGTCAAGATTATTTCATGAATTTATACCATAAACTTTAATATTTGCCGAAGAAATTGTACTATAACGTTGATTTTGACATATTATTGAATAATTCAGCATGTTTGAAGACCTAGAATAGCAGTAAAGGTAAAAAACATGTAAGTATCTTGCTTCTGCAACTAATTATCCGGCTAAATATGCCTTCAAAATGTTCAAAATTTGCATATAAAAGCTAGCTTCAATTTAAACGCGATTAAGGTGAACCATACGGGCTGAAGATAGCGCAAGATGAACATGACTTTTTTGAAACAATATATCATTATTATAATAAATGAAACATATAATGTTTTATACCTACGTTTGTAGATAAAAGTCCAAAGTTTTGTAATAAATTTTAAAATGCCAATTTTGTTTACATATTATACATGAACATAATTTTCAAAGTAGTCAAATATATGTCACACATTCCCATGCACGACTACAGTAATGCAAATAATGTGTATATTTATAAATATGATCGTCTATAACATACTAAAATTATTTTACATTTGAATTTACAGTTTTTGAGAAACAAATAAAAATATACCAAAAAGTGTGTTTTTTGGTATATTCTTATTTGTTTCTCAAAAACTGTAAATTCAAATGTAAAATAATTTCAGAATGTTATAGACGATTATATTTATAAATATACGAATTATTTTCATTACTGTCGTCGTTCATGGGAATTAGAAATTCAGTATCAAAATTCTGAATTTTTGACCAACTAGACTTCAACGAATATTTTTTTATAGTTGAATGTTTCAGTTATCCTTTTCATCCACATATATAAATACTAGAATGTTGAAAGACCTTACTGTAATAATTGTTTTGTTTTTCGATAAGAATAATTGTAAGAAATAATTTATTGAAATTTGAATTTGCAAAACAAAATTCATGGGAGTGAACGAACCCAACGAAAATATGTTCTTCATCTGACATTGCAATGTACAAGTCACTGTAAAAAATCCATGATATTTTGACGAATGGAGGTTGTTGGACCATAAACAACATGAAAATAAATAAAGAATACAGAATTTGCTGTTTTTTTTTTTTAATAAAGGGCTCGTTCTTTCGACGCGTATGTTTGACCTTAAACAGCATGGTGCTATTTAATCACTTATTTAAAATGTACAACAATGGAAAATGAAATATTCTGATTGGTCAAATTTGTAATGAATGAAATAATCTCCATTTATCATGAAGTTTCGATGCGATTTTGTCACCAAGAGCAAGTTGCTACTATAACAATTCGTTAGAGAATTGGGCCGATTATAAGTTGCAGTGAGCGAGGTTCGACTGCGAGACCTCTTAGCTCTTACCTATAGAGCGAATTTTTATATCCAGCCAGTTACATTTAGTTATAAAAACGTTTTAATCTTTGTCTTCACCTTTTACGAAATGTAAGGTGAATAACAAAATTGAAATTATGTATGTACATATAATCCCATTCATTTAAAATGTCCTTGTTCACTGAATTTCGTTCCCGGAAGCTACCCTGAATTCTAAACAGATGTAAAAATATAAAATTACATTTCATAATTCCAACATTTTTCAAATATTAACTTATTTAACATTAATTCTTCATTATTAACAGAAACACAAAGCAAATTTTATTAACCCAGTTGTAATGCTTGCGTGGAAAGAATACATTTCAAATTGACTGTCATCTGTTTAAAATTATCCGACATATTTGCGAATGTAACAAAGAAAATAATTGAATTATTAAACAAATTGAATAACGAAATGGAACTTAGCAATTCACGCAGTTCTGCTTTAAGGGGATGGAGAGAGTATTTTAGCGGAGAAATCTGGTAGGGCAGTTGTTGACGCGCTCAATTGAAAATGACACATTTCTAGATTTGCTCGCTACAGAAGATATGACACGCGGAAAAATAAAACATTTCTTCGGGAAAGCGGTTTGTTTCTGCGCTATTTATTTCCTTAATATAAATCGGAAAACCAGCCATGGATACCGCTTTTCAAATTACTGAAATTTTATCGAATCACTGCTACTGGAGACACTGATCTTATTTTGTCATTTTCCAATTTCGACACAATTTTAAACGGTTTTCATTCTAGGAAATTAAAACTGCTTCCAATTTACTTTTACCATTAATGGGTTATTAGAAAATAGGATATTATTATATGAGAGATTATGATATTATTCACGAAGATGAAGTTTGCGTCACGAGCAGTAGACGAGTGATCCGGAATATAGAGTCAACTGGGGTAAATATGAAACTTAAAAAATTTGACGTAAATGTGACTTACGTCATTTGTTTTCTGTTTACATTACAAAAAATATAAAATAATTTTTAGATAGTTCGATCCTTCTTCTATGATAATTATAAATTTAATTTAATTTAATAATCCAGTCTACAAAAATTATTTATTATTAGTAGGTAAAATTTGTCTTTACAAATTTCAATTTACTTTGAAAAACTATCTCTGTATTTCATGTGATATTAAAAACTATGAAATAATCAATTCAAATTTACATAGGGAATTAATGAAATTTAATTATGCGATCAAGTTTTTTGTTTTTAATTATGTAGTTTTTGTTTTATTTATATTTAATTAATCGGGGTAAAATTGAAACGTGATTCTGGGTAAAACTAAAACAGGCTTTGGGGTAAAAATGCAACGAAATAATCAGATTTCATTTGTTATGAACTTTTTATACTGTAACGTTCGTGGGTTTAAAACGTTTTTATTTAAACAAAAAGAAATATTATTAATAACAAATAATGAATAATTATTATAATAAATAGTAAAAGTTAATTAACACTAAGTATATAACACTAAAATAACAAATACAAAAACTTATACACTAACACTTATCACTACTGTAAACAAACACTATTATTTATATGTACTAGCCGAGCGATATTTATTTAAGACGATATATTTATTTTCAGACCGCGCGATATATTTATGTTCACAAGTTCTTCTTAGTAGCTCGGGAGTCAACTGACTGACTGACTGGTCCCGGTGATTCGCTCTTTTATATTGCACGTTCATTGTTTCTGGAAGCTTCGGGAATATTCCCTATTGTGGAGCAAACGACTTGTCCGAACCCGCTAGCGTTGCGTCATTTACTCGGCGGCGCGGCGTAGGCCGGCAAGCTTCAACTTGTCGCTGCCGCGTCCGTTACAATACTATGTACAACGTGAGCTATCATCGTAGTTACTCGTGTTCCTTGTTGTGAACGGTTCTATTCGATATCGGCTTCAGTAAATCAAGAATAATGCCACGAAAATATATAAAAAAGTAAATAAATATTGCTTACAAATAAATTACGTTTTATTTATTTAAAACCTATAACCAGGTAAAAATTATCCCCTTGAAAATGTAGATTCTACAGCAAAAGATGTTCGGTAGAAGAAGATAATAAAAAATTCTAAATTTTGTTTTAACTAACTTTAAAAGAGGGAAGATAAATTATTATAATTATAATTATGAGTGCACAGTACTAAAAACATTGGACACAGAAGTTGAAATAATGAGATTAAAACGTATAATTAATGATAAAAGAGAATTTAAACTCATAGAAAATGACATTTCAACAGTTGATATAGAAAATATTGAACAATATTATATGTGCCTCAAAATGTAACAATTGGTACAGACAGAATAAAATATGTTTTTGATATGCTTGTCCCAGTTTCAGAAAAATAATGCGTGTTTCACTTTGTACCTATTAAAATATATACGTATATAGATATTATATAAATAGAAATTGTTAAAAAAAAACCACTGTTAAAAATTTATAAAAAGGAGAATTCTTAAGGTTATTTTCGTTTTATAGTTCAGTTTATCTGTTGTTTCTAAAATACGTATAATTTGTGTTCATTTATTAACAACTTTATTGTAAAGTAAATGTTTTTTTTTAATTTCAGAAACCTTACTCTTATTTATTAATTTATACATGTTTTTGATGCACTTTTTTCCGTTCTTTTCATTTTTACCTTTATCTTAGAACTAATATGTAAAGTATAGGAATTAAATATATGTTTCACTTTTTCCCAGTGATGTTACAGTTTTACCCCAAAATCAGGGTAAATGTGAAACGCAATTTTTATTATTTTCATATCCTATTTCGCGTGAAAAAAATTTATGTATTCATAGATCGAAGGATACAACAGAAACGCATCGATCTAATATTTTGCATGCAATTTTTAATCCTGTTTAATGAGTTTTAAACACAAAGTTATGTTTTTCGTTGCATATTTACCCCAGTTGACCCTAATACTATACTTTTTCTATTCCTGTAAATTCGGAAATAGCGTTTAGCAAATTATCGAAATCGGTTGAAAACACACGTTGAAAAGCGACAACATCAAAATACACAATGACAACTTGACTACATGTTAACTGTTGCTTGGTGATCCACATCACGTCTTTAAAATAATCGTGAATATTGATGTCTTGATCTGTGATTGGTCGAGAAGAGTAAATTATCAATCATAATTCATCGAAAAAAATGAAAAAATGGGGATTTATTTATACAGGAATAGAAAAAATATGTTATGGTTGATAGTTTTATATTAACTAGAGTATGAAAGTTGACGTTTAAATTACAATATGGTCGAGGATCCTTTTCATATTAACTAAAGGTCTGTTTCCAGATCCCCAGTCAAGTGTTGGATTTGAAAATGCCACAATAGCATTACCATGTCTGGCTTAAAATAGATGAATCACTTCAGTAGTTGTAATCTCCTAATAACCACACAGAGTTGTATACAAGTACTACAATGACCCATCTATTTTGAGCGAAATATGCTAATGTGTTTGTGGAATTTTCAGGTCTAGTGCTTTACTGGATATGTATATTATATCTAAGAAAGAACAGACATTATTTAAAGTTTCGTACAATTGTATAGTTCTTCATAGCAAAATACATAAAGGTCATATTACTTTCAAACTTTTTTCATTGCCAGAACCTATGAAAAGAAACAGAGCATAAAATAATTAAAACTTCAACTTTCACTCTCTAGTTAAACTATACTGAAGTATAATAGTACGAGCCCAGAATCATATTATTTGGCCCAGTTAAAGTCATAAAAAGGAAATTTGTTAATTCGCCTTATTTATATCTTAAATTCTATAATTTTTATATTCCGCACATACATATGTGTAACAGAGGTATTGTTTATGCTACGAATTAATTAGATTTTTTTAACAATTCATCAACAGTAACTTATTATTTCAAGGCCTATCAGGGTTTTTGGGCTTATCTTAATAAATAAATGAGATAGAGAAAATTTCATTGAAATCAAAAAGATGTAGAATAATATTACTTACAATTTTTATTTGAAACAATTTTCTGTATTTTGTTGTCATCAGATTTAAAAACAATGTTTGTGATACCAGCCAATACCTTTGGGACAAATTGTAAATTTGATATTATTTCAGTTGTTATTATTGCTTAAAATATTCTTTAATATAACAGAATTTATGTTATAAATAAATTTAGTACAATAAATTTTCCCTCTGTTCGATCAGAACTATTTTTTTTAAAGCTATTCTAAAAGTCTTAACTAGGCCAACTAATATGAATTTGGGCTCGTATATTATGTACCGAAATGAAGTGTTTCATGGGGATGTTAAGATTTCTTAGCCAGTCTGAGACTATAATGAAACTTTTCTCCGAGGTTTGTAAAAACCTCTAAAAAAACACCCATTATTATATTATTAATATATTTTATAAAGATTTTTTTTTTCTGGTCAAATATTTTTATTTAGTAGCTAGTGCATTTAGATTTGTTCGTAAAACATTTCGGAGTGACATTTATATTTGTCAATAAAAAATCGACTTTTTGATTCTTGAAACGTTCAAATTAGGATATGCTGAAATGACTGATTCTGGAAAGGAATTCCTTATTTCGCAATTAGTAATCAAATTTCTCTGGTTGGATAGTGGCAAACTTACGACCGGTTGGAAAGTTAAAGGTAGAAATAATTACTTTCCAACTTTTTAAAAGTCCGAAATTAACATATTACTAACCGATTGGGTATAAAATAGTAGCACAGTTCCTGAAACATAATTAAATTAAAATTCCAACTCACATTAAGATGATATTTATACACAAACAGGTGTACAATTTTATACAGAAAATTATGATCTAACTGAATTTGCAACTAAACTAAAGAAGATAGCAAACTTTTATCCTCTTAATTTAATTCTTAGAGTTAATTCATTCTAAGCATGCGCATATCATAGCTGCTGTCAGATTGAAGTTTATATTCAATCTTTATGTTAGGTTTCCTGTTTGACTTTAAATTTTTAAATGTTACAAATCATTTTGAATGCATTTTTTATTATGAAAGTAATTAAATAATATAGCTAATGATAACAGTTGATCAGATGATATTAATTTTGCCAAGAAACAGTGATGTTCACAATTCAAATACTTAATGTAAATTTTCTGTATAAACGCCTTATTTTTACCATCCACCACATCCTGTAAGGGAGGTATGCTAAAAATTTCAGTGGATGAGCACGTTTTAGAGTCTCTAGAATACGATTTTAAAAGTTTCGCGATGATGTCTGTGTGTGTGCGTCTGTCTGTCTGCCTGTCTGTCAGTATATCTGTCAGTATGTCTGTCTGTCAGTCTGTGTGGATCTCTGGAGTTACGGTTTCTCAAAAACTACTAAACTGAAAAATTTATATTTTGTTTATATCAATTGTATCTCCTTTGGAAGAACTGATTAGTTTTTGGTGATAATCCAATAACCAGAAGTGATAGTTTACTTGAAGCCCTAGCAAGTGATTTTAAAATATCTCAGTAAATTATGGTTTAATGAAAATTTTGTTATTCGAATAATGTTTCAAATATTATTATCTACAATTATTGTTTGAAACATTTTCCTCTTACTGTCATCATTTCCAAATTACAACACGTTAAAGAAAAATTATATTTTGATATTTTCTTTAAATCTACTACCTTGTGTTTTTAGAAAAAACAAAACAACGGTTGAAAATGTTATTTTCGACATGTGTCATAATTTTTTTTAAATGATGAGCGTTTCTTGATAGTGGTGGTCCGTGTTCCTGCATTGTTCGATAAGAAATCTATGGCGGGAGGTATTGAGGTGCCCACAACAGAAATTTTCTTTATGCTCGTGATAATTCTAGTGCTAATATAATAGCAATTTAGTCTAAGCTGTATGAACCCAGCATTATTACCCATATTATTAATTTACAATATTGTCTATGTATCTAGTTCTAATCTTTATTCCTTGTCTTTGTGAAATTCGTTGTCAAATTATCCGCCCCAATTAATTTTTCGTTCCTTTAGCTGGTATTACGCCTTTCAACTCTCTAATCATGACAAACGCTAATCTAATCCTGACAAATTATTTCAACTTGCGAATCGTTCAATGTTCAACGATAACTCGTAACTCCATTACGCCAGCAAGTCGAAAGAAAGCAGCAAACGAATTAATACGGATTATTAAAAGTCATCGTAGATTTGATTACGACAAATTGAGTTTTTATTTCGAAACACTAGATAGCACAATAATGAAGCAACGTGCGAAAGAGATCGGGCGATACGTTTCAAATGAATTTTAAACTTGTTGTTCAGCCGCTATGTATTTTGGTAAAAAAGAATACGATTCTTTGGTCGGCGAATTATTGATTTTCTGTCCGCTGTGTTTGTGTGTGCGTGGCTCACTGGAACAATAGAAATTTTAACATGTGAAGAGTTTGAATAACAATATGAACAGCGAGATGAGCTAAAAATATATTTCGCCGCTCTTTGCCGCGAAATTACCGATATTCACCGAATTATTTTCAAGAGGAAATTCAAAATTATTCATGTAAACGTTTATACAAAAAATTATCTATGAATTTAAATAAACTGTCAAACGAATTATTGAATATTAGCAATACTAATTGACACGTTTCAAAAATTTAATTTCATCTAAACATTAATATTTAAATGAGAATGGCTCAACTTGTCATTATTATTAATTGTTTCTCTTGTCAAAGTGAAAAATACGCGGAGTTAATTAAAAACGAGCCCAACATGGAAAAACAATTTTCACTCTTTTAATTTAAAATACTCTTAAGCTGCATTCACATACAACTTATTGCTGTTGCCTTGCAGAGAGCGCTAGTAAAACGGATACATATACCGGTCAGAGCTGGGCGTGTATTTAAATATTGTACTTATAAATCACGACTTAAATACTTTTCAAAGTGATTGTATTTGTACTTAAATACATTTATTATGAAAATATTTTGTATTTATACTTAAGTACAAAATTTGTAAAGTATTTGTATTTTGTACTTGAATTGAGTATTTAAATATTAGTAAAAGTATTTAAGTACTTTTATATACAGGGTGTTTCAGGACTAGTGTAACAAACTTTAACAGCTGATTCCTGAGGTCATTTTGAGCCAAAAATGTCATATGAACATATGTCCTATTCCTTCTAGTTACCAAAATACAAGAGGTTGAAGTTCTACAAATAATACGAAATTTTCTAATTTTTGTAATCAATGAACTTTCGGAAAACAAGAGTTTTATTGAAAATTTTATTTATTAACATTAACGAATACAATTTAGAGAACAAAACACACAATGACACAAATAAATAAATTCTAAATACAGAACAACATGGGAAAGTTGGCGTCTGTTTGGGTATCTGTCTTGGTATTCTCTAGACGCGTAACGGGTATTACCATTACATAATCCATAAATAAAAATCATATCTGCATATTCAGCAGTACTATAACTTGAGCTCTAGAAGAATGTAGGTATTCTCGTCCGCCATTTTGGGTCCAGATGTCATAAATAAAACAAGTTATTGGAATCCAGTTACTTAAAAAAAAAACATTTAAAATTTGTATCTGTCAAATTTGAAAACATATTTCTTGAAATTCTGTAAAATCCAACTACACAAATCATACGGTAATATATTAGAAAGTATTCTGTACACTTACCTGTTAGATATGAAATATAATAATTAAGAGAATGATATATCACAATTATTAATCAATATCAACTTCAAATTTGACAGAAAAGAATTATAGTAACTGGATTCCAATAATTTGTTTTATTTATGACACTTAGACTCAAAATGGCGGATGAGAATACTCATATATTCTAGTGCCTTACTATAACCATCCAATATGAAACAAAAATACAATCAAAAGTACAACAATTTTTAGTTAAAACAATTAAGGTATGACTTTTCAATAAAACTCTTGTTTTCCGAAAGCACCTTGATTTCAAAAATTAGAAAATTTCATGTTATTTATAGAAATTCAACCTCTTGTATTTTGGTAACTGGAAGGAATAGGACCTATATTCAGATGACATTTTTGGCTCAAAATGACCTCAGGAATAAGCTGTTAAAGTTTGTTACACTAGTCCTGAAACACCCTGTATATTTAAATATTCAATTCAAGTACAAAATTGGTAAAGTATTTGTATTTTGTATTTGAATTGAGTATTTAAATATATATAAAAGTACTTAATTTTATGCGCTACTGCGTAGTGCCGTAGTGTGTACCAAAATGTTCGAACCTGCGCATTCAGTGTAGGGAATTTAGTCGAAATCAAGATGTTCATGGAAATAAAATAGAAACAAATATAGATAAAATTAGTGGCGATGATAATTTGCTTGACTTTAATGAAGAAAAATCAATTTATACGGCAAACGTGAATTCTAAAGTTGAATTAGAGGTACTACAATATTTGGACGACTCTAGAAAACACGTAACAATTTTAAATACTTATCCTATTTTAAAACAAGTATTTTATAAATATAATACTTGCGTCCCGTCATCAGGACCCGTAGAAAGACTTTTTTCATTTGCTACAATCATCAATGCAACAAAAAGACACGCGTTAAGTGATGATAATTTTGAAAAATTAGTTCTGAAAGCTAATAAAATTGGACAAACAGTATAGTTTTATTTTCTTTGTTTCTCTATTCGTTGCCTAAGCTATTATTCATATTATATTTTATTTAAAATATGTTGTTTTTTTTTTCTTTTCCTGTATTCAAATAAATATTGTTTTTAATTTGCAATGTATTATGTATATAACTAGGTAAGCATATAGTTTGTCTTTATTTATTAATGTTGTAGTTTTATTTTATTTATTTTACAGTACAGTACTTCAATATCAATACCTACCTACAAGTTTACCTTTCCTTAAATGTAATTTATTTCAATATTATTTAATAGTATTTGTACTTAAAAATTGAATAAGTACAAAAATATTTGTATTTATACTTAAGTACAAAACAAAAAATTTAATTGTACTTTGTACTTAAGTACTTTTTTTGTGTACTTATGCCCATCTCTGTACCGGGTGTATATTGAAAAGTGAAACATAGGCGTTTAACACGGTAAATCAGTTTTTCCGTTCGCTTTGCTTCCCTAATTATTTTAGACAAGAATGTTTCAAATAAATGTTGTTAAGCATAAAATTCTACATCCGGATCAGTAAACAAAATTCATTTTGATTGCTTCATAACTGCAGAAATTAAATTAGAAAATTCACGGGATTGCAAATTAATAGTAAGCCATGGAATTAAAAACAAGAGATGAACAAATGCGTAACGTTTTAAACGTCAATGTCAAAATCTGAACCAATCATTTCCTGCAAACTGGATAGGACGTAGAAGACCAGTTTACTGGCCAGCACGGTCGCCAGATTTAAATCCGTGCGATTTTTTTTATTGGGTCATTTGAAAACTAATGTTTATCAAAAAAGATATCAGAATGTAGATCTTAAAAACGCTATAACACAAGAATTCCAGAAATTAAATAATCGACAATTAAGGAATGTTGGACAAAGCTTCTACAACAGATTGGGTTATTGTTTAGCTCAAAACGGTGGACTATTTGAACATCTATTATAATTTAAGAATATTTAGTTTCTTGCTATTTTTTAATTTTATTTGTTACATTAAATAATTTGTTTAACATTTATAACAACCTACCTAAAATATTTATTATTCTTATAATAAATATTATGCTTTGTTATTATTATTACATTTTTATTTAGAAAATAATTTAAGTATCTACTTATAAATGATTTTGACATTGACGTTTAAAACGTTACGCATTTGTTCATCTCTTGTTTTTAATTCCATGGCTGTTACTATTAATACGTAATTCCGTGAATTTTCTAATTTAATTTCTGCAGTTATGAAGCAATCAAAATAAATTTTGTTTACTGATTCGGATGTAGAATTTTATACTTAACAACATTTATTTGAAACATTTTTGTCTAAAATAATTAGGGAAACAATGCAAACAGAAAAACTGGTTTACCATGTTAAACACCTATGTTTCACTTTTCAATATACACCCGGTATATGACAAGTTGACACTTAACCTAAAATAATTTCTAATATTGTGACATTTGTATATATAGGTGTAGGTACATATATTAGCAGAAAATAATTTTGTAAGTATTATAGTTACACGTAGCCATTATTAAATTAATTATTACAACTTTCTATTAAACTGACAGCCCATCAGCGTCGGTAACTATCAAAACTGTATTATTGGTAACAACGAAGTTAAGTCCTATGTGAACGATATACATACAAATACAAATGCAACGCAATAGCAAAAGGTGTATGTGAATGCAGTTTTAAGCTATTATTTTCTGCTAATATATGTACCTACACCTACATATACAAATGTCACAATATTAGAAAATATTTTAGGTTAAGTGTCAACTTGTCATATATATCTATCGTTTTTCATAGCGCTCTCTGATTGGCTATTGCTTCCGTTGCCTTGCTGTTACTTTGCTTGAGTTTGGAGTTTACAAACTCGTGCAACGCAAGGCAACAGCACTACAGCAGCAACAAGTCATTGTGAACGCCTGTACCCTATAGCGCTTGTCAAACATCATACGCTAGCAACGCAACAGCAAGACCACGGTGTAAGAAGAGAGGTGTGTCGACTTTCCAATATGGGGATTTCTTGTGTCGTTAGTTAATCACTTTTCCGTGCGATGCGCTGGTATCGTTAGAGGGTAAGGTACTAAAATATATGAGTATTCTCATCCGCCATTTTGGGTCCAAGTGTCATAAATAAAACAAATTATTGGAATCCAGTTACTTTAATACTTTTCTGTCAAATTTGAAATTGATACTGACTGTGATATATTATTCCTTTAATAATTGTATTACAATAGAATACTTTCTAATTATAAAAAGATTAATATAGATTTTGCAAAAAGTAAAGTGTGACACAAAACTAAGGATTATAATAAGACAAACATTTAACTACAAAACACTAATTCATAAAAATTATACTACGAGTACTTAATCCTGCATATCCTAGGTAAAAATGTATTATTTTACATTTTTAACGTAAACCTATGTAGAAGATTTTTAATAGTTCTTTTAAATTCTCAGTTTTAAAATTAAAAATAGATGTTTTAATAATAAATTTACAATATTAACTTCAAATTTGACAGATACAAATTTTTAATGTTTTTCTTTTCTTTTTCAAAGTAACTGGATTTCAATAACTTGTTTTATTTTTGACATTTGGACCCAAAATGGCGCCGAGAATACCTACATTCTTCTAGAGCTCTAGAGGGTAAAATAGCGACGACCAGCTTGTCACAATGAAGTGTATATTTAAAACTACCTAAAATTAGTAAGACTGTAGTTGAGACCAAAAGACGCTATCAGATAAAATTTGATGCAGGTCAGAATGATCATTATAACATTTACAGTTCGGAATGTAATATAAATATATACTCACAACTGACATATAACCTTTCATAATTTATCCGGAACATGTTCAATCCATTTTTCAAGTTCGTTATGATTAGACGGAGCTTTGAAAATGGAAATGTGATCACTTGAACAATTCGCGATAAGACACTTTCTCCCCATGATGGTTTAAAGGCGTGTAAATATGTGACATGAACCGGACAGTGGCCGCCATTTTATTCTCGATGCGGCGATCGCAGCGCCTGTGGGGAATTATGTAACTTACGACGTACGATTGGCTCGGTTCGACGGATTACTAAGGAGTCGACACACTTCTCTTCTTACACCGTGAGCAAGACCACTGCAAGGCAACAGCAATAAGTTGTATGTGAATGCAGCTTTATTGTTATTACACTTCGAAGATAAGTACAAAAATATACACAGCATATCTTATTTAAATGATTAAGAATTAAACTTTACACATGTTTTATCGAAGTTTTACATATACAGGGTGTTGCGTCGATAAGCGCACCATAGGGATTTTAGTGTTAATTTTAAAATATTCACCTATTGGCTCCACTAATTGTTTATTCCTAACAGTAAAACAATATTTTGTGATATATTGATTCATAATTTTCCTTTATCTGAAACAGAAAAAATAATTAATAAAACATACTTGCAAATAAATATGTTTCGACATTTCATAACAAACAACAACTACAGTAAAGCACAAAATAATAAATATTTTTATCCAACACCTCTCAGTAAATGCTCTATAACTATGGCGATTTTAAACAAGCAAAGTAACAGATTATCCACTAGTGGGTATAATTTTGAGGAAAGCCACTAGTGAGTATTTTTTTATTTATAACAATAATAATAACACACAACACCTTGGTAACTACTTCGATTGACATTTTAATTTAAAAATTTAAAGCATATGTCACTGTCAAATAATATTTCTTTAATAAATTTTCATTTATTAAGAAGTGTTGGATAAAACGTTATACTTCACACGTGGCCAAAGTGGAATTACCCACTCGATAAAATTATCACACTCAGCCTTCGGCTTCGTGAGCTAAAATTTCTCTCGTGGGTAATTCCTTACTTTGCCCACTTGTAAAGTAAATAACTATTTTCTCTACTTAGCAACATGTCATTATTAACTACGTTTTAAACCGTGAAATTGTTTCTCTCTACCGCTTCCTTAGTAACGGTCAATTATTGATTAATTTCTTTAATAACGGACAATACTGTATTATTATTGACTTAGGTTAATTAGAATAAAGATGAAATATAACATCACGTCTATTACCCATTATGGATGTGGCACTCTTCTTACACAGATCTCGGTAAGTGATATATTTTTGCGTATGAAGTGCGGTTACCAGCCATTAAATCTTAGCCCACAAAGATGTTAGTGGAGGTGGAACCACAGGGGTAAATTTAAATGGACAACTGTCAGCTCTCACGATCTACAGTCCGATGCGTTACCACGGAGCTATTTACCCCGTAGAACAATTATTTTTCAAATAAATTCTAGTTTCTGAATTTATTTGACTCATTAAACGCAAGTAAAGTATTAGTTATGAATTATAAATTGCCGCCTAATTTTATATTGGCAATTTCGATCGAAGAATAACTAATATTTTTTTGTTGTCAAATTTTACATGACTTGCATGAGTATGCTTCACTCTTATATTGTGGAATATTTATTCATTTATTTATTGAAACATTTATAATTAATTCATTGCACTTTCTCCAAACACTACTTACTGCGTTTACATGCAGTTTTGAAACCGTTTTCAAATCTTTTTAAGCTTTGAAAACTCCATGTATACAGTGTCAAAACCATTTTGAGTTAACTCAAACCAAAACTATAATTCATGGGTTTGACTTCAAAATTGGTTTGAAAACAACTCATGTAAACACGTAAAATACAGTTTTTAGATTACACATGCGTACTTTGGAACACCAATATTACACAGACAATAATTAGAATAGCATTAGCAACGCAGCTTCAGAAAACACATTCTAATAAATATTACATTATTAAAAGATTATTATAGGTATACACAAGCAATACTGAGAGGTTATGCTTCACATTCCGATCTGTCACTTATATCAACCAAATGCGCATGCGCCGAAACTGGTTTTCAATCTGTTTCAAACCGTTTCCTATAATTTTGACTGAAAACTAAAATCATTTTCCAAACTGCATATAAACTTAGTAATTATTGTTACTAGTAAGGTTCGTGCAGTTACGTCACCAAAATGGCTACTGCCAGCTATTTGGTAGGCAACAAAGTGAATTTTGCTATTAAATGCATTGGCTTGTTTTCGATTTGCTACAGTTTACGTCGTGTTTACTATGTTTTATAAGTTAGGCTTCGTACAGTGATTATTTTTTACGCTGGAGAAGAATGTCCGGCTAGATATTTATAGAAATAACATTAATAGACAATATAGATCCCTATCAAATGACGTTCATAGACATTACTAATTATTTATTTTTATTATACGCAAAAAGTACTTACACACAGGGACAATTGCGAGACTAAAATTTTGAGTAAATACTAGCAATCAATATTACTTGATAATTGTTCTCCAAGCATTTCTAATAATTTTATAATATTATTTTCCTAATGTTATTCACTGCATTATTGCTTGCTATAATTAATACATTACTGTATTAATGCATAAACTTGGTTCCTGCATTATTTTCATTTCATTTTCTTTTTTATTGATATCTGTAACATTTGGTATTTTAAAAAACGACACTGTCTCTATTTGATCTACTACCGCATCCAACAATGCAGCAAATTAATGACATTTCTAATGTAAAGTAATAAATAAGTTTATATTTATATATAGATATATAGTATTTCATAGGTACCTTCAATTTTACGTGTAAAGAAATATTCAGAAAATTATTATTTCCGAATTAATTTTCTAAATAGAAAAAAACGCTTCTGGATGTAAATCACTGCCTGCCTTACCCAAATGAAATGTTAAAAACAAGAGAAATTAATTTTACCTTCTCAGTTTTTGCAAATATTAATACGTATTATTGCAAAAATGCGAATGCTAGTATTAATATAAAATTCATTAAAAAGGATTTAACAGTATATAAACCACAGTTGGAAAGATAATTATTGACCAAGTGCATTGTATCCCTCGGGTTACCCCATTGGGATACAATCTTGGTTTTGGAGTTGTCAACACAACAACAATTATCTTCTCAACATTGACTTATAATATACTATTATTTAATATTGTATTACAAAGTATAATAAAATTTTCTCTTAATTCTATGGTACTAATGATTCGATTAAATTTAACATTTATTTAACTACTTTATCCCAATTATTAAGCTGTCATTAAGTGCAGAATTTCTTCAGTAATAATGTAACAACAGAGTGAGAATAAATTAAAAATAATTTGACAGATCTTTCGAAAACTTATTGCCAAATTATTTTCTAATTTCTTTAACTGTCGAGTTATATTTAATTAGATTATTTTTTTATTTCATCATCAGGCACGGCACTAAATCTATCTTTTTTTCTCATTTTCTACTTGTGTTGATGATAATTGTCGGACAACTGACATTTGTCATCAAAAACAAAAAAGCTACAGAGATTATTCCTGCGAATAATCACAAGAGTTTTATTCTCAGTATAATAATGACAGGATTGGTTAAAAAACAGACACGTGACATACAATGATGCATTTCATTGGTTTTTAAGAAACGTCAAAAAATATGTAATAATGACAGAATTGGTTCAAATATATTAAACTTTTCATTGGTTTTAAGAGACGACAAAAAATAATCTATTTAAGGTCAAACATACGCGACGAAGAACGAATCCTTTATTTAAAAAAAAAACAGCAAATTCTGTATTCTTAATTTATTTTCATGTTCTTTTTGGTTCAAAAACCTATCCTTTAAAATTTCATGGATATTTTACAGTGACTTGTACATTGCAATGTCCGATGAAACGAATATTTTCGTTGGGTTCGTTCAATTCCATGAATTTTGTTTTGCAAATTCAAATTTAAATAAATTATTTCTTACAATTATTCTTATCGAAAACAAAACAATTATTGCTGTGAAGAATTTGAACATTCTAGTATTTATATATGAAGATGAAAAGGATAGCTTAAACGTTAAACTCTAAAAAAATATTCGTTGAAGTGTAGTTGGTCAAAAATTCAGAACTTTGATACTGTATTTCTCATTCCCATGATCAACTACAGTAATGAAAATAATTCGTATATATTTATAAATATGCTCATCTATAACATGCTAAGTTTATTTTTAATTTGAATATACAGTTTTTATTTGTTTCTCAAAGACTGTAAATTCAAATGAAAAATAATTTTATTATGTTATAGAAACTCATATTTATAAATATACAAATTATTTGCATTACTGTATTCGTTCATGAGAATGTGTGGCATATATTTTACTACTTTAAAAATTATGTTTATGTACAATTTGTAAACAAAATTTGCTTTTTAAAATTTATTACAAGACTTTGGGCTTTTATCTAGAAATGTAGGTATAAAAAATTATATGTTTCATTTATTATAATAATGATATATTGTTTAAAAAAAGTCATGTTCATGTTAAGTTATCTTCAGCCCGTATGGTTGACCTTAACTGTTTTGCTAAGAAACAACTAGAGGAGCCAATATTTTAATATTTCAAAATTAACGTCTATACTTACTGAAACTAATTGTTGAACACAGTTCAGTTTTTCTAAAATTGTAAGCATTTAGCAGACATATATTATTCTAAATATTATCATTATCGCTAATACTTTAATTTGAAATTTGTCTCGCAGCTGATTCCAAATTCGAAATAAATTAAATTCATTGTTTCCAGTTAATTTTCACTGAAATCAGTGAAATCTAATCAACGATATACATTGTTATGAAACTTATAATTATGAAGATTCGTTCTCGTTCATGAGTTATTGCACGGCCATGCAGATGTTTCAAAGAAACTCTAAACATGTAGTTCTGTAAAATTCTCGTTGTCGTTATATCGATTATGTTCATAATTCGTTTCTTTACTGTGTACGAGGATGTGAAAAAGGAGGACATTCTTGTAAAAGGCTTCTGTAATACGAGGAGAATGAAGATACCCTTTCAAAGCCAACTATTATGATATAGCAAAAGACGTCGTTGAAAATTTATTATGATAGCTATCATTGTACACGCGAAATGAACCCAAAATTATTTTTTTTTTAGGAATTATAAGATTATACTTTTCTTATTTTATCTAATTCCTTTTTGTAAAGTTCAATTTTACGTAATTTTATGACGTTATGAAATGTCACTTTTTACATAATTGCTGTGAAATGAGTTTTGTAAAAATCTTCACCGATTTCAGGAGATTAAACCTATGTTTACATGCATAAAAGTAACGAGGTTAAGTATGTCATAACTCTATGCTGTAAGGTAATATTACAATACTGACCTCTCAAACAGTCAAAAAAAACAGATCTGCGGCTGTTATGATACTCATAACATCGCTACGAATGTTAATAGCTATTTTCTGGCCTCCTGAACTGTAAACATAACAATCACACATCATTTACGTTTGCGGTAGCTACGATTTTATAGTTTCCATGCTTTTTGAAACACCGCGGTGCGGGAACGCGCACCGATATTTATTAGCTTTTTGAGGCCATTAAAATAAAAAGTAACTTTGTAATAATAAAGAATGACTAAAAAAAACTCTAGTTACCGCCAAAATCGTTAAATAAAGTAACACAGAAATAAATTAAACTAAAAAATTTATATAAAATATGACATTTGCCAGCAGCGCCATCTCTTAACACTTATCCTAACTATGTAACGATTATTCACAGTTGGTAATTGTCACATAACTAATAAAATGTCAAAAGATAAAACAGATTGATTGGATAGATGAGAATTGGTGATTTATTTTATTTTAATTCCTCTTGCCATATTTCATATATATCAGATGATGATATATATGAAATATGGCAAGAGGAAGTTTTTCAGTGAAATTGTTGCCTTTCTTCTCGTCACATCACTCTACAAAAACTTGAAATATCTCGTAACGTAATTTATATTTTCAGGGAGTGGTTCTACTTTTGATTATGACACTTTACACAAATTGTTGATTATTTTCACGTTCCACAATTTTTCAAAGCGTCTTGATGCGCAGCTTATTATAAATATCAATTAGGAAAATTTATGGAAAACACATATAAATAAATATAGTAAAAGGTATGTCGGCCAGAAAATTTAATCACATAACTAATAAAATGTCAAAAGATAAAACAGATTGATTGGATAGATGAGAATTGGTGATTTATTTTATTTTAATTATATTTATTAATTGTAATACAGAATATCGAAAAAGGTAGGTAACATTTGAATCGCTCATGTAGTCTATGTGGGAATTATTAAATTGTCATAATTTTAGGTTATAATTGGGTCTTTCTTTTGGAGTAGTTTTGGATATTACGAAATATCTGGGGTTTTGCATATCATAATTGAATATATTGCCCACAAAGATTTTTTATTTTGCGATACCAGCTCTGTGAAATATGGCAAGAGGAAGTTTTTCAGTGAAATTGTTGCCTTTCTTCTCGTCACATCACTCTACAAAAACTTGAAATATCTCGTAACGTAATTTATATTTTCAGGGAGTGGTTCTACTTTTGATTATGACACTTTACACAAATTGTTGATTATTTTCACGTTCCACAATTTTTCAAAGCGTCTTGATGCGCAGCTTATTATAAATATCAATTAGGAAAATTTATGGAAAACACATATAAATAAATATAGTAAAAGGTATGTCGGCCAGAAAATTTAATACATTATGTGTGCGTTAAGTTTATTATACATCGCTCAGTTTTATTAAAGCACTCCGCTGCGCGTCGTGCTTCAATACAAAACTTCGCGCTGTAACTATTACACAACCGATATTCAATTAAAATCTAATGCCGTGTAGATGCCTACTTTAATAATAAATAAAATAATTTATTGCTTGTCAAATATTGACAATGAATAATTTGGAAGGTAGAGGAATGAAATTACGGAATTAGATAAAATATTGTACGTAATTCGTTATGAAAAGCGATATTGTTTAATACAGCTCGTTAAACAATATCGCTCTTTTCATAACTGATTACGTAAATAACTATTTCATTAAACCATATTGCTGAAGTCTCCTTCGTCATCTCCAGGGTGAAATATGCAAATTTTTCATCAAACTTCGAATCAATACCTTTCCTTTCCGCAATAGAAAACACAAAATTCATTTTTCAATTTCCGGAAAAGCAGAACTAAACAAGAAATAAATCCATCAATCACACATGCGCACTTGGACAAAAATCGAGAAATTCAACGTTTAGTTTCAAAATCCTACAATCCAAGATTGTCGTGACCGTCGACTGTCTTTCCGGATCCTAACAGCCGGTGAAACATTCGAGCATCGCGCGTGGCAGCCATTCATGCGAGCATTTGTCACAGCAGATGAAATTTATGCAATTTCTTCTTCTACAGTGACGGGGGTTGCTATCTGTGGGTGAGGGGCAAATAGTAAAAAGAAAGGAAGGGTAGATTTTATGGAAGATGACAGGTTATTTATATCCTGGAGATGTAGCAGTATTTTATACTTGAATAGTTTAATACTTTAATATAGATAAATATTCTATTACAACGTGGTTCTACAAACTATAGGTTATAAATAAAATATGGAACTACTTTCTTATTATTCTTATTCTCACATTAATCAAAACTATACTATATTAACGGGTGTTTTTTATCTCCCGCCTACCTCTACGTAAAGCCCTTGTCACACGGTCAATGAATACTTCATTTTTGTTTGTCAAACTATGTTTGATGACGTCATATCATTCAGATTGATGTATGTTGAACAGAAGGTGTGTCAGACGGTCATTCTTTTCACTGGGGTGAAGTTCGTCAAACAGAAATATACCAATGCTATTGTGAACACCACTATTTATTTTGTATCCTATAAAATAATTATATTTTATTTCTCTTTTCAATAACATTAACATATAGGTAGTTGAAAAAAATATTTTTAAAAATTTATTTATTTAATAATATATTCCAAACCGGGCTAATTGACGAATTTATAATAATTGTTTAAATAAAATCTTATTAAAATACTTACTTTATTCATAATCATAACTGCTATCAAATGTCACTCGATCTGTCAAAATTACAAAAGTCGAACCAAAATGTATGACAGAATAAGAGACGTTTCTATTTAGAGCATTTGACCAAACTGTATGACGTGACGTGACGTCACGTTTCTATGTTTGTCATTCAAAAGTTTTGTCAAACGGTGGAAACACTGACCGTGTGAGAAGGGCTTAAGGGAGGTATTGTTTTTGGGCAAAAAATTGGGTAGTGAGTTTTCAATGAATAAGCACATTTTAGGATCCCTACAATACGATTTTACTATTTTCCCCATGATGTCTGTATGTATGTGTGTGTTTGCGTGTAATCTCTGGCAATTTTTTCGTCTCGCATAACTGAAATACTGTAATACCAAAAAAAATACAATTTTGTGAATATTGACTTCTTGTATTTAAATGAAGAGCTGATTAGATTTTGGATAAAATTGGTCAACCGTAAGTAGCAATTTACTTAAAGCCCTGAACAGGTTTTTGTGAAAAACACGGTTAGATTTCCTTTTCAACAATTTATTTTATTTTGAAAGTTGTAGAATATTTAATTTTACATGTGTTTTGATTGCACTAATTTTATAAATTTTTATTATAATACATATAATATAAAATAATAAAATATAAAGAAATTAGATTTCATAAAACTTGCATTCCTTGTACACCATGGAAACACTTATAAATTTTAAATTTTTTACGAAATGTGACACTTATCTTTTTGATTTTGAAGCTGTTTTCTTAGTGAATATATGTCAAAAAATTAAATTAATATATGAAATAAAATTAAATTTCTCAAATATAAATAGAAAATATACAAATAAGAAGGTATGTTTCTGTATCATCAAATACTATTTTGTGTCGTTTAAGAGTAGTGCTGGCCACATTAGATTTTTGTATTGAACTATAAAATGAAATAAAACACATAAAAATCGTGATAATGGCCACTTTATTAGCTTTTTTGGAAAGATAATTTTATGTCATTAGTGTTTGAATATATTTTCCAAAAGATGAGTGGCTCAGAGCAATCTGCAAGTCTAATTTTCGATTACTTTTTAAGGCAGCTGGGGCCGTATATCGGCAATAACGTGGCGAGTGTTGGCTTCCATGTCGTCCATCGTAAGTTCATTGTGCGATATTATACACTCATCGAATACGTTCCTCAATAAATCGATTGAGGTGCACCCTGTAAGACATATTGTACCGTCTTGTTGAAACCACCGCTCTTCCACATCAAGTAATATTTGACAGGAAAAAGCATAGTTATTCTTCAATCTGAATTGCCAACTTAGAATTAGAAGGCCATTTTTAATTCATAAATAAAACATTTTACTCAGGTTTAATGAGTTAAATAAATTCAGAAACTTCCATTTCATTGAAAAGTGACAGCTCTGGCCGTTACTAAGGAAGCTAATCAATTATTGGCAATTTCACGACTCAGAACGAAGTCAATAATGACCTGTTCCTAGGCTAGTGACGAAAATAATATTTTTAACGAATTTTGTATTAACTGACACTCCCACATTTTTAATAATATTCTTCTCAATCTTACACTTACCGGATAATGTTATAATAAAATATATCATATACCAGGAATGGATAAATTCACCCTTCTAAATAAAATTTAAATTAATTAGGAGTATTCCGCAGATTGTGAATAAAAAGATCGTCAGTTCGATTTTCTCAATTTTTATCCTGGAAGTTCTTCCTCCACTAATACCTAATATGCCAGAACTGAACACAGAATGCTTCTCCAAAATGGGTAAATTGCGTGATAATATATTTATTTTCCTACGATTGCTATTGGGATGAGCCAACAAAGTGGCTGACATCTGGTGGCTAAATTTGAATTACGAGCAATAGGGAAAACATTGCTGTGCTCGTAATGGTGGTATATGGAGATTTAGATTTTTAGTGAACAAAATGTCAAGTAAATCAAAAATATATTGTTCCATGCATCAATATAACAATTATATTAGTGCAGAAATATTATTACATTATTTTCTAAAGAATAAGGAGATGGAAAATTGCTTCAAATGTGGGAAAAAAGTCAAGACATATATGAACGTTTGTTATGCTCATTTCTTGCACTTGGATTTTTATTAAGGTATGATTGCTTTTAATTTTTTATACTGAAATTAACTAATGAATTATATTTATAGTTCGAACTGCCAATAAGAAAGGAATTCTTAAACATGAGGTTATTCCAACCCAAGATTTTCCACTGACTGTTTGACATAAGAAATGTCAAAATAATTAGAAGGAAGACAGAAAGAATAATTCTGAATGTAATTGTTAATAATTTTTATTTCTTTATAATATGTACTATTTATGTATTTATTTACTACAATATTTTTAGAGAAGTACTGGCAAACATGAAAATGGATGAAATATCTAGTGAGTCCAAAATATCAGAGAATGATGGACCATAAACATAAACAGTTGGACAAAGAATTTGGTAGTAACTGGCACACTGGATAAACATTGCTAAATTAATTTACAATGCGATCAAAGTGTAAATAAGTGTATTTTCACCATGAATGCAATGAAATCAGATGAAAATTTGATTGCATTTGCCGGAGTAAACTTCCACTGGCGCAAAATTTTTTCGAGTGAAATGTTTATATTATGTGGTGTGCCTTTTAATTTATATGTTTGTAAACATAGGCCGTATATTTTACTTTTATTCTTGATATGTATTTTATATCCACACAGTATAATATGCCCAGCTGAACCAAGGAAATATATCAATGCTAAGCAAAAAATCTGATTTGATTTTTATTTTTATGTAGGTTCTCTTTTCACTATCGTTCGAAATGTTTCATTCAAATAAATGTATATATGTCTATTAAAGAAATGAACATCTTTTTTTCAAATTATTGCGACAAATAACTCAAATTTGTACACTCAATACTACATCAATTCTAATGCTTTTAAATATAAGAACGCAATGTTTTCCCTATTGCTCCACCTTTAGTGCTGCCATCTGTTATCAGTGGCTCATGCGGATATAAAGTTGACTTTTGCACTTGCATTTTATGATTTTTGAGGAATTTTACCTTGTTGCTCGTCTCCAACAGCAACGAGCGGCAATAGTAGTTTGTATACTAAGGGGCTGATATAATATTTTACTGTACTGTGACAGTAAACATGTGACGAAAATTAATTATTTACTTTATAGTAAATAATAGTAATGTGTGTTAATTTTCATTTATGCTACATGGGGTGCTCCCGAACTAGCGAAATAATATAAAAAATATTGGAAATACTTAATAGTAGTTTATATACCAAGTTTATTTTACGAGCCGTAGGCGAGGGAAATAATCACTTCCAACCCTCGTTTAAGCAATGCATTATAATGATTAATTTTAAAGGATTTAAAATACATACTCATATGTTCAAAATGAATGGCTTTGATAACAACGCCAGAACTATTGAAATTTTGTAGGTTGCCTAGATACCATAAACAAAGTAAAAAAATTATTTTATATTTAATGACGTTTCATTATGGATAATTTTAAGAAGAAACTAGAGTGGAACTACTGCCGATAAAATCTAGAAAAATATATAAAAACAATTCGCTGAGTGTGACAATAAAGAAATTTCAAAATACACGAAAACTGTGCTGCTTATACCGTGTGTCCCACGTAAAGGTTGGCATAGGCAGTTAACATGTAAAATCAGTTTTTTGTAAATAAAAAGTGTCCGGCAAAAAATTATGCATCCAAATTTTATATCACAATACTGCCAATATCCCTACATCTTATTTAATACAGATTACTTTATTTTGATACCGCAATTTAATGAAATTAATAATAATAATTCCTAATTATCCGCCTACTCTTTTTATTGCTACTGACGTATAGTGTTTGCAATTTGTTTTAAATATTTTAATCTGTCACCGTCATCAAGAATACATTAAATTCCGAGAACCATGTAAATTAGAATGTATTATGGGGGCGCAGTGCAAGACAAATATCTGAATACATCACAGGAATGTACGCTGAATGGTTTCCATCGCCAGAAATTGACAGTGACAGATTTAAAAATTTAAAACAAATTGCAGGCACTATACGTCAGTAGCAATAAAAAGATTAGGCGAAAATTAGGAATTATTATTATTAATTTCATTAAATTGCGGTATAAAAATAAAGTAATCTGTATTAAATAAGATATAGAGATTTTGGCAGTATTTTGATATGCAATTTGGATGCATAATTTTTTGCCGGACACTTTTTAATTAGAAAAAACTGATTTTACATGTTAACTGCCTATGCTAACATTTACGTGGGACACACGGTATATTTATATGAAGCTATCATTTGGGCGATATTCGATGTTGAAGTGAATGTTGGTGGTTAGAAATAATACTGCAAGTACCCAAAATTATTTACTTATTTAATAGAAGAAATGGTGGCTACAAACCTAAAATGTCAATATTACAGCAGAACAAGTTAATCAATTCTTAAAAGATGTTCTACACAAGGTATTTTTAATGGTCAATTAATTTTAACAAAAACGTAAAAATATACTCTGTAGTTTTTAGCTGTATAAAACTATTAATAATAAATGTAATTTATATAAAATCATTTTAATAAATATTTTACTTGTTGCTGTGGTTCCTTGTTTTGTTTATTTGTCACTTTAATCCCTTGGGATTAAATTTCGAAATTTAATCTCTCCGAGATTAAAACGGACACTTTAGTCCACGAGAAAGAAAAGTAAATTAAGACATTTATACCGGGACGTGCAAAAAAGTTTTTTTTTTAACTTATTCATCACCAAGGATACGAAATAAAGGAACAGCTACAACAATAAGATATGAATGTCATACATGCATATATTTTAATGAAACTGAATCAGTGTTTTACTTGTATAAATCATTCGTCGGAGAAAATATTGTGTATAATTCGAGCGAAAAGTATTTATATCGCTGTCACAAGAATGAAATATTCGCCTACAACAATTATTATTTTGCACTACAACTACACAAACAGCTATTGTATTTGTTCTTTGCCATCATCAAGATTGCATCAGAAATCCTGGTATCTCCATCTTCTCGCCTAATTTAAGAAAATACGTATCATTTAATCTCATTAAAATCATTTTAACGAGTACAATTGCAAACCCGATCTCGGTATCAGTATTAATTCCCGTATTTCGCTGTGTAGCATCCAGCATCAGATGCGACTCGGAGCGCCTCATATCGCGTAATTGCGTCGGTTTGTCATTCCTGCTGTTGATTCTCTCCCTCCTGCGTTTCTCCTGCTCGTCTGTGGCGTTTACCTGCACGCCGCGCGCCGCAACTCACCTTAATTACGTTTAAAATTAGAAAAATGTCCCGACCACATAATAAATCCACTAGAATTAAAATGGAACGCAGAAACGGACACTCAGCAAGAGTTACGTGAGTTATTGCTTAAGAGGATATGCTTGACATCACTACGGAAAGCGATGGAGCGACATACAAATTATTATTACCTCCCGAGAGTTATAGTTAAGATTCACTATTTGCTAATGTGTTACATCTGGTATACGAATACGAGGGCTGATCAAAAAGACCCAGGACTGATTTTATAATAGTAGTTTGTATACCAAGGGACTGAAGTGCATGATTTAATCCTACGGCTCGTGAAATAATCACTTGTGGGGTTAAAGGCATTTCAGTCCTGTGGTACCTATTGTAACAAGTCTTAAGTCAGCATATTTTAGTTCACATACATACATACATAACGTCACGCTATGTCCCACTTAGTGGGGTAGCACGAACCCAGAAACACAGTCAACCAACAATCAATCTCCTCCAAACATTCCTATCCTGACACACCACTTTCGCCTCGTCCACATTCATAGTGCGATTCATACATGCTCGTTTATTCTTCATACTCGGAATCCGTCGTTCACGCAACAAACCATCAATCATACCCAACCAGTTATTCCTCGGACGCCCACGCAATCGTTCACCTTCAATCTCACCCACATATATTAGTTTCACCAACCTTTCATTCGGCATTCGCTCAACATGTCCAAACCACCTCAACTGACTCACTCTCACTTTCTTAACAACATTCTTTTCAATCTCACACTCATCATACACCAATGTATTCCGTATACGATCACGTCTCGTATACCCACACACTCCTCTCAAATATCTCATTTCTACAGCAGCTATACGTCGTTCATGCTTCTTCATCCACACCCAACATTCAGAACCATACATTAATGTAGGCACTAACACACCATTATAAACACTCAATCGAGCATCTCTAGGTACATTCACGTTTCGAGCAAATGTACCCAGAGCACCCAATACCTTGCACCCTGCAGACACTCGCCTTTCAATCTCCCGGTTATAGTTCACGCCATAATTAAGTAAGTAGGTTAGATAGTTTCAATAATATTGTTTACTTGGGACACTTATTTTGCTGACTTAGGACTTGTATAAATATATATATATATATATATATATATATATATATATATATATATATATATATATATATATATATATATATATATATATATATATATAAGAAGTAAGTACAGTAGAGTACAGTACATGTAAGTTAGTCCACGGAACGAAGTTTTATTTCTGCTGACTCCCAGTCTCGACAGGGCCCCTTTTTATAATGTACCCTCGTTTAAGGGGGTTACATTTTGGTGGCAGTGGTTTTGGGTTCATTTGTCAGACCAGAGTGGCCTTTATTGGTTGCTCGCAGGAGTCAGCATGCTACGAAGATAGTTGAAGTCGAGAGTTGTGGCCGATAAATTATACAAGACGTAAGAAGGAAGATGTACGACCAGAGAAGATTCCATCATAATGAAAGAAGATGCACTCTACAATGTTACAATTGTGACGGAAACCATTACGCCAGGCAGTGTTGGCAACGATTTAACAATCAAAAGAGAGGCTACGAAGAACACGAGCGCTACGGAAGATATGAAAAGAATCACCGTGCTACGAGGTATGAATATCAACAAAATTACCCGGACGAACAAGAAAGAAGAATAGAAGAACAATTCGATATAGAAAAAGAGACAATAAAATGCTGGTTTAGAAAATTATTAAGAGCCCATTTATTAGGTCAGGAAGAAGAAACATACAGAATTTATGAACATCTTGGTGGCTTCCGACCGATGAAGGCGTTTTACAATGTTTCGGATGTCTGATGCCCAAGAAAAATTACTGCCTTTGTAAAAAAAAACTGAAGAACAAACAAATGAAATTGAAGTTGCTGTACCAGAAAATACTGAAGATGAAGACGAGAAAGAACCTGAAAGCGTTACAGAAACTGAGGTAATTTACGAGTGTGTTAGTTGTCTGCTCCCAAAACGGGGTTGCTGAATTTGTGCAGAGCAGGAAGAAAAACAACAGGAACCACAAGAAATTGCCGAAGAAGAATTCTGTGAGAGAAGAGCGGTGGACTCTGAAGCAGAAGAGACTGAAATAGGGGAAAAGATTATTGAAGATTTTAAAGTGGAGAGTGCGTTAGAAAGCCCACCGATCCTGAGTATGCTGATCAGTGATGAATTCTGCTAAAAAGGACCGGAGGAGCCAGATGAATTAAGGAAGAAATAATTGAAGATTCCAAAGTTAAGGAATGTGCTTTAGAGAGCACAAAAATCGAGAGTACCCTAATCAGAAAAGAAAGTGTAGAGGTAAATAATTGTCATAACCTTGTTCAGCGGGTCATCATAGATTCTAAGAGTAACAGCTGCAAAGGGCAAAAGAGACATAAGAAAACAAAAATGAGCAAATACTAGAAAATCAATAAAGTATCAAGCAGGCAACGTACAGGTCCGAGTAAGGTGAACTTTTCCAAAAATTCCGATAAACGGCACAAATAATCCAAGCGGAACCAACTCATTCAAAATAAAAATTACGCAAATCCAGGGAGGAAGCAAATGCCAAAGAAAACTGTGCATTACAGTATAAACTTTAGAAGGTGGTGGTGTTTATATGGACAATATTTTGGAGATGAACATTTTTAATAAATTTTAGTGAAGTGTTTAGGTTTTAGTGACATTTTGGTATTAATATTTAAGTAATTATGTATGTTGTGGTATTAGATTTTTATGTGTTTTTTTATGAAATTGTGCCCTTCGGAGCAAATTTCTCAAAAAATGGAGGAATGTAACAAGTCTTGTCAGCACATATTAGGGTGGGTCGAAAAAAATAGATTTCGTTCTCTAGGGTCTAAAATGAAAGAGTTCCATCCAAAAAGTTGTGGAGATGTGCTGAAACATTTTTCTGATGAAAACCCAGGCAGCACCGAGCACCTCAAAACGCCGTTTTTGCACTTTTTTTAGATTCTGGCCAATAACTTTTTTCAATTTACCTCAAAGTTGCTGAATAACTTTTTTCAGTTTGCTTCAAATTGGCAGAATTTTTTTCTGGTATTCCCAGATCAATACCGAATAAGGCAATATAACCGACATTGGGGTTTATCCTATCCTAAAGGCGAAGAAAAATCCTTAAAATACTCAAAATCGGGTTTTTCAGGTATTTTGTTATTCCGTCGATTGGAATCGTTATTGGATTTAATTAGGTGCTGCCACCTATCTTCATACTTATATGATCTGAAACTGTTCTGTAGATCATACAACTGAAGAATCTAATGTTCTGGATTTAACACAGAAACAAAATATAACTATTCCAATCGACGGAATAACAAAATACCTGAAAACCCCGATTTTTTGGTACTTTGAGGATTTTTTCTTCGCCTTTAGGAAAGGGTAAACCCCAATGTCTGTTATATTGACTTAATCGGTATTGATCTGGGAATACCAGAAAAAAAATTCTGCCAATTTGAAGCAAACTGAAAAAAGTTATTGGCCAGAATTTAAAAAAAGTGTAAAAAACGGCGTTTTGAATTGCTTGGTGCTGCCTGGGTATTCATCAGAAAAATGTTTCAGCACATCTCCACAACTTTTTAGATGGAACTCTTTCATTTTAGACCCTAGAGAACGAAATCTATTTTTTTCGACCCACCCTAATATATATATATATATATATATATATATATATATATATATATATATATATATATATATATATATATATATATATATATATATATATATATAAGAAGTAAGTAAGTACAGTAAGTTATAGAGTACGTTGATTATTACGAGTAAATAAAGATCATGCAAGTTAGTCCACGGAACGAAGTTTTATTTCTGTTTACTCCCAGTCTCGACAGGGCCCCTTTTTATAATGTACCCTCGTTTAAGGGGGTTACACTATATACACTATTTTTTGCACTTTCAGCCCATGTCTCAGCAATACTTTATAAATAATGATTAATTTTAAAGGATTTAAAATACATACTCGTATTGTGAAAATGGATGGATTTGATAACAACGATAGCACTATTCAAATTTTGTAGGATGCCTAGATCAGGGGTTGGTAACCTTTTGTATAACAGGGGTCAGATTAAGATTTACGTTTCGCACGCGGGCCGTAGTTGTTAATTGACACATTTTTGTTACTTATAATTTTAATAAATAATTTAATTGTTGCTGTGGTTACTTGTTTACTTGTCAATTTAATCCCTTGGGAATATGTAGATAATTTTCTTCAAGGAACATTGCGATCCGTGATCAAATTTTGATTCTATTAGGAGTATTTCTAAACAAGGAAATAATAAGGATGAACTATTAATCATAATTTACGAGAACTGCATATATGTTAAAAGGATACACGACTTGCAAATAATAATAGAAAGATGGAAACATTATTAAAGAAATGGATGTTACCTGTTGCTTTCACAAAATAACAATTACATTTAAATTAACAATTTAACTAATTGTTTGTACTTATAAAAATATTAATATTTTAAAGTGATGATAATCAAGCAATAAGCGATTTCTTCATTCATAAGCAAAATTTGTATTGATATCGTGCAAATTTAAAGATTACACAAATAGCTAAATACTGTGGGTGTTCGTCTTATATATTGTATTATAGTCTATTTCCTGAGACACTGATCTATCTAATTCAGAAGTAATTAAAACTATTATCGGAGTTAATGCAGTTAAAATGAGTTTTGAAAGTTTCCTTAATTCCTTATGCTGTGTAAAAGTATTTTAATATCACGGCTTGAAGCACACAAAAAACAAACCACTAAGTTGTTCCTCTTTCTAAAATGTATTGTCTATCTTACACAATTTAACACATTTTAATTTTAGACAGCATCTATCGTGCAAAGTAGAAAGTTAAATAATCTTAATATATTCTATTATTCAAGTAGTGCCATATAACAAAACAAATATTTATTCAAATATTTCCTTCTTCCTGCATTACGGGCTGCATGTAGGTAGGCGTAGCTGCCACCCACAAAGCGCCCAGGTGCTGTGGGTAGCTGGGCAGCAGGCACAGCCGGCTGAATTATTCACCAGCCGGGTGAAACAGTTGCCTGCTCACGGGCTATTATTACCTCCATTGCCACCGTAAACTATAACAGCTCCTCTGCGCTTTGCGGGAGCCTCTTACGGCAGCCTGCGGTACAGCTGCTGAGAAAAGGAATTATGAGATGTGTGAAAGTGGAATAAATTGAAAAAGTACTGGTTTCGCATACTGTTTCTAGTTGTAGAACTGTAAAAGTGATTATAAACATGATTGTTGATCGTTTTACATAATCATACAGTCTGTATTTAGCAGTTGTGACGTCACAAATGGGACAAACTTTTTACAAATTATATTTCCACACAACCTTTTCACAAATCGTCGTATTTTTTAAATAATAAATAAATATATCATCACGCCATTTATTCATTTTTACCTTTATTGTGACGGGTTCAAATTTTCGGTAATTACTTGTGCGACGATTTTTTCGTACACGATGACTCAAAGTTTAATAAATTTAATGAAGCTATCAATGTCAAATTTCATATTTAGATTTACGAGCCATCAACCGGAAATGGTAGTTTACATGTATTTTAAGGCGAAACAAGTTTTTTCGGACATATCTCAAAAAATAGATGAGTTAGAATATATTTTATTGTAAGTATTCAATAAGATGTAGAATAATATTGGCTACAATATTTTATAATATGTAATAATAAACTTTTTCGGAATTCTAATCATATCACGTTCAAATAATATTTTTGGATTGCTCCTTTAAACGGATGTGATAGTTTATTTGTATGCCTATGGTGTATTTTGAGCATATCTCAGTAAATAATTGAGTTAATAGTTATTTATGATGTGTTAAAAGTAAAATTAAAAAACTTTTAACACGAATATCATACAAAATTTAATCTACTCGTACGATCTTCCCAGTGTATTAGTAGGTAAATTATAAAAAATGTAGAATGATATTTTGACAGGTAGGGTTATATTTGTTGATTTATAAATCGTTATCAACCTGTTAAAAGTAACAATGAAATTACTTTTAACACGTTGCTAAGTTACTTTTAACACAAGTGTTAGAAAGTGACACTTTTAATTTGCTAAGCAACCGTTAAAAAGGTCAAAGATATAGAATAATATTACTTACAATTTATATTTCAATATTTTTCATATTTCGTACAATTTAAAAGTTGCTAGGTAGGAGGTTATAATGTAGGCAACATCTGAATTTTAGTGTAGCACTCTGCTTTAGCAGATTTCGGTATAAAGGTTGAGTTGATTAAAACAATCAAGCAGCCAGTTTTGATGGTTAAATAGTAGCTTAAAGAAAAAGTAAATACACAGGCTTATACAGCAAGTAGGGGGGCATAATTTTATGATTAGAGAATAAAATTATTAGGGAGATAAGTTGGGGGGAAATTATATTTTTTTAAATGGAAAGGAGTATTCTTTTTATTGGAATGAATAGTCCAGAATATTCCCTTTCCAACGATGTAACATGTTCCTATATCTAAAATTAAAATGGTCACAAAGTTAAAAAACATTAACATCTTTAATATGGAAAGTTTCAGGTAGGCTGTTAAACAAAACAAGTTATTGTTTGTTTTGTTGATACTACTGTCAACAATGGCTTTGCTATGAAAACAATTCACAAATAAAGATTTTCTGCTACTATGTAAAGTGAAACAAAAAGATTATAGCCGGTTCACTCGATAACGCAAGTTATGCAAAGCTGCCTGCGATTAGTAGTTGGATGGATGACCTCTTTGCGAAAACCCGTAACAGTCTGCCTTAAGTTTATGATATACTCGTATTTTAACGCTTAAGGTGCAGTTAGTAGCCCTTAAAGATGTTTGTGGATAGGAAACGATAGGGGTATAGTTAAAATAGCAATTTTCGGTTTTGGGAATCGAACTGAGGATCTTATGATCCACAATCCGATGCGTTGTCACGATGTCATTTAAATAAATAAATAAAACAGACGGAGTACGTGTAAGAACCCATTATACCTGGAGATTTTATTTAGGAGATCATAAATTAATATTTAACAATATAAATAAATACATAATCACGCCATTTACCAATTTCTAGCGTGACTCTCTGTTTTCCCCGATCTCAGTATTTGATATATTTTTTGCGTGGAGTACCGTCAAATGGATAGAATTTGAACACGGATCTCATAATCCACAGTCCGATGGACAAAAAGATTCATGAAAATGTCAAACAATATTGGTTCTCCTTCGTCTTCTGGTACACTGATAAAAATGTTTTCTCGGAACAAACAGATTCCTCTTAAATGAAGAGAAAAATTTATTTGAATAGTGCCTATCCGATTTCGTTTTCATTGAAAACTTTTGCAGGTCTTATAAATATTCTTGTCTGAAAATTAATGTAGTTTTGAAGGAACATATCAAAGTAATCAACTGAGACTCATTATGGGGACGAAGTAGTTTGAATAGGAGTAGTTTTAATTCAAAATGATATCGTTTTAAATAAAAACGTTTTGTTTAAAATTAAAAAGACTTCTTTTTCATTATTTTTAAATACAAAATTTAATAGTATATTATGATACAAGTGTATAAGTAAGCACGTACGACGATTTTAAGAGCACGACGCGAAGCGGAGTGCTTTTAACGTCGCCAGTGCTTAAGAGCGAATCGCCGGCAGCCGTCAGTCAGTCAGTTAGTTGACTCGGACTCGGTTAGTCGAGTTGAGTCAGTCAGTCAGTTAGTTGACTCAGACTCAGTCAGACAGTCGACTCCGAAGCTTGTATAAAGAACTTGTGAATATAAATATATCGTCATAAATAAATATTGCTCGGCTAGTTTATATAAATAATAGTGTTTATTTACAGTAGTGATAAGTGTTAGTGTATAAGTTTTTTTGTATTCGTTATTTTAGTGTTATATACCTAGTGTTAATTAACTTTTACTCTTTATTATAATAATTATGAAATATTTGTTATTAATAATATTTCTTTTCGTTTAAATAAAAACGTTTTAAACTCACGAACGTTACAATATTAATTTTCTTTCAATGCAGAAAAAGGAAGATAAATAAAATTTATAATCAAAATTAATATTTTTTTAATTGAACCTAATCATTTTGTAAGAAATAAAATTTTCTTCAACGAATTCATACAAAAGGAAAACAGAAAATTTTCTTGAATCAAGAAATTATTTTTATGAGTGTAATGCGGATTTTTATTTGTACCCTTCACATGCTCGGAACATTATGGTTAAAATACTTCAATTACAAATATCACCCTTTACAAGAGTTGTCCTTCATACTAGGTTTAATCAATTCAAAATCATCCCGTCCCGTCACAACCATTCCAAATGTAATTAACTTTATTAAATACATCTCCCAAGTCAGATGTCAATCGGGCGTCTGACTTTGAAGGTAGGGTTAGATGTATCCAATATCCTCATCGTATATTCGGATAACGAATCATCTACTTCCGAGCGCTTCTTCCTTCCTTCGCTCTGTGAGGTGTTCGCTAGATCACCGCGTATTAAAGATTCAAAAGCGGGCTTATCTCGCACTCTAGGGCTTGGCGCAGACGAGCGAGGCCTGCCTGTATGTCAGCGTCGGGGTATAATGATTACTTATTTCGGTTTTTACCTGAATCACTCACGTACATGCTCCATTATGCATGTGCTATGAAAAAATAATTAGGTTTTACTCTGCCGGTGAACCAGAGGCGCAGCGTGGAATTTTTTATGTTCCGGTGATGGTGATAAAGTTTTCCGGAAGGTAAAGATGCAATTTGGAGGAAGTAAAATAATAATAAAATCTATTTTATGATGTTGTTCATTGTTTTGGTACTAGGTCTTAATATTAAGTTTGTTTTTTAGTAGCTATTAATAATTATATAGGACACAAAACATTTAATTCAATTTATTTAAAATGTTTTCTCAGCATTAAAAATGGTAAAAAATTATTTACGCCCGACTCTTGGACAACAATCACTTACAGCGCATGCCATACTGTTCATAGAGAATGACTTTTTGTTTTTATCAAACCCGTTCTTTGAAAAGTTGTTGAAAGGTATGCCAAATCCAAAACCAGAAAACGAAGCTTCATTATGATTAATTAATATTATAGTATATTACAATACGAGTAAAAAAAACTAAGAATTTCCCTAACGCATGTGACAGTTTTGAACACCAGGCTTCATCCGAGTGGACAAAGACACATAACTGAGCGAATTCGTTTTTCCACGAGTGTTCTATTCGCTGGGTGCGTGATGACAGACATCTATCAACCGCATAATATTATATTATTTTTTTAAATATTATTCTAATAACAAAAATTGTCATTTAACCATAATTTACTGAGATATTTCAAAATAACTTGATAGGGCTTCAAGTAAACTACCATTTCCGGTTATTGGATTATCACCAAATACTAATCAGCTCTTACAAAGGGGATACAATCGATGTATACAAAATATTAAAATTTTTTGTTTAGTAGTTTTTGAGAAACCCTAACTCCAGAGATCCACACCAACTGACAGACAGACAGACATACAGACACACACACACAGACATCATCGTGAAACTATTAAAATCGTATTCTAGGGACCTTAAAACGTGCTCATTCTATGAAAATTAATTACCGAATTTTTAGCCTTACCCTTACAGGATGTGGCGGGAGGTAAAAAATTCATCAAAATCGGTCAAGCCGTTTAGGAGGAGAAGAATTACGAACACACGCACACTGTAATTTTATATATAAAAAGTTATGGTTACGGTTTCAAGTCATGCGTACTGTTTCAAAGAGTGGAGTGGCACTGGAAATGAACTATCTAATAGAATTATAAGGAGTAACCGAGTTTGGGAGAGATTTTGAAACGAAATAAGAGAGCAATAATTATAATGCAGACATCATAGAAACAAGATAACTAGCTTGGTAGGGGCATATGATAAAATGAATGAATGGAGACCATTGTGGCAAATTTGGATGACAAACGTGAAGGAAAAGAGACATCGTGCAAGACCAAAAGATACCTGAGATACCACAAGACTCTGAAAAAAAAACGTTACACTGCAGAATGCACGAAGGATGGCGATGAATAAGGAACAATTCTCGAAATTTGTGCATGATTAAGAGACTTTTTACACCCTTCATCTTATGGTAGAACGGTTCTTAACACACCCATAATGGGTAAAAGGCGTGATGATATATTTATTTTATTTTTTATATGTGTAGTAACTACAATTTATATATTCTAACTATAAGAATACGTATACCGTGTGTCCCACGTAAATGTTGGCATAGGCAATTAACATGTAAAATCAGTTTTTTGTAAATAAATAGTGTCCGGCAAAAAATTATGCATCCAAATTTTATATCACAATGCTGCCAATATCCCTACATCTTGTTTAATGTAGATTATTTTATTTTGATACCGCAATTGAATGTAATTAATAATAATAATTCCTAATTTTTCGCCTACTCTTTTTATTGCTACTGACGTATAGTGCTTGCAATTTGTTTTAAATATTTTAATCTGTCACTGTCATCAAGAATACATTAAATTCCGAGAACCGTGTAAATATTATTAGAATGTATTATGAGGGCGCAGTGCAAGATAAATATCTGAATACATCACAGGAATGAACGCTGAATGGTCTCCATCGCCAGAAATTGACAGTGACAGATTCAAATATTTAAAACAAATTGTAGGCACTATACGTCAGTAGCAATGAAAAGAGTAGGCGGAAAATTAGGAATTATTATTATTAATTTCATTAAATTGCGGTATCAAAATAAAGTAATCTGTATTAAATAAGAAGTAGGGATATTGGCAATATTGTGATATAAAATTTGGATGCATAATTTTTTGCCGGACACTTTTTATTTACAAAAAACTGATTTTACATGTTAACTGCCTTTGCCAACATTTACGTGGGACACACGGTATATTATTTTGAACTACAATATATTCTCCAACATTACATGCCCCGCGCGCCCTTTCCGGCGTGTGGCGGTCTCCCAGGGTAATTAAATTTTTCGCCATTGCTACCAACGTAACCTCAAAGACCCTAGCCCTACTTGCGTCATCTCTTGTCTCGGCCTATGGGTCGTCCGCCACTAAATAATTTGCGAACAGTATCGTCTTTGTGCCTAACGATTCTCCTATCGGTTAATTGGATGCCATTGCCATTGCTTTCCACTTGCGTTAACGTTGAGTTGTGTTATGTTGTTGCGTTATGTCTTGCGTTGTGTTTATGCGAGGGCGGCTGATGGCCGCGGAGAGGCTTGCGGTGCCATTTGAGGTGGTGTAATACTAAGGGTGGACTAATGAAATTTAGTGTAATAAATGTCTGAGGGGAAATTATTTCCTGCGATACTCGTAGATCTCTAATTAACCTTGTAATATTTTGAATGATTTATATATTTTACTGCCAACATGACTAGCTACTTAAAAATACAATAAGAATAGGTAAATAGCATCGGACTGTGGATCATCAGAGCCTCACAGCCGACAAATTATCAAAATTAAATTCAAAAAATTTTCGCCCCATAAAATGGCTCTTTCACCACTACTATTCTTGGGGGCGTGATTTGACTGCTGGTAACTGCACTTTAGGCGCAAAAATATATAATATTGGGTTTCCAAAATTAAAATACGCTAACTAGTGGTAGAAAGCTAAACTAACCATAAGGTACATAAATTTCATTGTATTTTGAAATTAGTTGTTATTTTTTTAAAATTAATAACAATAGTAGTTATTTAAAGAGTATCCCAATGTAAGTATAACATTTGTTTAAGCAGTATTATTTAAATAAGATGTAAAAATGAAAGGTTAATTGTATTTGTAGATTATAGGTTAAGATTGAATTTTCTCCAAAAAAACCTATAAAACAGGAAAATTTGTAGTACGTATGGCAACAGTTCTGCTGCCAATAAAAGCAAACTACCAATACTAATGCAAGCATTCGCCATCATAAGATATCATACAAAATGAATTTGACATGTACCTTTTGGGAATTGTAATAATTTGGAAGCCCAATACCGAGATCTGCTTTCAGAAAAATGCCACACCAAGAAATGAGTAAATGCGTGATGATATATTTATTTTATTTCTTTATCTACGATAGTGTGTAAAATTGATGTTTAACTGTTAGTTTCAAGTTTGTAAAACGGTTGTTTAGTAACACGATCCCATTAGTCACGGGCAGTCACGGGTTGCCAAGCAACGAGTCATTAAAATTTTTAAACACGCCAAATTTGCCAAAATTTTGTTATCATGGCAAACTTCTCTTTTAATTTTGTGATCCTACTTCATAAATAAAATTTTTTTATATTTTTTGAGGTTTCTTATTATATCATAGATAAAATTTTGTACGATACACAAACATAAAGCGTCTGTAGTCACTCAGGGGTCTTAAAAACGCTCGTGTTTAAATTGACCCATTCGTGACTAAAGACTAGCTTTACGTACTTGTATCGTAAATAACTATTAACAGCTCATGTCGTACAAGAAAGAATTTAAAATCTCAACAAATATTATTTAAATTCCAAACTTTCTTTGTTGCAGTTTTATATAACAAAAATTTTATAAGCCGAATACAACGCTGTAGAGAACATCATGGAAGCTAATTTATTTCTTGAGATATGATTTTTTTATGTTTTCATTGGGAACTTTTGATAAATTTTTTTTTTTTGATTGCGCGAAAGAGATACAAACTTACAGTGTTGATCAATCGATTCAACTCATCGAAGTACATAAGTTTTCCAAATTTCACAATATTTGAATAACGGGTTAAGAAGTCTGAAAATAACCTTCGTTTGGCCCGAAATTGCCATTTTCAAACATTCAGCTTTAATTTTTCAACTCTTTGTTCAATTTTCAGAAATTTTTCAAAGTTATGTATTTTCACAAGCTGAATCTAATGGTGTGCGTTCGATTTCGAACCTTCCGCAATTGATTTCTTATCAAATAATGCAGGAACACGGACCACCAATATCAAGAAACGCTCATCCCTTCTAAAGATTTAGCTATCATTTATGACACGTCAAAAAATAACATATTTCAAGCGTTTTTTTTTTTTCAAAATGCACAGGTTTTCAAATGTCAAAATATAATTTTTCTTTAACGTGCTGTAATTCGTAAATGATGGCAGTAAGAGAAACATATTTTGAACAAAAATTATAGATAATAATATTTGAAACATTATTCTAATAACAAAAATTTCCATACACCTTAATTTACTGAGATATTTCAAAATAACTTGATAGGGCTTCAAGTAAACTACTACTTCTGGTTATTAGATTATTACCAAAAACTAATCAGCTCTTCCTAAGGAGATACAATTGATATAAACAAAATATCAATTGATATAAACAAAATATCAAAATTTTCAATGTAGTAGTGTTTGAGAAAACGTAACTCCAGAGATCCACACACATAGACAGACTGACAGACTAACAGTTAGACAGACACATACACACACAGACATTTATATATTAAAATCGTATTCTATAGGGACCCTAAAAGGTGCTCATGCATTGAAAATTCACTACCGAATTTTTAGCATGATTCCTATACCTCCCTTACAGAAAGTGAAAAAAAATACATAAAATTTTCCAAAAGAAGATCTTTTGCGATATTTTACATAGTTTATGTATTGAAGCCCCTAAAAGTTGCATATCGAAAAACATCAAAAACTGCCATATCTCGAAAAATATAACAAATCACTCAAATGCAATAAATTTTTTAAGGTTTAAAGTATTTGAAAACGCAATAAAATGAATTGAAAATATTTAGTGATATTTGGTGGAGTCACAACACAACTTTCTTGTTGAATCTGTATTTGATTGTGTAATAATTATACTTGACACATGTTTGAAATATGGAATAGATGTATCAGTAATAATAATAACATAAAGTCAATCCCCAAAACCTATAAAATAGATAAAAATCTAAATATGTATTTCGAGAACTAATTAATCATCGTTAGTTACAATAAAGATTGTACTACTTGTTAGTCATATTAGTTGTTAAGATGAATGGTTCAATTGTATATCACAATTTTTTGTGGAAAATACTGGATAATTAATTTCATGGCAAAGTATTCGATTACAAAATGCACGTTTCCAATAAAATTGTATGAAAACATAGTTTGATGTATCTAGTGGTCTCAGGTGTATTCTACTCATAAATTTATAATGAAGAATTAGTATATCGACAGCTAATCTGTACGGAATTGATCAATCATCGTATTAAATTAGAAAAAGCTGCAATAAATATTTATTTTCCTAAGTAGAATTTGTGGATGGTAATAATCCTATATTGGATTTTTTGTTAGTATAGCGAATTGGGGAAGAAAGCTCGTTTCGCCGCCACTGTGAGTGTGCGTTAGTACACAAAAAAACGGATGTCTCTCATCAATATCACTTTGGCTTATTACTAATATCACAGGGGACTACTATTTGAACTTGAACTCAAGGAAAAACCACGCAAGAACATTTAATAAATATGAAACAAATTGATGTTTACATTTGCCCTCATCGTTTATTTACAAACCGGAATTTAAATAAAAACTCTAGAGTAAATATGAATTAATTCCAACATAAAACTTAGCGGAAAAGCTGATAGATGCCTCTGGGGTGCTCGTGAGCCATGACGTCACAAGTGGCCCGGCAGGGAGTATAAGGTCTCCTGTCGTTGCCAACCTAACGATGTTGAAAAACCCTGCAGTGGAGTATTCACGGAATGCCAAGCACTGAGCACTTATTCGAAGAACGAGAGAACTCTGTTGTTGATATTTTGGCCGGTGTAAGACAAGTCTCTCAGGATAACAATGTGGAAGACATGTCAATAAAAATGGTTGGAATTTTTGTAGAGGGCTCGGGTTTCACGTGCTCTTGAGGTCTTTATTTTGAAACTTGGAGAGTGGCGTGGCACTTACATTGAGCATCTTTGCAGATGTAGCTAAATAAATAGTATAATAAATTCTGTATCTATTGTTAAATAATTTAATGATGAAAAAAGGCACACACACACACACAACATTTTATATATACCGTTATTTTCAGCTAAGGTGCAGCATTTATATTTCTGTCATTTTTGTATAACTATGAATCAGGGTTGAGAGATTTAAATCAAATTGATTTTTTTTATAAAATTATTGATATAAATTAGGTCAAATTAAATTTAATAATAAAAACAAAATGTGTACCTACTATTTCTATCTCCTGCCTCATTCTGTAAGGGAGGTAGAGGAATCATGTTAAAAAATCGGTAGTGAGTTTTCAGTGGAAGAGCACGTTTTAGGGTCCCTAGAATAGTTTCGCGATGATGTCTGTATGTGTGTCTGTCTGTCAGTCTGTGTGGATCTCTGGAGTTACAGTTTCTCAAAAACTACTAAACTGAAAATATAGATATATTGTATATATCAATTGTATCCCCTTTGGAAGAGTTGATTAGTTTTTGGTGGTAATCCAATAAACGGAAGTGGTAGTTTACTTGAAGCCCTATCAAGTTATATTGAAATATCTCTGTAAATTATGATTAAATGAAATTTATTATTATTAAAATAATATTTCAAATATTATTGTTTTCTCTTACTGCCTCCATTAACTAATTAGGACACGTTAAAGGAAAATTATATTTTCACATTTTCGTTTAAATCTGTTAATGTATGCTTTTTAAAATAAAACAACAACGGTTGGAGATTGTCATTTTTTGACATGTGTCATAATTAAAGAGTATTTTTACCTCCCGCCTACCTCTAGGTAAGGGAGGTATTGTTTTTGGTCAAAAATTGGGTAGTGAGTTTTCAATGAATATGCACGTTTTAGGGTCCCTACAATACGATTTTACTATTTTCGCCATGATGTCTGTATGTACGTATGTGTGTATGTGTAGTCTGTGGCAATTTTTTCGTCTCGCATAACTCAAATATTATGATACCAAAAAATTCAATTTTGTGAATTTTTCTTCTCATATTTAAATGAAGAGCTGATTAGATTTTCGATAAAATTGATCGACCGGAAGTAGCAGTTTACTTGAAGCTCTTAATAGTTTTTCGTTTTTCAACAATATGTGTTATTTTGAAAGTTGTAGAATATTTAATTTTACATGTGTTTTGATTACACTAATTTTATTAATTTTCATTAGATTTAGAGATAATAAAATATAAAGAAATTAGATTTCATTCCTTGAAAACACTTAATAATTTTCAATTTTTTTTACGAAATGTAGCACATGTCATTTTGATTGTGAAGCTGTTTTCTTAGTGAAATATAATATCAAAAAATAAAATAAATATACAAAATAAAATTAAATTTCCCAAATATAAATAGAAAATAAATAAATAAGAAGGGATGTTTCTGTATCATCAAATACTATTTTGTACCGTTTAAGAGTAGCATTGGGCAGGAGGTTATGTGCTGGGTGCATCAGATTTTTTTTTAAATTGATGATCATTTCTTGATTGTGGTGGTCCGTATTCCTGGATTGTTTGTAATGAAATCTATGGCAGGAGGTACTGTGATGTCCACAACAGATTTTTTTTTAATACCTTATGAGTAGATTATTATTGTGTATTTTATGGGAATATCACAAACGCCATGTTTCGAACCCACAACCTCTAGTGTGCTAGGCTTGTGACAAAACCACTGCACCACCGACGTCGGCCCTAACGTACTAATTTTATTATTAATTGTATATACTTATTTATTAAATTTTTTAAAAAAATCACAACATAATAAATAATTTAGTTTTTTTCAAAACTGGAAATTTAAATATTATTATTTATTCCAAATATTATTGCCAATATCTTTCATTTAAAACTATTATTCGTAACTTATTCTACATTCGAAATAAATTGATGTTATTGCTTTGTACATCCAATTTCAATTGCAATTTTCAATTAAGTTTTTTACATTGTCTTTAAACTAATAATTAGGTAGTGTTACTAATCCATTAATTAACAATCCAATATATAAATAAAGTAAATAAGCGTAAAATTGAACTTTATTTCATTTAATTCAATTAAATCCGTTGTTTTGCTACATAAGCCCTCTAAGTAGTATAATTAATTCGCCCTTCCACAAAACAAAATTCCAGAATCAAGAAACAACTGGCTGTGTACAAACCAGCAAAACAGCTGACAGTCTGGCGTAGCACATCCACCCTACAAAAGATTCTCATTTTCACGCTGTCGTCACCGCGGGATCAAGTTGTGAACATATTTTTGTATTCGACGGAATATAAATGACACGCATTCGATAGCGATGGTGTTCTCACTCCTGCTCACTGTTCGCTGTTCAGATTGCGCGCATTAATTCACCTTTTTTGCGGAAGATGGCGCGCGAAGCGAGTAAAATGACGCCCGATTCACTGTCGAGTGATTTATGACTACAACCTGCGGTTTTCCAACCGTTTTTCTCTGTTTTTCACACGCTGTCTCCTTCTCTCTTCGTGGTTCTGCTGCTCGTGCTGTGCAGCTTTTGTCTTGTGGTTTTATCCTTGTCTAGTGAGTGATGGAAACTCCGAGACCAGAGCAGCACTGAGGAAAATTGAAGCCGGTTTTTTGCGAGTTTCTTTAATTCGTTTCCTCGTCGGTAATTTCTAATGATTTCCAGGAAACGGCACCTCGTACACGTACCTTGATTTAAAAAGGAGCAATACATAATAATTTGTTAAACCTTATAATTGATAAATGATTCTTAATAACTGCTAAACATGTTTTAAAATTTTTGAAGACAGAGTACTTTGTATAATTTGGATTTCGAATAGGTAATTAGGAAAATTTAAAAAGGAAGACTAAGAACAAGAGGTATACAAGTAATATGATGATATTGTGATCGTCACAAAAAAAAGAAAAACAGAAAGATAATGGCAGAGATGTTACAGGAAATAGTAGTAGAAGAAAATAAAATGGGATAAAAAATAAATGAAGCAAAAACAAATATAATGCCAAAAAACCGTGGACAATGGAAAAATATCGGATTGGAAATTTCAAATTCGAACAAATTGAAAAATTTAAATATTTTGACATTGCGCTAAAAAAAGCAAAAAGAGAAACAGAAATCCAAGAAAAGATAATGGCAAACAAGAAATTACTAAAAAACACGATTTTAACTAAAGATACAAAAATTAGAATTTACCGAACGATTATAAAACGAATAACAATATACGCTCTTGAGACTATGACAATGATAAAAAATCTGATGTGGCCAGCACATAACCTCCCGTCCAATACTACTCTTAATCGGTACAATATAGTATTTGATGATACAGAAACATACCTTCTTATTTGTTTATTTTCTATTTATATTTGAGAATTTTAATTTTCTGTCGTATATTTATTTAATTTTTTGACAAATATTTCACTAAGAAAACAGCCTCACAATCACAATGACATGTGTCACATTTCGTAAAAAATTGAAAATTTTTCAATGTTTCCATGGTGTACTAGGAATGCAAGATTTGTGAAATCTAATTTCTTTATATTTTATTATCTCTAAATCTAATGAAAATTAATATAATTAGTGTAATCAAAACACATGTAAAATTAAATATTCTTCAACTTTCAAAATAACATAATTTGTTGAAAAAGGAAATTTAACCGTGTTTTTTCACGAAAAACTGTAAAGGGCTTCAAGTAAACTGCTACTTCCGGTTGACCAATTTTATCCAAAATCTAATCAGCTCTTCATTTAAATATAAGAAGCAATAATTTACAAAATTGTATTTTTTGGTATTAGTGTATTTGAGTTATGCGAGACGAAAAAATTGCCACAGACTACACACATACATACATACATACATACATACAGACATCATCGCGAAAATAGTAAAATTGTATTGTAGGGACCCTAAAACGTGCTTATTCATTGAAAACTCACTACCAAATTTTTTGACCAAAAACAATACCTCCCTTACTCAGAGGTAGGCGGGAGGTAAAAAGATTATGAATATTTAAGAATATTGGAACAAAAAATAATAAGAAGAATATTAGGATCAATAAAAATATCAGAAAATGAATACAGAATAAGAATAAACTATGAAATTTAACAAGTCTTGGGTAGTAGAAAAGGATATAATTAAATCAGTAGCAGAATGAAAACCAGGAAGAAGAAGATGATGATTTAGATCCAGATCAACATTGCTAAAAGAACTAGAAAAAGATTTACAAGCAGTAGGAATTTAAAACTGGCAATGCTATGTAAAAGATAAAAGACGGGGAAATCTAACTATAAGGATTTAAGGGAAAAGAAACGGAAATTGATCCACTCCAGCAAAATGATCTAAAGAACTTCATAAGAAGCGGCGTTACCCCATATAAGGGTGTTTATATACCGGGTGGAACAGCATACCTGTGTACATAGGCGATTAACATGAAAAAACTGTTTTTCCGTGTGCATTGCTCCCCATATTATTTTAGGTAAAAATGCTTCAAATACATGTTATAGAGCAGGGGTGGGCAACCTCCGGCCCGCGGGCCAGCTCCGGCCCGCGTAAAGTTCCAATCCGGCCCGCGAGATCTTTAGAAGAAATAATAAATATTTTCAAAAACAAAAATTTTAAATTAGGTTAGTACCCAACATAAAGAAAATGGGAGATTTACAGTTTCATTTTCGATATAATTCGTCTAGTATAAATTAAGAAATAAATATAGTACTTAGTTAATTTTGTTTTATTATTGTTTTTTATATTTTAAAAAAAATTATAAGTAACAAAAACTACGGCCCGCGTACGAAACGTAAATCCTATTCTGGCCCCTGTTATACAAAAGGTTGCCCACCCCTGTTATAGAGCATAAAATTCTGCATCTAAATCAATAAACAGAATTACTTTTACTTGCTTTGTAACGACAGAAATTAAATATGAAAACATGGAAAATTACGTTGAAAATATCAAATAGCCATGGAATGGAAACAAAAATAAATAAATGCATTACATTTGACAGATGAATGATTAATTTGACGGGTAAAATATCAAATAGACAGAAAAACGAGAAGCATTTATTTATTTTTGTTCCAATTCCATGGCTATTTGATATTTTCATCGTAATTTTCCATGTTTTCATATTTAATTTCTGTCGTTACAAAGCAAGTAAAAGTAATTCTGTTTATTGATTTAGATGCAGAATTTTATGCTCTATAACATGTATTTGAAGCATTTTTGCCTAAAATAATATGGGGAGCAATGCACACGGAAAAACAGTTTTTTCATGTTAATCGCCTATGTACAAAGGTATGCTGTTCCACCCGGTATAGTAACAAACTCAGCCGGGCATAGGTGTTTTACATGTTAAATTTTACTTATGTACCTATATTATCCTGCTTCCCTAATCATTTTAAAGAACAATATTTCAAATAAAACTTGAAGAGATTTAGTATCTGCATCTGAACCAGTGAACTAATTTTATTTTACTTATTTAATAATTGTTTAAAAGATGTTTAAAATATCAAAAATTCAGTTTTCAAAATGAAGTATTACAGTCCGAAATATATCAAATATACAGAGAAACTTTTACGAAAGACTTGGGTTTTACTACACGAACAATGGAGATGTGTTCGAGTATATGATCTAGACAAAATTTATTTTTTATGTTCCTTATGATTGAATTTTGTTATTAACAAATTAGATTTGAAACATGTTCCTGTAAAATGATTAGAAAAGAGGAAATTGCATAGGTATTATTTAACATGTAAAACGACTCAATCAATCACAATTCTGTATAGAGGGTATAGAATTGAAATGTGGAACATACGGATTTCAATGTTATTTTTTTGATATTGCTGTAAATTTTTACCTATTCACTTCGCCTCGTCAATGAAACGGCAACCTCTTCTGTAAATGTGGTATTTTGATGCCTAGTTTAACAAATAACTATTTAACCTACTTTTGAAATACCAAATAATATTCGTTTTTGTTTAATTTTCCATGGCCGTGTTTTTTGAATTTTTCGAATAAATATTGATTTTAATTTGAGTGATATATAGTGAAATACTAACAATAAGGTAATCAAATAGGACTTATTGCATTTTTAAATTCTGAACAACTTTTGTTTTAATACTTTTGGTCTAAAGTGAGTTGGTTAAAATTTACAACAATATCAAAAAGTAGAATTGAAATCTCTATATTCCACATTTCGATTCAACACCCGGTATATATAAATAAGAGTAAATAATAATAACTACTGATTATTATAAGTTAACTAAAGTATGAGAATTTTATTGCCGTAAACCTCATTTCAGTACCTCTTTTCATTCCCGACCTTTAGCTTTTCAAACGTGAGCGCCTCCACCAAAAAATGTATCCCACCCCGTTGTGTTTGTACTTAGCTATTGTTTGAGAACATCTGGTACAGCGTTTTGTTATTTTGATTGTGCTGTCATTTGAGTAACGGATATAACGACGGCTGTGAAGAAAATGGGGCTGTTGTTTAGTAAAATTGATGGTTCTATAAAGATGAGGACAATTTGTCTTTAAGAAAGAACACTTGTTGTTTTCTCAAACTGTTAAACAAAGATGAATTAATGTTATCAATCATAAATACTCACTAAAAATGCTTGTTTTAGACTACGCAATTTATTGGTCAATAAATTGGCCAAGTTTTCTTGTCAATTTATTATTGTGTGTAATTTTACACTTTGCGTCAATTTTTTCTTGGCCATTAGAACGTTCTATTTTCGATAATTTGTTAGGGAATATTTTTGCAGTAGTAATACAAATTTATTCATATCCAAACACAAGAGACATGGGTGTATAATACTACCAAAATACTATTCTACTTAACTTTTACTATAAATGCTGATTCGAGGAACTATTCATTGAATCATATCCATTTTTAAATTAAAACGGAACAAAATTTGGTGCGTCATTATTTTTTATTATTTACAAATTTTCAACGTCAATGTGAGGGATTATGATAGTCATTATTCACGAAAATGAAGTTTGCGTCACATGCTGTAGCAGGCGAGTGATGCAATTCATCCAAGTGAATAATAACCATAATCCCGAATATAATACTATACTTTTTCTACTCCTGTAAATTCGGAAATCACTTTTGATAATGATTGAAATTCGTTGAAAACAAACGTTTTAAAACGTCATCATAAAAATACGCAATGACAACTGACTACATGTCGACTGTCAGACGGCCTTGCTTGGTGATCCACATCATGTCTTTAGAGTAACCGTGAATTTTGGATTTCTGGCTCTGTGGTTGGTCGAATTATTCACTGCCCTGAATTATAGGTACTATAATTCATCGAAAAAATTTAAATAATGGGGATATATTTATACAGGAGTAGAAAAAAGGATTTTTTTGCCGATTGGCATTAAAGGTTACACTTTACGGACTGCTAACACTCTGTAAAGTGCTACTTTCATGCCTAAGCTGTAATAGTATATTCTACAACAAGTAATGGAATGGCACATATTCCACGCGAGCAAAAAGTTTGTAGCCCGAGCCAAAGGCGAGGGCTACGGTTTGCGAGCGTGGGATAGGCCATTCCGTTGCATGTTGTAGACTATACTTTCTATAAAAAGGTTTTGGAAATTATACAAAAATACAAATAAAAAACTGTTGAAAACGTCAAACTTAAATAAATCAAATTAAAACAAACAGACGTAACCATAGTAACTGAATCAAGATACTTCATATGTCGCGCTAATAAGCGGTTCTGATTCGTCGAAAATATTCCATACGCCGCATATGGAATGTTAGTGATTCCATAACAATTTTTAGTAGTGGAATGCCCAGTTTCCAAAACAGTGTTATAGAAAAATATTTTCATGGCAACCGCTCAACAAATGCATAGCAACCGTTAACAAATGCATAGCAACCGTTCAGCAAACGCATAGCAACGTAATTTAACAGCGATAACCTTCAAAATATGTACTTATATATAATAATCACTAATTTAATATTAATTCCAAATCGGCAAAAAAATTATGTGTTCAATACGGCATCAAACACAAATTTATAGCTTCTACAGCATTCATTGCCTCGGCTTCGCCTCGTCAAACGACAGCAGAGGCTGTAAATCTGGTATTTTGAAGCCTACTTAAACAAATAACTATTTTGTGCATATTATCCATAAATAATATCAAATAATATTCAATTTATAATAGAAAGTGAGTTAAAGAGATTTGGAGAAAAATCACAGTCACTACTACCAGTGCAGAAATTACTAATTCCACTGCAATTGAAGCTCCTTCTGTCACTGACATAGAAAAGAAAAGATTTTTACAAAAATGTAGCAGCAACTTATCAAATTATACCTTCAATTTTAATCAAAAATAATTTTTAAAATGTTCAAAGTATTCACTAATACTGTGTAGTCGACTCATAACTTTACTAGTACAAAATATTCATTATAAATTATTTGATTGGCTGTAAAATTAAAATCCTATATTATTATTAGTTTACTTTTTACAGATGACAGATAAGGTGAATAATCATTTGAGTTTTATTTTAAAGATTATGTTGCTACTATTGTTGTTATATGCCATGTTTACTTATTAAATAATTGTATTGAAATTTATAATGTAGTTTCGATTTCGCATTGTAAATAATTCCATCACATTGCGTTTAAATTTGTAATGCAAACATCATTTATAAGTGTAACATATGCAGTATAAGATTAAATTTAAAATTTAAATAAAGTATTTTTATCCTTAATTTACATTTGCTACGTGTACAAGAAACACCATTTTACATTTCATTACGTTGATTTATAATTCGCATGCCATACCTATAAATTCTTCTTCTTCTTGAAAAACAACGGCTTATATTCATTATAAAGTTATAAATATAAATAATTATATTTTCTAAACATGCTCTTGCTTTCAAGAAATCTTTAATAGCTCTATAAAATATCGTTTCCTAAAAATATCGTAAAATTTTCATTTTGTATGGTAACCTCATAAAATATAGCTGAACGATATTCATCTGTTTCCGTGGAATCACCGCCTGCCTGATCCATTTTTCTCGCTCCGCTTCGCAACTGTTTTGTTGTCGTCGCCTGCTATGATTGATTCAACATCGCGCGAAGTTTAAATTCTATTTTTACTTGAGATCGGAACAATATCTTTCGGAAACTACTTTATTTTTCTTGCGCCAAAAAGGTGTTGTGTTTTATCGTATTTTGAATAGCATTTTTATCAAATTTACGTGGAAAAGAACAAAGATTTATTTATTTTTAAAACATTTGATTTATTGACCCTATTTGTCTGAACCTAACTTTATAGAATAATGTAATATACTTGGGTGTATGATGCATTTACTTTGTGAATTAACTACGCTATGTAATTTGATCTAGTCGCATTTCCTCGAAGAAGCAAATTTACTGCAGAGATAACTTCTATGGCGTAATCTTAGTCTAAGATGTATTAATTAATATTATAGTAATTAAACTTGCAAATTAATTACTATGCACCAAAGTTAGAATTCTTATTTTTGTAGAAGAATGCATCTAATATTCAGGCACCATCCTCCTGACAGTTCGATGAATTAATATAATAATTTTGTCCACATAAAAAGCCAAAGACACTAATATTCTCATTTTTCATATTTTTATTTTCTTTTTAAGCTTAAACTGTAGCTGAATAATTGGTTTTAAGATTTTCTGCTAAATGTCAAATCACTTCAAAATATTGTTACAACTTTAGATAGCCTAGTAATGGTTGCTACAATTTGTCTATGTTGATAAACAAACAGTTTTTTGTATTTGTCAAAGCAAAAATTCTAATTATCTTATAATTTCAAAACAAATATTTGACGAAATGTTGTGGATAAAGTATAGTATTCTACTCACATGTAATAGCAATTCCTCATTCGAATGATTTACATCACTAGCGTTCGTTCGTGACGCAAACTTTATTCTCATGAGTAATAGCATATATTACATGCTCATTGAATACTATACTATTACATTTACGCAAACTGTGCTATATTTTTTTCTGTGAAATTGTCGACAATAAATGAGCCACTTTTCGGTATTTGTTTAAAGTTTGCATAAGTTTCATTTCTAACTTTATTTTATTCATATTAATTAAATTGTTATTGTCCCTTGATTATTACACTTTCATTTGGTTGTCCTTAAACTTTTTGCTATTATCAACCGTTTTATTAAAAAATAACGGCAATCGTAACGTTCGTAATGTTTCATATTTTTGTATGTGTATATTCAGAGGTAATAGATATAACAATTTACATAGTTATCATTGATGATATTTTCGAGTGGAATCGATGCTGCAGATTTCACAAGTCCGAAGCACGAGTAAAATTTGTTGCTTTGCTATCACGAGCAATATCTTCGATTATTAATTATATCACGAACTTGTATTTAATCAGAGAATATAATAAATAATTATTTGTTGTGAAGCGGGTTACAAAATTATTTAAAAATTATCCTGAACAACGGACCAAAACAAGGTGACAATTTCATTTGTTTTTTTATCATCGCTGTAATCACTAAAATATGATTGATCGTTAACTTGTAGGCTTTCATAACGGCTGTTTTTTTAGAGGTATAGAACTTTAAAATGAAATAATAAAATATACAAAAATTGTGATAATGGTCACGGCTTCTTTGAAAAAACAATTTTATACCATTTGTGTATATGGTTTCTGAAAGATGGACGCCATGGCTGGCCAAAATAAAGCAGAATCTGGAAGCCTAATTTTCGAACACTTTTTGAGGCAACTGGGGCCGTATATCAGCAATAACGCGGCGAATGTTGGATTCCATGGTGTCAATGATACAAAGGTGTTAAACCACAAGATCTTGGAGGTCAATCCACATTCCACATGTTCACAGTGCGATATTATGCACTCATGGAATGTGTCCTTCAATAATTCGATTGAGGTGCACACTGTGTGATATGTTGCGCCGTCTTGTTGAAACCACTGCTCCTCCACATATATGCCATTCAATTGAGGAATGATAAAATTATAGCGATCTCCATTGACTGTAATGTTCTCGCCGATATCATTTTTGAAGAAATATGGACAAATGATTCCAACAGCTTGTAGAGCACACCAAACAGTGATTTCTTGCTTATGTAACGCCGTCTCAATAATGGCTTGTGGATTTTCTTCAAAAACCTCCAATTTTGCTATTAGCGTAGCCATTTAATCAAAAATTTGTCTCATCACTGAATAAAATTTTTTAAATAAATTGGCACAATTTGCAAGCGTAATTCTGGCTATGGTGCCCCTTGGTTCTGGCTTAAGTCTATTTATAGTAAAATGGCAAACCTAACTGAGCACAAAACAGATCTCAGCTGTCAAATTGGCTGGAAAAGGTGTTATCAATTCTAAAAACAAACTTCTAAAAAAAACCGTTAAAAGCGAGAAACGTGCCTGAAACAGATATATGTTGTAAGGCTACCCTTGTTTGTATACACTTGTTTGCAGAGCGGTTGCTATGCGTTTGTCGAACGGTTGCCATGTAAAAATATTGTATAACAAAAACAAGCTTTCTCTCTTTTGGCTCCCATTTTCAATGTCATTTAACGTTCCTGTTTTATTATATTTCAGTGGCTATGATAGATATGTAGCAAAGGAGATCCTCAATGTTGATTGTCAGAAAATATGTCATGTGACATTAATTATATTCTTAATATTATGCAATAAAACATATCATAACGCCATTTATTAAATTCTATGTAAAATTTATAATCCGTGAGCCAGCTGTAAAAATAGCGACTCATTTGACCAAAATATTCAGTAAGTTTTATGGAATCTACGCATTTAGGTACATCGAAAAAATGCAGGTCTGCTATGCAGATCTGGGTGGAGTTCAAAATGGCGTCCATTAAAAAAGAAAAGTAAAGGAAGGAATTTTGAATCATGTGACCACAATTTTCTTTTTTATCACATGATACTAGACGAAAATAGAAATCAAAAGACACCAGTCTGCCACTCGTATGTGGCCGGGTTGCCTCAGCAGACGAATTTCAAAATTTAAAATTTGTTGCTCGAAATTTTACTTAAATGACCAAAATTTTCCTTTTTATTTCATGATACTAGAAGAAACGGCACCAGTCTGCCACTCGAACATGGTCGAGTAGTCCTGGCAAACGAAATTTAAAATTTATGGCCCGAAATTTCACTCAAATGACCAAAATTTTCTTTTTATCCGATACTAGACGAAAATGCAAGTCAAAAGACACCAGTCTGCCGAGGCAACCCGACCACGTACGAGTGGCAGACTAGTGTCTTTTAATTTGTATTTTCGTCTAGTATCATGGGATAAAAAGAAAATTTTGGTCATTTGAGTCAAATTTCTAGCAATAAATTTTAAATTTTGAAATTCGTCTGCTGAGGCAACCCGGCCACATACGAGTGGCAGACTAGTGTCTTTTGATTTGTATTTTCGTCTAGTATTTCGACATTAAAAAGAAAATTTTGGTCACATTATTCAAAATTCCATCTTTTACTTTCCTTCTTTAATGGACGCCATTTTTAATACCACCCAGATCTAAATGGCAGACGTGCGCTTTTCGATGTACCTAAACGGGTAGATTCCATAGAACATACTTAAACTTTTGGTCAAATGGGTTGCAGTTTTTTAAGCTGGCTCACGGACTATTACAGTTTCTTTCGTCATATGATATATTTTTTACACGGACAGTGCCGACATATAACTACCCATAAAGTTGTTTTTAGAGAAAAAGCAACAGGTATAAATAATATATTTCAATAACCAGTTGATGAAAAAATAATCAAACAACTAAAACATCTTTTATATGTTAAACATGCCTTATCGAATTTTTTAAGTTTATTTTCACAATCAATATATTTTCGTTCATCTAATAGCCACCTCCATAACGAGATTGTCTCCGTACACAGCTAGATGTCAGAAACACGCGCCCTGTTTCTATGGCGATGCCGATCGCAGCTTACTGCGATCATAATAGGATCTCGTATCTGCTGCGTTGCTGCTCAGCAGGGCATATTACCCTCGTCCGGTACTCGGCAACTCGGGTAACCCGGTACTCGCTAGTCGGGTATCGGGTTGTCGTGGGCATTTTCACAATGTCACACTTGCTTTGTATCCGGTGGAGTAAGATATTGGGGGTTGACTTGCCCGAATTTAAACATGCTAAAACTTTTTAATAATGTTCATATGATAGCGATAGATTTGATAATTGATGAAGGGTATCCTACCCTTTAAGATCTGAGAACAAGTAAAGTTTTCTGGTAAATCTAACCTATGTTTAAGTTTGAAGACCTGAAAATGATTGTAGAAAATTGCAACGATTTTTGAATAATTTTTTTTTGTGATCCCATTCATATTTATAATAAGATATTCAGTAAATTTTACTGATAGAAGATTAGATGACATGGGAAAGTAACTTCCCATTACATAATACATAATGGGGTCTTGCACCATTTTTTTTTTATGAAACTTTATCTATATTGAAGACTATCTACACTTTTAAAAAGTCTTAATTGTTATTCATTAAGCCACAATGATTTTTTTTAATGTTGTGACGTCATAGTAGAGGTGTTGCTGGATCTAAAACAGTAGAGATTTAAATAATTTTTGTTACATAAATGTTCTATTTTATTGTAATAATAATAATAAAATAGGTAAAAAAAATATATGACTACAAATTATTTACAATATGTACGGTTTTAGATCCAGCAACACCTCTACAATGACGTCACAACATTTTTAAAAAAATCATTGTTGCTTTATGAATAACAATTAAGACTTTTTAAAAGTGTAGATAGACTTCAATATAGATAAAGTTTCATAAAAAAATATTTAAAAAAATGGTGAAAGACCCCATTACAACTGACTAATAAAATAAAGTAAATACTTAATACTTATGGGGTAACGTGTCGGACTGTGGATCGTGAGATCCTCAGTTCGAATCCCACAGCTGACAGTTGCCAATTTAAAATTACCCCTGTGATTCCTCTTTCACTAACATCTTTGGGGGCTATGATTTGACGGCTTCATACGAAAAAATATATCACTTACTGAGATCTGCGTAAGGAGAGTGCCACGCCTATAATGGGTAAAAGGCGTGATGATATATTTATTTTTATATATTTACTTAATCCGAAGATTAACTATTTATATCGGTTCGGTAAATCTAGAGGGTTGTGACATTTTAAACTTTTAACACTACCGTACTACACGAATTTTTCGGCGTCTTTGAATGTATTTTGCACTCAGTCTGGAGATTTGTTCTTTAACGGAAAGGATTTAGAGAATAGTAGAATAGTCCAGTTGGGCAATTCAGCTGTTTTATCTCCAAACCCAGCAACTTCCGTTTGGTCCAAATGTGTTTACGCCAAGTCGGTGTGTCTAGGTGCATTCCTAGATATTTAACGTCCTCAGCTTGAGGTAGCTGCGATTGTTTAGATATACTGCTAGGGCACAAGTGTCTTTTCTGGTGATAAAGATAATGTGGGTGAATTTACTTTGGTTGGCTCTAATTCGCCAAGTTTTAGACAAGATTGGATTAGATCCAGATTTGTAATAGTTGCGAAGCCAATTTTGGGTCCGAATGTGATCCCAATATTGCTATATCGTTTGCATACGTAGCAATTGTTGTTTGATCCAGAGTACTAAGATCAGCTGTATATAAAAGACATAGAATCGGCTCCAAAACACTGCCTTGGGATACACTTGATTTCACTAGGTGAAACAATTGTTATATCTGTGGTTTTGAGGAAAACCCAGGTAAGTCACTATTTCATAATTTCCAGTTATTTGCGTTTGAAGTTTCTCAAGTCACCTACATAAATACCTTCAAATGGTTCCAAATATCTATCTGATATCATTTGTATTTTAAAGTAAAAAAAATATGCCGAACTGGTCAAAATTATGTATATATTTTAACATGCATCTAAATGGAACTTAATTGTTTTTTTCCTCAATAAACACATAACTGGTTTTTCCTCAAAAATGACACTTAACTGGTTATGTTTTGTCCAAATTACGCAAAATATTTATCAGATAACATCGTTTTGAAGTAACCATATAAAAATATAGAAAAATATGTATCAAAATCCGCACTTAACTCAATTTACCCAAAAAAGTGATAACTGGTTTTTCCTCATTACCATCAGCTATATACAGAAGATATAGAATCTGCTCAATAACACTTCCTTGGGATACACCCGATTTCACTACGTGAAACAAACAATTGTTATATGGTCCAGGGTATTTAGATCAGCTGTATACAGAAGATATAGAATCTGCTAAATAACACTTTCTTGGAATACACCAGATTTTATTGAGTGGAAACTAGTGACAGGGTTTTGATATTTGATCTAGAATTACCTGTTATAAGGTATGACATGAGGAGTATTACTTGTGGGACAAGCCACGTTTCATCTTGAAAAATAACCCAATGTGCCAAACATTGTCAAAAGCTTGACTGTTGTCAAGGAAAGCAACTGAGCAAAACGTTTTATTTTGAAGTGTGTTATTTATAGCTTCTACTAATAAGTGAATTTGTTCAACTGAATACAAATTGATGATTTGGAATAAAGTTTTTCTCCATAATAATTTGATTCAGTTTTTATGAAATAGCTGGAGAAGGGTGTGATCGTGCCTAAAAATCAATGAGTGCTATCCAATTTGCAATCCTTCGAAACTTTTCTAATGTGCATTTGTAAAATGTGCAACGATCTAAAATGGCTGAATTAGCAGAGATACGCACCAAAATTCCTTTTTAGGTTACCTCACGCTTTTTCTAAATAAAACCTAAGTCCGCAGAACTTACGCCCGACAAACTCGAATCACAGTTCATGTTTCTAATGGAACCTTTCATAAATATTAGCTCATTTTGGTTCATATCTCTGTTATGTCGGCCATTTTTTATCGTTGCACATTTGACAAATGAACATTAGACAAGTTTTGAGGGACTGGAAATTTGATAGCACTCATTGAATTTTAGGCAGATGCATACGCTCCCATAGCTTGGATAAAATTGATAACAAGATGATTGGTGGGAAGTAGGATAGAATTTGTAGTTTCTCAAATATATATGTGGCAAGATTCTCGGTAAAAGTCGTCTCCTTATACCTCACGGTGGCATAATCGTACCAGCATTGTATTACTTCGTTCATGGGTGACTAGATCACGACAACAGTACAACGTCACACCGTTCAACTGTTCGTATGCTTCATGCTTTCATAGCCGACGTCATAGGGGATATTAATAATGTTTTATATCAAATTTCATTTAACCTTTACAAGGGATGATTGTCATTGCCGCACCCTACAATAACCCTATCAGTAGCACATGCTTGATGAAAAATTGTGACATGTAGTTATACTTTAGTATACTCTAATTAGATTATTTCTAAATTAGTGAACCTCGGCGTTCTAAAGCTGTATTTATTTACAACACGAAATTAGTAGTTATCGTTAGTGGTTATGGTTAGTAATTACTGATTACGTTATAGCCTAAAAATATCGTTCAGTATGCATCAGACAAACCCTGTCGATTTATTTCTATTTCACTATTTGTATTTTGTATTTAAAATTCTACTTATATATAATACCAATGTCAACAGCAACAGCTTTAATGTTGTATGAGTTTTCATTTTAACAAACGAATAACAATTTACAAAACGAACTGTCAAACTAATAGAGAATTATTTATTACATACCAAGAGCGGGAAGACAATCTTTCCGCATGAGTGCGTGGATGATGTCTTCCCGCAAGAGGTTTGTACACTTTTTGTATTGAACAAAATAATTTTTTCGGATTTAAAGTACTCGTAACTTACAAATTCACAATAGCAAAAATATGGCAAACCAGTTGCTAAGGAATTTAATAATATGACAGTTGAAAATAGTTATTTACTTTACAAGTAGGCATGACTGTGATAATTTTATCGAGTGGGTAATTCCATTTTGCCCACGTGTAAAGTATAACGTTTTATCCAACATCTCTTAATAATAAAAAAATATATTAATAGTTATTTACGATACAAGTACGTAAAGCTAGTCTTTAGTCACGAATGGGTCAATTAAAATGAATCTAACAGTTAAACATCAATTTTACACACTATCGTAGATAAAGAAATTTTAATTAACAGTGACATATGCTTAAATTTTTTAAATTAAAATATCAATCGAAGTGATTACCAATGTGTTGTGTATTATTATTATTGTTAGAAATAAAAAATTACTAACTAGTTATTTATCTCAAAATTATACCCACTAGTGGGTAATCAGTTACTTTCCTTGTTTAAAATCGCCATAGTTATAAGGTTGGATAAAACAATTTATACGCATATTTTTGTTTGTTTTATTGGTAATTATCGATTAACTAAATTTTGTTGTTTTTAAAATGATTTTACTGTAGAATGCTTAGGGAAGCTAGTGTTTATTTGTATATTTTATCGCACAAGTGCGCAAATTCAAGGTTCAGGTTGTCAAAAGTTAGCATCAAATGTTGTTTCTAAGCTTATGAGTACAAATAAAAAATATATCTACTGCTTTTCTTCTTCAATTTAATTGGACGTAGTCGCTAACTACTAACCAAAAGTTTGGACCTTGCAAACTCTTGCGCTAACCATAATTATCGCAACGGTAACGTTGAGTTAATTTCGTTCTTAAAAACGCTAACAATAACTATTAATTTGGTGTTGTGAATACGGTTTAAATCTAAACTATAAGTTAGGAGAAGAAACTGTGTGAATTTGTAAAATAAATTTTGTATCAAGACTATCAAACTATATGGCAGAGACAACAATAGGTAGGTTTGAAGATAGTCGATTTTTACTTCTGCATCAGAAATGTGATCCTTCTTACCGTTCGCTCTCAGTCCAATTCCATATTCTTGCTATTTCAAATCTCCTTTCTTTGGCTAACATCTCAAACAGCTGCCTCTCTTGTTACTGGATTTTGAAGTGATTATTTTGTTCATATTGTTGTTTATTTATTTATTTTATATTACATGTTACTTTTCCAATTGTAGTATATTAAAGAACAAGTCTTATAAGACGTGTTTTTTTTTTACAAGCGTGAAAACTTCTTGGGCTCGTTTTCTAATTGAGAAGTGTGAAAAAAGTCGTATAAAATGAAACCTTTATACTATTTTTTATGTTTTGTGTATTTATAAACTATAATATTTAAAAAGAACCTGCTATATTAAACAGACTTGATTTAGGGAAATTAGTGTGTATAATGTTTGTAACATTGAATTGATATTTATTCATTTCTTTGATAATGCATGTTCATTTTTATTTATGAACACAATTTAAAGAGAAAAATTTGTCACAACCTTTAAAAAAATTGCGGTTCGAAATGAAGGTTTTTTCGATACGCCTTAGGATTTCGTAATGACTTCATTCTGAACGCAAAATATGAAAAAAGTTTTCTATAACACTGTTTTGGAAACTAGGCATTCCACAACTAAAAATTGTTATGGAATCACTAACATTCCATACGCCACGTATGGAATAAATTCGACGAATCAGAGCCGCATATTAGCGCGATATATGAAGCATCTTGATTCTGTTACTATGGTTACGGCTGTTTGTTTTAATTTGATTTATTTGAGTTTGACGTTTACAACAGTTTTATATTTGTATTTTTTGAATATTTCCAAAATCTTGTTATAGAAAGTATAGTCTACAACTTGTAACGGAATGGCTTATTCCACACTCGCAAACCGAAGCCCTCGCCTTCGGCTCGGACTACAAACTTTTTGCTCGCATGGAATATGTGCCATTCCATTACTTGTTGTAGAATATAGTATTATACTATGGCTGGTACCTCGATCTGTTTTGAGATGTTTTAAGAGAAGTGTTTTAGCGTTGTACATTTTTTTAAAATTATTTGATAAAAAAAATACTTCAAATAAAAATGGTAGATAATATATTACTCTGTAACTTTTATCCGAAGCATTTTTTATAAACTTATTTTACGACATTCGATAACGCTAAAACACCCAAAAACAGAGCCCGTGACACCAGTCATTGATTTTTAATTTCTTGGTCAGTGCGAAATGACTTAAGTACTCAATCATACCATTGGCAACCAAAACTTAGATTTATAAAATCGGTTCGTTTTTTTGTTTTTTTTATCATTAATTATTTTATGTATTATTCATTCATGCGTCCAATTATACGTCAAGTAGTTATACCAAATTTACATATTTTTATAAATGATAATTTAACTCCAATGTAAAGTAAGCCATAAAGAAAAAACAATATTATCGTTTTGACAGCGAATAAATAGGAAGGTAACTTTTTGTAAGTGATTAATTCCCACGGCTAGTTTTTAACCAATCATCATGCAAAATACTTGAAAATTCAACCAATAGGAACAGTATTATACTGATAAAATCCCGTTACCCGGGTAAAGGGATTTTTACCCCGATAAATTCCCACGACTACTTTTTAACCATCATAATGCAAAATACTAGAAAATTCAACCAATGGGAACAGTTTTATACTGACAAAATTCAGTAACGGGTAACGGGAATATTGCCCCGATAAATTCCCACGACTAGTTTTTAACCAATCATAATGCAAAACACTTGAAAATTCAACCAATAGGAACAGTTTTATACTGATAAAAGCCCGGTTTACACCGATAAAATTCCCGCTACCAAGGAAATAAATAATTGTTACTGTCAATCACTGTCAGTGTGACAGTTGATTAATATTTCAAGTTACATTTTACTTTGTCTTTGGAATCTATCTTATCAAATAACAACGCGACCTCTCTGATTTACTCAGATAAATTTTTATTTTTAAGCACTCATTTTTTTTGCTATTAAGCAAAACCACTCAAGCAAACTGACATTAGGTAAAACCCCTCCTGCTTTGGAGTCGGGATTTACCATGCAGTTTGCGTTAGTGATTGTTGCTAAGCAAAAAAAATTCGTGCAAAAATATACATTTATCGATAAAATCAGAAGATCCAAGGGGCACCAGGAGATTTCACTCGCATGGTAAAATTAGGTTCGCGTTGCGCGAGCCATCTGCCGGATCTGGCCGCACTTATATTTGCTTGTAGAATATTAACGTAGGCTATGATTTATTTAAGACAATTAGAATTTTATTGTTACGTGAAGTAATATTTCATTGATGTATAATGGTACGATATTGTAAGTACTTAAATTACAAATATTGATATTTATGTAATTGTCACTGAATATTAATTTTTAGTGGATTTCTATCAATCATTTTCCTTTCAATCATTAATTGAAAGATTCATAGAGCATTGCATGATTAAGTGGAATTTTAGATTTAAACTAATTTTGATCATAGGTAAATGTGTCACTATTTCCAATGTACAAATAAATCCAATAGAATTATTATTATTTATATTTTCAATATTTTTCAAGATGCGGCAAGAAATATATGCCTTTCTGTGCGAATAGTTAGCATGGTCCCTGGGTGCATGATGGAAAATCAATGTTAGATGATTTGTGGATAGAATGAAATTGCCAAATTTATTGATATAAATTGAATCATACAATTGAATCATCGAATATACATTCGATATTTGTACGTTGTATTTATTTGCTAATAATTCTTTCAAAATATATTTTATTTTTGTGACTTTGATTTTTATTGTCTTGATTAAAATAATTATAAATATTTAAAAAATATGTATAAATAATACATGTGGTGGCATCTAACGGTTGTGGCCGCATTTATAATTACCATGGCAACGACGGTACCATTTATTAACCTTTGAGTGGAACCTCCTGGTTCTCCTTGAGAAGGTCTGTGATATTACCCTTAATAATAGTTATTTACTTTACAAGTGGGCAAAGTAAGGAATTACCCACGAGAGAAATTTTAGCTCACGAAGCTGAAGGCTGAGTGAGATAATTATATCGAGTGGGTAATTCCACTTTGCCCACGTGTGAAGTATAACGTTTTATCCAACACTTCTTAATAAATGAAAAATTTATTTAAAAATAATTATTTGACAGTGACATATGCTTTAAATTTTTAATTTAAAATGTCATTCGAAGTAGTTACCAAGGTGTCGTGTGTTATTATTATTGTTATAAATAAAAAAATACTCACTAGTGGCTTTCCTCAAAATTATACCCATTAGTGGATAATCTATTACTTTGCTTGTTTAAAATCGCCATAGTTATAGAGCATTTATTGAGAGGTGTTGGATAAACGTTATTTACCTGTCTGCTAGCAACCAGATCAAAATATTAATTACATTAATGTCATTTGTATCATATGTCAAAAATATGTTATATAATAATTGTATTATCACCAATTGCACTTTTAAATAAACCTTTTCATAAATAATGCCGTTTAATTATCTCGCCGAATTACACTCGAGCATTTTATTTTCTTCGGATAAATTTCAGTTTGGCAACTCAACCTTGTCACCTGACATCAATTTGACATGAAACTGTTTAAAAAATAAATTCACTCCATCTACGGTGCCGTGATTTTATTAAAACAGTTTTCTTGTCAAATTACGAACAGAAATTTATTCGGCAAAATAAAAACCCCTTGTGTAATTACAGTTTAATAATATTCGAGACCCAATTTTTGAGATCTTAGATCAGAAACAAGTCAAAATTTTAAAACTGTTTTTTTTTTGCGAGCGAAATGTCACAAATGTATAAATATTTTTGTCGCCGTCACTGGCGGCGTTATTTGATATGATCCGAATATATCGAGCGGAATTCAAATCCGCACAGAATTCAGAGAATCTAGAATCAGGAACCTAATTACAAACTGCACAGAATTTAATATTTTCGTCCTACGTAGTTGTCAAACCTCTGGCTTCAGTTATTATTACATTGTCAACTTTCATCCCAACTTTTTGCATTACCTGTTACGTTACTTCGTTATGCACGAAAACAAAAACTCATAAATAATTCTACAATAACACTCTTTTGTTTTAAAATACTGAAAATAGTTCAGTTGTTGTTATTATCCCCAGGGTAAAAATAAACAAGCAAAAGCTTCTTCATCATAAACGCAATAAACCTTTATGAAAAGCAAGGCTTTACGCGATATTGCAATATCACAGGTGCATATATTGCGAGCAGTAAACAAGTGACTATAGAGTGTTGAATGTCAGTAAGCCCGGAAACAGATGAGCATCTGAAAATCACACACGTAACGACTTCTAGTTCGTTCAGTAGAATTCCCCCAAGGCAGCCAGAATAGCGAGGTGGTATTGCGTGTTGTTGATCTCGACAACACCAGGGGCTATATTGACAGCCCGTTTTTAAGTTTGTTTTCATCTACGGCTTAATTGCAACTCGAGATATCGATTGATGGATTATTGAGGGTTAGACTGTAAAGCCTGCTTTACACAACACCGAGGAACAATACTCAGTTTTTTGCCCGATAAGCAGGAAAAATTTAATATGTTAACACATAACCTCACACTATATGATTCACTTCTTTAATTTTATAAACCGATTTTTTTAATCTTTTAGTTTAAAAATTCAATATAGGAAAATTATAAATTGTTTCAATTATTATTTACGTCTTTCATTGAAACAACATATTGTTATTGTAATGAATGAAATTATTTTTTTCTACTCCTGCTTTGAAATTAAATTTTCTGGTTTGTTTTTCATGCTGAAAGTGACTCTTTGCAGCATGCTTCGGTATCCTAGTAACTAATTTTACTTATAAACGTATATCGCGTAATTTGCAATACTGGCTATTTCAATTTTGGCCAAAACGAGTTGTCAACTATTTCTTATTCAAAATTTCGCGGGAAGCTCAGATGATTCGCAAAAAATACAACAGTGGCTATCTAAAGTCGATTTTCCGCGAAATTTTGAATAGGATACGATTGGCAATTCGTTTGAACTTGACGCTATGAGAGCCATCTACGTTTTGTTATATGAAACATATAAAGAAATTTTATATCGAAAGAGTTAGGTTATAATATAAATATGAAAGAACATACACAAGCAAAACCTTCTCGGTTATATTATAAACTTTCATTTGTTCAAATTTTTCATAAGCAATCAGGTACCTTTCTTTCGAAAGTAGTAAGTTAAGTGCTACTTCATTAGCTGCTTCCGTTATTACAGGAGGTGTTGACATAAATTGACTTTCTTCTTCAGTTTCAGTCACTTTTTAGAATTTTTATGTAATATTAAAAGACAAACACAAATTTAAAGTACTAGCAAAATGACTACGACAGATTGAGAAGTTTGTTTACTAATAAACACAAATTAGAAACATAATCAGATCGCCCTCTCTATGGTTACGAGTCTTGAGCATAAGTGCTGCACCCGCGTTGGAGTGGTGTGCCACTAAAATTAGACAAGGATGACAATAGAAGGTTAGTAGATTGCTTTTTAGCCTCCTTGATATTTTTTATTTTATATTTATATGTATTTTTATTATTTCGAAATTATAACAATAAATGTATGGAATAAATTTATTCAATTAAATACTGTTTACATACATTTAAACGTGTAGACAAAAAATATAATATTAAAGATTCCTAATAAAATTTAATTTAATATTTAAAAAAGAAAGTTTATAAATTTACTATGAAAAGCTTCTTTTAAAATTTTAGAAATGAGAATTTAATATAATCATTAGAAACCTTTTAACTTTACTATAAGATAAGAGTTTATTACCACTTTTAATAGGATGTTCAAGTTTAAGAACGAATTTTAACAAATTATGTTAACAATATTTTTACTCTAACCCAACTTTTCACATTTAACAAATATCTGCATTTGTGCTTGCAATTAACAGCGAATTTCAAAGTATTTGTAGTTAGAGCCGAACGATTGATTGGTGATGATTATTATTGTTATCTGTGATTATATGAATAAATTTGTTATTAACTAAGTGTCACTATAAACATATTTAAATTGTAAAAGTGAATTTATAGGAGAAACCAGGAATTATTCTTAATAAGAATCAAACTGTACTTAAAACAGTAATCATTCTCGCAAAAATTATCTTGTCAAATTCCATTTAATAACCAGCACTAATCATTATTCCTTTATGATTAACCGACGCCTGTGATACATCCAAATACTTGTGTTATATAAATACTTCTCAACGTGGTGGAGATATCCAAATATTGTTGTTCATCCTGAAACAAATATACCTATTTCATAAAAATGAAATTTATTACTTCTAGAATTAGTATACCGTAGATTCGCATCATCGATATTCGTCTTCACAAATTGGTTAACATTGGAGTCTATAAATTTATGAATTCATTATAAAATTTTCTTTATTTTTCGTTCTTCGTAATCTCTCCCCTTCAATTATCTACATTTATATATTCTTATATTTGATTTCAGTGTTACATATTGTCTTGTGTCGAAAAACGTCTAATTTTTTTTTTAGCCAATTGTATTGGTGTAAAAAGAAAATCCTTTGTTAAACAATTAGTTATATAGTTCAGTCTGTGCACTCGGTCTCTTCTTGTAATACTGCTAAGCCTAGTCCTAAGTTCTCGAATGGTACTGTTCCCGGTCACAATCTTCAGTCGGTTCTTTACAGTTTCGTCGTAGAATGTACATTCCCGGCCACTCAACTGAGGCACTGGTAATCGCATTTTTTTCAAAATACCTACAGTAGTTTAAATTATTAATAATGTTTATTTAAAAAAAACGAATTTATTACTATGCCATGCTCGGATGTCTCACGTTTTTTCTTAAAAGGTCTTTTAATGTTAGTTTGTAAATGGTCATGCCCATTTGTTCATCGTTGGGTTGAATCATATTTTTCTGCTGGTCGGTTTGTTATATATTGTCCGGTTGGTGGTGATGGTGTCGCGTCAGGTCGAAGAGCTTGAAGCATTGGGACCAGGAAAAGGTGCATGAATCAGGACAGACGGATGTGTTCAGAGCACTTAGGTATTTTATCCAACTTTACGTCTAACTCAAGTATATCCATCCAAAATTGTTGCATTTCCTTCCGTTAGGCATCTCTTTATACAACAATAATTGTAATGTTCTAAGATAGGAAGGAGAGAAAATGATTGAAATAAAGGAATTGGATTATACATAATGGATAAACAGAATATTAAATTTTACACTTACCCGTTGTAAAGTACCTATTGCACAATAATAATTAACAACAATAGCAAGGAGAACGAATTGTCAACACACATAAATTTTGACAAGTAAATTCACTCTGATTTCTTCTTCTTTTTCCAAAGTAACTCGATTCCAATAACATGTTTTATTATATGTGCTATATAAAGTGGCGCCTCCCAACTTCGTGGCGTGGTGTGCCACTAATCATATCATTGTGCTGACTTTTGTCATCCAAGTTGCCTCCCCCTGCTAATAAATGTTTGTTGCATTGTTGCTGCCATGGATACACATCACAACTACAAAAATTGACAATAAATGTCGAATTATTATTAATTATCTTTATTTCATTATTTTTTTATCTTGCAGGAGTAGAAAAATAGTGTGTAATAACACGTGTTGAAAGTCCTTTTTCGAACACAACTGATTGCAAACTTCGCTTCGCTCAGGCTGCAACTTAAGTTTTGGTTCGACAAGGATAGACTTTCAGCACTTGATATATAAATACAAATAACTATTGTAAACAAAGATTGGAAGTTACAAAAACATAAATCAGTTTTCCGTAATAATATATCAATAGACTTAAAATAGGTAAATTAAAAATAATGTGACTGGAAATTCTTTCTAACTTATCAAGCTCTTATATTATATTATATATAATTAGATAATTTTTTATCCGCAAATTCAAAACAAAATTGGGTAACGCACTGAACATATGTTATAAAGAAAAAGATGCTGTCTCGCTAGCCTAAACAATAAAAAATTTATAGTCAAAATTTAACAAAATTTTAGTCTCAGACGATCCACTGTTCATTTTTGTTACTTTAACAAGTTTCAAATTTGTTAGCAAGTAACAAATTAATTTTGTGTATTTCGTAAATAAATATATTTGTAAACATAATAATTATTAACATTTATTTGTATATGCTTTTGACTAAATGTTTTGGAAATTATATTGAAGCAGAACAATAAATCATAGTTATTATTATAACCAATTAAGTTGTTACAAAGGATACAAACTTTCTTTAATAATTTCAAATTGATATGATAATAAATTTACTTGTTATTATTGACGAGAATATTTGTTAAATTTTATAAATGTAGCAAATAAATAAAACAACAATTTTTCTTATTAAAAATTCAGAATTGATAAAATTTTAAATTAACAAATTGTCATATTTAACATCCGCAAAATTAACAAATCGTAAATCAACTTTTTTTCAGTATGTTATGAGGACTCAAAAAATAATCAGAAGAATATTTTTGGTGTAAATAATTTTCAAATGTTCAAAATTGGATTATTTTTGCATCGAAAAAAAAATTGCATAGTTGTTGTGCTTTAGTAAATTTTACGTTAATTTGAATTTAAAGCCGGATTCACATGTTGAAATTCCGTGAAATTTATACTGTGCCGTAAGCTCAGATTTAATTCCTCTATGCACAACAAAATATTGTGAACTTTGAAATCAACAATGTGGCAAATTTTTACCTCCATCATCTTCTATAATTATACAATTATTGCTATAACTTTAATAAATAATTGTAGTCTAAATAGTTGCGTTTGTTGTAAATTGCGATATCTTTATTTTTTTTAAATTATGTACCTATAATTAAATATTAATAACAATCCTAATATTAACACATTTTTGTTTTTAGAAAAATATTAAATTAGTAAATTCTAAATTGGTGGAAAAAGTTTAGAGTTGTAAATTCGGCTTAACAAATAAATTAATAAATAAATATGTCATCACGTCTTTTACTCACACCGTGGCACTCTGCTTTCGCAGATCTCAGTAAATGATATATATTTTTTTATTCGCGATCTTCGGGTACTAGCTGTCTAATCGCGACACCCAAAGATGTTAGTGAAGGGAAAACCACAGGGGTAAAGTTATAATGGCAATTGTAGGTTTTGGAATTCGAACTGATGAATTTACGATTCACACACTTTTTAATAAAGAGAATATTTTCGCATCGAACTGTGAATCGTGAGATCCTCAGTTCGAATCCCACTGCCGACAGTTACATATTTAAATTTGCCTTTGTGGTTTCCCCTCCACTGGTAACCGCACTCCACGAAAAAATGTATCACTTACCGAGATCTGCGTAAGCTAAAGCTAAAGGCGTGATGATATATTTATTTATTTTTATTTGAAATCGGCAGTAAAGTGCTCAAAAATCGTCATTAAAAGCTCAGAAATCGTCTCTAAAGTAACCCATTATACGACAATTTTGAGCAACCCAGTGTTGGCAACCGTAAAATAATTATTGTACAATTAGGATAATTTTGGCAGGTATATTAATGTACTATAGTAAATTTGGACGTACCATGAAACAAAATTTGCAAGAAGAATTAACTAATTAATTCCGATGAAGAAATTGAGAACAAAACACATAATTTTGAGTGTTATTTACGATAACTTCACTTCTCGAGGTTGGCAACACTGACTGTCAGTTTCAATTGATATCTGACAGATGTATAAACTTAACCTATGTATATTGCAATTTTTTTACAGTTTTTTCGAATTTTAGATTTCAAATCAAATTTAATATGTACCTCGGTACTGAAGTTCCTTTTCATCACTCACATGGTTTATTTTCCTCGGCCCTACGGGGCTCGGCAACTAAATTCCATATTCGTTATAAAAAATCAGTGCCTTGATACATAAATAACTAATATTTAATATTTTCGAGGATCATACGATTCACACACTTTTTAATAAAGAAAATATTTTCCTACATAGCATAGAGGAAATTTTGCTTAATAACACAATACATTTATTTTCTAGAGATACTATATTGATATTTATTTTATAAAAACGGGTAATCAGTAGTATCAGATAATCTCATATTTATGTCGGTGGTATTCGCGCAGCCACTTCGTATAATTATTTTAATTAATTTAATCGCTGAAATAATCTTTTATCAATTCAGATTTGCTGTAATACAAACACTAATCCAGAAGCCTTATAATTTATTCATATATTCACGTGAAGTGTAATAACAATAAACAGGTAAAATATAATAATAATCAGATTAAACTGACAGATCGCACCCTGACGTCATAAAACAATATCGCATCGAAACATTTCCAGAGCAAGCTTTGATATTTCATACTGTTCACACTAAACGCTTTGAAAAATCAGAGTTTGTATTGTTATTTTTTTAAACTGTCGGCTTGGTGCACTTTGATCAACTACTAAACATAACAGAAAATGAAATCAGCGAACCAGGGGTTTCTGCGACATGACTTCAAAGGCAGGAATTTTAAAAAGAACCGGTAACCACAATTCTGAAAGTCTGGCCCCTTAAAGGGGTTGGTACGTGGTTAATTAAATTCTCGCATTACAGCACATGCGACTATCCCGGCTTCCAGTGGCGTAGGCATCCAGTTTTAACATAACTATGTTAAAGTTTTGATAAGTCATATCGACTTGATTCTGTTCGATGTGCGATGAAACGTGTTTTGTGTGACGAAAAATGTATGACAGGTTGTCATACTGATACAAGAATCATATGAAAATTGTATTGTGTCGTACCAATAACTATAAATTAGTTTTGACAGCTCATTTTTAAATATGAGTTCGAAGAGTTCGGATGTGGCTGTATAACTTTAACATTTGTTTTTTGGGCTAATACTACAAAATATAGAACTAAAAGAATCACAATAATATAAAAGCTATATCTACACTAGATACAAATCTATATAAAATTAGTGGACTCGGTAGGCAGACGTTGTCCTGCCAGAGACCTCGCTAACAAAATATATTTCGAAATTCTTCTTCTCCTAAACGGCTTGACCGATTTGATGATTTTTTTTTTTTCTTATGGGTTCACCTGGATGGTTAAACGCAAAAAAAATCCTGGATATCGACAACAGTGCCACCTACCGCCACCTACCTACTATAGCTAAGAATTATCCAGAACCAGGTGACCCCATAGGTACAAAAAAAATTTTCATCAAAATCGGTCAAGCCATCTATATCAACTAAGGTTGTAGTTAAAATTGGTTAGCATAAGATTTAACAAATTTTGTTAATTTAATTAATTTAGAAACAAAATTACAAATGTTGAAAAAACGAAGTTAGCTTTAATTCCTTTTGTGAATCTGCCAGTTTGATATTAAATTTACGATTCACCTTTCTGGTTCATAATGAATTTATTAAATTTAAAATATACCAATCAGAATTAGACTCTCAGATTTTTGACATATGTATTTAACAGCAAAAATGATTAAGGTCAACCATACGGGCTGAAGATAGCGCAACATGAACATGACTTTTTTGAAACAATATATCATTGTTATAATAAATGAAACATATAATGTTTTATACCTACATTTGTAGATAAAAGTCCAAAGTTTTGTAATAAATTTTAAAAAGCTAATTTTGTTGCACTTATACATGAACATAATTTTCATAGGGGTAAAATTTATGTCACACATTCTCTTGAACGACTACAATAATCCAAATAATTTGTATATTTATAAATATGATCGTCAATGTCTATAACATACTAAGATTATTTTTCATTTGTATTTACTATACTATATACCAAAAAGTGTGTTGTTTGGTATATTTTTATGTTTCTCAAAAACTGTAAATTCAAATTGAAAATAAACTTAGTATGTTATAATTAACCATATTTATAAAAATGCAAATTATTTCAATTACTGTAGTCGTTCGTGGGAATGAGTGACACAGTATCAAAGTTCTGAATTTTTGAGCAACTAGACTTCAACTACTATTTTTTATAGTTTATTTAATGTTATAGCTATCATTTTCATCCACATATATAAATACTAGAATGGTCAAAGACTTCACAGTAATAATTGTTTTGTTTTTCGATAAGAATAATTGTAAGAAATAATTTATTCTAATTTGAATTTGCAAAACAAAATTCATGGGAGTGAACGAACCCTACGAAAATATGTACTTCATCTGATATTGCAATGTACAAGTCACTGTAAAAATTCATGAAATTTTTACGGATAGAGGTTGTTGGACCATAAAGAACATGAACATAAATAAAGAATACAGAATTTGCTGTTTTTAAAAAAATAAATGATTCGTTCTTCGACGCGTATGTTTGACCTCAACTTACCAGTCTTACCAGCTTGGTTTTATTGTTTTATATGTGATGTTCTTGAGTTCTTGAATGAAATATATCAAATTAATATCATATTCAACACTCTCTGCATCTATGTTACAACCATATTTTAGCTGATACTGCAAGCTCTGTTTTTGGATATACGAAGAGAAGTGTTTTAGCGATGTACAATGTTCGAAAATTATTTTATAAAAATATGCTTTGAATAAAAGTTACAAAGAAATATATTATCTACCACATTTATTTGGTGTATTTTTTTATAAAATAATTTTTGAACATTGTTTAGCGCCAAAACATTTCTCTTAGTAGAGACTGGGTATGGTTGAAACAGTTTTGCTTTTATCGACCTTAGCGTCTTTACTATATGATACATCAAATCAAAGGGTGTTTATTGTTCTCTATTGTGTGTTACATGCCCCATTTGGATATTTTCACCCTGCTCATCTCTACTTGCGTCTCTTCTTTTTCGCGTATTTCTTTAATGAGATAAGGTTATTAAATTCGGTACAAACCAGTCATAATTCGCAACTGAAATCGCCGATGGACAGCACTGTACCTATAAAATGGATACTAAAAGGAGTAATCATAGTTGTAGATAACATGTGCAACATAGGAAAGAGAATAAAAAAAATAAATTAATTTTGAATAGACGATGTTTTGACGTCTAATATTCTGTATAGGGGAGTATTGTTACATATTCTATTGCGCCGAGTACAGTTATACCACCCTTTTTGTTTTTATTTTTAAGTACTGACAAGACTAGCGGTAGGGACTCACTTTTGGAAAATTTTTTTATACCTATAAAATGTTTCTATATATTTTATAGTATATTACAATTACCTTCAAGCGAGTCACTTTATTATTAAAATGGTTTATTTCTTACTTTATCCATTAGGTACGGGCGTGAGTCAAAAATTTAAAACATAAATAATAGTTTCGATAATGGTTTGTATTGATATAATTAACTAGAACAATACATTAAAAAATACATTTTTGTATTAAAAATATTAAATTTCACTGCTTAAATAAATCATTCCAAAAACTTATTCCCACTGAAAATTGGTGACAAAGGTTAGGTTAGGTATCGCACAAGCTAATATAAGAAACCTAGTAATATAAAATTCTCATATATTCGGTCAATCCAAGTTCTCCATATTTGATTAATATTTACACTTTACTTGCACCCTTTCTTGGAAATAAATGGAAAATAAATCCCATATTCTTGCTTGCACGAAAATGGCAGCCATGTATGTACTCATTATAAAACGAATCAAAATTAATATAATAGGTGAGGAACAAATATATGAGACAATAAATTAAATGGAATAATATTTCACTAAACAACTACACAAAGATCACTTTTATTAACATTGCGTCAAACGCGTCATACACACCATTACTCCTTATAGCAGTTTATATTTTTACCAACAGATGGATACAGGTCCATTTCAGTTGCGAATAAATAAAATGAAAAGCTACTGAAACTATCAACGCTAAATCAATCGAAGTAAAATCAGCAACGCAGTTTCATAGAATTATATGAGATGCCAATATAATCGCTTCTATTTTCATTGCACAAACCACGTTTCATCGCACATCGAAAGTCGTGAAATAATAAATCTCTTTCTTCTAACAGATGACAACCACAGATCTCTTTAAATAATTCCACTTTAATATCTTATCATTCATTTTGGCAGATTCACAAATTCTTCCGTTTACTTAACTCCGAATAAAAATCTGCCAAAGTCGGTAAGGAATTGTACTCGGAGACTGCTTACAAAGATATGCATCTTCCTATTTACCGAGACCCCAGGAGGTCAACTTTTCAAATTATTCAAGCTTTTCATGACTTCTGAGACGCGAGTTTTATTAGATCCTTCAAATGCTGCCGAGAAAATAATATTCCATAATAATTTATCTTTGAATGCAAGTACATTTTCGTATTGATCTTTGGCTTTGATGTTATGATGTCAAAACTATATTAAAATAGCAAATACTTTTCTCGTTAAAATAAACCATACGCCATGAAGATAGCCGCACTTCAACATTCAAATATAATTGCTATAAATAATGAAACTTACTATGTACTATACATCTATTTGCACACAAAGAATCATGGTTTTATAATAATTAATTCATAGAACTATATCTAGGTTGAAGTGAATAATTTTCAAAGATGTAGAACTTTCAAAATTGGATCATTTGTTTGTATAAAAAAATCTGGTGTGGGCACCACACTACTTTCTTATACAAATAAAACCAACTGAACACGTATGACTTGTTCCTTGCGTATGAATATTTTGACATTTATTTGATATATTTATTTAATTTTGTTCTCAATATAGTCTTCAAAACTTTCTAACTAATAATACAAATATTTCTTTTATAATATTTCACACGACACATAATTTTGACACTTCACAATTATTTGACACGTTTGACACATAGATATTAAATTTTTTTAGTTTTTGTTCTCATTGTAACTAAGATTATAGAAATATATTCTTAAATATTTAATTTAGTTTTTCTCAAAATTAGAAGCATGCAAATAACATTTTATATTCCAAATACTTTTGCTAACATCTTTCAATTGAAACTTTTTCTCACAGCTAATTCTATTTTTGAAATAAATGGAATTTATTGTTTTGTATGTCCAGTAAACTTCCTCTTCCGGTTTTTCTATTTCATTCAAAATCAACTCAGCTCTTCATTTTTTCATGAAACTTATACATTCCATGTTTCGTTTACATATCTTGTCTCGTTCATGAGATATTGCGCATACGAACATCCATCCATCCATCCTCACACACAGACATCATTGGGAAATTGATCTTAACGGATTCAGTGGACGTCAAAATATGTATTTCCGCAAAAATCTCATCACCGATTTTTTTCGTGTTTCCAATACTTCTTTATACTTTGTATAAGAAAGTAAATACATAGATAAACGGTTGTAGAATAGAAATGTAGAATATAGGGATTTCAATCCTATTTTTTGATATTGCTGATAATGTTTACCTATTCACTTGACAGCAAAAGTGTGAATACAAAAATTGTACAGAATTTAAAAATGCACGGAATGAGGCTAATTTAGTTACCTAATTGTTAGTGTTTCACTATATAGGGTGTTTCAGGACTAGTGTAACAAACTTTAACAGCTTATTCCTGAGGTCATTTTGAGCAAAAATTGTCATATGAACACATGTCCTATTCCCTCTAGTTACCGAAATACAAGAGGTTGAACAAGGTTGAAGTTCTACAAATAACAAGAAATTTTCTAATTTTTGTAATCAAGGTACTTTCGGAAAACAAGAGTTTTATTGAAAAGTCATACCTTATTTGTCTTAGGGCCGGTAATTCCAACCTCAGATAAACTATAAAATAAATTATCAATGGAATAAACAAAAAATATCGCATCAAATGATGACAGCTAGAATAATATTCATCATTTAAGCTATGATTTTGATACGATATTTTTTGTTTATTCTATTAATAAATTTATTCTCTAGGTAACTGAGTTTGGAAATACCGGCCCTTAATTAATTTTATTTATTAATGTTAACGAATACAATTTAGAGAACAAAACAGACAATGACACAATTAAATAGACAAATAAATAAATTCTAAACATAGAACAACATAACAACAACATTTGAGACAAATAAGGTATGACTTTTCAATAAAACTCTTGTTTTCCGAAAGTACCTTGATTACAAAAATTAGAAAATTTCGTGTTATTTATAGAACTTCAACCTATTGTATTTTGGTAACTAGAAGGAAAAGGACCTATATTCATATGACATTTTTGGCTCAAAATGACCTCAAGAATAAGCTATTAAAGTTTGTTACACTAGTCCTGAAACACCCTGTATATCAATCTAATTAAAATTAATATTTATTAGAAAAATTATCATACGGCCATGGAAAATTAAACAAAAACGAAAAATATTTGATATTTCACAGAACAGATTTAGATTTATTTATCACAGTGTTATACTATTTTCTGTAGAAATTTCATAGAAGATTGTAAACGAATTAGAGTTCTATTTTTTTTTATATACAGGTTGTCCCAGATTTAAACGGACTACCTTAATCCATTGATTAAACACCTAAAAATAAGGTGAGAAGTTCATTTGAGCAAATGTCCGTAAATGCTTTATTCATGTTTTTCTTATTGAGTAGCGCTACTTTAAAAAATCAACTTCATAACGAAATATCCAATATTAACGTACTGAGGATTTACATATTAAATTAATAATAAATTGTTTTTTACCTAATTTCAATACAAAATTTGGTTTGCTTGCACTGATGTCTGGGAAAAAATGAGAAATTATCAATGAATTTAAAGAAATTTATTGTTTAAATTATAAAGTGATAACATAACTTCATAAACAACTTTTTAAAAATATTATTTGTTCAAAATGTTCACCTGCAGCACGTAAACAGGCACGACAATGATCTGCCACTGCATTGGTTTGGTAAATAAATAAATGCCAAACATATTTCGTTTTTGTTCAATTTTCTATGGCCGTAGTGCAATTTTCTTAATATTGATATTAATGTTATTCATGAAATACCTTATCGGAAAGAATATAAAGGAGAGAGCATAAGTTTATATTTGTGGCAAGGGAATGTAACCTGGTGGGGGCAGAAGCATGCAAGTCATGGTTCTGGTTGGAGTAGGGATTTGCGTGGTACATAAGTTCAGAAAAAAACAGTACAGCTGCCAAATGCTGATGGTTGCTATAACAATGCATTAAGGTCAAACATCCGCGTCTGAGAACGAATCCTTTATTTAAAAAAAAAGAGCAATTTCTTTATTCTTCATATATTTTCATGTTCTTTATGGTCCAACAACCTCCATCTGTCAAAATTTCATGGATTTTTTACAGTGACTGGAAAATTGCAATGTCAGATGAAGTACATGTTTTCGTTGGGTTCATTCACTCCCCTGAATTTTGTTTTACAAATTCAAATTTGAATAAATTTTTTCTTACAATTATTCATATCGAAAAACAAAACAATTATTACAGTAAGGTCTTTGAACATTCTATTATTTATATATGTAGATTGAAAGGATAGCAAAAACATTAAACTATAAAAAAATATTCGTTGAAGTCTAGTTGGTCAAAAATTCAGAATTTTGATTCCCATGAACGACTACAGTAATGAAAATAATTCGTATATTTATAAACATGATCATCTATAACATACTAAGTTTATTTTCCATTTGAATTTACAGTTTTTAAGAAACAAATAAAAATAAACCAAGAAACACACTTTTTGGAATATATTTATTTGTTTGAAAATTTGTAAACAAAATTCGCTTTTTAAAATTTATTACAAAACTTTGGACGTTTATCTACAAATGTAGGTATAAAACATTTATGTTTCATTTATTATTATAATGATATATTGTTTTAAAAAAATTATGTTCATGTTGCGCTATATTCAGCCCGTATGGTTGACCTTACAGCGGTTCTGGTTGCAGTGGGGGAAACATTCTTTTCTTTTATTTTCTTTCCACCAAGTGAAATACTAATATTTAGGTAACCAAATGAGCCTTATTGCATACATTTTTAAATTCTGAACAACTTTTGTATTTACACTTTTGCTGAAAAATTACTAGGTACAAATTTACAGCAGTATCAAAAAATAGCATTGAAATCCTTATATTCCACATTTCAATTCAACAGATACATAATTAAAATGAAGGTATTTTTATACATGTATAAATTTTATATACCTTTACTTTAAATACCTACTATTTATACCTCCCGTATAGAGGTTATTTAAAAAATAAGGGTCACGGATTTAAGGGTGGATAATACATCTCAAAACATTAAAAAAGTTCATATAAACATATAACCGGAAATGCTTAGTTTCAGAGCTATAACGATTTTAATATTTTATTTATGCCATTACAACTCATACTTTTAATATTACAATAAAATATTAGTGGCCGTTTACAATGGAAAACAGTTGAAGATAGTATTTTGTTCTACCGTATTTTGTCATTAATTATTGTTATTTTGAACATTTTTTATAATTCATAATTGACGGTTTTCCATTATAAACGGCTACTATGATTTTATTGTAATGTTATAGCTCTAAAACTCTGCATTTCGGATAAATGTTTATATGAACTTTTTTTATTGTTTTGAGATGCATTATCCACCATTAAATCCGTGACCTCTATTTTTTAAACACCCTGTATATACTGTCTTTGCTTGTGGGGGCTTATAAGTTTGCTATATCTTTTTATCTATTCATTTTTCAACAAAAGAGTAAATACAAGAGTTGTTCAGAATTGAAAAATGCATTCAATAAGATCCATTCTACAAAAATAATACAAATGTTTTATAAAATGTAAATATTATTCGTTTTTTGATATTTTTCTATAGGCGTACTACAATTTTTATAATATTAATTTCAATTTTATTGATATATCATGAAATATTAATATTTAATTTCTGAACAACTTTTGTACTTACACGTTTGTTGTAAAGTCCATAGGTAAAAGGAAACAGCAATATTTAAAAATGCACCTTACGACTTTAAATTCTACACCCGGCAAGTAACGGGTCCAAATTATAGGTAGTGATTTTTCAACAGATAAAGATCAAAATTCAATTAAACTATCAATGTCAAATATCATATACAGATTTTACATGTTAATGTTATGAAGCTGATTAGATTTTAGAAGCAATTTAAATCAAAAATGGTAGTTTACTTGAGGACCTATCAGTTTTGTTGGGCATATCTCAATAAATAAATGAGTTACAGTAAATTTTGTCGTATTCAAAATGGTGTAGAAAAGTATTGGCTACAATTTTTATATAAAACTTTTTTCTCTATTTTGTTTCGTTCGGATTATTTTACTATTTATAGTACTGAATATACAGGGTATTTCCTTTAAAACAACCAGCGCTTTTTTGGGCGAACGGCGAACTAATGAGAAAGAACAATACAAAAAATGACCAGAAAAAAGTTCCCTATTTAATAGAAATAACAAACAGAAAATTAAACCAGTGGTTCTCAAACGACTAAAATTATATACGAGTCCAGAACCATATTATTTGGCCCAGTTAAAGTCATAAAAAGGAAATTTGTTAATTCGCCTTATTTATATCTTAAATTCTATAATTTTTATATTCCGCACATACATATGTGTAACAGAGGTATTGTTTATGCTACGAATTAATTAGATTTTTTTAACAATTCATCAACAGTAACTTGTTGATTATTTCAAGGCCTATCAGGGTTTTTGGGCTTATCTTAATAAATAAATGAGATAGAGAAAATTTCATTGGAATCCAAAAGATGTATAATAATATTACTTACAATTTTTATTTGAAGCAATTTTCTGTATTTTGTTGTCATCAGATTTAAAAACAATGTTTGTGATACCAGCCAATACCTTTGGGACAAATTGTAAATTTGATATTATTTCAGTTGTTATTATTGCTTAAAATATTCTTTAATATAACAGAATTTATGTTATAAATAAATTTAGTACAATAAATTTTCCCTCTGTTCGATCAGAACTATTTTTTGAAAGCTATTCTAAAAGTCTTAACTAGGCCAACTAATATGATTTTGGGCTCGTATTTTTAAATAGTAACCTATATAAATTTTTAGTATATTAGATAGAGATTTTTTCTGATTTCAAGAACATAAATATTATATGAGGTTGTATAACAATTATTTTGAGAAAATGGTATTAAAAATCAGAAATAATTTTACAATATTGAAATAGGCTATGCAATAAACAACTATTAATACGATTATTGCCTAGGTCACAACATTATCTAAAATAACGTGTTTTACTAAGAAATTACTAATAACAAATGAACTACATAACGAAGAAATACCAGAAAATAGTAATAACATAAAAAGAAAAACAATATGATAGGTTGACGTTTTCTTTTCAACTTATGAAATGATCCAACAGTTTGGTCATTTCGAAAAATTGTTCTCAATAATTCACGAGTGGGTTGCTCTTTTTGGTGATAAAGCCGTGAAAATCTTTGTATCGTTAAATTTAAATTTCTTCCGCACTCTCCATACATAACAATAAGAAAAAAATAGTCTAAATTTGTTAATGCTTGCAACTGCAAAGCCATTATTTATTAATAAATAATTAAACAATTACAAAAACAAACACTTAAGTAACGTAAGTAACAAAACTATTTGTTACCTGTATCATTTGTTTGCATTTGTTTATTGCATAGCCTACTTCAATATTGCAAAATTACTTCTGATTTTTAATACCATTTTTCTCAAAATAATTGTTATACAACCTCATATCATATTTATATCGTTGAAATTAGAAAAAAAATTCTAATGGACTAAAAATGTATATAGGCTACTATTTAAAAAAATATAATTTTATTCTATCGTTTGAGAACCACGGGTTTAATTTTCTGTTTGTTATTTCTTTTAAATAGGCCCCTTTTTCCTGGTCATTTTTTGTATATAAAAATTTTCTCTAAAGTCTTTAGTTCGCCCAAAAAAGCGCTGGATGTTTTAAAGGAAACACCCTGTATAATATATTGACTTAGTCATTAGTTATAAAAATATACATTTATTAAATTGTTGTATTCGTCACATTATATTTATATATTTCTTTACAAATTCTGTTTCTTTGCAGAGCAAGCAACGTAAGTGGCGAAAGGTCCCCGTTCGACGGCTCCTGCTGCGGTTCGGGCTACCACACCGTAGACAGCACTCCTCTAGGATCCCCCGAAGAACACGAGATCCCCAAGTATCGTGTCGTCTTACTAGGCGATGCTGGAGTGGGCAAAACAGCTCTCGTGTCACAGTTTATGACTTCTGAGTATATGAACACCTACGATGCCAGCTTGGGTTAGTTCTTTTTGTAAACTTGTAAATTAAATAGGTTATGATTTTGAAGGACTTGTTGCAGATGATGAGTTCGGCGAGAAGACTGTTAGTATTCTGCTAGATGCTGAAGAATCGGAAATGATTTTTATTGACCATCCTTCTGTTGAGATGTCAGTAAGTGTTTTTAACTTTCGCAAAACTTGTTGATAAATGTGCGTGTGTTTTTCGTCACATTTAAATTACAAGTTGAATATTATGGGGCTACTTACATTTCTTTCTTATTGATTTTGTTTTCTCCAGGTTGAAAACTCGTTAAGCACCTATGAACCTCACGCTTGCGTGGTTGTTTATTCAATAACTGCGCGAGAAAGTTTTCAAGTTGCCGAAGAAATTTTAAACTACTTGTGGAGAGAACGCTACACTCAAGAAAAAAGTGTCATCGTTGTTGGGAACAAAGCAGATTTAGCCAGGTCCCGAGTCATCTCTGCAAATGGTAACATGGCAATTTTTCATTTTCTTTCATTCATTTGTAAAATCTGCGGCTTGAAAACTCTCCAATGTAAGTTTCCGTAAAGTTTTCGTCGGAATCTACTATAGATTTATCCTCGGCAGGAATGCGCGTTAACAAATTCCAACCAATAACGAATGACATTAGCATTCTAGCGTTTATTTGTACAAGTTGTACATTTCAAGTTATAAATTTGTTGTTGTACACACAAGAAATATTATTCAAATGTATTATTTTGTTTATAGTCTTATAAGACCACCGAAATAGAAAAATGAATTTGTTTATCTCTCGTATTGTTCTTATTTGAATAAAGTTTATTTTATGCAAGCATATTTTATTTTAAGCAATTGTAAGTTGACAGGGCAGTATTATAAATAATAATGTTATGGTTTCCTTACAGATGGCAAAGCTCTGGCGGTGTCGAGAGACTGCAAATTCATAGAAACCTCCAGCGGAATCCAGCACAATGTCGATGAACTCCTAGTGGGAATCCTAAAACAAATCCGACTTCGAGAATCGAGAGATCGAAAGCAGCAACAGAAATCTGCTTCCAAACGCGATAACCACAAACTCCATGGTTCCAAAACAAGTTTAAGTCTGAATATAGCTAGAGAAATTCTCCAAAAAATCTGCATGAATGACATAAGCAAATCAAAGTCTTGTGAGAATCTTCACGTACTATAACGTGCTGGTTCCTAAGTTGATAAGAATAAAGATTAGATTAGTTTAGCTAGGGAGGAATGTAACCAAATGTAGAAGTTACTGACCGTAGATGAGGAAATGGTAGGCTGGACCTAGCATTATACTAACCATAAATGTAAGTGCACGCTTTTCTACTAAACTTAAACTTCTTTTAGTCAATATCGCGCAGGGATTTCGCGGTATTGTTGGTACTCGAGGCTCAATTTTCTAGAGCCGACTTTTCGTTTTCTTATACATCACAATAAAAATTATTGAAGTATACTCACATACTATGCTTCATTGTAATTGGTTAATTTTTCATATTTTCTAAACTTTTTTTCAAAATAAATAATTTAGTTTGCTTTAATGCATCTGTACACTGAAATTTAATAATACCGGAACGCAAACTAACCTTGAAAATGCCAGCTAAAAGAGACAAATAGTTGTTGGGCTACCTCTCTTTGTTGTAGAATCCGCTTAGAAAAAATAAAGGAATTAATATTCAATGATTTTAATATAAGAAATAATGCATTAATAGAAATAAGTTAAATAATCTTTTATGTATATGAATTTAAAGAAATTAATAGTTATTTACGATGCAAGTACGTAAAGCTAGTCTTTAGTCACGAATGGGTCAATTAAAACACGAGCGTAGAGAGTGTTTTAAGACCCCTGAGTGACTAAAGACGCTTTACGTATGTGTATCGTACAAAATTTTATCTACGATATAATGAAAAACCCCAAAAAATATAAAAAAAACATATTTTTATTTATGAAGTAGGATCACAATATTAAATGAGAAGTTTGCCATAATAACAAAATTTTTGCAAATTTGGCGTGTTTAAAAATTTTAATCACTCGTTGCTTGGCAACCCGTGACTGCCCGTGACTAATGGGATCGTGTTACTAAACAACCGTTTTACAAACTTGAAACTAACAGTTAAACATCAATTTTACACACTATCGTAGATAAAATAATTAAAGAATACGCTGTTAAATATTATTTATTACTTTTGGACAAGACAGTGCAACATGTTTTTACAAAACAACCGTTCAACAAACGCATAGCAACCGATCTACAAACAAGTGTTAACCCTCTATTGCATGTTTTTTTTTTTTTTAATAAAGGCTCAAAAAATTATTTTTTACAAAAGAAATATTCATATATTTAAAATAAGTGTGTTACATAATTTTTTTCACTATTGGGAACAGTATGAACAAACTCAACTTACAATAGAACTTTGGTCTATTGGGTCGTGTTTGCGTACTATACAAAATTGTTTAATAAACAACATCTTCTAGGAAAACATCAGATAAAAAAAAAATTTGGAAATTTTGTAAAGGTGTATTTAGCTGTAATATATCAGCAGGTAATAAGCAGCTTCCTTCAAATTATCCATTTTCTATCTCAGTTTCTGTAATTATTCTTTTCCACTTCAAATTTTTTTTTTGTGTTGGTCAAATTAGGAGGAATGACTTAATTGGCAATTGACAAAGTTTATATAATGTTCCCAAATGGTTACATGATTGCCATGAAAGTAAACTGCAATAGAAAAGAAAAGAAGAATTTTAAATTTTATGTTCCCGACCGGGAACAGTATGCAATGGAGGGTTAAGACAAAGAAGGGTAGCCTTATATCATCTATCTGTCTCCAGCTCGATTTTCGCTTTCACAAAAGCCTACAAATGAGCGTTCCAGTATTACTATACTTCGGAGCATCTGTTCCAATTTGAATTTGTGAAGTAGTTCCCTATCTCAATAAATATCCTTAAAATTAATATCGTATTTTTGTATATGAATAATATACTGTTCCTAACATTTTTATTGTGATGTATTTAAGAATAAATGGCCTAATATTTTATCCATTTTCTAAAAAAATGTAAATAACTAAGCTTAAAAATGAATTCTTTCCATATCATTATCATTTAGTGAAAGATCAAAAATAAAATCTCATTTCTCATTATATGTTGTGGTAACCATCTATCATGGGTTCATTTCCCGATTCCTATCAGCTAGTATGTATGTGTGTATGTTTTCTCAACATGCAGATCTCCGGTGAATCTTCCTTACCTTACAGATGTCTACCTTATTGATCGTAGAAGCTGTAAAATGTACTGTCAATTTCAAATATGAGTACTTGTGAAGTACTCACTAAATATATTTTTATCTATTTATCAGTGGAGGGACAATCATTCTTTGTTAAATGTACATTGTCTGTAACCGATATCATTGTTGTCAGAAACAAAATAAACTTATGCAAATGATTGTTATTTGTTCCTTAACAATAAGTCAACAAACAAGAATGGATTGATTTCGACATTATTTATTTAAGTAACTATTTTGGTTCAATTAATCAGTAATTTTTTTGAGGGGCATTTGACAAAATTTATTTTAAATAAAAATCAACATTAAAATAAATTAATGCTAATCCATTTTTTGTTTAATTGTGTGGTTAGTTTTGTTGAAATAAGAAGTCAGTTATAATTTGGAATTATTTTATTCAACCTTATTACAAACATAATATCTTTTCATCTATTCATCCATATCAAAAAATAATATATAAACCAAGTATTAATCCATAAAAAATAATTTCTCATCGCCAATCGTAGGGTTAGCAATGTAATATATAAGATAATAAACAATCAATAATAAAGTCTGAAGTACAGGTTCACGGGAAACAGTTTGGTAACAGAATGGTAAACGGAGTGAAGTTGTAGGTGCCGAGAACTTCAACAGCTTGAAGTTGGCGCGCTTTGTCGTGTGAGTGTCGTTTGGTTAGTCTGTATGTGCGTACAGGAGTGCAAGCACGCATGCGCACTCGCGTCCGTCTAATATTAATTAGTTCAATTGATTTCATGATTAATTTGTATTGAACCGAACCGTCCTACTTACAACGGGAAACCTAATTCTCAAAAAATAATTAGAAGAAAACTTAAATCATTTACTCTTATTAGTAGAAAAGAATATCTAGATTAAGATAAACAATACTAAAATTAATAAGATTTGGATTGCATGTATGCTTGCACACTCAAAAACGCAAGTGTCCAATTATACAAATATATAATATGTTTATGTATATAAATCTATATTGTAGATGGTGATTTCAAATCACATGATATTACTTTTTGTTGCAGATGCAAGAACGAGTAATATAAGGTGATTTCCTTAGAGCAGAATTAGTGTAAGTGTTTGATTTTATTATTTTTTATCCCTCTCGTTTGATTGCTTGTGGGGCCTCGGCCAAACCCTTGACTTTAAGTCGGTCTGCGGTTTTTAAAAATGCAGGTAATTGTTCTTGGCTCACGTTCACTTCGCCAGCGTACATGAACTCCAGTATCGCTTGCAAGTGACTGTACGCAACATCTTTCAGTATTATTATCGGGTGTTTCGATGGATTTTCCTATAAAAACAAGATACGTGTCACTCCGGTCAAATGTTATTCGAAGTCAACGTACCTCTAGTAAACTTTTGAAGTAGGGGCTGCAAGCCGAAAGGACCATTTTATGTGCCTTGCAGGTTTGTCCTTCACATGCTAGAGTCACATCTGTAAAACTTTTTTCGTCTCTTAGGTGTCGGAATGAAGAGACCATATTACTTTGAAAATCGTTCCATTTTAAAAAGAACTGTTGTTGATCCGCCATTGTTTCACTGAAACATAAACAAATTTTATGATTGAGTCACTTGGTAACAATGTGAAAACAATGCAATGGGAGTTTATTATGTTTACAACATATTTGCACTTAACCTATAAAATATTTGAATAATTCCAATATTTCATGCGAAAACATATCAAATAGGTGTTCAATATAGTTTGTTTGCAATATAATCGTACTTACATGAATTATATTACCTTAATATACAATATTTTACAAAATATAAACTCTAGTAGCCTTCATGAATATTTTGACAAACATTCGTATTACGCAAGCGCAAAATACCTACGTATCAGTTGGCACGGGTGTATTTCCAATGATGGTGGCAGAATTTGAATTAATAAATTATCCATATAAAGTTATAAATAACATAAATCAATATTAACAATCTTAACTAAAATTGTTAATACTACCATCACTTCTATCTTATCACAGTATGTTATAAACTGTGATACTATTAATTTTACCCCGAAGTAATTAAAAATATCCGTTTCATTCTTTGTTTTTTAAAACTGATTTGTTTTTCTTGCAATTCTCTATGTTAAAAAGTAAATGATAGTGAAATATTATTAACTTTAATTGTGTATAAAATATAAAAAGAAGAAACATAAAAAATAAAACAAAAAATAATCTTTATTGTTCTGTTTATATACAGTAAACATATTTAAAAATTCTGAAAATATGAACAACTTTTGTTGTCCTTTTTCATTGTTTTCAAAATGCAAAAAAATATAAGAAATAAGATAATATCCAAAATTCGTTTCTAAAGCTGCGTCCTTACTTACACAACACATACTCGCTAAGCGCATTAGAAGCTATCATCAGACTGGTAACAATGGATTTGAAAAATATTATACAACAATTAATTATTCATGTACTTATTAATTATTTATGAATATTTCGTTCATAATAGCAATGGTTTCTTGAGGACTTCATAAAAGTTCCAGGATAAAAGTATTTTAAGCATTACTTCTGCGTACCATATTGTAACATTTTACAGTAAAAGGTAAAATAAGGCTTTGACCTTTGTTGACAAATGTAAAATCAAGTTTTCTTACATCTGCATAAAGCTGCGACATACTTAAATAAATGAAGCGTGGTCCACGCATATAACAGTACAAGAAAAGTAAAACACGTTTGTCGTTGCCCCCAGAACATGACTCCAGTTGAGGTGAAAGGCAGTTATATTATTCAATCCGTTAGCTTTTGCCCGTTTCGTAACCACACGTAGTTTTGTCTTTCTCTGCTATCTGTGGTTTCTAACAGGGCGGTCAAAGATTGGTGTATCCAATAGTGTTAATTCCAAAAGAATATTATAACGGTGTACCTCATCAACGAAAGGCCAGTCTAGTTTTGTGTGTGAATGATATAGTTGACTTCAAAAATATGTATAGTTTAATTAATAAAAGTTTTTGTTTCTTTGTGTTTCTGTATATTTTTTATTTGAATCTAAGTTATTCAGATGCAGCCACTGGTAAGAGAAATTCTTGAATTTTGTTGTATAGTTGTTTTCAAATATTGAACATCTTGGTATAAAAGTTGATTCCGGTAAAAATGAATGCAATATGCGTTAGGTTTCAATTGTTGAACATTATCTGTAACAAATATTTACAATTTTCTGTATTTTACGTTTGTATTAAATTTGAAAGCAATGATCTAATTAAATTATTTATTCGCTCATTAGTGAATGACTATTATAGACATTCTTTTTTTTTTGTCTGTACAGCAAATATTTTAATTGTTACATATTTTAACGGTAATATTATTAGTGTCAGCAGTAAAAATATTAATTGCACTGTATTATAAAGTAAATTAACTTCCATAAAACATCTTTTCATAAAATAATCCTTACTTGATTTGTATTCAAGCACGATTATTTTATTTGCATTGACTAACAAGTAATCTTACGCATTTTAATGTTACAAGTTACAAGAATACCTGTGGAAGCCTCTTTTATATCTTGAATACTAATTAGTACTTGCACCTTCAATATTCTAAGAAAATGAAAGTAACCAACTAATAATTTCCAGGGCCGGAACATGACAAAGTTGTAGTGTGTTATATTGGAACCTGGGCTGTTTACAGGCCCGGTAAAGGGTCATTTGCTATCGAACATGTGGATCCGACCCTGTGCACGCATATTGTTTATGCATTTGTTGGACTGAATACGACCCATGATTCCATTCGATCCTTAGGTAAATAAACTGTTATTCATTTGTTTTTGTATAATTCCGCTTGACTCATTTACCATGAAAATTAAATTTAAATGTTTTGTTTTCAAATAGTATTTATGATAAATGGGTAGGTACTCATATTTCTGTTGTTATTTGTGTAACACGTTTAACTAATTTATTCTGAATATAGTGAAACAAAAGTACTGTTTACAGTTATTGATATCATTTGTTTCATATTCTCGTATATTCAAATATTTGTTAAATAAGGATTTAAGTTTTGCGGTGTGGAAATTTGGATTTTGGTTGATAATGCTTATCTTTGGGTAATTATAGGTCATCTATTATTCATGTATAGTTGTCATCTTACATTTAAATATGTTTGAGGTGTCAACAACAGTATTCTTTTTGTTTGTTTCCTATGTGTCATTACAAATGATTCAGAATAGTGATATAAACGAAATAATTTAACGGTTCACTTATTTAAATTAAATGAATATGTAAATGTCTTAGGTAAAATGAGTCATAGAAATTCTCAGACACTTACTCTCTTTTGTTATTTATCTGTAACGACAAAAATGCCCGGAAGTCAAATTATACTTTGCTCATCAATCCACTCTTTAATGTTTTCTCTTTTCTAGTCGATTATTTTATATAGTTTTAAGTTACATTTCTAATTACTTAATACTTGCCGCACATAATATATAATGCAATTAACAAATAAGTACGTTTTGGGATCCCTAGAATACGATTTCACAATTTTCATGATTACGTTTGTCTATCTATGTGTGACGATTTTTTCGTCCACGATAAGTCAAAATCTATTGAAAATATCATCTTGAAAAGTGGTAGTTGACTTGAAGACCTATCAGGTTTTTGAGAATATCTCAGTAAATATTTGAGTTAGAGTAAATTCTGTTGTATTAAAAAGATGTAGAATAGTATAGGCTATACAATTTTTATTTCAAACTTTTTTCTCTAGTTTATACCGTTTAAAAGTTTCTTATGCGGTTAGTTAATTTACATTATTTTTGTTTAGATCCTTGGCAAGATCTCCCAGACAATTATGGCAAAGATGGTTATAATAGAGCAATATCACTAAAGAAAAAGTATCCTCATTTAAAAGTGACCGTTGCTATTGGAGGATGGAATGAAGGATCTGCAAATTATTCCAGTTTAGTTGCCGAACCAGGCAGAAGGAGAAGATTTGTCGCTAATGCTTTAAAATTCGTAAAGTAAGTTATTTCCTCATTTTCTTGCTAAATAATTATCTGTATTACAAAATACAAAAAAAGTAAATAATTCTTTCCTTTTTTTAGTGACTACTCGTTCGACGGCCTTGATTTGGATTGGGAATTTCCCGGAAAACGTGGAGGCAAACCGTATGACAAAGAAAACTTTTTGCTGTTAGTAAAAGTAAGTTTTTATGAAACAATTATTTTCTTTATTCATAACATTTATTTTTTTAGGAATTACGCGCTGCTTTCAATCCACAAAATTTACTTTTGACAGCTGCTTTCGGCGCCGGAAAAGATACCATCGACATTGCGTACGATGTGGCAGAATTGTCCAAATATTTAGATTATGTTCATATGATGTGTTATGATTATCACGGAACTTGGGACTTGAAAACAGGTGCAAACGCACCTTTGCGCAGCAATGACGTTCTGAATGTTGTACGTATGAAATAATTACTAATTTTGACTCCATGTAAATTTCTGTAAACATTTTAGGAATACAGTATCAAATATATGATTCAAATGGGAATGGACCCATCAAAATTAATTATGGGAGTTCCCCTTTATGGCCGTACTTTTTATTTAACAGATGGGTTAACTGCAGGTCAAGGAAATATGAAATTAGGGTCGCCTGCCAAAAATGTAGGTTTCCAAGGGCCTTTTACCAGAGAAAATGGTTTTATGGGATACAATGAGGTACATTTTAAATTATTTAGTAATAAAATATATTTTATTTTACAATGTCTTGCGACAGATTTGCGTAGAACTACAAAATGAAACATTTGGATGGAAAAAATATTGGGATGAAGATTCTCTCACACCTTATGCTGTTAGCGAAGACAAAATAATTGTTTACGATGATGAAAAATCAATTACAGAAAAGGTTAAATTTGCTATGGAGAAAAGATTGGGTGGAGCTATGGTTTGGTCAATTGATACAGATGATTTTCTTGGAGAATGTTCACTTGGAAACACAGGAGCAAGCAGTGATAAAAAATTTAATGGCAATTTCCCATTGATGCATGCTATTAATGAAGGCATCGTACAAGCCTTGAAAGATATAGAAAATGAGATTCCAGATGAAAGCTTCAGAGATATAAATAAAAAAGATGATGATAATAGTGCTGCAACAAATATGCACAATTACTTATTTGTATTTTTAATGGCTGTTGTATTTTTGTATTAATTTGTTTATTTTAAATATATTTTACATATTTCCTATTTGTTGCTTTTATTACAAGTATAATTTGTTAATTAATAATTATGCAATATATCTTTTTAAATATGGAAGATTACTTGGCGCTACTTCATGATTTCAATGGTGGAAACGTAGCTTTAGGAATGAAATTAGGAACACATATGTGGAACTGATTGACAAATGAACCTAATTTCACCTCAGTGTTCTCTTCATCTGTTCGTCATTGAACACATGTGAACTGTCGTAAAGACTGTACGACAATTCACAAAAAAATTACATTTTAATATTAGTTTTCTATAAATTTTTTAATTTCCTAACCCAACGATGGCGGACCTAGATGATTTCTTTGCCAAAAAAGATAGAAAGAAGAATAAAAATGTTAAAAAATTTGCCACGGCAGATGAAGTTGCTAAGAAATTAGAAGACACGAAGAAGGTGGATAAACCAGTTAAAAAAGATAGACTACCACAAGGACAAGAAGGTGATGAAACTGGAAATCCTGCTCATGTAAGTACAAAGTTTCTTTTATTAAACTTTATAAAACTTCAAGGGTTAAACGGCCATATTGTAGAGAACAGTCCCTATTTTGTTTTTTCTTATATCTGCATTCAATACTACAGCAATTATACGCATTCTACAATAAAAACTATAAATACCTCTGCTAAAACTTGACACTTTTATTTTTGACATTTTGCATTGCAAATCGTAGAACTAATTTTTCATGATTTATTCATAAGGACATCGAAAATTGTTTTAATTTCATATGTAACTACTTAATTATAGGAAGTAGACGAGTGGAAGGATTTCGAAGAAGAGAAAAAAGATTATTCCGGTTTAAAAATTGGTCACTTAAGTATATCAGGGAATGGTGAAGGCTCCGCGGGCAATGCAGATGGCAACTCGGAATCTGCGGAAGGTGGTAACGAATCTGGCAACGAGCCAGATCGTAAATCGGGGCCCTGGAAACGGATGGACAACGAAGCAGCGCCGGCGCCTGTTGTGGAAGTGGAGAAGCCTGTGGAGCCACAACCGCCACAGCCTCGCCCTCCTGCCGGAGGATACATCGCTCCACACTTACGTAATCAAACCGTGCAGCAACAGCAGCCGAGTCGCTTGAAATCAAAAGCAGCCCCTGATATACATAATGAAGAATACTTCCCGACTTTGTCTGGGGGGCGGCCGAACGAGCCCACTGGTGCTTGGGGTCGGCGGTGAGTTCAAACTAACCTAACCTAACTCATTTTCATTCTTCCGTAACTTCTTTATTTTCAATGTCATTGGGTGATATTTAGCTCGTCCGTTGAACCGCTATGAGAAAAAATAAGCTAAAAATAGACTATTTGCTATTGACTTAAATTTTATCTTAACTGAACTGGTAAATGAAGTTGCCAAATCATCCACTATATACGTGATATCACTAATTACAATTCGGAAGCATAAATTAGTATTATATTTTAATTACACTATTTTTATAATCTATTTTCTACATTATTTTAATTGTAATTAACATGTACTTACGTGGCTAAAATAATTCTATTGTCATGTAACGGAATATTCCAGATGTCGTAAAAGTCTCTCAATAAAAATATCAGAGCATTTTGTGAATTCTGGTAGAAATATACTACTATGAAAGTTATGATTCATCATTTTTATTAGTTTGAATTTTTGCTGTTGTCGGTCTTTCTACTTTTTCACTTATAGAAGGAAATTATTTAAATGGAATTCATGAAAGATTTGTTCTAAATTTTGCACTATCTTTAGAAAAACAGTGATGTCAACAAGGATAACATCTTCGTATTTGCATTGTCCTTGAATTATATTCATACAAGTGTGCTGAAAGGCGGTAATGTGGTTTTGAGAGCTAAGAAAAAACTAAGGTATAATGAAATATTTAAATGATCTTTGTCTTATGAACAGCAATCGCAACGAAGGATCATTTGAAGAAGTGCGCCACAGCAAGGCAAGTTCTTTCCGACAAGCCGAACAAACTAAGATGTCAAGCGGCCAAGGCCCCAAACTCAACCTGGGCAACCGTTACGGGACCCTTAGCAACGAGAACAGTAGCTAGTGTTGTTGAACGAGACTGTACATATAAAATAAACCCTAGGAAACTTTCTAATCGCAGTGTACGGCCGCGAATGCGATGCTATCATCTACATGTGTGAGTGAGACAACGTGAGCGTATTTCTATCTGAAGGACGATTAGAACTGTTAAAATATTATCAAACAAGATTTTCAATTTTTTTTTATTAAACTTTTCATTCAGTTATCTGTTGAATATGATTTAAGTTATTTAGATTGTAATTCTTTTGATATGCTGAACTTCATGGATTCATTTATTTATCCTTTAAAGATAAAAAAATAAACGATTTAAATTTCCATTTCTTCTCATATTGTGTTGCGTGGGCCAGAACCGGGTTAGCCAAAAAACATCAATAAATTTTTAAATAATACAAATGGGCCTATTGTATTATATTTCAAGAAAATTTTAAAATATCGCAACAGAAAATAATGGAAATTTAAAGGGTTGTTCGCACTTTTCAGAAAGCTGTTGGGCCAACCAGTTATTAATGTTATCCTTCTCATTGTTGTACAGTCTTCGATAATGCTTTCCATTTTTATATTGTTCGCAGTGCCAGTATTATTATTCGTATTTCTTAAAAGTGGCGATTTCTTATCATTAATGGATAAATATATGAAAATGCAAGTCATTTCGAATATGGTGTTATTTAATAACTTCATATTAAAGGTCGTATCTCTATAGCTTCGTGGAAAAAAGTCTGGTATCAATGTTGTAAAAAATATTTTATTTATATAAATTTGTTACTGTAAGGTTATGTACTCAGTTTTCGTAATTTTTTGAAGGAACCATTTATAAAAATAGTTTGAAGAGTCATTGAGAAAAATGTATGTTGACTTTTAAATTTATTAAAAATTGATATAATAATTCATACTATTAATTTAACAGTCAATTTCCATTTACTAACAATTATAGGTCTTCTATTGTTGATTCATTGTTGCTGCAACCAAAACATTTATATTAGTTTGTTAATTTGATTTTTTCAGTTTTAATTTACTTCAGTTTCGGGTTCGGATCTAACTAGCACTTCTGCAACATGATCATGGGATGGGCTTCGTAAGTACCTTTCCATATATTCTAATCCATGAGTTCCTTTGTTGCTGTAATTTTCTAGCATTGGTTTCTCCAACAGCTCAGTTTTATAATTTTTAAGAAAATATATCCATGCATTTGTATGTTCGATGTCAGTTTCCTCATCCTCGGCAATAGGTAGAACAGTTGTTTGCTCACGAATGTAATAATTAGGATGGTCTTCTAATTCGTCCAAATTTTGTAAAGTAACATCATCAATTTCGTACAGTTCTCCTTTAACATTATGCCCAACACCTAAAACAATTAAATGAATTAATATGTTCAATAATAAAAACATTTAATTACCTGGATTAAATAAAAGAAATGGAATGTTATATTTCGTGGCAATAATTAGAGGATATTTTTCAACAGTTTGCGCTTCGCAAACATATTTCGAGACAGCATTTTTCGTTTTCGTAAACCAGTGATGATTTGGCTCTCCCCGCTTTAGTGTCCCATAAACAAATACTTTATGTAATTCAGACATTTTACTAAAAGAAAACAAATCTATAATTATTCAAACTTTGGTACATTGGGGGTGTTATGGTTATTTATTTTTTCCCTGTTGGTGTTGGTAATAAAAGAAAATACAAGTTGTCTAGTTGGGTTGGGTGTGGTGTATTTTGTCGTGAGTTGTCAAAATATTGAAATATTAAGGTAAGCAATAGTGAAACTTACCGCAAAAAAACCATCCATATATGAAAGTGATAAAGTTAAGGATACCACGTGTTATTTGCACTAAATTTTACCGTAATATTGTTTTTGAAGGTTAGATCTTTGACTTTTATGATTACATGGCGCTCGGTTCAAAATCAAAACAATTTTTGACATTTCACTCAAACAAAAAGATAATTGAACAACAATTAAATATACATTATAAACGTCAATAGTCTTTATTGAAATTAAAATATTGAAATCGCAGTATATAATTATAAAAAATAAAATGCTGAACTATATTTAGAGGAAGATCGTTTGTTTAAAATAGTAGTTTTGCTAGCAGAATTAGTTGTCATTTTTAACTTCTTTTCCATTAATATTTTATATATTTCATTGAATTCTGGAGAAGTAAGATCAGCATTTCCGTCAAGAGAAATGAAAATTAATCCTGGTCCCAAATTGTCATTGGAAAGTTGATAATTCAATGTTTTTATTATGTACTTGTATCCTGTACAGCTAATCTTATTGTCTAAAAATGATTTCATAAACAGCATACGTATTATATCACAAATATAAATAGCTTACATGCCAGATTTATGTAAGATAGTTTCATGTTACCGAAACATAAGATTTCTCCGTCTTTTTCGGCAATGTCTAATGTGAATGGATGAGTTTTTTTCGGAAGATTATTTTCAGTATAAAAAGAAAGTTGTTTATCTTCGCATGAAGGGCTATCAGAAATAAATTCTTTTGACACTAATTTACTATGTCTTTTTGAAGTTTTTCTGGAAGAATTTATTCTCGCTAAAGATTCATCTTGAATTTCCCTTTTTGTTTTTGATGCATTAACTTTTTCTAAGGCCTTTTGGCTTCCTACACCCAACTGCATTTTGCTTCCATTCATCTGTTCCTGTTCGTTTCTGTACTCCTCAATCTAAAAATATAATATTAATATAATTAGGCATATTTTAATTTAGCTTTGTGTACCAGAATTGCTCTTTGTTTATAATAAGTCAAATTTAGTTTCCGTTTAATAATAATTTCTTCCTGTGTTAGGGCAAAGTTTTGCAATGAACTCATTATGACGCAACATCCTTTATCTGTAATCCAGTTATCAGCCAGATTTATTGTTCGCAGTTTTCGGTTTTGTCTTAACATTTTTGCTAGATGAGTAACAGCGTTATCGTCTATGTAATTTCCTGCTAGATTCAGCGTTAATAATTTATTAGGGGCAGGATGCCATAAATTTTTACATATCTTTTTCAATCCATGCTCAGTAATTTTGCATCTTTTTAACGAAAGATGCTTTATATTTGTACCTTCTAATACAATTGAAAAATTTTGTCGATTATTTGGGTTACCATCAAGGCTCAACTCAGTTATGTTTTGAAATTCGGTAAAAATAGTTTGTAGAAATTCTATTTCACTTGGAATTAAATTACAGTATTCTAATCTAGAATTTAAATGTATTTAAAATATTGGAAAATATTCTAGTGAAATTATTACTTTATAGAAGTAAATGTATCATATTTTGGAAATAATAGAAATAAGGATTCCAAAAATACAATTGGAACTGTTTCGTTCTTTATATAAAGTTTATTAATGATTCCTTGTCTCTCAAAATTATCGTATGCGATATAGACATTCAATCTTTCCTCCTCAGGGCTGAGTTTGACCGAATGTGGATATGTAGTCCTTGGGATACCAGCGGATACTTCCGAATTTAACACAAAGCACAGAATTGGTTTCTTAAAATCATTTTCCTCGCAGGTTTTTTGAAGATCTATGAGAAATGGTGGACTTAAATCTTCTGCAGGTTTAGATTTCTTCGACGGTGTCTTTTTTGACTTATCCATTTTTGTAGATGACATTGTTACTGTGGAAATAATATTTTTGTTTCAGATGGACAACTGATGAATCTCAAATTCCTAAATTCAAAGCATGGGAATAAAAATTTATTAGAGAAGACAACTTTAAATACACAATGTGTTACGTGATTGTTACCAGTAGAAGTCTATTATGGCTTCTACTAAGTCTTTTGGCTTTATTGGTAATGTTATCAGCATTTATGAGTGCCTCTTGGTTAGTCGGACCTCCAGAAGATAACAAATTCGATGTAGCTTCGGAAGGAATCTACACAAGATGCAAGGTTATGACATCTGAAAAACAGTTGCATTGTGGTCCATTTGCTCTGGATGGATTAGCTACTTCTGGAGAAGTTTTCCCGGGGGCCTGGAAAGCCACGATGCTCTTTCTAGCTTTTGGTAAATTAAAAATAAATTACTTCTACGATATACAGAATCGTTAATCTACTATTATTGAGCTCTGTCTCTTGTAATAAAGAATCTTTTTACGGGCTGTTATCTTAAAACCCTAGAAACATACATATTTATTGTGTATGTTTTCAGTGACTATTTCGATCAAATAGTTTAATATATTATGCTGTATGTCCCAGTAAATATAAAATTTTTAAAATTATTTACGATCCAGTTTATCAAAACATTGTACAATGCTTGACCATAATCCGAACTTTACATGCTCGCACGGACTCTGAAATATAATACTGGAACGCCAACTGACTTTGATAATGCGAGCCAAGAGAGAGACAGCCAGTTGTTGGGCCACCTGTCTTTATTGTACAGTCCGCTTAGAAAGTTGATAAGAAAATATAAAGAAATTAACATTGAATTATTTTGAAATAAAATATTTAAGATAAAAATTAAATAATACATTAATAGAGAAATTAATTGAATTAACTATTATGTATGTGAATTTAAAGGCATTTTCAAATAATTGAACAATACACTGTCGAATATTGATCACTTTTGGGCAAGACTGTGCAACGTGTTTTTACATAGCACCTGTCCTACAATCAATTGTTAGACAAAGAAGAGTGGCCCTACATTGTTTGTCTCAGGCTCGTTTTTAACTTTTATATTTCAGTGCGCACGGATAACAAATTAGCTCGTTAGGTAGCGTACTCGCCAGTAAAGTTCTGAGTAATGGCCTTGCACTGTAAATTATTATTCGGGATGTTAAATAAATTAGTTTATTTTAGGTTTGTCAATAATGGCTTTAACAGTTTTTTGTGGCATAGTCGGTTGTTGTTTCCAAAGTGTATTTAAGAAAAGTATTTTTACCATTTCTGGAGCAGCCCAAGCTTGTGCAGGTAAAGAAAAAATTCATAAATATTTCACCACAATTTAAAGATATTTTATGTTAGGTATTGCATATATTATGGGAGTAATGCTGTATCCAGTTGCATGGGGCGAACCTAGAGTTGTAAGACTTTGCAAATACGGTGCAACTGCATTTTATCCAAACCAATGTTCACTCGGTTGGGGTCTATATGCAGCTGCTGTTGGAACAGCGCTAACCTTCCTTTGCGCATGTTTGTCAGTAAGTGCTGAACGAGCCACAAGTAGCGACAAAGTTCAGGATAAAATTCACGAAGGAAGAACCCTAATTTGTTTAGCGTAAGGGGGGTGAGGTAGGAACAAACTTTACGATATACTGAATCGTAAACTATTATTATTGAGCTATCTCTAGTGGTCCTTGAAATATAGTAAAACTGGAACCATAATTTGTAGACTTTATGAAAGCAAAAAACGAGCCCGAGACAGGTAGATGTTGTAAGACCACCCGTCTTTGTCTAAATTTGTTTGTAGAGCACAAAGACAGATGGCCCAACCACTAACTGTCTCTCTCGGTTCACATTTTCAACATCAGTTGGTGTTCCAGAATTCTATTTCAGTGCTAGTGGTAAAGAAACTTTTTACGAACTGTTATCTTAAAAGCAAACATATTTACTGTGTAGGTTTTCAAAGGTTATTTCGATCGAATAGGTTAATGTACTGTAACAATTTTTACGATTCAGTATGTCATAAAACATTGTACAATGCTCGACCGTAAACCGAACTTCTGAGTAACAGTCTTGTATGTAAATTATTTTTACGTGATTGTCTGATTATAGTAAGACTGTTTAAAGGAAGCAAAAATGCAGTTTTGTAACCTCATTTTTAACGTAACTAAAATTCGTAACATATTTTACACTTTTATGACTGAAATATTAAATAATTATCGTTCATATTCTTCCATGTTACAGTAAGTGCCTACAAATCATTAGAGTAATGAATATTTAAAAAGTTATAAGAGAAAAACGGTATAAAATTAAATAATATATTTTTATTCATACTTTATAAGATGAAAAAGCGTACAAAATTCGAATAAAATAATACTTCTCGATGAGATTCAAAGATTGATTAAATGTCATGGTATAGTTTACAATTTCTTCCAAATCAGACATTTATTGTTAGCTGGCATGTCATGTATTTTAAATAATTCTATTCCATTTTGTTGAGCCAGTTCCTTCAACAAAACAATATCTCGGACTCCCCATTCAGAATTTTGCATCTGTAGCATTTTATCGAACCTAACATTAGATTCTGGTTCGATTTTCCCGTTGTCTCCGTAAGGTCCATAGGTAATTAGTAATCCAGTAGATTTTAGTAGAAGTCCAGCATTTTTAAATAAATTTTCAGTGCATGCATACGGGGTAATGTGGATCATATTTATATTGATCATGTAGTCGAATTCACGGGTGTGCAATCCCCAGATCTCATTAGGCGTGCAGACATCTATAAACAAAGGATCTTTGATATTTTTATGGACACTACTGTATGATTTGATGTGTGGTAGCATTTTTTTGTCGTATTCGGATGGCTGGAATGTTAGATTAGGAAAATTTGGCGCGAACAGCGCCACGTGTTGACCAGTTCCGGAAGAAATTTCCAATACGTTTCCAGGTGAATCGGTTTTCAAATATTTTTTGAGTATTTCCAGAATGGGAGCCTTGTTACGTTCTGCTGAAGGATTAACGAGTTTTTCCTGGCTGTAACTATGTTTTGTATTATTAATGTTTATCAAAAGGTGCTTTAGTTTGTAAGATTATTAATACTCAATTGTTTATTTACCTCATTTTGAAAATTCCTTGTGATATTGCTCGAAGAGGAATTCGTATCTGAAAAGATAAAAATTGTCACAAATATCGCAAATTCATAACACAAGTTCAACTTTCAAATCTTTCATATATTTAACTAACATATATCTATCAAATTATATTACATAAATGTATTATATCTCATACAGGACCAAAAATATTATATACAATACATATTTGTGTACTAAGATACCAAAAATTATATGTAATATTTTATACAATTTTATAAATTTCTAAATATAAATAGTATAATTTAATATGTAGCTAATTTCTTCCTACCACGTTACTTCACTTGTTTTTTCTTCGATTTTGATACTTTTTGTGTTGGCTTTGCAAGAAGTACACCGTGTCCAGTCTTTTTCAAATGATCAAATAATTTATTTTTTGAATTAAAATTTGATTTACATGTCACGCAACAATGTGAAACATCTAAATCTCCTACATCTACAGGACCTTTTATTTTGTTAATTTTAATTTTGTTTGTATTTTTAGTTTTTATAGGTTTTTCATTGTTGGTAGATTTTGACGTATCTAATTTATTTGTGTCAGTTGTTTCTCCATTTGTTTTGTCTTGAGATTCAGTAGTGTCATTATTTGTTTCCTTTTGGGATTGAGTTTTTTCTTGAGTGGCTTTGTTTTTAGAATTTTTCTTCTTTTGTTTTTTAGAACTACCAAAGTCAAAATTATCGTTCGTATTTTTTTCAGAATCAAAAGTTAGTTCAACTTCATTTTGTAGTTCATGCTCCTCACTATCGTAAGTGTTTTGAATTCGAATTACTTTTTTACTCTTTTTGTTTTTCTTCTTTGATGATAGACTAATTTCTTCTGTTTCAGAAGGAAGACTTATTTCTGAATCAATCTGGCAGTCTATTATTTCATCTACTTCATTATTTTCTATTTGTTTATTTTCAACTATTTCTTCATTTTCGTCAATTTCAATTTCTTCATCTGCTAAACTTTCTTCTTCTGATTGTTCCTCTTCTTGCATAAGAATTTTTAATTTTTCAGCGTTTTCTTTATGTTTTTTACTAGATTCATGATTTGCAAACGCTTTAGGATTTTTAAAGACTTTGTTACAAGCTACACAATATAGATCATCACATTCTTGTTCAATAGACTCACTGTCAGAATCAGTTAAGTCTTCTCCGAACTGCTCAGCCAGTTTCTTCTCAATTTCTTTTAGTTCATGTTGCACATTATCAAATTTGCTCCATTCGGCCTGCGTCTTTGTGTTAATTTCTTTTTTACGCTCTATTAACTTCTGTTTTCTTAATTGTTCTTGCTTTTCTCTGTTCTCCGCATTTTTCGCTTCGAGTACTTTAGCGTACGCTTGAACTCTTTTATCTCTTTTGCGAACAAAAGCAACCAGATTTCTGATTTCTTCATTGCGTTCTTTTTTTGCCTTTTGACGAACCTTTTTATTTTCTTTTTCAATTAGTTTGAGCACCCTTCGTTCTCGCGTTTCATTAATATTATAAGGATCTAACCATACAAAACTTTTTTTTGTATTATAACTCATCCAATAAGCATAAAATGGACCAACAACTTCTTCGTAATCGCTGGTACTATTCCCAAATATTGGCATATCGTCATAATCAGACTTTGAATCCATGTATTCAATGTCTTCTTTGGCAATTTGTTCGAAAACATTACGATAGACGGTATAAAAACCTTTTTCGTCATCTCCATATCCTTTAAAGCACTGTGTTGTGAAATATGGGAAAACGTCCAAGCTGTCATCTTTAAAGTTAGAATCTGAACCGCGTAAAATTTGCTCTCTGTGATTGTCATACCAAGCCCTTTCTTGTTTGTCGCTCAATACTTCATACGCTTGCTGCACAAATTGAAACTGTTCTTTAGCTACCTCGGTGTTATCTATATTTTTATCTGGATGCCATTTTAAAGCCATTTTACGATATGCTGTCTTAATTTCATTGTCGTCGGCATCTTTATCAATTTCTAATATCTCGTAGTAACACTTCATGATTACGAAATACACATTACACAAAATAAATACAAGAAATAATTTAAAGCCTATTTGTTTACTTTTAAGATATGATTTGAGCAAAATATACTGGTAAATTTGTCAATGTCTTACCAAGTGCTCCACGCGAAAATGTGACAGCACACAGTTGTACTGGCGGAGAGCGGGGATTGTGGCGGTAGGCATTTGAAATTTCATAATATGTCAACACTTTTATAGAAATCTATTGAAGTTTGAATTTGTGCAGTTCAGATTAGCCAAAATATTTATTCTCACTCGGTTTCATAACACAGTTTCACTTATATTAATTCGCATTTATTTTTGTCGCGAAAATTACTTGTAGCTAATTTCAAATAATAGCAAAATAATCCAAGGTTAGGTTTCACTACAGCTCTAAAATTTGCATAAATCTGCATTGTTGTGTATTTGAAATACAAGAAAATAGCTATAAGTTTAATATTTTAAGTAATTCGCTGTGTGTATTTGTTTAATAAACGGAATCGGTGCAATAATAGTGTGTTGCTAGTTTCAGACAATGATGCAATAATAGAAATGGATCAGGGTCACAATTAGTTATTGAGTGAATCTTGTCAATCCAAGAAGGGGGAAATCGAACGAAGATTGTTTCGAACAGCTGATTGCTGATGAAAATGGCGTTGCTCGACTTGCGAAAGTACACGGCTTGCATTTACATTTAAAGAATCCGTCCGTGTGAAAATTAGCAGCATCACAGGTACAAATGTCATGTGATTAAATCTGCTTATTGTTAATGATCCTACAGTTGTTCGTTGTTGCACACGTATTTCGTTTGCTGATTGGCCACATGTAATATTGTTGACCAATTAAATGTCACAGCCAAATTGATTTGACATTTGTGTTATTAGTTTATCTTTTTGCATTTCATTTTTCGGTAAATCGCAATATGTGAGAAACGATAATATAATCGTCATGTGTGGTGGATAAGCTAAAGTACGTAAACAGTCATGCTTAATTATTTGTTGTTAAAGTGTTTAGTTGCCTGATAAAATTCTTCTCGTATCTTAAAGTGAAATTTCGTTTAATCTAGAGATGTATTTAATAATAATAATTGATTTATAAGTTGACTCAGACGTGAAAAGTTAAAATTAGGGCATAGTTGACAGTTCTTAATTGTGTTAATTGGAACTGTCAAGGTGTAATTAATATTAAAATGGAGTTTCTTTTCCAGAGCACTACCATGCCGGGCACAAATCTGGTAGTGCCCGTAGTGCTATGGGGCAAAACTGCTCCTACGCACTGTATCTCGTGCATTTACTTATCAACAGATCAGAAAACATTAGTAACAGGTTGCTACGACGGTCAAATATGTGTCTGGTAAATACTTATTCCTTTTGCAATCTAAATGTGTATTTATTAATTTGGTTTTTATTTACAGGCAAGTAGATCCAGAAACGTTAAAAATGATTCCTCGGTGTTTACTTGTTGGGCATACTGCCCCAATATTATGTCTTTCAAAAGCATCACTTTTAAAAGAAAATAATTTTATTGTATCAAGTTCAGAAGCTGGAGAAATGTGTACTTGGGATTTGGTAGATGGAAAATGTAGAGAAGTTATAAAATTTCCTTATGTTCACACAAATATACAAGTAAGTCTTTAAAATAATACAAATATAAAAATATATTTGAAACTTGTTTGTTTTGCAGGCGTATCATATGTGCAATTGTGAAGATGTGAGACTATTTTGTAATGGTTATTACCCTGAAGTGTTAGTTATGGATCCATTTAGTTTAGAAATATTATTCGCATTATCTTCTAAAGTTAATCCGGATTGGATAAGCGCACTTCACGTAAGTCTCATCTTTTGCCCATTATTATTTCCAATTTAGTGATACACAGATTTTTCAGGTTTTAAGACCAAACCAGCGCAAAGACGACATTGTTCTCGCTTTAACAACAACTGGCTCTGTTAAAGTTTGGACGTTACTTGGTCATGAAAACAAACATTCAGAGCCAATTTATGAGAATGAGAGCAAACAGATTCGATGTTTGAACGCTGTTAGTATGCATTGTTGTTCTTATAACCCAAGAACTGTCCTTATAGTCTGTACGAAGTATTGGCAGATTTACGATGCAGGTAAATTTTGCTTCTGAAAGAGCCACTTTGATTTGATTTTATTTATTCAAACCAAATTTTCTTAGTGCAACTAGCCAAAATTGAATCATTTATTTAAGAACTAATTTTTGTGGTTTGTTTCAGGTGATTTTAGTGTATTATGTTCGGTAATTGCTCCAAGGGGCGAACGATGGATGTCAGGGGACTTTTTGGCACCTGATCGAATATTAGTTTGGTCGGATGATGGAAAAGGTTACCTGTATAAATTACCGTCAAAGTAAGAATTTTTACTTTTTTATGTATAAATCATTCTCATTATTAATTTCACAAAATATTTATTTACAAATAATTTTTCATTGGGTGTTTCACAAATTTACTGAACATATTTTATTTATAATTATAATTGAGTATTAATTAAAAGTTTAAATAAGATATGTTGTATTGTAAAATGCTTAATTAGACGCTATTTATTTATGAAATTGTTACTCAAAAAGCTATTGGAAACTGAAATTGATTTAAATTTTTATAATTTATGCACCCTATTGGTTTTTATTGTTTTTTTTTGACAGCACTGATAATTAACACATTTGTTTTTTTGTTTGTTTTTGTCACATCCGACGTATAGCAAGCTGCGAGGAAAAGTCATTAGTAGGTTAGCAAGTAATTGATCAATTATTTTATGTGTTTCTTGTAAACATATTTAGTTGCTATCTTGCTTTTTACATTTTCAATTTGGTTTTAATGAGATTCAAATACGTGAAAAGTTTCTGTAAATAACTAATGTTTCTATTTAAAAAAAAACTATTGGAACAAAAGAGTTTTGTTTACATATTGCATAATTTCTATTTTGCATTTTGCTTGTTTCTTATCAAGTAGGCGTGCTAAAATTTTATATTTATGTATTTATAAACATTTTTCTAGAGATTTATTGTAGATCTAGATGCTTAGAAAATGTTCAGATATTTAAAATAATTCAGTAATCATAATTGAAGTGATTACTAGTAATTATTAGAAAATGAATTAATTAGAAATCTTTTCACGTATGCTTCTTCCTGCACTCTATTCTTAATTGCGCTTAATATATTGCTTTATATTTGTCCTGTATTTTAGTATTTATATATGGGATGTTTATTTGTATTGTGACATTGTAACATACATAGAACAAGCACAGTCATTTTAATAACTTCATACTAAGAATTTATTTTTATATTTTATTTAAGTTTGTCGTTGACTGTTACTTGTTTTATGTACTATATACTGTTTTATTATTGTTTTTATTTTCTTTTCGCAGTAGCATACCCGATAATAAAAACTTTCATACGGCTACTATTGAAAGTGACAATCCGTTTCTCTATTGTGTCCTAGCACAACCTGGTGACAAGGTAAATCAACTTTTACTTCGTATTATACTTTCCTTTCCTAATTAATAATTTACTTGGTATTTTTAATATACTTATTTTTGTACCTGTGACGTTAATAAAATATGAAGAAATTTATTTTTAGAATGACTCATTATGCATAAATTTAAAAATACAAATTATTTTCTTGTAAAGAAATAAATTTCTTCAAAGTTTTTATGAGAGCTATAAATTTTCTTGCATAATGTTTGCAATATTTAATAATTATTTATTGGTTTTTAAAAATTTGATATGCAAATGATTATGTAATTAGGTAAGTATTGTACAATTAATTTTTGTTATATAAACAATTTTTTCATAATTAGATTAATTATATTATAAAGTAGAATTATATTGATTTTTATAAATACCTGCTGACAGTTGCTGTTTGGCCAATTACTATAAAATTAGCTAATAAAAATTATATCACCCACATGCATGCTTAAAACAGGAGTTGAACCTGTAATTTACTATAACGTCCAATATATTAAATTCATAAGAAATAAATATTAAATGTTTCTAGCCGCTATCATGTCCACCAGCAATGCGCTACGTCACAACACAGAAGCAGGGAAAGACCTGCAAGTATCTTCTCCGAGGCGATTCGGAGGGAATGGTCATCATCTGGACGATACCTGAAGTTTCCAACGCTCAGCTAGCGCAGATCCAACAAGAAGGCGTCGTGAAACCGGTCCAGATGACGGCCACACTTACTACAAGCTTAACTCATGCTTGGGCTAGCATGTTACCACCTCCTGTTGGGATTCTCAATCAGCTAGACAAGCAGATTGAACTTCCAGGTAACGAGATCGATATTTAACGTAGAGACAAATACTTCCCATCACTGAAATATAATAATACTGGGACGCCAACTGACGTTGAAAATGAGAGACGAGAGCTATATATCACTTTTTAACAAGACTGTTCAATGTTTTTACATAGCAATCGCTAAAAAATAAAACGCATAGCAACCGTTCTACAAGCAAGTGTTAGATAAACGACATCTATCTGTCTCAGGCCACTGAAATATAGCAATACTGGAACGCTCCCTTGTAAGTTTATATGAAAGAGAAAAAAGAGCCTGGGACAGCTAGACTTGTGGACCATCCTTCGTCTAATACTTATATGATGTTTGTTGAGCAGTTACTATGTAAAAACATGTTGAACAGTTTTGTCCAAAAGTGATAAATATATTTAGCCCTGGATAGTCACACAACTTTCATAGTTATACAAACGTCACACTGGAGTCTGGGAAACCCCAAGAAAAGAAAAACTACTTTCACATAACCGGATGTAATTTTTATAGGGTTTTTACCTATGGAATATTTGTTTAGGATTATAGAAAGACGTTAAACAGTTAATAACCTTTCTGTACCATATATTTTATTCAAAATACAAAATTTTGCCAAAACTTAACTTTTTTGGTTTGAACTAGGGATTTTACAAATTGAATATTTGTTTAGGATTATAGAAAATGAATTTACAACGAAGTAGCATCGAAGTTATGAGAATGCCTGCGTATGTAGAAAATTAGATGAAAATCGTGGGGTTTTTAAATCCCAGTGTAACGTTCCTGGGTTAACAATATGTTGTTAAATTTTCTTATTTTTACCTCCGGCCACATCCTGTAAGGGAGGTATAGGAATCATGCTAAAAATTGTCGTTTAATGAAAATTTTGTTATTAGAATAATGTTTTAAATATAATTATCTACAATTATTGTTTGAAACATTTTCCTCTTACTGTCACCATTTACGAATTACAACACGTTAAAGATATTTTTTTTTTTTTTGGAAAAAATATTGCAAAGGCTGAAAATGTCATTTTTTGACATGTGTCATTTCATAATTTTTTGAAGGGGGTCAGTGAGAGTTCCAGAATTATATTTCAGTATCAGGGCCAGTTGCACCAACAAAACTTAAATTTTAAACGTTGATTAAATGAACAAAAGCAGATCGAATGTTTCACAGCAATGCAAAATATTTCATATGACATGTAACTTCGATTTGCTTTTATTTAATAAAACCAAGTTTAAACTTTGAGTTCTCTTGGTGCAACTGGCCATTAGGCTCATTTTTGGCTATCATAATTACCTACAAGTTAGCGTTCCGGTATTACTACATTTCAGTGCTTTCAATGTGAGTATAATCAATTGTTCATACTAACGATTTTTTTTTTTTTCAGTAAAACTGACATCTAGCATATATTTGCCCCAACAAAGTCGTTTAGTTCTTGGCAGAGAAGACGGTACAATAATAATAGTTCCAGCTACGCAGACAGTTATGTTGCAGTTACTCCATGGAAACCATCAACAGTACGACAGTAAGTTATTTTTACTTTTCTTCTGTAACATCGCATTGATATTATACATTTGTTTGTAGACTGGCCTCCTCATCAACTATTAGTGGGCCATGGAGGACGCGTCAATTGTCTTTTATACCCCCACCACGTGAATGCCCGCTACGATCGAACGCACTTGGTCTCAGGCGGCGTCGATTTCGCAGTTTGTTTATGGGATCTCTATGCGGGGACTCTTCTCCACAGATTTTGTGTTCATGCTGGAGAAATTACACAGTTGCTAGTTCCACCTGATGCTTGTAGTGTAAGAATACAAAATTTTAATATATACTGAATTGTAAACTTACTATTATTGAGTTCTAGTGGTAAATAATCTTTTTACGGACTGTTATCTTCAAGTAACATATATTATTTTTCTTCAAGCATATTATAATATTCATAAAAGCAGCTTTAACGAGTGACAGTCAAATTTATTGTTTAAAATGGCAGAAAAAAATTACATTGCTTCTATTGTCTATACCTCAAGTTTACTTGGGAATGCTTAAAGAAAAAGTGTCACTCGAAGTTGAACATTCTTTTTGTTTCACTCAAATATAATATGAGCTCAAGCCAAAAAGTACTATTTCAACTCCTAGTAACATGATATACTATTATATGTTTTCAAATATTTTCGAACGAAAAGTTTAACATATTGAGTTGCCTGCTCCAATAAATGTAAATTTTTAAAAATTTATTTACGATTCAATATATCATAAATCATTGTTCGACTGTAATTCGAACTTTACATGCTGACATGCTCGCTCAGTAGGTACCGTCGTCGCCAGTAAAGTTCTGAGTAACGGTCTGGCAATATTAATTACTATTACCTTTTTGAGGATGTTTTAATTGTCTTTGTAATTGTTTTAACAGATACGAGTACAGAAGTGCATATGTAGTGTGGCGTCGGATCATTCGGTTACTTTGTTAAGTTTAGCGGAAAGAAAGTGTGTATGTTTAGCAAGCAGGCATTTGTTTCCTGTTGTGACAATAAAATGGCGGCCATTAGATGATTTTATGATTATTGGATGCTCGGATGGGACTGTTTATGTTTGGCAAATGGAGACTGGACATTTAGATAGAGTTTTACATGGTATGAAATATTTTAAAACCGATTTCCATCTACTTATAAATGAAAATATTATTTTACTTATTTTTGTAATGTTTTATAAGCAGATGGAAATGGTAACCTAAAGTAAGATTAGATAAGTTTATTATATTTCTTGTTTTTTCTTTGTAGGAATAGCTGCAGAAGAAGTATTATATGCGTGTGATGAAAATACAAATAACTATAGTAATGGTGCCACTTCTGAGTTGGGACTTGCCAATCCTGCTGTGCATTTTTTCCGGTAAATACAACAAACTATTATTTTAATACAACTAGTAACATAATGTTGCTTATTCGTTGCAGAGGTTTACGGCACCGCAACTTATCAGCAATTCGCCATGCGACCCAACGCGGATTACACCAGCTGCAACAACTGGGAGTTCACACAAACAACGAAGACAATATTCACCAAAAGAATCGTGGATTCCCACTTCTAATCCAAGGACTACGGACCAATCCCAAAGGTGCAAACCATACCTTCCCAATAATACAAACATTTTAAAAGTTTATTTTTCTATGACTATTGAATAATGAGATCATTTCTTGTGCATTTCTTGATACATAATAGAGTTGGCAAATTACCAGGAATTTTTTTTTTAATATTCCCAAGAAAAATATGGAAATTATCAGGAAACTTTCCTTTGTTTTCAAAGTTTGTGTGACAAAAATAATGATTGTATTTAAAATAACAATATTGGAAACAATAACTATCATAATCATAATATACATACCACGCTATTAGTAGAAATGTCTTTAATTTCTTTTTTAAGTTTATGCTTTTCTGCTGATGGACAAGAATTACATTTTAAAATATGTCAAACAAGAAGTAACAAGAAACAGGTTATGTTAAAAAGAAAAATTTTGAAAGATTTTAAAGGCAAGGAAATATTCCCGGTAAATTTCCATTTTGGGAATATATCATTTTGGAAATTTTCCGATTGGCAAACACTAATAAATAATGATTAAACTTTACCCTCTATTACATTTTACCCACGGAGGGCGTAGCGCCTAAATCGACCAATAGAAATAACTGCTAAGTCTTTACCCACTCATCTGTCATTTTGAATTCATAGCTGACAGCATTAAAAAATGAGATACTTTCTCAAGTATATATTTCATCACAATATTTGGTGTAACTAAGAAATAAACACAATTTTATGATTTGTAATTATGATTTTTCTACTCATAGCACAATATTAAAACGTATAAAAGGAGCTGTAAAATAATTTGACGTTTCCAAAATTTTTTACTAGCGCTCCTCTAGCGGAAGAAATATTCAGAAAAGATCACGTGAGCATGGTATCTGTATTAGGGTTTTTTTTACAATTTTGTTGAAAAAGTATAGTTTTCTATTCGCATGTAATGGATTTTACTCATTTGGGTGAATTACACGCTCATTGAATAATATACTGTTATTTCTATATAAAAAAAATCGACGGTTTGGGGAAATTATTTTACTGCTCTAAATTTCTCCTGAGAACGGTTATTGTTATGACCTAAACATCGAATTATCAGAATGGTATATTGAACAACTAGTGTTACAATGACCTTTTTTATAATACGAGTATTACAATTAGGCATTGTAACGCGAGTTGTTCATACATACTACCTTTCCTATTTCACGTTCATAAATTCAATAAATACAAAAATAAAATAAAATTGTACTTTATGTTTAATATACCACTGGTCACCAAGGGGCTTTGCCCGCGGGGCCTATCGGGTCCCAGGCCGCAACCCCGCCACAGGGGCTCCGATTCAATAATTTTACGTGAGCAATGACAGCCCCAAGTTTGACAGACTGTTAATTTTACAAATAATGAACTCCCCAAAAACAGTTGCACAAAATTGAATTTTGTAGCATTGTTTTTGAGAAAAACAGTGTCACAAAATTGACTTTGTGTACGTGAAATAGGAAAATAATCTTTTGACTTCAGTTCCAAAAAATGAATTAATTTCTTTCAGATCCCGAGAGCCATATTCTCTTCTTCGATATCGAAGCCCTCATCGTGGAGCTGTTAAGTGAAGAATACTCGGCAATGTCTCCAAACAGTTTGGAAGCCGCTGGCCTAATCTCCCAGTCTGAGTACAGTAAAGTAGCAGCGTTGACCCATTCCGTGAGTCCTGATGCACATAAAAAAATCGCCGGTAAGAACATATATTATGGTATTTTATTGGTGGTGGAATATTTTTTGTAATTCGTCGATTCGTTCATGTTCACGCTGTCTATAAAGACTTCTTTGGAAAAGTCAAAGATAAGGCGGAAAATGTGGAGAGGATTCTGAAGGAGAAGGATCGACATGGTAAAGATTGCTGTTGGTTTTTTTGGCTTCAATGCTTTTAGTTGCCTAATGCATTTTTACTCTCCTTTTATCGTAATTTTATTTCTGTGGGTGTAGGTATTCTGGCTAAAATGAAGGAAGGAGCTGAAAATGTTCACACGAAGATTCAAGCCAAAGCCGAAATGGTCCTTAAGGGAGCAGATTCGTCAAAAGGTAGGAATAGTCCGTGAGCCAGCTTCAAAAACTGCAACCCATTTGACCAAAAGTTTCAGTATGTTCTATGGAATCTACCCGTTTAGGTACATCGAAAAACGCACGTCTGCCATTTAGATCTGGGTGGTATTAAAAATGGCGTCCATTAAAAAAGGAAAGTAAAAGATGGAATATTGAATCATGTGATCACAATTTTCTTTTTATCACATGATACTAGACGAAAATACAAATCAAAAGACACCAGTCTGCCACTTGTATGTGGCCGGGTTGCCTCAGCAGACGAATTTCAAAATTTAAAATGTATTGCTCGAAATTTGACTCAAATGACTAAAATGTTCTTTTTATCCCATGATACTAGACGAAAATACAAATTAAAAGACACTAGTCCGCCACTCGTACGTGGTCAGGTTGCCTCGGCAGACTGGTGTCTTTTGTCTTGTATTTTCGTCTAGTATCGGATAAAAAGAAAATTATGGTCATTTGAGTGAAATTTCGGGCCATAAATTTTAAATTTTGAATTTCGTCTGCCAGGACTACTCGACCATGTACGAGTGGCAGACTGGTGTCGTTTCTTCTAGTATCATGAAATAAAAAAGAAAATTTTGGTCACATTATTCAAAATTCCATCTTTTACTTTCCTTTTTTAATGAACGCCATTTTGAACTCCACCCAGATCTGCATGGCAGACTTGCATTTTTCGATGTACCTAAATGGGTAGATTCCATAGAACATACTGAAACTTTTGGTCAAATGGGTTGCAGTTTTTGAAGCTGGCTCACGGATTAGAATACAAAATAATTTTTTGCATTATCATGTGGTAATTTCATTTATTTTTACTATAAAACTAATGTTGTATACGAATATTTAATGTATTTCGATGCACTTTCTTCATCTAATCAGTATCTGGGTTTTCTTCGTGTAGTATTTGTTGTGTAGATTTATCATTTGTTAGGTTTTATGTACAGTCTCTTCTTGATTGAGTGTGATTTATTGTCTTAAAATCTCTCCCACATATTCTGTATTGTCTGTCATCGTCTCTTGTCCATTATTTTTTCTTCCTTGCCTATTCTTTAAATCTTTAAATTATTTTCAAATTTTTGTTTTCTTTTGTCATATAATGGTTTGCTTGTAGTCTATAGGAATTTATATCCTAGATTGTAAGTTAATTTATATATCTTTACTCTGCTTTTTCTTTGAGTCATATGTTTAGATCTCTCCATATAATTTCGTCCACCATATTCTGTTCTAGTTGTCTTCGTCTTTCTATATCTGTCGTTGAATGTCCATTTCTTTTATAAAACTTTGTCCTTTTTACTTTTCATTGATCCTTTTCTTGCTTACTTTGTTTTTCCTTGATAAATCTACTCAACAATCATACGAAACTTTTCCACGAAGTCCTTCGTAGTTTCTCTTCATAATTTATTGCTCTCGGCCTTCATTTTGTACCGTTTTATATCAATGTTTATTTATCTATAGATCTAATATATTTTGATAGGAATTTTTCTATTTTATCTTATTTTCTTCAACCCCAAATTTCAGCTTCATACATCATAGTGCTCGCAGTCAATTCATCAAACAGTAACATTCTTAATTTAATGTTGTTTTTACATTTTTTTCCTTTACCCCAGATTTGTGGGAGAGCTATATTAGCTATCTTCGTTATTTGCTTTAAATGTTCCTGCTCTTTTCCATATCTGTGGAATGTGAACCCCTTATAAATTAATAGTAGTAAAGGAGTACAAATGAATTAAAACGTGTTGATTTTTAAAGAATTGCTTTAATTAACTAAAATAAAATGTACAGAAGTCATAACTTAAAACAGTTGACTGAAACAGTTGTTATCCTTTCAAAACAACAAATCTCCGAAACTATCTAGTAAAGAAAAAATCAGCAATTGTTGTTTTGAACTTGCCTCACTGGATCAATTCTTAATAATATCTATAAGCGGCGTAAGCGTGGGGGGCAGCGACAACATGAGCTCCATATGCGGCTCTAGCGATGACGGGGGCACCATGGTAGGCAGCAACTGGGGCGGCGTAAGCTAAGGGGCTAGCGTAAGCACCAACCACACCACGACGAGCACGGTGTTTCACAATCTCGACTTCAGCAAGGTGAGCAGCACGAGCAGCCACAACATCAGCAGAGTCCACGGGGGCAGCATTGCTAGCCACACGGTAACCCAGAGCATCGGCGACGTAGTTGGCAGCGATCACCTGGCCATCAGGAGCCACGTAGGAGTAAGAGCCGATCTTGTTGCCATGAGCATCCTGAACAGCATTGTGGGTCTGGAAAGCTTCGGCGTGACCGTAAGCAGCCTGGCCGAGAACATCCTGAGCGTGGTATTGAGTCTTCTCGACTCCTACGACAGCGGGGGCGGCGACCACGGCGCTGTGGGCAACGGCGGGGGCGGCGACCACACTGTGGGCAACAGCGGGGGCAACCACGGCGGAGTGAGCCACGGGGGTGACAGCAGAGTAGGCTACGGGGGCAGCGACATGACCAGCAGAGTAGGCAACGGGAGCGGCGACATGGGCAGCGGAGTAGGCAACAGCAGGAGCGGCGACGTGGTGAGCAGAGTAGGCGACGGCAGGGGCAGCCACGTGAGACGAATAAGAGTAGCCGAAGCTGCTGGGGACGATGCCGGAGTAGGCCAAATGGCCGGGTTTGGCGCAGGCTACGGCCAGGAGGCAAGAGATAACAACCTGAAATACACAAAAATAATATAAATTAAAGGATTAACAATAAGAAAATATAGTGCTCCTACCAAGAATTTCATGATGCTAGCTTCTGTAGAACACTGAAGTCAACTGATTTGTCTGTCATATCAATGGCTATTTATACTCAAATTTACATAGGTGGAAATCAGGTACTTGGACATGGGCATGGGTACGCGTATGTCGTCGGAGGAACCACGCCCTTGTTGTATTTACTTAAATCTTGTTTCACATTAATGTCAGTAGCATACTGATCCAGTTCCTGTTTTTATTGTATTTGGACAACTTTACGATTCAGCAGATAAAAAATGACCGTGACAATAAACCGCCCAGATACTTGATCTTAAATTTAAATCATTAATTATCATACAATGTTTAATTGAATTTGATCTGAGTGTCTATAATATCTATTTAAAAAATATGTCTAATTCTTGTATATTTAAATTTCGCACATTAACCTGATAAATCAATATAGTCTATTCTCTTAAAAATTGCTAATTGTAACAAAAATGAATAGTTTTGTGGCAGCTAATGAAATATTCTCCATTAAATATGAAGTTCTGATGCGATTTTGTCACCATTAGCAAGTTACTTTGATAGAGAAGTGGACCAAATATTTGAATAAATATATCATCATGCTTTATTCATATCAGGGTGTAGTACTGTGCTTATAGCAGATTTCAATATATAATGTAGTTTTGCGAATTAACAAAGTTATATATGTATAGTAAGTAAATTCTTAAATTTCCGATTTTTGAGATTGATTTGCATTTCTGTAGTTTTTGCACTATTTTTTGTATTATGATAAACTGATGGATTGTATCGGTGCATTCGAAGGCCGTTCAATGAACTTTAATAAAATGTGATCCACTTTTTGGCATTGACATTTCCGGCAAGGTTAACAACAAATTAAAATCTTGCTTTAAATTTAATCAGTTTTAAGTACTATTGTATTAAAACATGATTCGATAAACGGTACACCTTACAGTGGATTCTGGGGACCACGCCTAGCGATGTCTGATGATTATTATTCAAGGCCTGACTTGAAATAATAAAATCATTGTAACATACGTCCCGGATGAAGTACCAGGATGTGATGATTGCAACAATAAGTTTGTTTTTATTTACAGATGGTAGTGAAACTTCTTCCCGAACAAATAATAAACTAAGTTTGGGCCATATTGAAACGAGCCATGGAATGGAGATTGCACAACTTTTACTTTCTTTACTACATGCCTGGGGGATGGATAATGACTTAGATAAAGTCTGCAAATCCAAACTGGGATTATTAAGACCTATGGTAGATATTTTTCATTCTTGAAGCTTTTGAAAATATGCAAATACTTAATAGATTGTGTCGATTAAAGCTCGTTTTGGTACATTTAGGTTCCAATATCATTTGGAGTCCTTTCCAAAGGAGGCTACATGTCGTTAATTCTTCCAACGTGGTACGCAAATATATCACTAGACGAAGAAGCCAACAATATAGGAAATGACAGTATAGTGAACCAACTACCACCTGAATTAGTTCGCCAAGAACGCTTAACGCAGTATTTTACTTCTCGTTTACATTGGGAACTTAGTACAACCTTAACTAGTAATCATTTAATGGCCATAATCGCTCTTAGTAATACTTTAATGTCTATGAGTAATGCTACTTTTGTACCAGAACAAGAAAGGAATAGAAAATTGCACAGGTAAGCAAAAAATTGTATTTATTTCTTTCAATATTTTAATTGTTGTGTTTTCCAGACAATCCACGCGAGTTAACTGGTCAAAAACAGACGAGGAACATGAAGAAATGTTCACACAACAACAAGCACAAATTAAACAAGGCTGGTCGCTGTTAGCAACGCTTCATTGTGTATTGCTACCAGATAAAGTGGTAGCTACAGGAGCCAAGAACTTCAAGAGACCGCAAGTTGAAATGATGGCAAGGAGATGGCAACATCAATGTCTTGAAGTTCGGGAAGCTGCACAGGCTTTACTCCTTGCCGAACTTGGCAGGTAAGAAAATAATATCTATTTCTTTTCAATGATTTTTTCGGGAACTGATTTTTAGATTTTCTTTATTTATTTTACGACAAATCATCTTTTTAAGTTTTTATGATTGAGAAAGCCTGAATGAAATCTTTAAAAAATGGTAAAATTAGCAATGGCGTTTGTTGGATCAATCTAGGTTAGGTCCAAAAGGCCGTAAATCTTTAGTAGACGATTGGGCTCAGTATTTACCACTGTACACACAAACGGAGACAATCAACCAACAAGCAGCTTCTCCTCCGGGAAATCATGTCAATTCTAATTCTAACTCACAAGCGAACACGACCGACCAGGCTGTAAGATGCGTTACAATCTATCATTCATCATTTTTAATTAACACTTGTGTGTGTTTTGTGTTCCTTAGGAGGAAGAGTACGAAGAGGAGGAGGAAGAACAAGTTCGTAAACCTTCCAGCTTGGCGGAGCTCAAGAGGAAACAAACAACGGCTGTGGTTCTTCTTGGGGTTATTGGTGCCGAGTTTGGGCAGGATATCACTGATACGAACAAAAGACGGCAGGAGGATCAGCGCAGAAAGAGCAGCGTTGTGGAAGGTTAGAATTATTAACAAAATCATTTATAAATGTATTAATTACAAGTTTTATTTTCATAGGTTTCGGTATTGGCAACAATAACTTGGCGAGGTTAACAGCCATGGCGTTATCTCATTTACTTCTTTCGCCTCCTACTGCAAAGCTTCCAGCTCATACACCATTACGACGAGCAGCTATCGACCTTATTGGTCGGGGGTTCACTGTCTGGGAACCGTATTTGGAAGTTAGCAAAATATTATTAGGTTCGTAACAATCATAAATTAATTAGAATTGCTAAAAACCATTATTTAATTGTATAGGTTTACTTGAAATGTGTTCCGATGCGGATAAACTTGTTCCAAGCATGACTTACGGTTTACCTCTGACGCCAAAAGCAGATTCCTGTCGGACTGCAAGACACGCACTCACACTTATCGCTACAGCCAGGTATAAAATATTTTCTAATCACTTGAAATTTAATTACTGTTATTGGGATTGTATTTTTAAAGGCCCGCAGCATTCGTAACAACAATGGCCCGAGAAGTAGCACGATTCAACGCTCTACAACAAAATGCTCAAACGCTAAATGTAAATTTAACCAATTCTGTATTGTACAAAGCTAAGCCAGAAATTTTAAGAGGAGTAGAATTGCTGATTGACAAAATGCAAAATGAAATGTCGGACCTTTTAGTCGAGGTAATGTTCCACATGGTATTTTTTCCCAAACACAATTATTACGTATTTTTTTTTTACTTTTAGCTCATGGATATAATCCTGCACTGTCTCGACCCGGGTCATTTAAAAGTTAAAGGATTACCGGAAGTATTTCCTGCTGTGTGTAGATTTAATCAGGTGTCACATTGTCCTACCACCAGAAGAATAGTTGGTATGTACTTTTACAATAAATTGCATCGTATACCTACTATTATAATATACTGAATCGTAAACTACTATTATTGGTCTTTCTCTAGTTGAACCGGTAATAGTTATTTACGTTATAAGTCTGGTACATGAATTAATACGGTACGAATAAGACGAAGTAGCCGAGTATATATTTAATAGTCTACTATAAATACATGGAGCCGAATCAGGAATTTCGAAATGAATACCGTGAAAATCATTAACGGGCGTATGATCAACAACTGTTTATTTCATACTTGTGTTTTAATTTTTGAGTAAAGTTTGCTTTATTCTATTCTATTAAAATATTCTTTATCAACGATTCAGTACCGTAAAATATAACAATACTGTTAAGTCCCATTTACCGGACTGAAATCAGACCGATCTGTTATCTTAAAACCATAGAAACATACAAATATTAATTGTCTATGCACGCTCCAATAAATGTAAGATTTAAATTTTTTTTTTATGATTCAGTATATCATAAAACCTTGTACAATGCTCGACTGTAACCAGAATTTTACATGCCTTTGCGGATAACAAGCTAGAGTCTCTCGCTTAATTACCTTGCTTGCAAGTAAAGTTCTGAGTAACAGTCTTGCAATGTAAATTACTATTAATTATTAAATATGTGTCAACGTACTTAGCTAATGTTATTTTTGTTTTAAAGTTGGTTCAAATTCTGGTTCGCTGACGCTGTATGAGCTGCGACAAAACAAATGTCAAACACTGTCAGCTCATTCCAGTCCAATCACGGCGGCTGCCTTCAGCCCTGACGGCAAGTTCCTAGCTAGTTATTCGTGCGGAGAAAACAAATTAAGCTTCTGGCAGACGAGTACGGGTGAGTGTTTGTGTCTCCAGCATGATTTGTGTAGTTGTGAATTGTTTATCATGGTTTTTATCTGGTGTAGGTATGTTCGGCCTGGGAGCCTCCCAAACCAAATGTATAAAGTCGTATAGCACGGCGCCTATAGCTGACGTAACGCGGTTAAATCCAATGCGACTTGCTCGACTTCATTGGATCAACAACCGAACGGTCACCCTAATGTTAGCCGATGGCTCAGAAACACGATTCAACGTTTAGGCGTCGCATTTTTAGCCCGTGGCCTTCCTAGTACTTGTCTTTCAGTCGTTCCCCTCCCAACCCGCCATGTCCTACCTGATTCAATCCTTTCCTCACTTTATCATCTGTCAAAAATATTTCGTGATGTTTAGTTCATTGTCAAGTTAACAGACGCCGAACTACTGATTATTGGTACAAATTTGGTTTTCTTTGCGGTTCCATTGATTTGTTTGTTTGATTTGACAGACTCAAGCCTTATTCAACAAGTGTGTGCCTGTGCGTTATCATTCGTTGTCATAAAAGATATAAAAGTATAGTAACAGATTGTTGATAAAGCAGACTTTCATCGGCCGTAAGCCTTACATCGATTTGTTTTAGATAAAAAAAAAACAATTATATTATTTTAAAGTGTACACGTTATTTTTAAGATTTGAAAAGCTTGCAAACATAATGCAATTATCATTGTTATATAATCAGTCGAAAGTATTTAGTCAGTGTTTTTTGTTTTGATCCCAAACCCTATATTTTGGGACTTTACATAAATTATAGAGTTGAATATAATATATATTTATTATAAACATGTGCACTAACCACCCATTCAATGTGGTGGTTTATATTCTTATGAAACCGTACTTTTTGGGGAAACAATACAGGTTCAGTTGTGTCTTGTGTCACGTTTTAAATCTTCACTATTCTTTATAATGACTTTTAACTGTTTTTAACTCATTTTCTATATTGAAAGGTTTAATCGTATATTGTCAGGTTTTGCTAGTCATATTAAGTCTTAGAAATATTATTGTTTGAATGATTATTTTTAATCTAACCTGTTGTATGAGTAGCTAACGGCCCAGAGCTCGGATAGACTGCATTTTGTAGATACTAACGGCCACCTGTTGATTCTGAGCTCTGGAAGACCTGTATTGTTTCTCGCGTTTAACCGGATGTTGCAATCATCTTCCGGTTGCAAGAATCCTACAACAACCTAGTATAATATTTGTATAAATTGAATTTTTTAATTGTTTATAGAAACATCTATCTTTACGTATCTTATATGTATATAATATTTCATTTATTTATTTATAATGATTACGCTGTGGTAACTAGTGAATAATCTCAAACAAATAAATTTTATTTCATATTTAGTATCATCTCTTCATGAGCCGTAGAAATCATAAACAGTAAATTATTCCAGTGGGGTAGAATTTCTCAAAAGAAACGGTTTAAATGGCGAAAATTTACTAAAAGAGTGCCTATTTGTATTTTATTGACGAATTTGACTATTAATGTTATATGAGAAATATGCCACATTAAAATCTTTTACTGCCCGCTTGTATACTACCAGATTGGAACAATTTAATTTGCTACCATCAGTTTAAGAAAAAGGAAACTGATTATTTATTAAGATATATCCTGACTATTGTAGAATATTATGTATATTTCATTGTGATTGTTGAGTTAAACTCACACTTTATTCATCTTGTTTTAGGTAAATATTAGTTGAAATTATAATTTGTTGTTAAACGGTTAAATTTTTATAGTGATACCTCCTAGCCCTAGTTGTATGTTCTCTATTTATCAACGCTTCAAAATGTTATGAATGTCGTATTTTCAACAAACTTCAGAGAGAAATCAAATGAATTTGACATTAATAAAACGGGAAAATTTATAGGTAAGCAAGAATGATTTAGTTCAATTTATGTTACAAACTTATAAATTTTCCACGAGAACAATAAAATGAAATCTATACGAATTATAAAAAAATGAATTAACGAACTTTTTCCCGATAAGCAATATTTAAAAAAAGACTTCAAGTTCGTTTGATTTTTGTCTGCTTGTTATCAAATCTAGCGTCTATTTTTATTGATGGTGTTAGGTACCTATATGTGTGCGTTTGGTATTGTTGCATGCTGTCCAACAGCTGCACTTCTTTTGACAATATGAAAGACAAGAAAGTTGTCACTTTCTCGAGAGTCTTGTCTACCTATCCTGCTAGTAACCGGCGTTTTAATTCATTAAAAACGTGCGGTATTCTTGTTGATCCCGACTTTTTTCTCATTGACACTGTTCGTTAATTATGTGTATGTATATGTATATAATTATACATATAGCTAGCAATATTCTACATGTTATCTCCTTCATGATACTGTTGTATTTAATCATGAGAAATACACTATCTGAAATATTTATCAATTAATTGTTTTCTAATCTAATCGGAATAGATTCTTTCCTGTCTTAGTTTATTTTATTACTCAGAATATTTTTACGTATGGTTTACTTATTAAAATGGATAGTTTACTAAATTGTGTAATATATTTCGTTATTTTGATTTCTCTAACTAAACAACAAGAAGATAATAAGAATATTTTGTGCAAGAAATCAATTTGCGAGGTTTGTACTTTTATCTGTTTTAAATGCTACTCATAAAACAAAGAGAAATCATTTTAGGAGTACATAAAGAAGACACCATGTCCAGAACTTTCTGAACGATGCCAAATTCAAAATACAACTCACAGTGGGTTGATGTTGCCACATCCGTCACCTTGCAATTGTTGTGAATATTGTGTAGACAATTTAGGTACTTACACTATTTTAATCATATAAAATATAAGCTACATAGGGAAAAAATATGGGACAATAATTGTTCTGATTTTAATCATTTGTAGCTGAAGATGATGAATGTATACTTGGCACACCGGATGGTCCTGTACCAGAAATGATATGCGGTGATGGGTTATTTTGCAAAGATGATGGCAGTGGCACAAGTAGATGTAAATCGCGTACGTAATATTTTTCAGCTAGTTAATAATAGATCAATTAAGACGCTATTAATGTTTTTTATTTAGAACCAACTGACTGTATGAAAGCACAAATGGATTATAAAAATGATAAAATAAATGGTGATCTAGGGTATTTACAATTGCGGCCACAGTGTGACAAAAGAGGAATGTTTTTACAAGTTAAATGTATTCCGGGAGAAACGTAATAACTTACCTGATCTTACAGAAACTTAAACTAATAAAATTTAATTTGTTTAAGATGTTTTTGTGTGGACAAAGATGGTAATAGAATTTTTGGAGAAATGCCATACAATATTCAAGCTTTAGATCTTACTAAATGCGGTAGGTTTGATATGTTTATATTTTCAAGTATTCTAATACTTTGTTTTTGTCTTAGAATGTTCTCGTATTGTTCACAATATAAATGATTTACTTGGAGAAGAGAAATATTCCTCTTTAAGACCAAAATGTTTATCTAACGGAAACTACGATAGCATTCAATGTACTGATAATAATTGTGTTTGCGTTGATGAGTTTAATGGCAGTCCAACTGATTCTAAAATGCGCCCAGTAAATATTCATTTAGCTTCCGAAATGTCTTGCTGTGAGTTATTTCTTGTTAATATATTATGCCATTTTCTACAAGTTTATTGCTTATAGTTAATAACGACAGTCATCCAGAAGGAGTATATTTAAATGCTTGTGAAAGGAAATACAACCAAATTCTAGACGACATTAAAATTAAAAAAGAAATAGGATTTCATGATGCATTTGGTTACATTCTTCCAAATTGTCAATTGGATGGAAGATACGCCGCAGTACAAGAAATAGAAACAGAGTAAGTAAATGCAAAGATTTTGTTTGCAAGTTTCAGTGTACAATAGTTAATATACTACATTATTGCATGAAAATTTCTAGAAAATATTGCGCTGATCCTACCGGAGACCAAATTGAAAAATTCAAAGTAAAAAAGACAAATGCTTTATCAAAGACTATGAATTGTCGTAAGTTATGTTGAATAAATTTTAGTCAAATGATTGTAAATGATTTTAAAACATTATTTAGATTGTGCCAGATCGAGAAGTATTATTCCATGGCACGAAAAACCTAGTTGTTGTGATAATGGAAACTACAGATGCATGCAATGTCGACGAGGAAAATGTCACTGCGTTGATAAAAATGGATTGCAAATCATAAAAGAAAAGCCTTATGCAGAAAGAGATACTTTAAATTGTAACAGTTTAACGGATAATAACAACAACAATTATTGTATTAATGATTGTACAGTTTAGATATAATTCGGGATATTAGACAGTTGGAGTTAAGAGAAATAGAAATGTATTGGTTGTAAACTTATTATTCGTAAAATTATTTAATATTTAGATTTATTTTTTAAAACTGATAGTAATAAATAAGATATATTATAATTATAGTAGGCTGGAATATTATTGTATGTTGTTTGAATTGTTTGTGACATGATAGAAATATGGGTGTAGATAAAATAAAAATTTCTGTAAAATTCGATCAGTTGCATAAAACTGCTTGCAAAAATGAGGAAAACTGTCGTTTAAAATGGAGAGGCAAATATAATTGGATGCCAGCTGAATATTTGTAAGTATTACATTACTTACAAAGCTATGTTTCCTATTGTATGTTTTATAGAAAGATACATGAAGAATTAAATGAAATTTCTAAGCTAAAGCCACAGACAATAATGCGCCGCGAAGAAACAAGGAGTCTTAAACCTATTCCGCCTACAGGGAATGGGTTTTATGGGTGGGTAGCAAGTAAAAAAGAATTTCAATTACAAATATATGGAACTGATGTGATGAATACAATACCATTGCCTAAAGAAGATTTTCTAAATGATGATTTTTAGCAATGTAAAATCAGCGGTTTTTAAAATGTATTTAAAAATTAAAAGCTAATATAACAATATTAATAAAATAACGAAAGGATCAATTAAATTGTTAATAGGTTTGTTCCAAGTGGTCATTTCTGACATGTTTGTGACAAATTTCAGTGCGCCTGCGAAAAATGTAAACAAGTTAACTTTGAAACATAAACTTCATTTCTTTTTTGTGGCGAAAAATACATGAATTTCTTTATTTATATTTATATTTAAGGTTAGCTGTCAAAACAAAAAATGAGCATGCACATACGCTTCATTCCATTCACCGTTCCAGTCTATGTTTCAAACTTAACATGTTTACATTTTTCGCAGGCGCACTGACATATGTCACAAACATGTTACAAACATGTCCGAAATGACCACTTGGAACAAACCTAATAATACTTTGCTGTACAGTATTGAAGAAAACAATTATTAAGTACCTCGGTGTAGATGTTATTGGAAGTAGTCGGACACCCCGGAGTTTTTGTAAGTGAAAATTTGGCTTTGAAGCGGTAAACTCTTGTTTATGGCCGGTTGTTTCAGTGCCGGCCGCTATGTCAATACCCAATAATTTTTTATTCTATAAAATATAAGTTATAATTCGCATTAAATTGTTCAAATATTGTTTTAATCATTTGTTTATTTTTAATCATTAATATTTTACGTTTATTTATATTTTACAGTTTCGCCAACCAAGAAAAGAGAAGTATTTATCTAAAAAAACTCAAAAATATTTTTCACTAATATTCACAACATATATTATGTATTCTCTAAAACAACTATGAAATTTAATTTACAGTCGTCTGTGATTTTCAGCATCTGATGAAGGTTTATTAGGGAATATTCCAGTATTCCAGTGTTAACAGCCGTCAACAGGACCACGTAGCTGCAGCAGGTTTATTCGTAAAATGTATGAGTGTATGTGTTATAACTATAATATCGTCTGTATAATATCCAAAGTATTATGTACATTAGCTGAAATAATAAAAACTCAATCTATTCATAATCAATTATATTCTACAATAATCTTTAAATTCTAGAAATTTTATTACCTCCCGCCTACCTCTAGGTAAGAGAGGTATTGTTTTTGGTCAAAAAATTGGGTTATGAGTTTTCAACGAATAAGCACGTTTTAGGGTCCCTACAATACGATTTTACTATTTTCGCGTTGATGTCTGTATGTATGTGTGTAGTCTGTGGCAATTTTTTCGTCTCGCATAACTCAAATACTATAATACCAAAAAATACAATTTTGTGAATTTTTGCTTTTTATATTTAAATGAAGAGCTGATTAGATTTTGGATAAAATTGGTCAACCGGAAGTAGTAGTTTACTTAAAGCCCTTAACAGTTTTTCGTGAAAAACACGGTTAAATTTCCTTTTTCAACAATTTATGTTATTTTGAAAGTTGTGGAATATTTAATTTTACATGTGTTTTAATTACACTAATTTTATTAATTTTCATTAGATTTAGAGGTAATAAAATATAAAGAAATTAGATTTTATAAATCTTGCAGTCCTTGTACAGCATGGAAACATTTTAAAATTTTCAATTTTTTACGAAATGTGACATGCCATTGTGATAGTGAAGCTGTTTTCTTTATGAAATATATGTCAAGAGATTAAATAAATATACGAAATAAAATTAAATATGTCAAATATAAATAGAAAATAAACAAATAAGAAGGTATGTTTCTGTATCATCAAATACTATTTTGTACCGTTTAAGAGTAGTATTGGGCGGGAGGTTATGTGTTGCCACATCAGATTTTTTTTCATAAAATCCTTCATACTATTCATAATAGTATTTCTCTATACTTTAGCCAATCTAGCAATCATTTGTGCCCTCCTCTAGAGCCCAGAAAGTTTGATATATTCCGGTGAAATCTACACTGGCACTTAAAGATTTTTGTGTTTAGAAATATATGAGCAAACGTGTTTAGTATTTTCTAAATTTTTTAAATGTGAGTTTTTTACCTCCCGCCTACCTCTAGGTAAGGGTTGTTTTTGGTAAAAAAATTGGGTAGTGAGTTTTCAATGAATAAGCACGTGTTAGGACAATACGATTTTACTATTTTCGCCATGATGTCTGTATGTATGTATGTGTGTGTGTAGTCTGTGATAATTTTTTCGTCTCGCATAATTCAAATACTATAATACCAATACCAACTACGAAATATCGTTTAAATTATTCTGTTTGTTGGTATTTAAGATTATATTTGTTGGGCTTCTATTAAGTACTTGTTCTATAATTTCACTGTGCTGTGTTGAAAAACTATTGAATAAAATTGTGTGTTGAGGTTAGGTTACCTTACTACCAGCGCCACTGTTCTCAAACTTTTGTATGTTATTTACTCGACTCGAATATCAAGTAAAATACTCTAAAGTTGCCAAAGGAATTATATCTTTACTTATATTAAGTAATTGTTGCAAATTAAGACTTATAATATGTAAATATTATTTAAAAAAATATATATATCTACTATAATGAAAAATCGTTGTTTTAGTGCCACTGGAGCAGTACCAGTGACGTCACACAAACAAAAAATCATATCTCTGGTAATATATGGAATTTGCACATCGGGTTTTCACTTATTGTCATAGAATTTAATAGTTTCATAAAAAAAAAATAATTGGTTTATGGGCCCATTGTCAAAAAATAATTTTGAACGATTGCTTTTTATAAATGGCATTTAAATCCTATCGTGTTTGGTATCAAATTGAAGGTTTAACGGAGGAGATTTAAACTCAAGTGTAAAAAATTATTTTGGACGATTGTCAATTGCTTTTTATAAATGTTATTTAAATCCTACCATGTTTGGTATCAAATTAAAAGTTTCACGTTGTAGATTTAAATTCAAGTGTCAGAAAGTTATTTTGGACGATTGTCAATTGTTTTTCATAAATACTATTGAAATCCTTCCCTGTGGTATCAAATTAAAGGTCTCCCGGAGGATATTTGAACTCAAGTGTCAAAACCTTATTTTGTACGATTGTCAATTGTTTTTTTATAAATGTTATTTAAAACATAGCGTGTTTGGTTTTAAATTAAAGGTTTCATGCGTGAAATTTAAACTCATGTGTTAAAAAGTTGTTTCGTAAGATCGTCAGTTGTTTTTTTATAAATGTTTTTTAAATTCTACCATGTTTGGTATCAAATGAAAGGTTTCATGGAAGAGATTTACACTCTAATGTAAAAAAGTGCTAACATGGAAGCGAGGAACGAAATGACGAGCTTGCTTCGTCGATGTACTGACATGGATGCGAGGTACGAAGTGACGAGTATTCTTCGCCAATGTACTGACATGGAGCAAGGAACGAAGAGACTAACTCAAGTTATTTTTCTATATTTTTAGTTATAATCTTCTTCAGAGTCGCGGAGCCTAGGGGTTGAAGTGTGAAGCATATCGAACCGCTAGTCCTATATTTATTTATTTATTAATATACACTGTCCAACAGGTACAAAAACCCACTAAAAAGACTGAAAAAAAAACAGGAATAACAGAAAATACAATAAATGGGACAAGTACAACTTAAAAAAATAAAAAGTACAGTCAACCACAATTACGAATTAGACGCATAAATGTATTTGGTGGATATAGGAAGACATCAACATTTGAAAATTTTGACTGATAAGTATGACAAATGGTATAACGGCGATAAGAGCAAAACATTTGTTCGGGGAGTCGGTAGATAAATATTTGTGAAAGACGTTTGAGAATGAAGGGTGTATGGAAAGAAAGAAGGCTCTGACAGGCTGCATCATCAACTTCACCATGAATCATTTTACAGAGATGATGTGCTAGCTGAAAATCGCGACGCTCAATAAGACTTTCAAAATGAAAAATGAAACATATTAAGTAATAGGCTGTAGTTAATAGAGTCATCGGGATAGCAGTGATGAATTTCAAAGTAAATAAATGGGCGCATAAACCATAAACGAAATATGACAAATTTATATCAAAATCGTGTAACACTTATGCAATAATTAGTAGTAAAGTATTTTTTGTCTTTTAAATATTTTGCAGTAAAGCGATATAAAGAATTGAACAGATTTTGACGTCACAGGTATTTGCATTGTGCTATTGGCCAGATCTATGAAAATAGCAAATCGCGCGTCTACCGCTGCGCCCAACGCCTGTTGTGGGCTAAAATAGAACTACGAAATGTCATTTCATATTTTCGTTTGTTGGTATTTAAGATTATATTTGTTGGGCTTCTATTACTTGTTTCATAATTTTACTGTTTTATTGTGCTGTGTTGAAAATCTATTGATTAAAATTGTGTGTTGAGGTTAGGTTACATCACTACTAGCGCCACTGTTCTCAAACGTTTGTTGTTATTTACTCGAATATCAAGTAAAATACTTTTAAAGTTGTCACAGGAATTTTGTCTTAGTTTATATTAAGTTTAATTGTTGTAAATTAAGACTTATAATATGAAAACATTATTTTTATATTAAAAAATATGTAATATCTACTATCACGGAAAATCGTTGATTTAGAGCCACTGGAGCAGTATCTGTGACGTCACTCAAACTTTGAAAAATAATTTCTCGGGTAATATATGGAATTTTCACATCGGGTTTTCACTGATCGTCATATATTCTAATAAAGTTTCATAAAAGAAAATTTTAAAAAATTGGTTTATGGGCCCATTAAAGAAATTTTTTTTAATTATTTTCAACGCGTTCCTGGAACGGACAAAAGCATAATATAAAGAAAAAATAGGAAATATGTCACTAAACGAACAGGTATTACGTATAAAAAAACCAAGCATTCGAATGGAAGAATTACATATACGATTAATGTGGTTTAGGAAAGTAAATTTGAGTCAAAAGTAACGCCAAGATCGTCAATGGTCGCGCAACGTGTTAAAGAAGTATTGTTAATAGACTAGTTGAATAAAGAGGGAGAAGATTTTCTAGTTTATGACATGGCATGGCATAGTATTTGTTAAGATTAATGCTTAGATTGTTGAGAGAGCAACATTTAGACAAATTAGTCAAGTCAATTTGAAGAAATTGAAAGTATTCTGGGGAAGAGAATGAATATAGTTATTTGTGTATTAAGGGTGCAAAATGCTGCATTGTAGCACGAGCATAAAGTTTGAAGCTGGAAGCGCAGCTGAGAGCTTCAATTATGCGAGAGCATCAATGCCATTTAGCACCCGTAATACACACAATATTTTTCCTACAACTTTCTTAATATTCAAATAAAAGAAATTGTTACCGGACGCCATCTTTATGAACAAACTTCACCCTACATCTGTCAATCGCTGTTGCACTAAGGCACTAGAATATATGAGTATTCTCATCCGCCATTTTGGGTCCAAGTGTCATAAATAAAACAAATTATTGGAATCCAGTTACTTTAATTCTTTTCTGTCAAATTTGAAGTTGATATTGATTAATAATTGTGATATATCATTCTCTTAATTATTATATTTCATATCTAACAGGTAAGTGTACAGAATACTTTCTAATATATTACCGTATGATTTGTGTAGTTGGATTTTACAGAATTTCAAGAAATATGTTTTCAAATTTGACAGATACAAATTTTAAATGTTTTTTTTAAGTAACTGGATTCCAATAACTTATTTTATTTATGACATCTGGACCCAAAATGGCGGACGAGAATACCTACATTCTTCTAGAGCTCTAGTTGTACGTACCCGTCATGCCATCTACCGCTGCACGAACTAAGGTGAAAGTCAGAAACTACCAAAGAAATGCTACGCAATTTGTTCTAAAAAAAATTGCCTCGTTCGTTTTTTTTTTTTTGAACCAATTAAAAATTGCTTACGTATGATGTAACCATGACAACGGTACACTGTCAACACAAGCCGGGGGTATAAAAGGAGACGAATTTGGTGCTACACGCAGAGTCGCTCCAGATGCTCCAGACTCTCACTCATCACAATCGCTGGCTAAGTCCCGATTGCATCTTTACGAAGACATCTTCAACAACTGCTGGCTAAGTCCCAGTTGCACCTCTCCAACAATCGCTGGCTAAGTCCCGATTGCACTTTTAAGATAACGAAGACATCTTCAACCGCTGGCTAAGTCCCGGTTACACCGTAGAAGACATCTTCGATGAGAGAAGGTCCTCCACGTCACCAGTCGACGTCATCACTTTCTGGCCGCCATAGAATCTTGTACGATTCTGTCTCCACCAACTGGTAGCGAAGTCCCAGTTGCTCTGAAGACATCCCCTGAGAGAAGGTCCTCCACGTCCCACGCCGACGTCATCAAGCCGCACGCCGCCGCCTTCCTCAGCTGCTGCTCGACCGTAGCAAGCCGCCATCTTCAAGTCCACGCCGCCAGCCGACGGCACTCTGACGTCATCAGTCGACGTCATTATTACATTGCCATTTATTTTGGTCACCATTGTTTATTTTGTACAACAATATTTTGTTTCTGCTGTACCATTTTTGTAATTTGTCTATGACATAATTGTCATCGTTAATAAACATGATGTTATCTCTCTCTAGTCAGGCTTAATTAATACGAGACGCCCTGAAGATATCCAACTCCAATCCATCGACACCGCGCCCCGTATTAAAATGCATTAAATAAATATGTAAAATTATATTTTTCATACTAATTTATTGATACATTTTGATGTTACTAAGCAACAAAAACACTCAACACAGTCAACACGTACCTGTCAACATCAATATAGAAAACCAATTCTGGGCTTCAACCAATAAATTATCGGGCATTAATAAATATTAACCATTACTCGTATAAAAACTGCAACATTACCTTAAATATTAATAAATAATTATACTTAACGTTACCTTAAATAAGTTTTTTTATTACCAATTGTATAATTTTTCTTAGATTAGATTAGGTTAGGTTAGTGTAATAAATTATTAATTTAATTCAATCTTTTATTTATCGAATTTGTCAATCATCCTTTAAATTCTATTATGTCGTTTCTGTTCTTAATTAGTTGCAAGTTAGTGTTCAATAAATAAAAAAAAAATAAAAAATTTACAAGTAACTGATTCATTTAGCACGTAGGGCGCGTTCAGTCAGTAGCAAAGATGCAAGAGCTGTGCGTTACAAAAAAATTATTGGATACATTTCAAATATACGTATTTTTAATCAATCTTCTTACAATGCGGAAAAGAGTTTGTAGCACATGTGCGCAAAATACTTTTTTTCACGTTGCCTGGGAAACACAAGTGTTGTTTATATATAACCAAGAACTAGCATATTTTGCGTATTGAAAACAATGAAAAAATGTCAAGTTTTTTGACAGTTGTAGGGAATAGTTATTTGTGTATTAAGGGTGCAAAATGCTGCATTGTAGCACGAACATAAAGTTTGAAGCTCGAAGCGCAGCTGAGAGCTTCAATTATGCGAGAGCAGCAATGCCAATTTGCACCCGTAATACACACAATATTTTTCCTACAACTTTCTTAATATTCAAATAAAAGAAATAAATTAAATAAATATGTAAAATTATAATATTTTTCATACTAATTTATTGATACATTTTGATGTTACTAAGCAACAAAAACACTCAACACGTACCTGTCAACATCAACATAGAAAACCAAATTCTGGGCTTCAACCAATAAATTATCGGGCATTAATAAATATTAACCATTACTCGTACAAAAACTGCAGCATTACCTTAAATATTAATAAATAATTATACTTAACGTTACCTTAAATAAGTTTTTTTATTACCAATTGTATAATTTTTCTTAGGTTAAGTTAATGTCATAAATTATTAATTTAATTCAATCTTTTATTTATCGAATTTGTCAATCATCCTTTAATTTCTATTACGTCGTTTCTGTTCTTAATTAGTTGCAAGTTTGAGTTCAATAAATAAAAAAAAATAAAAAATTTACAAGTAACTGATTCATTTAGCACGTAGGGCGCGTTCAGTCAGTTGCAAAGATTTAAGAGCTGTGCGTTTGCGCATGTTTAATTTACAAAAAAATTATTGGATACATTTCAAATATACGTATTTTTATTAAATCTTCTTACAGTGCGGAAAAGAGTTTGTAGCCCATGTGCGCAAAATACTTTTTTTCACGTTGCCTGGGAAACACAAGTGTTGTTTATATATATAACCAAGAAATAGCATATTTTGCGTATTGAAAACAATGAAAAAATGTCAAGTTTTTTTGACAGTTGTAGGAAAAAATATTTTTAAGTCATCAGCAAATAACAATTTATCGCAGTTTAGGATATCAGTTATGTCATTTATGAATTACAAAAACAACTAAGGACCAAGGTTGCAGCCCTGGGGAATCCCAGAAGTAAAAATAAAAAATGATGATTTGCAACCCAGAAATTGAACGAACGACGAACGATGAGAGAGGTATGACGAAAGAAGATCAATCAATTATGAGTACTGCTGTGCATGTGTCGATAGCTGCTCATGAGTTTTTATTATTTTATGTGGAATATTATTTAAATTTATTTTTATATTTCGGGTAGTCCTGTGTGCAAAGTGCATCTTTACATGTGTTCGATCCCGGATCCATGAATTAGTGAGTCTGTTCCAATTATTTTAAGTTTTTAGTTAGGCTTCAATAGTTTTTGTACTCTTTTTGCGCTAAGTCATTGGTTGACAGGTTAAGTCACATCGGTGCGATTTATCTTGTCGTTTCACTAGTCAGTGGCGCAGCTCAGTTTTTAGATTATTTATATTTTAATTCCATATTTTTATTTTACTTTATATATATATATATATATATATATATATATATATATATATTGTTTTACGGATTATTATTTATTTTTTTATTAATTATTAGTTCTAGTCATATTATTTTAATTGTATTTATTTAGCTTAGAGTCAAGTATTGATTTTTATAAGGTATTTTAATATTCAATCAGGCTTTTATCTCGGTCATCCGTTTTCTTCATTATCAGTAACTCTCTTTCTCTTTTGTATACCTTTCCGTGGTTCAACTCCAGTGCGTTATAACCTTTAGCCGTGACGGACCGCACTGGCGTTTCCTCTTTCCTATCGTGTTTCCTGTGTCTTTAATTCATAACCATTCTCTCAGATTTTAGGTTTCTATTTATTATTTATTTATTTATCGGTAGCTTAGCTTGATCTTATTTAATATTTATTTTCTTATTATGCGTTACGATGTCAGGGTGCGGGAAATGCAGGTTTAAAAAGAGCGACCAACTTATAGCGTGTGAAGGGTCATGTAATAAACATTTCCATACATCATGTGTTACTTTATCTGATGCGGAATTCAATACTATTACTAAAAACAATAATTTATTTTTCCTCTGTGACGAATGTAAGCGTACATGTCACATTGTCAATAAATCAGAAGCTGTAGATCTCGTTTCCAATGTGAAAAAGTTACACGAGAATGTTTCAAAACTTATGAAAACTACCGGTGCTGATTATTTTAATACAATGTTCGAAAACTTGCAATCCAACTTCCAGAGTAAATTTGATTCTCTTCTTTCTTCCTTTAAAGAGGAATTACAATGCCACTTAGAATGTAAATTCGATGAGTTGAGTAGTAATTTGGCCAAAAATTCTAATTTAGAAACTAAGTCTTTTGCAAATGTTGTGGGCAATAAAAATATTGAACCTCCTATTATCGTCATGCCTAAAACAAAAAATCAAAACACTCGCGTTACTAAAAACGATATGCTTCAATCCCTTAATCCCGTTGAATCCGAGTTTCAAATAACTAATATTAAAAATACCCGCGACGGGGGTCTTGTCATTAGTTGCGATAGTAATGACAATGTTAATAAATTTAAACAACTTGCTTTGGAAAGGTTACACGACAAATATGAGGTAAAGCAATTACCATTATTAAATCCTCGATTAAGACTCGTCGGCCTAAGTGAAAGTTTGGAACCAAATATATTAATTAATTACATTAAAGCTCAAAATAAGTCTTGTGTATCTGAAAATAGCAAATGCGAAGTGATTTCAGTTAAACCTATACGGAAGAATAAAAATATTTATCAGGCTATTATTCAGACTGATCACAATACTTACCATAAAATTTTAAATAACGGTAAATTATTTATTGGCTACGACTACTGCTCTGTATATGATGCCATTGATTTACGTCGGTGCTACCAATGTTGCGGTTTCCATCATTTAGCTTCTCAATGTACTAAAAAAGTCCAACTTGCCCTAAATGTGGTGATTCCCATAACCTTAAAGATTGTAAATCCACTTTCTTAAAATGCGTACACTGCTCTCAAATTAAGGCTTCCCAAAAATCGAACATTACAACGGATCACGCAGTATGGGACAACAATTGCCATGTATACAAAGAAACGCTACGCAAATTCAAACAATCAGTGTTAGGTGATAAATAGCAACTACTGAATTCCAATGTGAGTAAAACTCTGAAGAAAAATAATTCACTTCGTGCTAATTCTTACTCAGATGATAAAACTTTTGGATGCTATTATCAGAATGTTAGAGGGCTAGGAGGCAAATGTATGGATCTATTCTTAAACACAGCTATTCTTCAATATGATTTATATGCTTTAAGCGAAACCTGGTGCAATGATAGTATTAAAGATTCAGAACTGTTTGATCCTAATAACTTTTCTATATTCCGGACCGATAGAAAATTTCTTGAAACAAGAACTAAACGCGGAGGTGGGGTTCTCTTTGCTGTTAAAAATCATTATAAAGCATATAAAATTGATATCTTCCCCTTCTGTGATAAATTTAACGAAATATTACACATTGACATATTATTAATCAAAATCATTATGCATCATCAAACTCTATATGCTCTTAATCTGTACATTCCTCCTTCCTGTAATTTAGATGACTATAACAAACTCTTTGAATCCTTATCTTGTTTAAATGTTTTATATAACTCTGAGCTTATCATATTTGGTGATTTTAACATGCCCTTCTATCTTCATTGTCATAACGGCTCTTCATTCTCTCCTATTTTCAATTCTTTTATAAATTTCGTGAATTTCTTTAATTTACAACAATGTAATTTTATTTTGAACAAAGATGACAAGTTACTTGATTTGGTTCTTACTAACATTAATTGTACTGTTGTAAGATCTGTTGACCTTATTTTAAAAGAAGATCATTATCACCCTCCCTTATCAATTGATATCATACTAAAACATAATAATAATAAATTTCACGCCGTCAGTAATAAGGATTTGAATTTTAAAAAGGCCAATTATCCATCACTTTATAATGATTTACTTCATACAAATTGGGATACTCTGTACGGGAATAGTGATGTTAACCTTACTGTTGATAACTTCTACTCCATCTTAAACAGTATTCTACTGAATAATGTCCCCGTTAAACAACGCTGTACTCGCTCTTATCCCCCTTGGTACACTGGACAAATTATTCATAAAATGAAGGAAAAATATAAATCATTAAAACAATATAAACGAACAGGTAGCATCGCGGATAAATTAAATTATACCACTCTAAGAACGCAAGTGAAATCGGAAATCAAGTCTGCATATATAAACTATTGCAAAAGTATGCAAGATAAATTGATTGATGACCCTAAACAATTCTGGTCATTTATTAACAATAAACGTAATACAACATCTATCCCTAGTGTATTGACCTATAACAACCAAGTCATTGATGATCCACAATCTATAGTCGATAGTTTCGCTGATTATTTTTCCAAATCCTTTGGTCAAGTGTCCAACAACAACACTCCTACATTCTCGGCTAATTATTCATCTACATTACATATAAACTCTTTAACTGAAGATGATGTTTTATCAGCAATTAACAAACTCAAATCTAAAGTCACAATGGGTCCAGACTCTGTTCCGTCATTTCTCATAAAAGACTGTGCATTCGCTCTTATCAAACCTTTGACATATATCTTCAATTTAATACTAGAGCAGTCTATATTCCCTGATTGTTGGAAATTATCTAGAGTTAATCCCGTTTTTAAGAAAGGCGATAGAAATGATGTTATGAACTACCGACCTGTCGCAATTATTTCTAATTTTAGTAAAATACTAGAGATTATTTTACATGACAAAATATATAATCACATTTATAACTCATTTTCATTGCATCAACATGGTTTCATAAAAGGCAGATCTACTGTTACGAATTTAATGTGTAAGACACAATTCATCAGCGAGTCAATTGACGCACAGAGACAGGTTGATGTAATATATACAGATTTTTCTAAAGCCTTCGATAAACTCGATCATTCTCTTCTAATTCAAAAACTTGAAGCTTACGGATTATCTACATCTTTGGTCAGTCTCTTTTCTTCATATCTTTACAATAGATACCAGTTTGTTAGAACTCATGGTTTCAAATCAGATCAATTTTTGCAAAGTTCCGGGGTACCTCAGGGGTCGATTTTGGGACCATTATTATTCAATATTTTCATCAACGATATTGTGATTGACCTTGATGTTGAATATTTAATTTTTGCCGACGATTTGAAACTAATGCAGAGAATATCCAGCATTCAACATTGCGAACAACTCCAACAAAATTTAAATATCATTCATAATTGGTGCGTCGCGAATAAACTTAATTTAAACATCGAAAAATGTAATGTTATGACCTTCACACGCAAACTATCTCCAATTAAATACAATTATACCCTAAATTGTCACGTCTTAAATAGACCACCAACAATTACTGACTTAGGGGTTACTTTCGATCCAAAGCTTACATTTACAATGCACATCGAAGCAAAAATATCTACTGCTTATAAGTGCTTAGGATTCATTATTCGGAATTCTGATCTTTTTAAGGACGTAAACATTTTAAAGATGTTATTTGTCACTCTGGTACGGCCACATCTTGAATATTGTTCCGTAATTTGGAACCCTGTCCACCGTAACGCCGTTGAATCTATTGAAAGAGTGCAACGGAAATTTCTAAAAGCTGCTATTTTTATTATTGACGGTACTTATCCCAGCCGAGGTACAAATCAATGTATTTTACTTGAGAACTTTCATCTTAATTTATTATCTCAAAGAAGGAATATGCAAGCAACCATTATCTTACATAAAATAATAAACAACAATATAGATTGTCCATTTTTACTACATAAATTATCACTACAAGTACCTAGAGTTTCAGCACGCTATAAAACAACTTTTTATTTACCTACGGCTCGGTCCAACATTTTATCAAGATCCCCCATAAACTAGATGATTGACACCTATCATTCAATTCAACCTCATATCGACATATTCCATGATACTATTAATAATATAAAACAATGTGTTTATTTTTTCTAAATTAGTTTTTTTTCTTACCCTGTAATTGGGCATTTGCCTGTAGGGTATAGTACTAAATAATAATAATAATAATAATAATTAAGGATGAAGAGATAGAAAAGGAATGGAGTTTCTGGATCAGAATTGCATGATTTATCCTGTCGAATGCTTTAGAAAAATCTGTATATATACAATCTACTTGTCCCTAGAGTCTAAAATCGAGGAACTATATGAGTAAAGTAAAGCAAATTGCTAGTAGTCGATCTTTTCTCCATAAACCCGTGTTGCGAAAAAGACATATGATTTCTAACTTTAGAGTAAATGGCATAATACAATAGCATTTCAAATATTTTACTGAAATTGGCTAATACAGCGATAGGACGATAGTTTTTAATGTTAGCGCTGTCACCAGACTTGAAAATAGGTGTTAGGAGAGTTTCTTTCCATTTATCAGGGAAAGAATTTGTTTTCAAACATAAATCAGGACCGCATGAAAAAATAGACTTAAGTTTAGAAATGGATTGCATAACATCATCCTTGCTCACATGATTTAGGGAAATTAGATTAGGGCAAGAAACGGGAAAGGAAGATATTTGATTAGTAGAAGGAAAAGTATATAACGAATTAAAATGAGTAGCAAAACCATTCGTAATATCATCAACTGTTGAATATTTAACATTATCTAAAGTCATGAAATTAGCAAATGTTTATGTATGCCTTTTGCGGTTTACAAATTTCCAAAAGGAACTAGGATCATTTTTGATACTGGACTCTCATTCAGAGATATAGTCATTGTAGGCCTTCTTAATGCCATGTTTGAGCTTAGCAAGTAATTCATTGAAACAATCCAAATAATAGTTATTAAACACAGCTTGCGATAATGTTCTTTACGGCGAATATCCGCCTTGATTTCCGACGTGAACCAAGGAGGGTAGCGTCTTTTAAATGACTTTTTTAAAGGAATGCATTCATCAAAGAAACTATACAGAGTTTTATAAAGCAGATTGCAAGCTATGTTTACATCACTGTAATGGGGTCATACACGTTTAAAAAAAGTTGTGTTTTTTTTACAAATTATAAAAATTTAGATCATTTCAGTCACATATTATTCAATATTTCTTATAATTTTTCAACTTTTCATTCATAATTTCCTTTCTGAAGTTTCGCGGTTGCAAAATCGTGATGTCATCTTGTATTAGAATGTAAAGCATGGCAAGGCGAAAGAGATAATAATAATAATAATAATAATATAAACTTTATTGACACACGTCAAAGGCGGGGTTCAGCCAAGGCTGCTCTTCCACCCAACCAATACAAATATGAATTAAACATAAGAAATACAATGAATGCCAAACAATGAGATAAAACAATCATACATAATACTTGCCAAATATTTTTAAGATTGTTCAAGATACAAATTTAAGCGAAACATGTGAACAATACATTAGATATAGGTACATACATATAATTATAAATGTTATAAAAAACTCAAATGCAAAATTATTTGTTATGAAGCAATCATGGATGCCAAATAAAAACAACAACAAAATATATAATATTACAAAACAGTTTTTAGTTTCTTTTTAAATGAGCTTAACGCTAGAGATTTTAAATCATCTGATACATTATTGTACATCGTAGGTGCAATATATGAAAAACAACATTTATATTTAGATTTTTTGAAACGAGGTACGGCTAATAAATCTTTAGTTCTAAGCCCGTAGCTGTAGTCTTTGTAATTAAGTTTTTTATATAAATATGATGGGACACCAGTAGTTAAAATTTTATATGTAAGAATAATGTATGCATTTTTTACTCGGTTATCAATATATGTGATATTTGCAAGTGATCTATATTGAGAAATGTGGTCATACTTACACACACCATAAACATACCTGAGACAGGAGTTCTGGAAAACTGTAATTCTGTGTTTATCAGCTTGAGTTAGATTAGGAACATACACACAGGAACAGTAGTCAAAGATGGGTAGAATTAAAGTATTAATTAAATGTAATTTAACTTGAATAGAAAGTAAATTGAGAAATTGATACAGATGACGTAATTTAATCATAGCAGCCTTTAATTTATTTTTCAAATGTATACGAAAGTTTAAGTTTTCGTCAATGTACATCCCTAAACTTTTTGTTACTGTACTACGTTCAATTGTAACACCATCAAGTACTACATCTGGAGTTCTGTATGCTCCAAATACTATTAATGAAGATTTTGTTGCATTTATTTTTAGACCATTGTTCCTTACCCACGTGGTTAAATTATCCAGATCTTGGTTGATACGACAGAAGCTTTCATTTATTCTTTCAGGACTTACAGTTGCTATAACTTGTGTATCATCGGCGTAAGAATGCATTTCACAAAAACTTAAAGTTGAGGGCATATCTGATACGTATAATAAGAAGAACAATGGTCCTAAAATACTTCCCTGCGGAACACCGCAGCTCAAGGGAAATGCATTTGAATTCAAATTTCCAGAGTTGTGCAACATGCTTATAAAAAATTGCCTATTAGTTAAATAGTTTTCACACCACTGCAATGCACTGTCTGAAAACATATAATAGTGTAATTTAGCAAGCATAAGTGTATGATCCACCATATCGAAAGCCTTGGAGAAGTCAATTTGAACAAGGACAGACAGTTTTGAATTATCAAAATTTTGAATTAATGAATCAACAATATTTAAAAGACATGTATTAGTACTGTACCCTGCTCTGAATCCTGATTGTGTGGATGGAAATATATTATTTAAGAGTGCAAAGGATACAATTTGCTCATAACATATTTTTTCCAAGACTTTCGATAGGGTAGGAAGAACACTAATCGGGCGCAAATCGTCAAAACTAGATGGATTTGCGCGCTTAGCTACCGGTTTTATTATTGCAAATTTCCACAACTCCGGGACTACATTATCAAGCAAGCATGTGTTTATAATGTGTGTAATATATTTTGAAATTACAGGAAGCATAATTAATATCATATTTCGTGAAATTCCATCGACACCTATAGCATCAGATTTTAAATTTTTAATGATTTTTTCAACTGTGTCAGTATCTACACATTTAAAACTAAAGTAATCAGTTGGTGTTAGGTTATCCGAAAGTGTATAATTATTGTAAAAGTTAATTGTATCTGGATTTACTCGGGTGTACTGACTTTATCTAGCAGATGCTGTCCATACTGCTGTGGCTTACATAAAGAATCATTAATATTTTCATGTTGTGTTGCATTTACACCCACGCGTTTTAAATTCCTCCACAGTTTACCGGAATCCTTAATATTGTTGTTAACATTGTAATTTATAAAAGCTTGTTTTTCTCGTCTGATAGCTGCAGTTGTTAAGTTTCGTAACTATTTATAGTACTGAAATTTAGCCTCAGTTTTATATTTTCTGTAATCAATTAGTGCTTTATCTCTTTTTTTCTGCATTATTTTTATTACAGGTGTAATCCAGGGCGAGTACTGTTTGTTATTGGTTACACGCTTAATAGGGGCGTGTTTATCAAATAAGGCACTAATGTTATAATTCAGAAAATCAACTTTGCCATTTATATCATTAATATTAAGGATGTGATTCCAATCTACTGCTTCGCAATCAGTTATAAAAGATTCTTTATTAAAATCTCTAAACGTGTAAGTTTTTTTAGCTGTTACAGTTTTAGGGATATTTAAGATACAAAATACACAATCATGATCAGAAAATTCGCTACAATCAATTGTGCCGGAATCTACACAAATATCTTTACTGGATACCGCAATCATGTCAATAAGAGTTTCAGAAGCAGGCCTAGTGTACTTTTTAATTATTTGATGCATATTATTAGTTGACAATAAGTTATTAAAAAAATGATATCGATCATCGTTTGAGAGAAGATTGATATTGATGTCACCAGTACAGATAATGTAGTCCGATTGTAGGGCGAATTCTGTGAATAAGCTATCTAATATAGTAAGATCTTTGTAATAGTCAGAATGTGGATTGTGCATGACACCTACACAAATTTTTAAATTGTTCACATGAACTAAAATCCATAAATGCTCAACATTATTAGTGCTGACAAACGATGTATCTAAGATTTTAAATTGTATACCAGAACGAACGTAGAATGCCACACCCCCACCTCGTTTATGAGTTCTCTCTAAGCTAGTTAAATTATAATTTTCAATATGAAATAAACGTGATGGAGTAGTTTCATTGATCCATGTTTCTGTGACGGCCACAATATCAAAATTGTGTTCACTTACAAATTCATTAAATTGTTGAAAACAAGAATTAATAGACCTAACATTTATTTGGCCCAGTGTAAACAAAGCATTACTTTTTACGCTGTGATCAGCTGATGTTGACATAAAAATAATTTTTAAGCAAGTATTGAAACAAGAATATACAAACGTAAAATAATCAAGGACAGATTAATCAGATTTAAGACAAGTTCGTTGACCTTTGTGCATGTTCTGGCTGCTATAAGTAATAAACTTCGAAAAAGTGATAGTGATTTAAATGTATCGATTTCAACAATTTTTAATAAATCAAAAAGCAGACATAGAATATAAACACCATTGAAATAGAATTAAATTTTTAGTATATCATCTATAGACTTAACATAGATTTTGTTGGATTTACCCATATTCTTAGTATTTATAATTATACGTCCATCATATGACCATACATTTTTAGAAGTGAATTTGTCGATTGCCTTTTTAAGAAGTGTGACACGGGCATTTGTAAGATCTTCTCTAACAGTAATACCGGAGCCTTTTAGTTTTCTCTTGCTATTAAAAACTTTTTGGCGCGAACGATAGCTCACGAATTTAACTATTGGCAACGAAAATGACCGATGGCGGCAGCACTGAGTATTTGCAAATGGCCGACGTCGTAGGTAACGTACAGTGAATGACATACGGAGAAACATAAATAAAATTCATATAATTATAGTTATAAATAAAATATGAGCTTATTTGAAGTACGGTATTGTGTAAAGGGAAGTATTTGTGCTTTATTTATTTTAAAAATCACAGTTATACCGTCTCTTTAATATATTTTTAGGCATGGGTAACTTTGACGGTGCTGATAAACAAGTTGGTTTTCGAGAATTATTTAGATGTCTCGAGGCGACGAATTCTACCAGAAATTTTATCGAGGGGGAAGAAATAGTTAACAGTAGCTTGTTATTTTTATGTAGTTGTGGAGGTAAATTTAAATAAGTGCAAGCTTTTTGGGTTATGTTTGCCGATCAGTGCTTTTACTACAAATCCACATGAGATACATGGAACCATTTATGTTGAAAATATTATATTACATAACTTGTGAACTGTATCACAATAGTTATTTGTGTATCAAGTGCGGATAGAGCATTGTTTGTTGCACGCGGCGAGGAATTGTTGATCGAGGCGAAGCCGAGATCAACAACTCGACAAGTGCACCGAACAAGCTCTATCCGACGAGATACACACAATATTTTTTCTACAATCGTTGAACAATGTCAAGCTATAGAAAAAAATTAATTTTCAAAATTATCTTTGGTCACGCCTATAACAATTCAGTAAAATTGTAGCTACCCATGTCACCGTAATCATGACAACGTTTATGAACAAAATACAAATTTTCAAAGAAATCATAATTTGACACATGGAGTACATTTGACATATGGAATACATTTGACATAAAATCTACAGAGTGAATACGTTTATGGTGATTAAGTTGAAGTGTATGTACGTATATGCCTGTATTTGCAATAGCAAGGTTATTACGAGAAAAATCCAATGCATCATTTACTTCTTTTACCTAATTTATTTTTGTTTTGTTTTTGTCGCACTAGTGCGACAATATGTCACTTTGTCGCCCTAGAGCGACAATTTTGAACATTTCCTAACCAAAAATGGAATAACAATGTCGATATTGTGCAACGATTGTAGAAAAAATACATTTTTATATGTTACCCTAGTTACATATTTGAATAAAACTGCTAGTACAGCATAAGTAATGTTTAGTTTCATTTCAATAAGTGTGGGTATGATTTTCTCTAGTCGATAATTTGAAAATTTTTATATTAGGATAAGTCTATAATTATTATTCCTTCAAAATTTGGTAAGCCAGTTAAAGTATTTAATTTCTAATCAGTTTGTGTTGTACATTTTGAATTTGGATTTAAAATCCATACTAAGAGCTTTTCAGAAAACTTATGTTACAGAATAATAACAAAACATTAAGGGTATGGAAAAGGAGAAAGAATATATACAAAATAAGACTCAAAATAAAAGAAAATAGCACAAAATTAATTCGATAACCACACTATATAACATGTACGCTACAAATGATTACCCAATGCAAAAGTTCATAATTTTGCCACCAGAGGGCTACGAGTTCATTTTCGTTGCCAATAACCGGTCGATTAGAAACATTTAAGGCTGGCTTACCAAGTCTATGACACCGATCAATTTCACACAAGTTAATGTCCACATTTAGTTTATTTTTAAATAGATCCAGTACGCACATATCTATATTTTCACCAACAGTCTCTGGGAGGCCGAATATACGTAGATTATTGCGCCGCGTGTATTGTTCGAGATCATCAGCACTTTTCTCCACCTTGATGCACGACTTCTTTAGGGTAGCATTTTCTTCTTTCAAAACTTTGATTTCTTCTTGTAGAGAGGTTATTTTTTCTTCCATCACGGTTTGCACTGCTGAATTCACTTGTTCCACAATTAGCTTCACAAAGATTTCATTTTGGCCAAGTTGAGCCAGAGCTGCACTTATCATTTCTTTGATAGCATCGGAATCCTCACGTGTAATCATTTTGTTATGAATAAAAAAGAACAGATAACTGTGGTGCAAAATAAATAATAAAAATCACTTCAACTTTTTCTTAAGACGATCAGACTACGCCAGAGCTCGCAAAAAAACGTCTACTCTGCACGGCAGTTCATCAATGTTGATAACAAATAAAAACTTGCTTTTCAGTGTTGTAATAATTACTCATTATTATTAAAATGAATACTCCGATAAATTAAATTAGATATTCGTTAATTATAACATTTTTAGTCAAAGAGTTTAGGACGTGATAAGACAAAATGCTTTGTTGTACTATATCTTGTCGCTTGTCGGTAATGTCGGTAGTCTCATTATTTCACCTGTCATCTCAAGTCATATCACAGATCATAAATATATACATATGTTGCAGTTAACAATGATTTTCAAATTAAACTTTGGTTTAGTATATTTGTTATATTATTTTGCACATGTAATGTGAATAAACAATATTTGGAAAAACCTCTCAGTAAATAACAATGACTGATAACAGTCAATTTGACAGTTGGTGTAGTTTCGTAGAATAATAAGATGACGCAGGTGCTGACGTCACAGGCGAAAAATTTGAAATAGGATGCCAATTTCAAAAAATTGTATCTTAATAATTAAATGCCTTTTAATATTAAAATTAGAATCTATATTTATAATTTTACTCAAACTTACAGAAAAAAAAAAAATTAAATGAAAAAAGGTTTATGACCCCATTGTACAAGAATGTTCCTGTCAAAGCCATCTATGAGTTCATAAAGTTTAATAAGATTAATTTTTTTAAAGTTATAAGTGTAACCCCCTTAAACGAGAGTACATTATTAAAAAGGGTCCTGTCGAGACTGGGAGTCAGCAGAAATAAAACTGGGTTTCGTCGACCAACTTACATGATCTTTATTAAACGATAATCAATGATGACGGTACTCTACAGCTTACTATACTCTACTGTACTTACTTACTTATATATATATATATATATATATATATATATATATATATATATATATATATATATATATATATATATTTGTAAAAGTCCTAAGTCAGCAAAATGAATGTCACAAATAAACAATAGCTGACCTACTTAATCATTGCATGAACTATAAAGTGCTGACTTAGACTTGTTACATTCCTCCATTCTTTGAGAAATTTGCTTCGAAGGGCACAATTTCATAAATAAAAAATCTGATGTGTCCAGCACATAACCTCCCGCCCAATACTACTCTTAAACTGTACAAAATAGTATTTGATGATACAGAAACATACCTTCTTATTTGTTTATTTTCTATTTATATTTGAGAATTTTAATTTTCTTTCGTACATTTATTTAATTTTTTGACATATATTTCACTAAGAAAACAGCTTCACAATCACAATGACATGTGTCACATTTCGTAAAAAATTGAAAATTTTCCATGGTATACTGGGAATGCAAGATTTGTGAAATCTAATTTCTTTATATTTTATTATCTCTAAATCTAATGAAAATTATTAAAATTAGTGTAGTCAAAACAAATGTAGAATTAAATATTCTTCAACTTTCAAAATAACATAAAATGTTGAAAAAGGAAATTTAACCGTGTTTTTCACGAAAAACTGTTAAGGGCTTCAAGTAAACTGCTACTTCCGGTCGACCAATTTTATCCAAAATCTAATCAGCTCTTCATTTAAATATAAGAAGCAATAATTCAAAAAATTGTATTTTTTGGTATTATAGTATTTGAGTTATGCGAGACGAAAAAATTGCCACAGACTACACACACACACACACACATACATACATACATACATACATACATACATACATCATCGCGAAAATAGTAAAATCGTACTGTAGGGACCCTAAAACGTGCTTATTCATTGAAAACTCACTACCCAATTTTCTGACCAAAAACAATACCTCCCTTACCTAGAGGTAGGCGGGAGGTAAAAAAACATATAAAATATAATACTAAAACACAATTATAAATTACTTAAGTATAAATATCAAAATATCACTAAACCTTAAACACTTCACTAAAATTTATTTAAAATGTTCTCTCCACAATATTGTCCATATATACAACACCACCTTCTAAAGTTTATACTGTGATACACTATTTGCTACCTCCCTGGATTTGTATAATTTTGACCTTGAATGGGTTGGTTCCACTTGGATTTTTTGTTCCGTTAATCGGAATTTTTGGAAAAGTTCTCCTTACTTGGACCTGTACGTTGCCTGCTTGATACTTTATTGACTTTCTGGTATTTGCTCATTTTTGTTTTCTTATGTCTCTTTTGTCCTTTGCTGCTGTTACTCTTACCAGTTCTGATGACCCGCTGAACCTGGTTATGACAATTATTTACCGTTACACTTTCTTCTCTGATTAGAGTACTCTCGAATTTTGTGCTCTCTAAAGCACACTCCTCAACTTTGAAATCTTCTATTATTTCTTCCTTAATATCAGCCTCATCTGCCTCGGAGTCCTCCGCTCCTTTTTCGCAGAATTCCTCACTGATCAACATACTCAGGATCAGTGAGCTCTTTAACGCACCCTCCACTTTAAAATCTTCAATAATCTCTTCCCCTAATTCAGTCTCTTCTGCTTCAGTGTCCTCCGCTCTTTCCTCACAAAATTCTTCTTCAGCAATTACTTGTGGTTCTTGTTGTTTTTCTTCCTGCTCTGCACAAATGCAGCAACCCCGTTTTGGGAGCAGACAACTAACACACTCGTGAATTACCTCAGTCTCTGTAACGCTTTCAGGTTCATTCTCGTCTTCATCTTCAGTATTTTCTGATAGAGCAACTTCAATTTTATTTGTTTGTTCTTCATTCTTTTTGCAAAGGCAGTAGTTTTTCTTGGGCATCAGACATCCAAAACATCTTAAAATGCCTTCATGGGTCGGAAGGCCGTCAAGATGTTCAAAAATTCTGTCTATTTCTTCCTCCTGACCTAATAAATGGGCTCTTACTAATTTTGTATACCAGTATTTTATTGTCTCTTTTTCAATATCAAATGGTTCTTCTATTCTTTCTTGTTCGACTGGGTTACTTCGGTGATATTCATACCGCGCAGCACATTGATTTTCTTCGTATCTTCTGTAGCGCTCGTGTTCTTCGTAGCCTCTTCTTTAATTGTTAACGCGTTGCCAACACTGCCTGGCGTAATGATTTCCGCCACAATTGTAGCATTGTACGCGTCTTCTTTCATTATGGTTGAATCTTCTCTGACTGTACATTTTCTTTCTTGCGTCTTCTTTATCGGCCACAACTCTCGACTTCAACTATCTTCGTATCATGCTGACTCCCGCGAGCAACCAATACAGTGTGTAAAGGCTACTCTGGTCTGACAATGAACCCAAAACCGCTGCCACTAAAATGTAACCCCCTTAAACGAGGGTACATTATTAAAAAGTGTCCTGTCGAGACTGGGAGTCAGCAGAAATAAAACTGGGTTTCGTCGACCAACTTACATGATCTTTATTGAACGATAATCAATGATGACGGTACAGCTTACTATACTCTACTGTACTTACTTACTTACTACCAACATATTACCACTTTATATATATATATATATATATATATATATATATATATATATATTTGTAAAAGTCCTAAGTCAGCAAAATAAGTGTCACAAATAAACAATAGCTGACCTACTTACTTAATCATTGAATGCACTATAAAGTGCTGACTTAGACTTGTTACATAAGATAAACCATTAAATTTAGAATAAGTTTTCCAGATACTGCAGCCAGTATTAATTTCAAACTATAGAGCTGGACGATGATCATATTCAACATAAATAATCAAATTAGAAGCATGGTTGACTCTACTTTCAATGTTGGAGATGATAACATCAAGAAGCCTATTATTCTTGTTTAAAATAGAATTGTGCTGTTTAGCGTTGTAAAATTCTAAAAAGGCATTAAAAATGTTAACTTTAGGAGTATCAGAGCATGAGACTATTTCAGGTAACAAAGTTATCATGTAAGGGATACTTTCAAAAAAATAAAAAATTGAACTATAGTTTGATGCATTGAGAGATGGAGGAATGTACATTATAAAAATATATAAGGTTTTGTTTGAAGTAACAATTTTTGAACATAAAACATCTACACTGCAGGGAAGAATGTTAGAATAATCATCAAGATCGGCATGATTGGATGTAATATTGTTTTTAACTAGCAAAAGAACACTTCCCCCAGTTACGGTCAGATCTGTAGATATTATTTTACAAAATATTTAACATGTACGCCCATTTATTCTAAGCACAAATAAATTTACCATACTTGTCTAACTTGTCTACAATTAACATAATTTATTTTTATAATTTCAAAGTGAACTGTCAATTCAACTTATCTTTAAATTTTTGACAAAAAGAATAACAAGTTGTAATTTTTACAGTTCAGTTTTAAATTTTAATTATACATTACTCTAATTGTAGACAGATATGGTAAGTTTGGTATATTTATTTGTGATTAGAATAAATGAGCGAACATGACTATTTTGTAAATTTTTATTGATTTGTAAACGTCAATATTTTATGAAAAATAGTCTGGGTCATGTAATTACAAATACACTGAAATTAAATGAAATCATGGTAAGTGTATAATTTAATTGTAGAATATCAATTCTCCTAATTATTTTGCAGGGAATACATTATATATATATATATATATATATATATATATATATATATATATATATATATATATATATATATATATATATATAGTGGCTTAACACTCCCTACGGGAGTAGCGCCACTTCTTGTGAAGCTTTCTAAATCCGTTTATCGGAGGGGATCAGTCTCCATACTTTTCATCTCGTTGTCTTTCTCTTTTATATCTTTTTTACTATTTCATTCCATTTTTTCCTGTCCTTTGCATCTTTTTTCCAATTTTTGCTTCCGGCTTCTTTTAAATCCTCTTCTACCTCTTTTATCCATGTTAGTCTTGGTCTTCCTCTTTTCCTTCTTCTTCCTGGGTTCCATTCTAGAATAGATTTTATAGGGTCTTGTTCCTTTGCTCTTTGTACGTGTCCCAGCCATTTTGCCCTTTGCTGTTTAATTTTCCTAACTATATTATCTCCTATTTCTTGCTCAATTTCGTAATTCATTCTTATTCTGTACTCGTTGTTATCTGTCTTTATTGTCCCTAATATTTCTCTTAATATTTTTCTTTCCATTATTCTTAAATCCTCCTCATTCTTTTTGGTCATTGTTATTGTTTCTGCTGCGTTACAACGTTACTGGTCTAATTAGTGTTTTGTATATTCTCATTTTGGTGTTTCTGGTTATGTCTTTGCTCTTCAGTAATTTTTTATTAGCATAAAATGCTCTATTCGTTGCTGCTATTCTCTCCTTTATTTCTGCATCTCTGTCACCTCTGTTTGTCAACATTACCAATAGGTACTTAAAGCTATCTACTTGTTGGAAGTTGCACTCGCCTATTTTAATATCCTCTTTCTCTTTGTTCGCTCCGATAATCATCATCTTCGTCTTGTTTTTGTTTATTTCTAATCCTATCTTTGCCCCTTCCTTTATTATTTCTTCTAATGTTTCTTTCATTAGCTTTCTGTTCTTTGTTATTACTGCGATGTCATCGGCGTACGCTATTATTTGCCTCCCTTTTGTTCTTAAAGTTCCTTTTTCTATATTCCTCAGTATATATTCTATTGCTAGGTTGAAAAGTGATGCTGACAGCGCGTCTCCTTGCTTCACTCCTTTGTTTATTACAAACTCTTCGGTTTCACCTCTTTGTGTCTTGATACTTATTACTGTTTTCCTCATGGTCATTGCTATCAGTCTTCTCAGTTTTCCTGGTATTCCTAGCACTTTAAGTATTGTAATAAGTTTCTCTCTTTTTATGGAGTCAAAAGCCTGCTTAAAATCAATAAATAATATGTCTATATCTATGTTAAAGTCTATGGATTTATCTATTATTTGTTTGATTGTATGTATGGCGTCTGTTGTAGATCTTCCCTTTACGAAACCATACTGATATTGTCCGATGATGTTTTCTGTTGACTTTGTTAATCTCCTCTGTACTACCGTAGACATTATTTTGTAAGCTGTGTTTAGTAGTGTAATTCCCCTGTAATTCTGGCATATTTTCTGGTCTCCTTTCTTGTGGATTGTCACAATTTGTCCTACTTCCCACTCTGTTGGCATTGTCTCTTCTCTCCAGATCTTAGTTATGAGCTCATGTATTAGATTTTGTAGTGCTTCTCCTTGTTTTATTAATTCCATGTTTATCCCATCTTTACCAGGTGCTTTTCCATTACTAGTATTTTTTATAATATCCCTTACTTCTTCCATTGTGGGCTCCTCTACTGTCTCCTTTCTATCTTGTGTTTCAACTATTATATTTTGTTCTGGTTCTGTTAGCAGGCTCTTAAAGTGGTCTACCCATGCTTGTCTAAATTGTTGATCGTTTTCTGTTATTTTTCCGTGTTTGTCTTTTATACCGTATGTATTTGGCTTATGTATTTTGCTGTGTTTTTTTATTTCTTGGTAGAATTTCTTTGTATTTCTATTTGTTCTTTCCGTTTCTATGTTTTTTAGTCTATCTTCCATCCACTTTCCTTTGCTTTCTCGTATCTTTTTATTGCATTTTGATCTTAGTTTCTGGTATTCTTCTTTGTCGTTATTAGTCTTTGTCCTAATCCAATTTAGCCTGGCTGTTCTTTTCTCATTCACTAATTTCCTCACTTCTTCATTGAACCATTCTTTCCTCTTCTCGTTATCGTGTCTTTCTTTTCCGATGCTATTATGCGCTGCTTTATTGATGTATTTCTTTATCCGCTCCCATCTGCTTTCGATGTCCTCTGTTGCAGTTGCTTCCTCTTTTAGATTTTCTTCCAGCTCCTCCTGGTACTTCGCTTTCATCTCCTCGTTTTTCAGACGTTCTATGTTCCACTTGTTTCTTGTTGTTCTGTTTCTTACACCTCTTTTTACTTTGTTTTTTATTGATGCTGTCACCATATAGTGGTCCGAGTCTGCACATGCTCCTCTATATGTTCTGACATCGGTTATTGACGATTGTCTTCTTTTGGTGATCAGTACGTGGTCAATTTGCGTTTGAGTTCTGTGGTCCGGAGCTGTCCACGTCACTTTATGTTTCACTGGGTGTTTGAAGTTCGTGGAACTTATGAACATGTTTGAAATTGTTGCCAAGTTGCATAGTCTTTGACCATTGTCGTTTGTTTTTGTATGTATCGTGTGTGTTCCTGCAACATGATTGATGTAGCCTTCCTTTCCTATTTGGGCGTTGAAGTCCCCAATTACAATGGTCGTATCTTCTTTGGCTATCTTTTCTACTTCTTCTTCTAGTTGTTCATAAAATGCATCCTTCTCTTCTTCCGATGCACTTTCAGTGGGACTGTATACATTTAATATTGACATTTTAAATGGGTTCATATCTATTCTTATGTAGGTAAGCCAATCTTTCGTTTATCGCTCTGTATTCTAATATTTTATCTCTCCACTCTTTTAGAACTATGAAAGCTACTCCGTGTTTCCCTTGCTTCTTTCCGCCTGAGTATAACATGGTATACTTCTCCTTTAGTATCTCCCCTACGCCTTCCCATCTTGTCTCCTGTATTGCGGCAATATTTATCCTATATCTCTCCAATTCTGCTGCAATTTCTTGCATATTCCCTGCCTTTAGCATTGTTCGTACGTTCCATGTGCTAATTCGCATTATCTTGTTTTTTTTACTTCTCTTTTTGGTTCCTTTTATCTTTTTATTCTTTTTTGTTTTCATTTCTATGTCTCGTTGTCTTAGAATACCTTTCTCTTCGTCCTTTATTATCGCCTGGTTGTCATACTGTTGTATCCCATTCATTCCGTCCTCATCTAGTTTTTTGAAGAGATCTCGTTTTTTGTTTTATCCCAAGTATGCGTTTCTCCATCTATTATTATTTTTTGGTATCCTATTTTCACCTTCTTTCCTTGTGCCTTTTGCTCCTTTGAGATTCTGGCCAAGTGCTTTTGTATTTTTCTCTCTTCCATTGTTAAGTCATTGTTTATGTATACTTTTTCCTCTCTCAATTTTGCTTTGTTTGTCATAATTTTTACCTTTTCTTCCCATGACTTCACTGTTGCTATTATTATTTTTTTTTCTTGGTTTAGTGTTGCTGCCGATGTAATATTAATTTTAATTTCTAACTTCTTATTTATAAACTCTTCAACCTGGCTGCTTGTTTCAATATTGTCGCTCTTCATTTCCAGTCCTGTTATGATTATGTTATTTCTTCTTTTCTCTTTTTCTAATTGCTCTATTTTATTTTCCATTACTTTCATCGTCTCCAGTATATTTGTCGTATTTTCGTCTCCTATTTTATTCATTTCTTCCTTGTTTTCTAGTTTCTCTATTCTTTCTTCTATTCTTACGTTTTGCTTTTGACGCTCTGTATCTTTTTGCTTTAATTCTTGTAAATCGTCATTTATTCTATCTATATCTCCTTTTATTTCTTTAAAGAAATCCCCTATTTCTTTCCTCATTTCCTCGTTTCCTTTCTTTGCTTCTCCTTTACCTTCTTCTACATCTTTTTTTACGCCTTCCACGTTTTCAGATAGTTTTTTAAGTGACTCTTGTATTTGTTTTAGTATCTCTTCCATTTCCTGTTCTTCTGTATTACTTTTTTGCGTATTTGTCTTTTCGGGTGTTCTTAGTAGTAGTGCACTTCTTTTGAAAACTCTATTTACTTCCTCTTCTTTTTCTGTCTCTTCTCTTTTCCTGGTTTTATTAGTATTTCTACTGTTTTCCCTGTTCATTTAATTTCTCAGTTCGCCTTATCTGTCTTACACCCACTTCGCACTGGTGTTATGTTGGTTGCTGTTTTACTGTTTTGATATAGTTTTGTACAAGCCGCTAACTTCACTTATATTTAATTAGTGTTCCTTAAATTCTACCTAAAATCTAAAGTCACATCTATCTTCTGCCCCTGCTATGTGCTTATTTCTTCTTTGCTGGTTTATTTCCTTTCTTCCCTTCTATTTCCTCCGACGTTGGTGTTCATAGGTATATGAAACAGAAAATTTGAGGTTATGCCCTGGAGTTTCCTTTATGCTTTCTCCTACCAGGAATATATCCCAGGAAAATAGGCTTCTCTGGGTTTATTAGCGTTTATATACTCTGTTCTTCTCAGGAACCTCAAACTCCTCAATATTTACCGCTTATTTTGAGTTTAGACTTCACTCGGTTGACACTTCGACCTGACCTCGACAGGACCGTAACGAACGAAATACATTATGAAGAACTTATTATAAATGTCATGTTGAAATTTGGTTTTCGCGCCGCCGTCCGTCATTGACATAATTACATTACTCTAAAACGGTCGGAAATCATGTTTTTGTCGAACTAGTTCGACAAAAATTGCTAACTTTTTATGGTTATATGTTGGCATCACTTCAATAATTTTAGCTAACTTCTGACGCTAGAAATGTCAAAGTATTACATTAACTTAAAAATATTATGGCAGTATATCTACAATTGAGTATTTGCAATACAAGAAAACAGAATATTTATGGATTTTAAACATATTTGTAAGTAATTATAATTGAATTTGCAGTGTAAAATCCAAATAAAAATATGTAGATATTTTTGGTTATGATATTGGAAAATAAACATAATTGACATTCAAATATTGTGAAGTTAGCAACATAAAAAAATTCCCTGTCATTAAGAAAAGGAGTAATAAATTAAATTTATTTATTAAATTTACATAAATGTTGGCGCGAAAAATCTTGTGTATCCCTCGGTTGGAAACTATTTTGCGAGTGCTCGTATTTGTCAAAATAAACTCGCACTCTCAAAATAATAGTTTCCAACCTTGTGATACAAATAACTATATACGGACATGGAACAAATTAAATTTGAAAATACTAGAGAAGTACTCAAGAAATTAATAAATATCTATAAAACAAATTGTATTGGATAAATTGGGAGCATTTAAAATGAAAATGATAAGAATCGACCGGTTAAGATAAAACCAGCAAAAACACAGTCGCGTACTTAAAACACAAGAAGATATTTATTATATATGGAACGATACAAAACGAATGAAATGAATCTTTATAATCTGACAGGTCTACATAAAAATTGACACTAGAATGACAAAAGAGTCAGTAGTTGGCTTCGCAAATAAAAACAGTGGTCGAGCAAATAATCTATTCATTCCATCACTTCCCCTCGAGAACACTGTCCCTCTGCGACGAAATTCTTGTCAACCCGAGAAGCTTGATGCACCTCTCGTGTCTTGGTTTGGTGAGTGCCTTCGTTAAGGCGTCTGCAGGCATATCTTCGGAAGAGATGTGGTGCAGCTCAATCAAACCCGACTCGACGATCTCACGAACAAAATGATGTCGGACATCAATATGCTTTGTCCGGGAGTGGAAAACTGGATTGGCCGCCAACTTCTGAGCGCTGACGTTGTCAATGAACAGTTTTATGGTACCTATACCCTCTCCAAGTTCCTGAAGAAATCTGCGTAGGTATATGGACTCCTTGGCCCCGTCGCTGAGCGCCATATACTCGGCTTCAGTCGACGACAGAGCTACCGTCTTCTGTTTCTTCGACTCCCAGGAAATACAGCTCCCATTCATCGTAAAAGCGTATCCCGTGAAAGATCTTCTGTCTTGAACGCATCCAGCCCAGTCCGCGTCCGTGAAGCCCTCGAAGACTCCCTTGCCGTATCGATAGACGATACCAACGTCGCTCGTACCCTTTAGATAACGTAATACTCTCTTCGCCGCCTTCCAGTGCAACGTTCCATAACAGTCGTTGAACTGACTTAATGCGCTGGCAGCATGAGCGATGTCTGGACGCGTGGCGACAGACAAATAAAGCAATGCGCCCACCAGTTCACGGTAAGGAGGGCGGGGTCCGTTATCTTCGCTCCATTCATCCGTCCTGACCAGCTTAGTCGCTACATCGAGTGGCGTAGCCACCGGATTACATTCTTCCATACCGAAGCGATGTAGGATCTCTCGGATGTATGTTCCTTGACAAAGCTTAATTCCCTCTTGGTCCCGTGTGAAATCGATTCCGAGACATCTCTTCAAGTCGCCCAAATCCTTGAGGTCGAAGCTTTTGCTGAGTTCCGAAGCGAATTGTAAAATCTTCTCGCGAACCGTCGATATAACCAATATGTCGTCCACGTAAATGATGATAATAACCAGCTCGCTTCCCTCTCCTGATTTGTAGAGACATGGGTCACCATCAGAAGGGACGGCGCCCAGGCGTCGTAGTTCAGCATCAAGACAAAGATGCCAAGCGCGCCCTGCTTGTTTAAGACCGTAAATGGCTTTTCTCATTCGGCACACCATATCGCCTGACTCCAACTTCTGCAGCGTCTGTTTCACTTTGATACTCAAGTCGGGATCCAGCTGCTTCGTTGTGGTCATGTACTGAAGAACCTCCGTAAGCATATCCGGGGCCTCCATATACACTCTCTCTTGCAATACGCCGTTTAGGTACGCGGTGGTCACGTCGTACTGGCGCACATGCATACGCCTGCGTGCCGCCATAGCCAGTCCCAAGCAGATCGTGCTCAACCGCGCAACAGGAGCATAGGTGTCCTGGAAATCCAAACCGGGTCGCTGGAAGAACCCTCTGGCAACAATTCTCGCCTTGCGTCTCTCCAGTAATCCGTTAGAACCTAGTTTGTTCCGCAGGACAAAGCGGCTCCCGATGACGTTGTGTACCTCAGGCCTCTCCACGATATCCCAGGTATTGTTCTGCAATATCGACCTTACCTCGCTCGCCATGGCACGCATCCAGTCGTCGGAATGTGGACTCGACATGGCAGCTTTGATCGGCACCTCCGTTAGGAATGCCATATCCGCGTGTTCACCATCGTCCCTGTTTCCGCTGTTGTTCAAGCGTTGTTCGTTATTCGCGCGTTCGTTGTTGTCTGTGCGTTCGTCGTTGTCAGCACGTTCACCGTTGCTCTCGCGAGCTGCGTGAAATAACTTCCTGGGCCTCCCCCGTTGACCAGTCATCACCATTTTCGGCCTTCCTCGTCCCCGCTTGGGAGGTCCTGCAACGGGTATCTGAACACGCGGATCGCTGTTGTCCGAGTCTTCTCGCCGGTACAGATCCAGTTCCATGTCTGCAGAATGTCCATCAGTTGCAGAAATCTGGATCATGTCAGCCAGAACGTCGTCAGTATACGACTCGACTGGGCCTCTCGTGACTCGAGAGCGCGATGCGTCGATAAAACGCACGTCACGAGATATCTCCACCTTCCTCTCGTCTGGTAGCCAGATTCGATATCCCTTGGACTCCTCGCTGTAACCCACCAATATACCCCTTTTGGAACGAGACTGGAGCTTGCTCCTGTTTGGAGTCTTGTCCAAAATGTGTACCTCGGATCCAAATTGTCGCAGAAAACTTACGTCAGGAGGTTTTCCGTACCATTCCTCATAAGGTGTCTTCCCCTTCAGGCGGCTTGTTGGACAGCGATTGCGCAGAAAATTTGCCGTGTGGACGGCCTCCGCCCAAAATGATGGTGGAAGATCCGCGTCGATGAGGAGGCACCTCGCAGTCTCCATCAAAGTTCTATTGCGCCTTTCAGCTATGCCATTTTGTTCCGGCGTATAGGGAACTGATAGTCGGCGCGTCATGCCGTGCTTACGAAGCAGGTCGTCAAACTGCCGGTTGACGTACTCCAGACCGTTGTCTGTCTGGATAATCTTTATCTTGTTCCCCTGCTGTGTTTCCACACGTGCCTTGAAACTGTCAAATTTGTCGATGACTTGATTTTTGTGAGAAAGAAAATGAACCTCGCTCCATCCCGAGCGATCGTCGATAAATGTAACGAAGTACCGACTTTTTCCATGAGATTCTACACGCATCGGCCCGCAGACGTCTGAGTCTATATGATCGTCCACAGCTGACACCCTCGTTGACTTCTCCGGGAAGGGTAGGCGTGTCATTTTTCCCTCTATACATACCTCGCATATGGGATTATCGCTGAGATTGATTACCTGAGCTCCTTGAATAGCTCCACTCTTGATAGCGTCTCGCAGTGACTGGAAATTCAGGTGTCCTAGCCTCTTGTGCCAGACTTCTAAAGGAATCACCTTGGTCGTTTCCGCCGATTTCTCTGAATTGGAAATTGCGTTACATTTCTCGTTCGGTTTGCCTCGAATGTAGTACAGACCGTCCGATCGGTCTGCGACGAGCTCTACTCGCCCAGTGCCATCGATGACCTCAGCCTTGTCCTTATTGAACGTTACGGTGTAACCCCGATCCGTAATTCTGCCAACCGAGATAAGGTTCGTACGTAGGTCCGGTACGTACAGGGTATCATGAAAGTTAACCCGTTTCTCGATCCCGTCGACGTTTGCCACGAGTCGCGCAAGTCCCTTTGCCTGAATAACCGTTGTGACATTACTCGCGAGATTCAACTGTCCACGTTCGCGTGAATCAATTTTCGAAAACGCGTCAAGCTCACCACAAACGTGCGACGTGCACCCGCTGTCGATGCACCAGGCACCGCGGTTTGCATTCACGGTTACTCCAAATGCTAGATTGCTTTCACTCGCGCCCGATATCGCGAATAGTCTCAAGTCCTCACCTCGATTCGCGGACTCCACCGCAGGCGGTTTCTTTGAATAACAATCTTTCGCGTAATGTCCGATCTTGTGGCAACGGAAACACGTCACTTTCGGCTTAGCGCTCTTTGGTGCGTTCGGGGCACTGCTCTTCTTTTTGTCCTTTCCCTTTTTCGCGAACTTCCCCGCCGCCATTGCATTTTGACTCGGTACGTTTCGTGCAGTCTCTTTACGCGATTCGTACTCCTCCAATATTTTAATACGTAACGCGTCGGGGTCGGGAAGATCGTCTCGCGATGCGATCGCGCACCGAAAGTTCTCGAAACTGTCTGGAAGGCTTCGCAGGAGCATCACTGTAAGCAGATCTTGATTAATCTCGATGTCCATCTCACCCAATCTATCCACGGTGTCCATGAATTCCTGTGTACTTTGTCGTGCGTCGTCGCCGTCATGCATCTTGTGCGATATCAGCCGGTTCAGTAACGCAGCTTTTCGCACTGGTCCTTTTGACTGATGAATATCAGCTAGTTTCGTCCAAATGGCTCGAGCAGTCTCACACGCCCTTACAGGTTTGAGCTCTGCAGGGCTGATTGCCAGGATGATATCGGACTGGGCCTTCAGATCGCCCTGTTCCCATCTTTGCGCTACTGCGGCGGAGGCTGCATCTCCCGCGATGACCTCCGGTTTCACGCCGCCAATGTATTGCCAGGCATCGTTTTTTATGAGGACGGCTCGCATCTGGATACGCCACGTATCATAATTGTCCTTGTTGAGTGGCTCGAAACGAACGTTCGCGCTAGTGCTCATTTTTCACAAAAAAATAATACACTACGCGAATTAAAATTACTGGCGACCTAACCTTTTAATTATGGCGACCGAGTTTAGAATTCACTGCGTTTTTCTTCGCGCGTTCTGGGCCCATAACCTGATAAGAATCGACGGGTTAAGATAAAACCAGCAAAAACACAGTCGCGTACTTAAAACACAAGAAGATATTTATTATATATGGAACGATACAAAACGAATGAAATGAATCTTTATAATCTGACAGGTCTACATAAAAATTGACACTAGAATGACAAAAGAGTCAGTAGTTGGCTTCGCAAATAAAAACAGTGGTCGAGCAAATAATCTATTCATTCCATCAGAAAACAGACAACTTTTTAATTCCAAATCCGTGCAAGGAGCACCAGGAGATTCCACTCACATGTAAAAAAATTGTATCATCGTTGCCATGGTAATTATAATTGCGGCCACAACCGTTAGATGCCACCACATGTAATATTTATACATATTTTTAAAATATTTATATTTATTTTATTCAAGACAATAAAAATCAAAGTCACATATGTCAAAAATAAAATATATTTTGAAAGAATCCATTTGCATGATACAATTTATATCAGTGAATTTAACAATGTCATTCTATCCACAATTCATCTAACGTTGATATTTTCCATCATACACCCAGACAATGCTAACTTCCCAGAGAAAGGCATATATTTCTTGCTGCATCTTTGAAAAATATTGAAAACATAATTAATAATTATATTTTATCGGATTTACTTGTGCATTGGAAATAGCGACAAATTTACCTATTGTCAAATTTAGCTTAAGTCTAGAATTCCATCACACAATAATGCTCTATGAATCTTTCAATTTATTATTTAAAGGAAACTTATTGGTGGAAAAGAAGGTCCTCGTTTCTTACTTAATAGATTATTGAAATTCGTATATGTACTTCCCAGTTGATGGAAATCCACTGAAAATTAATATTCAATGATAATTACATAAATATCAATATTTGTAATTTAAGTACTTACAATATCGCACCATTGTACATCAATGAAGTATTACTGCACATAACGATGAAATTCTAATTTTAAGAACTTTTCAATATAAACTTGTGTTTTTGGAAAAATTATGACAGATGTGACAGATTTTGATAATTGCTTTAAATAAATCGTAGCCTACGTTAATATTCTGTAAGCAAATATAAGTGCGGCCAGATCCGGCAGATGTCTCGCGCAACGCGAACCTAATTTTACTATGTAAGTGAAATCTCCTGGTGCTCCTTGAATCCGTGTATGGATTAAAGTGGCATGTAGGTATTGACTAAAAATGTTTTTATATATACAAACATTAAAATTAATTAGAATTAATGGTAAGTGTATATAATTTAATTGTACAATGTACAATAAACATTTTCCCGATTATATTGTAGGATGGAAACTCATATTTCAAGAATTCCATCAAAAAAATCGACCAAAAGTTTGGTTATATTTTCACTACTAAACATAAGATATACCGTGTGTTAAAGGTTGGCATAGGCAAATAACATGTAAAATCAGTTTTTTGTAAATAAAAAGTGTCCGGCAAAAAATTATGCATCCAAATTTTATATCACAATACTGTCAATATCCCTACATCTTATTTAATACAGATTACTTTATTTTGATACCGCAATTTAAAGAAATTAATAATAATAATTCATAATTTTCGTCTACTCTTTTTATTGCTACTGAAAAAAAAAAACTTGCCGATCCGCCTTTATTTATAGCATATTTGTATGGATGCCAATATACGGATCGGCAAGTTTTTTTTTTTTGTTCAACTAACAAAACTATTAGCTAATATAGTTTTTCGATTTTTACATGTTATGATTTCGATTTTTAAGGTGAATTTCAAACTTGCCTTATTAAAATGGTATCACTTTTTTTTGTTGCCCTCTGCACTACTCTTGCCGCATCCATTACAATGAAATTGTTTTTGGAAGATATCAGTTCTTTTTATTGATTTTGTTTTATTAAAAGGAAAATCAGTTGTTTTTTTATGAAAATACAAATAACTATTGTATGGATGGCAATTTATGTATTATTAAAAAAAAAAAAAAATACTAAACATTACTTATGCTGTACTATCAGTTTTATTCAAATATGCAACTAGAGTAACATATAAAAATGTATTTTGTGATGCAGATGACAAGTTATATAACATAATATTTTCAACATAAATGGTTCCATGTATCTCGTGTGGATTTGCAGTAAGAGCACATAAAAATAACAAGCTACTGTTAACTATTTCTCCCCCCTCGATAAAATTTCTGGTAGAATTCGTCGCCTCGAGATATCTAAATAATTCTTGAAAACCAATTTGTTTATCGGCACCGTAAAAGTTACCTATGCCTAAAAATATATTAAAGAGATGGTATAACTGTGATTTTTTAAATAAATAAAGCACAAATACTTCCCTTTTCACAATATCGCACTTCAAATAAGCTTATATTTTATTTATAACTATAATTATATGAAATTTATTCATATTTCTCCGTATGTCATTCACTGCTCTGCAAATACTCAGTGTTGCCGCCATCGGTCATTTTCGTTGCCAATACAGTTATCTATTTCTTTCAACTTACATTCAAAATACGTACAGAACCAAATATTTTGTACCATAAATAGAAATAAACGCTTCTTTGGCATTAATCTAGAATAATTTATATATTAAAACGTATCGTTTTTTTATAATTTTATAATATATTTACCACTAGATAATAAACTGCATGCGTTGCAATGCCACTCAAATAAATTTTCTGAAATACCAGGCAATTGGCGAAGCAAGCTCGACACTTCGTTCCTCGCTTCCATGTCAATACATTGACGAAGCAAGCTCGTCACTTCATTCCTCGCTTTCATTCTTTTCAACTAATATGTATTCTAAAAATGAACCAAATCTGATCATAAATACAATTATTCGAAATAATCAATATAATTAAGGAACCTTCGCAGGGGTGTTCACAACTCACTGAAGTTTCATTGCAATCGAATGTATGGAATAAGAAAGTATATGAGACAAACAACCAAACTGTAGTTCATATCAATAAAATACATACCTAACCTATGTAATTCTCTGACAGTTCAATTTAATATGGCCCATTGCAGATAACTACGTTACCGATCTTCTTGAATTTATTTACTATATTTGTCCCATGGCGCTACTCATTAAAATCAACAAGTAAAACGTCATTTGTGAATGTTACTTGCAAATATAATAAAACATAGAACATAAAACTAAAACTAGTTTCGATCAGTAAATGAGGCTTTCGTACTCATGGTCGTGCGTTAGAATTTTTCAAATCTACGGACAATGTGCTGCCATCTTTTGGCAAAAATTTGTAAAGGAATTTTTAAATTGCTAACTTAACGCGTGAGAATGAGAGATTTCACATTTCTGTCGCCGGCTAAAATACATAATCGAAAATAAAGAGTTATATGCACATAAATCGTAAAAAAACTAATGAATAAGTTTAAGGTATGTATTATATCATCCCTGGTGCCAGTTTTAATGGAAATTATAATAGCATATTTGAATTAAACAAGTTTGAAAAATTTGGAGGTTAGGTTTTCCTAATAGTTGCCGTAAGTAAGTGTTGTCGGTGAACTTCCTGGTGAACTGGGATTCTTGCCGGCGTCGTTCTACCGAACGACTTGATTTGGTTTTTTCCGAGATTTACTGGTTTACCAGAAATTGGTATTCCTACGATGGGATTTTCTCTATTCGTGTGAACAGTTTCGTCGTCAGAAATATCTCCGTCGTTGTTTCGTTGTCAGGTTCGACTTGCAATGACATATTATCGTTTGTGTTAGAATACTTTTTATTAAAATCTTTTATATAATCGAAAATTTCTCCAGATTCTTCGATAGTTTCATTAGCGTTAATTTGAATACGAGATAATGCACCCCCGTTTTTATTAAAAGAACCTTGTTTATAAATAATTTGGTAATCAAATTCTTCTAGTTTGAGTCTTCATCTTACGAGTTTAGAATTCGGTTCTTTTAGTGAAAATAACCATTGCAGGGGGCGATGGTCGGTGTAAATTAAAAACTTTCCTCCGAATAGGTACAGCCTAAAGTGTTTTACTGCCCATGCAATAGCTAGTAACTCTTTCTCAATTGTCGAATATTTAGTTTCTGAGTCGTTAAGATATTGGTATAGCGTGTTCGAATTTGCCTGGCGATTGACTTGACTTGCTAATGGGATAAGCCAGCCCTAGCCAGCGGGGTGCAAGTTTGTCTGTTATTCAGGAGTGGCTTATTATAATTTTTGGCTTAGATGCTTCAAAACTCCGAAATTTTTAATACGATTAAAAAACAAAAAAAGTGATGCTGGAAAATCGAGAATTTTGAATGATTTTCAAAAAGATGTTATTCGTCGGAAAATATATTCGCTTTACAATGAAAATATATATCCTTCACTAAGATTATTGCATCAAAAATTAAAAGATGAATGTGATATTACTTGTGCAGTTAGTAGTCTTCGCAGTGTTTTCGTTAGCATGAAATTCAAGTTTAAAAAAATTGATAAACGTCAAGTTTTGCTGGAAAGTAGGAGAATATTATCCAGTACAACCCTGTAAAGTAGTCCCTCATAAATTTCTTTAATCCTCTTATGGAATACCTGCTGAGAAACACTAATGGAATCAATCGCCAGGCAAATTTGTACAAGCTATAAGTCTGATCCTACTTTACCTTGAGACAAAACCGCGCCAATATCAAAGTTGCTCGCGTCCGTTGTCAAAATAAATGGTTTTTAAAAATTTGGATGTTGTAAAGTTGGCTCGTATGAAAGCAAATTTTTGCAGGTGTTAAAGCAGTTGATATAAACTGAATTGTTTACGTCAATAACGGCGTTTTTCTTTAGACAAGCGGTCATTGGTTTAGTTAATTTTGAAAAGTTTTTTATAAACTTCCTAGAGTAAACTAATAATCCTAAAAACGCTTTAATTTGTTTAGTTTTTTTGGTATCGGATAGTTTTGGATAGTTTGAATTTTGTCTGGGTTAGGTTTTATGCCTTCCGGAGTGATTACATGCCCGAGAAAGGTGACTTCTCTTTTCAAAAATTCTGATTTGCCAAGTTGTACCTTAAGGTTATTTTCTTGTAATTTTATGAAAATTTGTTTTAAATGTAAAATATGATCTTGAAGAGAGGCTGAAAATACTATTATATCATCCATAAAAACAAAGCAATTTTTATTTAAATACTCTCGCAAAACATTGTCTATAACTGTCTGGAAAGTTGATGGAACATTTTTAAAGCCAAATGGTAATCTTAAAATTCGTAATGACCATGTTCGACGTTAAAAGCGGTTTTCTTTATGTCATCCGGGTGCATTTCAATTTGATGAAATCCACTCGCTAGGTCAAGTGTAGAAAAATATTGTGATCGTCCGAGTCTGTCTAAAATGTCAGATATGTTGGGGATTGGAGAGCGGTCGTCAATAGTTTTATCGTTTATCTTGTATTTTTGTCGTCCAGAGGCATCGGCCTTTTTGGGTACAATCCAAATAGCGGATGACCATGGGGAATCGCTTGGTCGGATAATATCTTGTTCTAGCATGTTGTTGATTTGTCGCTCAACTTCAGGTTTGTGAATAAAAGGATATCGATACGACTTAGTGTGAACGGGAATTTCGTCGTTCGTGATAATTTTATGTTTAATTTTGTTCGTGAATGTTAGTGGGGTACCTTCAAGATAAAAAATATTCGAAAAAGATTTTACTAAATTTTCAATTTGATGTTTCTCTTCTAGGTTCATATGATCAGTGCGTATTAATTTTACAATATTGGATTTATTAATTTCATTTTTATCATTATAATTATTTTGAATTGTGGCTTTGAATAGTTCATATTTAGTATTATTAAACGAATTTACATTAATAGGGTCTTGTGGTTCGTCTGCAGCATTATAAATGTCAACAGGGGCATATCCATTTTACAATTTGAGACGCATTCTCTTATAAGGCATTTTGAAATTTTTATTTGAGGAATTAGTACGTCACCATCTTTTGAATTAACTGGGATTTTCAATGACTCTAAACCATGGTTCTACTCTAGCGAAAAATAATAGTTTTTTCCTAGATTCATAATGAGATAATTTCAAATTTGTATATGGGGTTTTTAATAAAGAATTTTTTAAATCTAGTTGAACATTGAAATTATAGCCAATCAGGCCATCGAAGAAATGGTGAAATTTGAACAAATAAAATTTCATATTTTTATTAACATTGAATTCTGAAAATGCCGGAATTTCTACACAGGAATCTTTTTTTGTTGTCTGAAATACAGAGGATATGGTAAAATTTTCTTTCATGATTTCATTTTTAAAATATTTTTCAGCTATGTCAGGGTTCAAGAAAGACTTTGTAGCTCCGGTATCAATTAACAATTTTAATGGTGGATTCGAAATTTTGATAAATGGTAAATCTTTTTTGTCGTAGATTGAATGTAACTCTACGTTTGGTTCGCTATTTGGCTGGGTTCGCGATAATTTTGTTCTTCTTCGATAGGTGGTTCGTAAATATCATTTTCAATATTTTCGGTATAAGAATAATTTTCGTTTTGTGAGTCATAGTCTGTATAGTCGGTTTCACAGTATTAGTAATTTTGTTCTTCATAATTTTGATTGGGTTGTTCAACATTATGTAGCTCTTCTACTGTGTAATTTTGTCTTTGTTGGAATGAGGGTTTTGGGAAAGAACCATGGGATATTCCACTCATGGGTGTGGGTTAAGGTTGTATGGCTCGATTTGTCGATTTGTTGTACCTTGCGGTTTCCATACATTGACTGAGGTCTTAGGTTTATTATTCCCAAATACTTGGAAATTAGTTAGGAATCGTGGTGGTGTATGTGAATAACGGGGTTGTAATTGAATAGGGTTGCTTGGGAATTGTTGGTGTTGATAAAATCGTTGTGATGGTTGTTGGACAAATTGAGGATTTTGATACATTTGGGGTGGTCGTTGAATTGACCTTTGAATTTGTCTCGAATTTTGAAATTTACTTTTATCAAAATGAGCACGTTGTAAGTGTCGGATGTTATCTTCAGATATTATGTTCTGTCTGGCTTCCGCCAAGGTGTTGGGATTCATTGCGCGGATCGTCGAACCAAGAGGCTCTTTTAAACCGGCCAAAAACATTTTCAATGCATGAGTATTGTAAAAATTATTTTTGACGGTTGCAATTGTCATTGTACTTTCATGAACGTCTACATAGTTATGCAAAGCACTTAAATTTGACATGACTCGTGTGTAAAATTGTAAGGGGTTTTCGTTATCTTTTTGTCTGAGCTGATCTAGATCGAACAACAGACCGTTTTCATCGCGCTGATCGCCAAAATGTGCGATCAGAGCATCTTTCACAGATTTCCAGTCTTTTGAGGTACACGTTGAATATACCTCGCGTGCGGGACCAATTATTTTGGCGTAAATGCCATAAATTAACGTTATGTTCTGAACACAATTTACATTTTGCGGAGTTGCATCCCAATAAGTATTTATTAAAGTATTAGCTGTGTCTAAAAAGGCGGAGAGTTCCAATGGATTTCCATCGAAATTTGGAACGATGTCTAATAATTTAGATTCAAAATTTGGAACTGCCATATTTACACAACTGTTATTTTCTAATTCAACTTCTGTTATATCTAATGTTGAAAGTATTAAACTTAATTCTGTATCTTCTAAACTATTATTATAATCTAACTCGTTTTCACTTTCTTCGATAGAAATTGATGAATTCGAGGAGTCTGTCATAGAAATGAAAGCAACTTACATTACCAATATAGCGATCTTCATCTCAGGTAGACTGTCCGCGATGGAATTCTTCTGGGATGAGTCGTTGATGCTGATGGGTTGATTCACGATGAACGCCCTTCAGATCTTGGTTGGTTCTTGTTTTGTTGAATAAACAGTTGATACTGACGGATTATTCGCGATGAATTTCCTTTCAATATCCTACCGACAGCGCCACTTAATTGATCAGAACTCGAATATTGGTTTTTAAAAACTTTATTTTTGCTCAGGAACAGAGAGGCAAAGTTTTAAATGTTTATTGCTTTAAGACTACAACAAGACTGATTACTAAAACTACATACAAGGTAAAATAAACATGTGTACAGATAAAAGAAATATGAATCTTCCTTAGCTCGCGGGAACATAGCGGCCGATGGGTAACGCTGATGTCGGCAGGTAGACGTTAGGTAACATATATATATATATATATATATATATATATATATATATATATATATATATATATATATATATATATATATATATAACGGTTCTAACAGAATCGCACCACATTCTATACTCCTATTTCAATATGTCAGCAGTTTCTTAGATGAGGAGTTTAGCAGTGTATTATTTAAGATAGAATAGTTAGAATGTATCCAGCTTGTAAAGCGAACAGTTGTATCTTGTTTTTGCTAACTTAAATAAATTTTTTAAAAACACCTTTACTGATTGAACAAACATAACTGGCGCAGTCGGTAGGATTGTTACGAGATTTGCACCGAAATTCTAAAAAGAATCAATTCGTTAGAGTGTTAAAATCGTTGGTGTTAACCATTAACTTAACAATCGAAAATTATTCTGACGGCAATTGCAACACCTGCAATCCCGACGAATCAACCTACGACGTTCATCAGTCAAGAAGACACAAGCAGATTGGCGATCATCCGAGGACTTCCAGAAGTACAACTCGTCGAAGGTGATCATCTGTTATCCTGTTCGTACATTCTCTTGGCCTAGCGGACCAACGTCTCTTTCAGCATCACCGCTGAGCGCAAATCAGCAACCGTCACTCGTCACCGTCGAGCGAAAATCGACAAAGACCCTATGAAGCTTTTATTAATTCTTATGTTGTAAGTAAGAATATTTATCTTTGTATTTTGTAAAGATATCGTTTAATTTAAAGTCAAAATTGACGATTTAATTAATTTGTTAAATAATTTAAATATTGATCAATTCAATATGCCGAATGAACATTTAAATGTAACCCCTGGTGCTCTTGTAAATTTGGACACCAATGTGTTAAAAGTAGTAGATCTTATACCAGAATATAATGGTGATAAGAAAACTTTATCTCATTTCCTAAAAGTCACTGAGGAAATTTTAGAAATTATAAATCAGAGCAATCCCTCTGAAGTTACTAAATCTTTGACATTAATAACTATTAAAAAGAAAATTACTGGTAAAGCTAGTGAATATTTAACTACTTGCCCCAATATTAAAAGTTGGAAAGATTTAAAAGAATTTTTAATATCTCAATACCAAGACAAACGAAACAAATGTACTTTAATGATTGAGTTATGTCGGTCAATTGCAACAAAATAGAGAAACTCTTTTCGTGTTTCTTAAGAAATATAATGAGTTATTTCTTCTTTATATTAATAATATTGAAAATAAATATCACCCACAATCAGTACAAGATTTTAAAACTTTCGGACATAAATTTGTTACGCAGTGTTTCATTAGAAACTACAGAGAACCTTTTAAATCACAATTAGCTGCTAGAAATCCTGGCACTTTAGATGAAATAAATAATTTGTTAACTAACGATTTTCAATATTATAAAATTAACTCAAATACAAATCAATCACAATCGAATACGAGTAACTCCCAAACTAGACCACATACATCTCCAATGCTAAAATATCCGCAACCTAAACCAGTGCAACAACAATTTTACCAGCCTGGTCCATCATATAAATTTCCTTCGCAACCAGCAAGATCACAACGCATGCAACAACCTGCACCTACACCCATGTCAATTTTTACCCGTGCATTTAAATCATATAAAACCAAACCAAATAATTTTACTCCCTTTGGAAGACAAAATTACATTCCTGAAGAATTAAATAACGTAGAAAGCGATGACGCCGCCACTGGTACAGAAAACCAGATAGCATTCCAAGAACAATTGGAAACGGTCGACACCGACATTTGTAATGAAACCGAAGATTTCACTTATGATAAAAATTTTCACTTGGATCAACACGTAGATTTGAATCCCTAGCAATTAATATGATATCAAAATTACCTTATATTGAATTATAAAAATTATTTATACTTATTGACACGGGATTTTATTAACAAGAATTTCGTCTATAAAAATAAAGATAAATTTAAAATATTTAATAAAAAATTTAAAATTCAAACAATGAATGGTGAATCTGAATATACCTTTCTAAAATATAAGGGTAAAAATATTAAATGTTATCTATATAATTTCCATAAATCATTCCATATTTTACTCGGTTTAAATGCTTTAAAATTATTACAAGCCCAAATAAATTTGAGTAAAGAAGAAATTAAATTATTAAATAATAAGCATAAATTTAAATATTTTAATGAACAATCTAAACCAGTTTATAATACGGAAATAATAAAGAAATTAAATATTAGACACGAACCTTTAAACCCGGAAGAATTAAATGAATTAACTAAAACTTTAAATCAATATAAAGATTTAATTATCTCTAAAGATGAAAATTTAACCTCTAAAATAAAACATAAAATATCAACAACAGACGATATTCCCATCTACACAAGAAATTATAAAAAACCTGAAATTTATAAAAATCAAGTAAACGAAGAAATTGACAAATTATTAAAGAACGGAATAATACAAACAATTTATTCACCGTGGAATAGTCTAATTTGGGTAGTAGAAAAATAACAAGACGCCTCTGGCATAAAGAAAATTCGCGTAGTAAATGATTTTAGAAAATTAAATGAAAAAACTGTTGACGATCGATTCCCGATACCTGATATTATGGAAATTTTAAGTAAACTTGGTACTTCAAATTATTTTACTACATTAGATCTCACTAGTGGTTTCCATCAAATTGAAATGGACCCCAAAGATATAGAAAAACCGCTTTCTCGACAGAAAATGGACACTTTGAATACAAGCGAATGCCATTCGGTCTGAAGAACGCGCCTGCGACGTTCCAAAGACTTATGAACTACATTTTAAAAGATTTAATTAACAAGGCTTGTTTCGTTTATCTCGACGACATCATCGTATTTGGTTCATCCCTACAAGAACACATACAAAATTTGAAAGACGTTTTAGATAAATTGCGTGAGGCTAACTTAAAAATCCAGCTAGACAAATGCGAATTTCTTCAAAAAGAAGTAGCATATTTGGGACACGTCATAACAACTGACGGAATAAAACCGAATCCTGATATATTAAAAACTATTCAAAAAGTTCCTGTACCTAAAACCGTTAAAGAAATAAAATTATTTTTGGGTCTTCTCGGATATTATAGAAGATTTATTAAAGACTTCGCAAAAGTGACAAAACCATTTATTAATTGTTTAAAGAAGAATAGTAAAATTGATTATGAAAATAAAGATTATATCCAATGTTTCGAAAAATATAAATTATTACTTACAAATAATCCTATACTTCAGTACCCTGATTTTAACCAAGAATACATTTTAACTACAGACGCGAGTAATTACGCACTCGGAGCTGTGTTGTCCCAGAACATTAAAGGTAAAGATTTGCCGATCGCGTATGCCTCAAGAACACTGAACAATCATGAACAAAATTATTCAACCATTGAGAAGGAGCTCTTAGCAATAGTATGGGCAGTAAAGAATTTTACAACATATTTATACGGAAGACGATTCAAAATTGTAACTGACCACAGACTCTTAATTTGGCTTAACTCGTTAAAGGAACCCAACCAGAAATTAATTCACTGGAAATTAAAATAAAAAGAATATGATTATTACATAGAGTATAAAAAAGGGAAACAAAATTATGTCGCCGAAGCTCTCTCTAGAATTAAACCTACTTTTGAAATAAATTATAAAACTGAAAACATTTTTGAGAAAAACCTGCCTTTGGTACACTCCCAAGGAACACAAAGTTTTTAATAAGACATTATAACTAATAATGTTGTTACTGCAACTTACATTTAGCGAAATTATAACACTTTTAAGTTATTTTCCCTTGTACAACTTTATTCTTGTCTTTTTAACTACAATGCGAAGTTATGATGTGTGGTACTTATTATTTGGTCACATAATAGTTATTAAAACGTTTTATATTTAAGTTTCATTGGCGTTGATTATTTTAGTTTTATTAACGTCTTTCATACTAAATTAAAGGAAGTGTTTAAAACGTAATTGACAATTATTTATAAACAAATATTTTAAAGTTTTATAATAAAGTTTAAAAATAAGTGTTTGGTATAGATGCATTAAAGTTTACATATATTACATTATTATTGTAGCGATAATTGTCAAATCGTGTTATTCATAAAACGCATGTTTATTCCAGTAATTTAGAAAAATGTTGCGAAAGAATACTACTGATGTTAAAAAAAAGTATAATTATACTACAGATTACTATAGAATGGTGAAATTATATCATTCATTGAAATCATGTTCGCTAAGGTCTTTACCTACGAATAGTGCGTCAAAACCACAAAACCCTCAGAAAAAGGAAACACTATATTTGTTCATTTTTCTTCTTTATAATAAAATGTATGACAGGATTCGAGATTTTAGAGGTTATGAACGACAATCTGGAAATTAGCTGCGTCTGTTTGTAGTTGTATAAACTTTACTGAAACTATTAAATAACCTACAAGAACGCAGATGTATAACAGTTGTACAACAGGTTTAAATACCATATTGTATCTGTTAAAAAACTATTCATGTATTGGTTAGTTTACTGTTTTATAAAAGTTTTATTAATTTATTTAAAACTTTTAAATAACTGCAAAAATAACAGTTTTATTTTAAACAGAAGAAAGTGGGAGTATAGTTTCTCAGTTACTTAATGCATCAACTAAAAAACTGAATTTAAAGTAGTTCTTAGGAAGTTCTTATAACTGAAATATCGAATTATAAAATGTACGGCCATTTTTATAGATTTAAACAGAAACTGGTATAGAAGCCATTTTGAAAAATTTAGTTTAAATAAATTTTATTGTGTTTTTAAATTAAAATTCTACAAGTAATCATATTTCTATATAGTTTATTATAATACACTTTATTCATTATAATATCAAAAGATTTAAAAAATTACAAAAAATCAATATGTTATATAAATGAAATAAATTTTCTTTTATTTATTTTAGGATATTATAATGTCCCTTGATTATTTTGTATGTAGAATATAATATTTCACAGTAAAAATAAATTTGTTTATAAAATGTGTACAGCAGATATGTAAAAACTCAATTTTAATATTATCATTATATGATGATCTTAAATTCAAAAAGTTTCAGAAGGAAGACATTTCAAGCTTTGGCACATAATTATAACATATGAATATACTACAGAAAATCGTTTGCAGAGAAATCTGTATTATAGTTGCAATAGTAACCCATATTAAAGTTTTTTTAGTAAATATATCTCTTATCAATTAGCTTTAATGAAACCAACATACTACCGTCCATGCAAAATATATATGCAACTATTGCATATAAGTGTTACTTAAGTGATAATTTAAAGTTATATAATAGTTAAAAGAACCACGTAAATTAGTTGAATAGATTCCCCAACCGCCTGTTATAAACGTCGCATAAACGTTAGAATCAATAAATTGTCGTTGCATAAGAGATATAATGCAAGTCAAAAAGTTTTAAGAAAAGTTTTTTTAAAGTAAATAGAACTAATAAGAAACTAATTTGTGTTCCTTGCGGCTGTATATCAAAAGATTTTTGTATGAAAAAAGGATTCGCCTCTCAAGTAAATGAATTATATAAAACGAAACAGTTTAAAGATAAAATAAAAATTATTGATGATAAAATAGCTATTCAACATTTTAATAATAAAATAATAATTCACCTTTTAACAAAAGGAATTATTTTAATGAACTAACTTTATTAAATATCGAAAAATGTTTAAAGAAATTATTGCAGTATCTTATTCAAAATGATATTAATGAAATTAAAATGCTAAAAATTTGCTCTGGACTAGACAATAAAATTTGGTCAAAAATTGAGAATTTATTAATAAATGTATTTAAAAATTCAAATATTAAAATAAATATTCATGTGTTACCTAAAATCCAAGAAGTAATGAATAACGAAGATGATAAGAATAATGATAACCAATCTCTCCAAGTGGAATGTTCTGAAACTGATACCGCATCTGTGTACTCAGATGAGGAAAATCCCATCAACGGCCTTACATATTTGGAATCAGTAGTAAATTATGGTCATAATCAAATAATAGTAAAGAAATCAAATAAAAATTCAGTTAAAATTCAAAAATTATTCGGTACGAAACAGCGAATATATTTTTATATAAATAATATTAATTGTAATAAAACTATTTTAGATTTTATAAAAGCTTACTGTGTTCCCCATGTAAATTATCATTGCTTGATTCCCGAAGAATTCAAATTAGCCTTAAACTCTGTGTTACAAACATACTTTAATGCTGGGCACTATAAATTCATACAGTGTAAAAATTTATTAATAGATATTGAAGATAGAGAAGAACAAATTATGACAATTAGAAATTATTATGAAGGGAAATCAATTCATAAAGGAATTAATGAAACTTATTCAAAATTAAAATTAACCTATTATTTTCCTAATATGATTAAAGATATTCAAAATTTTATAAATAAATGTGTAATATGTTTAAAAAATAAATATGAAAAAAATCCAATTCAGATTCCTAACATTCATACTCCAACTGCGGATAAACCGTTACAAATAATTCATTTAGATATCTTATCTTTAGAAAAACAGAAATATTTAACTATACTTTACAGTTTCTCGAAATTTGCTCAAGCTTATAAAATTAAAGATCGAAATTCTGTTACAATTATATCTAAATTAATTAAATTCTTTTCTCATTTTCGACTACCTGAGAAAATAATAACAGATAAAGAAACTGAATTTAATAGTAAATTATTATTAGAATTTCTGCTTAATAAAAATATAAAGTTGCACATTACCAGCACTAATAATCCCAAATCAAATGGAAACATAGAAAGATTTCATAGTTCTATAATTGAAACTATTCGTATATTAAATGATGAACAAAATTTTAAATCTCTGCCATTAAAAGAAAAGGTAATTTATAGTTTGATCGCATATAATAACAGTGTCCATTCCACAATAAAAATACACCATTTCAAGTTCTCTTAGGACATTTAAATATTAATCAAATAATTCAACCTGAAGAAATAGTAATAGATGAGTATAATATAAAACATTCTAATGTAATGAAGGCATTATTTAAACAAGTTAAAGGAAATATAATTAACAGAAAAGAGAAGTATAGTGAGCAAGTTAACATTGACGAACATATCCCTGACACTGTCTATATAAAACAACATAAAAGACACAGCGGAAAAGTAGAGAAACCAAAATATAAGAAACAAACTTTAAAAGAAGTAATCCCTGAACGTGGACAAATAAAAACAACTAAGAACTTAAAAACTAAAATAGATCAATTAAAAAGACCTCGTATAATTTCAGATATCTTAATTTCAAAAGATCATGGAGCGAGCACTTCCGCAACGTAACCGAAAACTCCGGACTAAACATGTTAAGTTTAGGTAACGCTTATATAATAAATAATTATAATTATATTTATGTTAATATATCATTCGGTAATATTAATAATAATTATAATCATTTAATTAATTATAAAAATGACCTGTATTATCAAATACATAACCTATCCAAAATTGCATGCTTTGAAAATGATTTAACTTTATTAGAAAACGCACTTAATAGTATTGAAATGAAAATTCATGTAATTCAAGCACCTAATAGATATAAACGCGGTTTAATAAATGGATTGGGCTCAATAATTAAAAGTATTCCCGGAAATTTAGATCAAGAAGATAAAGAAAATTATGATAAAATTATTGAAATAATAAAAAGAAATCAAGAATCTATAATAAATAATTTAAATGAGCAAATTCAAATAAATCAAAATTTTACTAAACAATTTAATACTCAAATACAATTAATGAATAAAAATAATAAATTAATTGAGCAAGAAATGAAGAACTTTAGAAAAGTGATAGGTAATATATAGTTGATGATATAGATAAGATTACTATACATCAAATATTTCAAAATTTATTAGCCTTCAGTAATCAAAGTTACTTATCGTTATTATTAATTGAAGAAACTCTTTCGTTCTGCAGTTTAAACACTTTATACTTTGGCCTAATATCTAGAGAAGAAGTGACTCAGTATATTAATGAAAATATTAAAGAACCAATGAAATCATTGCTTAAAGATAATTATTCGAATAATAAAATTGTGAAAACTGTTTGTTATTTGAGTACAAAATTAGAAATTTTGATCGAAATTCCTATATTTGAACAAAAAACTAACATCCATCAAGTAACTAGAATCCCCACCATAATTAATGGAAATTTAATAACTTTAAATATCCTTACTGGCTTTTATTCCATTGTTAGTAAAGAAATTTATAAATTGGAACATTGTACGTTTATAAGAGAGAAATTATTTATGTGTAAAAAAATTAATAATATTAATGAAAACTGTCTCTCTGAAATATATTTTAACAAACCAACTGCTCACTGTAAGCAGGTTGTACTTGATAAAAATAATTATGTAGTAAAAATAGATTTTTCTAATATTAAGTATATTGTATCTCCTTATAATAGTGGTTATAAAATAGAATGTGAGGATGAAATAATTAATAAGAATTTGAGGGGTATCTTTTTAATTAATAATTGTAAAATTAATGATGAGAATGAAAAATATAGTTTTAACTTTGGAAAGATGATAAATTTAAAGATGGATATTAATAAGCATGAATTATTGCCAACGATAGAACCTGTAATTAAAATAAAAAATTTTGAAGAACATTTATTAAAACCAGTATTGTTAGAGAAATTAAATAAAGAAAACTCACACTCTATTTTTAATAGTATTTTGATAATAGTTATAATAATTAAAATAATTGTTATTATTGTTAGTAAAGTTTGTAAGAAATTTTGTAGAAAGGAACGTGATATTATTCAAGCTGCATCTAACATTATTGAAACATAAGTATAAGTATTTTGTTTCAATAACGTTTCTCTTAAGGATGGAGGAGTTAGATAACGGTTCTAACAGAATCGCACCACATTCTATACTCCTATTTCAATATGTCAGCAGTTTCTTAGATGAGGAGTTTAGCAGTGTATTATTTAAGATAGAATAGTTAGAATGTATCCAGCTTGTAAAGCGAACAGTTGTATCTTGTTTTTGCTAAGTTAAATAAATTTTTTAAAAACAACTTTACTGATTGAATAAACATAACTTATACCTATATAAATATGTAGGAAAAACTTGGAGGTGGCTCAGGACAGTCTGACAGAAGTGGTCGACAGTCGAGAACAGTTGTTGTTTTATGATACGTAAAAAAATTGTAATATCACTTTATGTGTATTTTATGTAATTTAAAGTTGGTTAATACAGTGTTTGTGTTACTTTATCCGCTCTAATCATTCTAATTTCCCACAATTGGGGGCTCAACCGGGATTGAGGATTCAAGTTAGCGCGGTAAAGTCGAAGTGAGCTTATACGTTGAATTAAGCGGATAACGTTGCAAAGTGGAGTGAAAAGAAGTTAACACTATATTAATGAAAGACGATAACAATAAAGTGGCAAAAAGTTGTTAAGAAGCTGATAAATAAAGTGATACAAAATTGATAACAATCATGGCGAGAAAAGAACGCGATTTGCTTCAAAGAGAAATAGACTTATTAAAACGTGAAAATGATCTTTTATTACGCGAACGGCAACACGAAGTGAAAAATGACGTTTGTTTACGTGATATTCAAGAAAGTCTACCAGTTTTTAGCAAAGATATTGCTTATCCGGTTGAAAAATGGCTACAAGATATGACAGAAAACGCTGATGTTTTTGGATTATCGCAATTACAACTATTAGTATCTGCCAAGAAGCTACTACAAGGAACAGCTAAGATTTGGTTAGCAACGCAACCAGTATTTTCAGAATGGGGATCATTTGAAGTCGCAATAAAACAAGAATTTGGCCAGAGTGTAAACAGCTCGACAATTCATTGAGAATTGTCTAAGAAAAAAAAAAGACTGATGAAACATTCAAAGAATATGTGCTCACTATGACAGCAATGGCAAAAAGAGGAGGAGTTGAAGATTTAGCCATTATCCAATATATCATTGACGGCATTCAAGATTACGAAGCAAATAAAACAATTTTGTATGGAGCAGAAAATTTGCAGGAATTTAAACGCAAAATTGAATTATATGAAATAATGAAGAGCAAGATGAAATATTCGGATAGTAAACCCAGCAGTCTCAGAAGAGTAGAAGATAATAAAAAATCTGATAGAAAAATAGACAGATGTTTCAACTGTGGCGGTACTGACCATAAGTTAAGAGATTGTCGCAACAAATATAAAGGATCTAAATGTTTTGCGTGTAATGAATTTGGCCACATCGCCTCTAAATGTCCAAAGAAGCAAGCGAAAAATGAATACAAAGAAGATGCAAAGAAAAGTAAAAGCATGCAAGTATCAGAAGCTAAATATGAAGAAAATATGTACAAAACAATCAAGTTAAATGGTTACGATATGAAAGCTCTAGTTGACACAGGTAGCGACATCAACCTGTTACGCAGCGATGAATATTTCAAGATTGGCATACCGCACATAAGTCCCGAAACCAAAATATTGAAAGGATTAGGTACAACAGAAGTTAAAACACTAGGATGTTTTACGACGAAGATCGAAGTTGACGCATGCCAATTCTCCACCAAAGTACACATAGTACCTGATACAGCAATGCCAATGAAATGCATTTTAAGAAGCGAACTTTTAAGAAAGGCGGAAATAACAATTACAGCAAAAGAAATTAAATTTACGAAACCCAACTATGATTTTATCATGAAAATTGAGGTTACAAATGAAGATGACAATTTAAACCTAAATTATATCAAAGATGACGAACATAAGAATAAAATCAAAGATTTAATAAATAATAATGTTCCGAAGCCCACTAAGACAACATCTATAAAGACAAAAATACTTTTACGTGATGAAACCCCAGTTTATCAAACACCCAGAAGATTATCTGAAAGTGAAAAAAAAAGAAGTGGATCATCAGTTAGAAGATTGGTTAAAGCAGGGAATCATCAAGCCAAGTTCATCCGATTTCAGTAGCCCAATCGTTCCAGTACGAAAGAAAGATGGATCAATGAGAATATGTATCGATTATAGAAGGTTGAATAAACAAGTTATACGAGATCGTTACCCGCTTCCATTGATTGAAGATCAGATTGATAAACTACAGGATGCCAGAGTATTTACATTAATAGATCTCAAGAATGGATTTTTCCATGTTCCAGTGGATGAAGCAAGTACGAAGTACACTTCCTTTGTAACACCCAGTGGACAATTCGAATTCCTGAGAACACCATTCGGATTCTGCAATTCACCGGCCATATTTCAGAGATTTATTAATGATGTTTTCCGTGAATTAATAAAAGAACAAATTGTTATTGTGAATATGGACGACGTGATAATACCTGCAAAACATGAAGACGAAGCCATTGAAAAATTAAAGAAGGTATTGCAAGTGGCAGAAGAGTACGGTTTGCAAATAAATTGGAAAAAATGCAAGTTTTTATGTAAAACCGTTGAATATTTGGGTCACGAAATAAGCGAGGGTCAAGTGAGACCAACAGAAAATAAAATACGTGCGGTTATGAGATTTCCGGAGCCGAAAACAGTGAAGAATGTTCAAAGCTTTCTGGGATTAACCGGCTACTTTAGGAAGTTCATTAGCAATTATTCTTTAATTGCGAAGCCATTGACAAGCTTGCTTAAAAAAAATACTATTTTCAAGTTTGGTGAAGACGAAAGAATGTCCTTTAAGCAATTGAAGATATTGTTGTCCCAAAGGCCTGTTTTGAATCTTTTTCAGTATGACGCGTATACTGAAATACATACAGATGCCAGTAAGGAAGGCATTGGTGCAATACTGATGCAGAGAGACTCTGAAGATAATAAGATGCATCCCGTTTATTACCATAGTAAAAAGACAAATCCGGCCGAAAGAAATTATACTAGTTATGAACTTGAAGTATTGGCAGTAATCTCAGCATTGAAAAAGTTCAGGGTGTACCTCATAGGTAAACAGTTCAAGATTGTTACAGATTGTTCTGCATTCAAGAGCACAATGGCTAAGAAGGATCTCATTCCAAGAATCGCAAGATGGGCATTAGCGTTAGAAGATTTCGATTACCTGATAGAGCATCGACCTGGAATAAAGATGAAGCATGTAGATGCTCTTAGTAGATCATTTCCAATTACCACTCGAGGAACTACCGACAGAATAAGTACAGCACAAAAAGCAGACGCAAGACTGGTTCCAATATTTAAACTGCTAGAAAAGGGAGAGTATGAAAATTACTTTATTAAAAATGGTATGCTTTACAGAGTATGTGAAGGCAAGGATTTAATTGTATTGCCGAAAGCAATGCAAGACGACATGATCAGGAAATCCCACGAGAACAACGGACATTTCGCTGTGAAGAAAACGCAAGAGGTTGTGGAAAGAGAATTTTGGATTCCTAATATAAGAAAGAAGATAGAAACAATAATTCGCAACTGTATTCCTTGTATACTAGCGGAAAAGAAGAAAGGAAGAAAAGAATGTTTATTAAATCCTATAGACAAAGGAGAAATACCGCTTCAAGTTTTTCATGTGGATCATTGAGGCCCACTGAGATCTACAAGGAAGGCCTACCAGTATATTTTGGCGGTCACTGATGCGTTTACCAAATTTGTTTGGATTCACCCAGTCAAGAATACAACCGTAGAAGAAGTGATAAGAAAGCTAGAGTTACAAGCAGAAACTTTTGGATACCCTCAAACAATCATATCCGATAGAGGATCCGGACTATTTCGTAATTATTGTGAAGAAAAGAAGATTAAACATATCAATACAACAACCGGCGTCCCAAGAGGAAATGGACAGATAGAACGCGTCAATCGAACTCTAATTCCAGTTTTAACAAAATTGTCGTCAGGGAATCCCGAAGATTGGTACAAATATGTAGCAAAATTACAAAGAGTACTCAATAGTACCTATCACCGCAGTATTGGTACAACACCATTCCAGTTACTTTTTGGTTCAAGAATGAAAGATGATACAGATATAAGAATAAAAGAAGTTATAGAAGAAGAAGCAGCAATTAATTTCGACGAAGAAAGAAATGAAATAAGACAAAGAGCTAAACAACAAATGTCCAAAGTCCAAGAAGAAAACAGAAGAAACTTCAATAAGAACAGAAAAGCTGCAACAAAATATTCAGTTGGTGACTTAGTCGCCATAAAGAAAACTCAGTTTTCTACCCAATCAAAACTCTTGAATAAATTTTCAGGTCCGTACAAGGTAGTAGCAGTCAAACCAAACGACCGGTATGATGTAGAGAAGTGCGGCAAAACCGAGGGCCCGAACAAGACGTCAACGAGTGCCGACTACATGAAGTCGTGGTTAACAACTTCATCTGAAAAAGACGATTCATCCGGGTCGGATGAAGACCAGGATGGCCGAGTGTAGGAAAAACTTGGAGGTGGCTCAGGACAGTCTGACAGAAGTGGTCGACAGTCGAGAACAGTTGTTGTTTTATGATACGTAAAAAAATTGTAATATCACTTTATGTGTATTTTATGTAATTTAAAGTTGGTTAATACAGTGTTTGTGTTACTTTATCCGCTCTAATCATTATAATTTCCCACAAATATATAAATAAACGTTTCACTCCCATGCGAGTTTTAAATATTTCCCACCCGTGAGATTCTCATTGCAGTTAAAAATGACACACGTTTCCAATCTTAGACAGGTTAGGAATTGACATATTATTATAATTATAGTGATTGTGAATAAGAATAATTACTGCACCATATAACAGAAAAGTACACTTCGCTTTCTGAGTATAATATTGTGAAATGGGAGTGAAATTTAGCGAAAATTGCTAATAATATTTCCTCAAGGTTAAACAGTTCAAACATTCGGTAGAACAAATATCTTTGTATAATCTAATTTAACACAATGGTTACATATTCCACTGAAAAACAAGTTTGTTTTTTAAGGAAAATTCCTATTTATGACGTACTATTTCCGAGTTATATAACTTAAAAATAAAATAAAACATAAAAATCGTGGCAATGGCTAAGGTTTTTGGCTTTTTTGAAAAAATAATTTGATGTCATTAGTGTTAGAATATGGAAAGATGGACAAAGCGGCTAATGTTCACTTTTTTGGGGAACTGAGGCTGTATATCGGCAATAACACGGCGAATGTTGAATTTCATGTCGTCCATCGTCTCTGGTTTATCGGCGTAGACCAGAGACTTCAAATATCCCCACAGAAAATGCTCCAAAGGTGTTAAATCACAAGATCTCGGAGGCCAATCCACAGGTTCATTGCTCGACATTATGCACGCATCGAATGTGACCCTCAATAAATCGATTGATGCGCACGCTGTGTGACATGTTGTGCCATCTTGTTAAAAAGAACCCTTTCCACAAAAACGCCATTCAATTGGGGTCCAGTATCATTTTGCTCTGCGCGGTAACTCAGCTTTGACAGTTGGCAAATGTGAAAATACATACAGGTGTCCCATTTCAATCTTAACACCTGAACTTCTCGAGAAATACACATTCTAGGAAGAAGTTTCTCATATGAAACTTGTCGAAACCAAAATGGGCCACGAATTGGGGTAAATAGCTCCGTGGTAACGTGTCGGACTGTGGATCGTGAGATCCTCAGTTCGAATCCCACTGCCGACAGTTACAAATTTAAATTTACCCCTGTGGTTCCCCCTCCACTAACATCTTTGGAGGCTATGATTTGACGGGTGGTAACCGCACTTCATACGTAAAAATATATCAATTACCGAGATCTGCGTAAGCAGAGTGCCACACCCGTAATGGGCAAAAGGCGTGATGATATATTTATTTATTTATTTATTTATTGTCAATTTCAGTTTCATCATAGGTGGCGCAGCAATCGGTAAAATTGAAGGAAATTAATTTTCTTGTTGAAAACCTTAATTTTTTATTGAATATTATGATTCTGTGGTAACAACTAACTTTTATCCGAAACTTTTCTTAATTACTATTATAGGTAGCGCTGCTATCAGCAAAATGGGTAAAATTCATTTCATCGGAACTTCGATGAAATAAAATTTTCTTAGCCACACCTTTTTATTGGAAAATAGGTACTTTTAATTCTGTATTCATTTGAGTGCGTAGTAGTGTACAGGCCGTCGGCATTAGCGTTACCCACTGTGCAATTCTTCTGTGGACATTCATTAAGCTTTCCATCACGAACCAAAAAAGTTACGTCGCCCAAAAGAAATTAATTTCCCTCAATTTTACCGCTTGCTGCGCCACTTATGAGAAAACTGAAATTGTCAATTTGTACCCCCCTTTGTGCTCGACAAGTGTCATATGAGAAACCTTTCCTTAGAATGTGTATTTCTCGAGAAATTCGTCAGTTAAAATTAAAATGGGACACTCTGTATATGTATAAATTACGGAGATCTAATTTAGCATTTTGCCACGGGTTGAACTGCGCAGGGATGCATTGAATTTTATTTACAAACACACAACACCGGACGCTTGATTGTTCTGTACATGTATAAGGAAAAATTGCATTTTCTTATCAACACGTATTTATGATATAAACTAGGATTGAGTGCAACTGCCACTAGTATGTTCAGTGATTTCACAGACAGAAGTTCGAGCCCAAGAATGTTGCTGATATTTTATACTGTGTTTCTGGGGCTGATTATTCGAGGTATGTCGTTATAATAATATAATACACTTTAATTACCCATTGCTGGATATGCCAATCTGCATGGCAGTTTACCAGCTATTTTCATTCTTGTAATTTAATTAAATTCAATACTAAAGTGCAATATAGGATTAGGTATATAAATAAATAATTAAAATAAATTTTAATAATATGCATTTCTTATAATTTATTACAAAGGCATTAATGGTCAATTTTAACATTCAGAAATGATATATTTACACATTTGTTTTTAAGTTGGAACTACTTCCATAAGTTGTCGTTTCATGAAGGATTCTTTAAAATAATTTTCGTACAACTATGTCCAATATTATTCGAAGGAAATGTAGGAATTTGTCCTATATTTCAAACATATCAGCAGTCATATTTTCATGATAGTCTATAGTGAATTCTTTTAAATATTTTGCGGCCCATGTGTTACCCATCCTTTCTCATTTCCTGTATGCAGGATAAATATTCTCTTGCCGCGTGATACAGAAAACGAAAACCAATACCCTTAAATACACGATATATGGTTACCACGGAATATTTAATAATACAGTAGCCATCGGCCATTATTTCACCGTTTGTGTCGAGTTCTTACCGATGGTAAAATCTTTTCTTTATATCTCTGGTTTTCAGGAAAAACCAGTTGTCACTATTTTATGATTTCGAGTTATTTGCGTTTAAAGTTTTACAAGTCACCCTCATAAATACCTTAAAATGGATTTGAATATTTATTAGCTATCATTTGTATTTTAAAAATATGTATAAAAAATCTGGGGTGGACACCACACTACTCTCTTATACATATAAAACCAACTGAACACGTATGACTTATTCCTTGCGTATGACTTTATTTTGATAATTATTATAGATGATAAACCTGTTTAATTTTATCTTCTTGTAATATAATTTTATTTTTTAAATAGGTATTAATTAATATCTACTCTGAAAATAAAAACATTACTTTCATAATATTTCAAGCGACACATATTTTTGACATTTCACAATTATTTGACATATTTGACACAGATTTTTAAAATGTTTTAGTATTTGTTCCCATTGTAACTAAGATTGTTGAAATTATATTATTAAATTTATAATTTAGTTTTTCTTCAAACGTCATAAAAGTACGTTGTTATGAATTTGTATTCAACAAGCAGAACTTAAATATTGTCGCCGCCGGCGTAAAAGTGTCTCCTTGGCAACACATTTAATCCGGCGGGGGACAAAGTAAAATATCATGCAAAATAGTACTCGTAAGGTTGTAATTCAATAATTTGACAGTTAAGAATAAAACAAATAAACAAAAATAACAAATTAACATTCTGTGGCAACTAGAAATACTGGATACGTCAGAATATTTGTTGAAGTTTTGAGCATTTTTTAATGTTTTAATGGTTATTTTTTATGTTTGAAGAAAAAATAGCATGTGTTATTCCGAATAAATATGACTTTGTATGCTTCGCATATCATTGTCTGACTCGCTACGCTCGTCGTTAAACTTACATGCTCAGCACCCAAAGTATCACATTTACTCCTAATAACACAATATACTATTTTTCTTAGAATTAGAAGCAAGTTAAGTCCAAATAACATTTTGTACTCCAAATATTTTTGCTAGCATCTTTTTTATTTAGTGTTTATTTGTTTAGTGTGTTCAGTAAACTTCCTCTTCCGGTTTTTTAATTTCATTCAAAATTAACTCAGCTCTTCCTATTTTCATGAAACTTATAAATTCCATGTTTCGTTTACATATCTTGTCTTCATGAGATGTTGCGCACACGAACATCAATCAATCCATCCATCCATCTTTACACACAGACATAATTGAGAAATAGGTCTTAACGGATTCAGTGGACGTTAAAATAAGTATTTCCGCAAAAATTTCGACAACGATTTTTTTTTCATGATTCCAATAATTCCTTATACTTTGCATAAGAAAGTAAAAATATATATCTGTGTATTTTCAAATAAATGTTCCAATCGTGCAAAAAATTATATAAGCATCACGAACATTAAGGAATTACCGATGTCAGACAAAATTGGATACTGAGCGAAGCATTGTAAACTGTCATTACCGTTCGTGATACTTGATATACGTACCAAGGGACGTTATAAGGACATTAATACCTGAGGTCTCTAGTGTGCTGCCGAAGGACTCCGAGGTGTGTACGCTGACCGAAGGCATTATTGTCAGTTTAACGCCCGTGGTTCGTTCAACGTTAAATGTCCGAACGATATCTTATTTTATACAAGATTTTTATTGATTTTTGTTCTATCATTGTGTTTTGTTAGTAGTCCAGGCAATGAGTACTTTCGGGGTTACAAATGGTCAAGGAGTGTTCGTATTTGGTAGATTTTTTACAGTTGGTGTCCTAATTAATATTCTGAATTTGCGACCTTGGGCGACCGCCGCTCGCGCCGCCATATTGAAAAAAAGGTACTAAAAAACAGTTTTTCGAGAATATCTTCTCTCCAGCGCCACTAAAGTTAAATATAGTTATTACAAAAATTATAGACCATAAAATTCTCTAGAGAAAAGGTTCTTAATAGTTTTTGTGTAAGTGTCATAGTTTTCGAGAAAATCGAGAAAATAAAATTATAAAATTCTCAGTCTGTGTAAACCAACTCATAAATTTGTGTTAATACACAAAAACGGCTGATATTTTTTAACGGACTGAAATATCGACTACCGGTTATCAACATTCGATTGCCTGGACATTTTTGTATTAGCGCCATTATTTTTACACTTTAGGGAAGTCTAGTTCATTTGTAATATATACATATTCCCCGAGGAAGCATAAATAAATTAAAATAATTTTCTTAAAATTTTGTATTTAAATTACTGTAAATCTTGAACGGAATCAAATAGCGACTTCCGGTTTTAGGCATTCGATTGCTCGGACAATTATCTATTTGGACCATTATTTTTACACTTCTGGGAGGTCTAGTTCAGCTGTATGTGTACACATTCTCCGAGAAAACGTAAATAAATTTAAGTAATTTTCTAAAAATTTTGTATTTAAATTACTGTAAACCTTGAACGGAATCAAATATCTAATTCCGGTTTTCATCATTCGATTGCTCAGACATTTATCTATTAGCACCATTATTTTTACATTTTTGGTAAGTCTAGTTCAGCTGTAAAATATACATATTTCCCGAGAAAACATAAATAAATTTAAGTAATTTTCTTAAAATTTTGTGTTTAAATTACTGTAAATCTTGAACGGAATCAAATAGTGACTTCCGGTTTTCGGTAATCGATTGATCGAACATATATCTATTAGCATCATTATTTTCACACTTTTGGTAAGTCTAGTTCAGCTGTAAAATATACATATTTCCCGAGAAAACATAAATAAATTTAAGTAATTTTCTTAAAATTTTGTGTTTAAATTACTGTAAATCTTGAACGGAATCAAATAGTGACTTCCGGTTTTCGGTATTCGATTGATCGAACATATCTCTATTAGCATCATTATTTTCACACTTTTGGTAAGTCTAGTTCAGCTGTAATATATACATATTTCCCGAGAAAACGTAAATAATTTTAAGTAATTTTCTTCAAATTTTTTATTTAAATTATAGTCCAGGCAATGAGTACTTTCGGAGTTATAAAAGGTCAAGGAGTGTTCATTTTTGGTAGATTTTTACAGTTCGGTGTCCTAATTAATGTTCTGAGTTTGCGACCTTGGGCGACCGCCTCACGCGCCGCCATATTGGAAAAAGGTACCAAAAAACAGTTTTTCGAGAATATTTTCTCTCCAGTGCCACTTAGGTTGAAAATATTTATAACAAAAATTATAGAGCATAAAATTCCCTACAACTTCTATTTTAAACATTTTCCAATCGGTAGTACACGAGTTACAGCGGAGTTAAACTCTGCAAATTTCTGCAATTCGCAGAATCGCTATATTTTTTCACGAAATCTATCTATTACTTAATACGCATTACAGTTTTCTATTCATTTGCGCACAACAAATTGATGGTATTTACAGGAGTTTTAGATTACATCATATGAATTTCTCTTAGAACTAAACGAATATTAGCGAACAGGATTTCGGGATATATCAAGCGTTGCGGGAGAGAAGAGGAAATAAATTTACAAGATGTTGATATAAATGAGCCTGGAGCATCTAGGCCTAGGGCATCGAAACGGAAAAAAAGTATCAGTAAATAGCGAATACCTACTGGGGATACCACATGAAAAAAAAAACGCGCCTCTGATCTACCTCATGGTGGTGCGGAAATGAGTAAAAAACGGTAGTACGTATTATGTAATCGATATTTGCTTAAATTTCGCGAAAAATTATAGCGATTTTGCGAATTGTAGAAATTTGCTGAGTTTGACTTCGCTATAACTCGTGAAATACTCATCTCATTGGAAAATGTTTAAAACAGAAGTTATTGGAAATTTTATGCTCTATAATTTTTGTAAACGCGCCTCTGTGCAGAAACAGTTTAGCGAGTGTTTTTTAGTAAAAAAAAATGTAATTTCTGGCCTAGGAATATTAATAATTATATACGGATGTTGTATAGTTTTAAATGATTTCCAAAGGGATAATTATTTCTAAGTTTACTAAATACGTACTTACTTCTTCTATAATTTGTCATGAAAATACAAGCAACAACCCTTCGTTAGTTTGGTGGGGTATGTCGTACCCCATCATCCCTTTTTGTTTCTTAAATCAAAATGTTAGTAACTATGAGTACAGTTATTTTAAAAATAAATATTACTAAGTACAATTTGTTTAATATATTTGACTAACAATAAAATTTAGAAACATGTTTTATTATTTAATTTACAAAATTTTAAAATTACTGATAGTTTTAGAAAACTTTAATTTGGGTATAACATACCTCACATAACTAACCGCGTAACTTTTTGCCAACACACTAACGAAGGGCTGAAATGAAAATTATGTATTTGTTTCATCAAATTGTTTGCAACATGTTACAAAAGTAATTGCATCGTGTACAAACTTGTGTAAGTAGACGTGAACGCCACTTGTTGGTACCGCGTATCGGTTGATAGTCTTTTACCCCAAAATAAACACATTAAGATGATAGTTTTCGTGTTGTGCAAATGACATGCACTAAAGTGAAACATTTGTTTGTAATTCTGATAGAATTCATTGAGTGTATTAACCAGAAATTCCATTTGAACTGTGATTTAACCATAATAATGGAACATTTAGCAGTAGTATAATTTAGATTAAAATTGTAGTACTGTATAAGAACGAAGACATAAACTATATTATTTGTATTGCATTTAGGTATAGCGTAAATTTTTGTTAAAAACATTGATACAAAATTCAGCTTTACGCAAATGTTTTTGGGAATCTTATTAAAATTATCTAATTATTGTAAGCAGTACAGTGTCACAATCTTGAAACTTCGTTACTAGTTTTTTGTAATAAAATTTTAAAATAACAGTATTTTTATGCGATATAAAAAATACGTTCAGGCAATTCGAAACCTCAATAAACACAAATAACGTTTTGCGGTTTGAAATAAGATTCTAAAAGGATGTGTGTTATGGAATTGGTTTGTTTCCTTTTATTATCAAATAGTCTAATAAACAAGTTGTTATTTTCGTGATAACACACTGCATCAAGGAATGTTAGATCAATCGATTCCCGCAGCCGATTGCTAATGTTATTTTCTAGGTCCACAAACCGATATGCGTCCGAGACAGCTGTGTGCTAACAATTATACTTTATTCAAATTGAAGCGATTCGAGATAAATACACGAAAAAAAATTGCGTTGTGTTTATTACTGAAAATAGATATTTACAGTAACAATATTTTAAATTATATTAGCAATATGATACTATTTCCGATTGCTGCTTCACCAAACTAAATATTTTTGTTTTTTACCTCCCGCCACATCCTGTATAGGAGATATAGAATCAAGCTAAAAATTCGATATTGAGTTTTCAGTGGATGAGCACGTTTTAGGGCTTCTGGAATATGATTTTAATAGTTTCGCGATGATGTCTGTGTATGTATCTGTCTGCCTGACGGTCTGTGTAGATATCTGGAGTTACGGTTTGTCAAAAGCTACAATACTGAAAATTTTCATATTTTGTATAAGTAAGTCAACTGTAGATCTGATTAGTTTTTGGTGATAATCTAATAACCGGAAGAGGAAGTTTACTTGAAGCCCTATCAAGTTATTTTGAAATATCTTAGTTCATTATGATTAAATGACAATTTTTGTTATAATAATAATTTTTTAAATATTGTTATCTAGAATTGTCGTTTGAAACATGTTTCTCTTACTGTCACTATTTACGTATTACAACAGGGTGAAGATAAATTATATTTTGTCATTTTCGTTTTAATATGCTAACCTCTGCTTTTTGAAAAAAAAAACAAACCAATGTTTAAATATGTCTTGTTTTGACATGTGTCAAATAGGGGAGATGAGGACAGTTTATAACATCTTTAATTTAATTTTCTTGTTAGAGTTTTATGTAGCCATCAGTTTTAAATAGATTGTTCTATGAACGGTGCTCCTACATAATATATAATAATAATAATAATATTCTACGGCATAGCGTGTCACTGTTATATGTGACAATCTGTGTGTGCTCCTAAATTGTAAATATTTATGATTTCACATATAGGGACTTGCTTAACTTAGTTTGTATAATCATTATTATTTGAGAAATAATCTTTTGAATGTAATGATTAAAAATAATTATACTTAACAGTTACAATTATTCAACGTACCGATTAGAAATTATAACCATAATATTAAATGCATGTCGTAGGGGGCAGTGTTGAATTTCAATCTATGGGGCAGTAAAACAAATATTTAGTGTAAAATGGTGTAATATTATAAAACAAATGGGGTGCTAAAAACCGAAAAGATGCACAAAGAGCTGTGAATGATGTACTGATGGCCAAGACTTACGTTAAACATCAGCATTATACGTACTCGGTGTTACAATGTTATACTATAAATTTAAATTTTTAAAAATTATTGCTCATCTGTATAATTCTGTTCGTGGCCATATAGATTATTCCTCTATTCAATCCATATCCCAAGTTTACAGTGCAACTATAAGAACTGACGACATACTTTTATCACAGTATAAGAATTCACACAGTAGCGACACTCACTGTCGGTCCCTTTGATCTTTATGTCGCATCGACTGATGACCTTGAGCCGAGCGGCCATATTGGCAGCTGCGGCATACGGCGGTAAATTTGAATAATTGTCAGTTGCAAAGGGGATAAAATCTAAAAATATTATTTCACCTGCACTATAAAAATTCCTACTATATTTCATGGTACAAATAAGTTCACCTCAATGTTTTGCACTCATTTTATGAACGTAACATGACAGAAATACTGTAGTTTGATATTTGACAGATACTAATGACACTGACATATTATATTTTCTTTTCTATGGTTACTAAGATAGCCTATCAGCGAATACTAAGCGGCCATCTTCCGGCTGCGCACCACTGATATTCTGGGATCATGAAAATATTGGAAGTGTCGCTACTGTGTGAATTTTTTTTACTGTGCTTTTATAATTACCGTTTCCAATTGGGGTGGAACAACAGCTCCAACAACTCAAGTTTTCAGTTTTCTCGTAAATTTCAGGTCTTATTAACTTGCTGATAGATTTTTCAGTAAATTATTGTTTTCTTGCTTATGTTTACAAATGTTCAAGATTGGTTTATATGTGTTCCTAACTGCCCCATGTCAATTAGTGATCTGAACCACAAGATGGATCGGCTACTCCTATACCAATACAACGTAAGGGGCTGTCTCCATAGAAATGTCAAAATCGCTGCTGGTTTACTGTCTCTCTCTTTCTAATAAATACCATTGCGCATGCGTTACAAATATACAGTTAAACCTACCATTGGTGACAATGTGAAAATATATAGTAAGAAAGTTTTAGTGTGGTTGTAGTCATTTTAGTCGTGATTGCTTTCTTGTCAGTGCGTCACAGAAACAGTATCGCATAGTTTTTCTTGTTGCTGCTATATTGTGCTTTTGATTTTACAATGGTTATGATATGTGCAGTGCCCGGATGTAATAATTCGATTGGTATGGAACCAAATTTATGTTTTCATCGGTAAGGACTGAAATATTTAGATTATTTAATTCAATATATTATTTTGTCAATAAATAATTTCGTAAAAATACTTGGACTTAAAATTTATTACTGTATAATTTCATTTTGAACTTCAATTTAACAACAATATTAAATTTTGATAGCAGAAATATTTTTCAAATAACTTTTTTTTTAATTTTATTAATTGTAGGTACATAATATATAATCCCAACCCTAATTTTGTTTACATGTTTGTTTAATATTCTTTGTATATTGTAAATATGTCAATAAATAATTTCGTAAAGAAAATGCTTGTACTTATAATTAAAAAATTCGCTACTGTATTATTTCATTAATGAAATTCAAGTTAACATTATTAAATTTTGGTAACAAATAATTTTCAAATAAAACATTTTTAAAGCTTATCTTAATAAAAATAACATTTTTGTGGCCACTGGATAGAAAGAGACAGACAGTCTACCAACGAGCGGGTTGAATAAAATTTTTTGGAGACAAGAAATATACTCAAGTTGCCAATCCATCTTGTGGTTCAGATCACTGGTTCCAAGTGGTTATTTCTGACAAGTTTGTGGCATGTTTGTGACAATTTCACTGCGCCTGCAATAAATATAAACAAAGTTAAGTTTGAAACGTAAGCTTCATTTCCTTTTTTGTAGCGAAAAATGTATAAATTTCTTTATTTATATGTATATTTAAGGTTAGCTGTCAAAACAAAAAATAAGTATGCACATGCGCTTCACTCCATTCGCCGTTCCAGTCTATGTTTCTAACTTAACTTGTTTACATTTATCGCAGGCGCAGTGAAATTGTCACAAATATATCACAAATTTGTCAGATATAACCACTTGGAATAAACATATTTGGGTGCTATTCACAGCTCTGTACTAAGCGTTACTAATGCCCGATTTCTTCACTTCTCATTTAAACCCAGATTTTCTAAACTTCGGTTAACGTTAATCGGAGTTTAATGATTTGTCGGTTTTCTTCATGTGCATTCATAGTTACTAAATCAACGGTTAGAAATACTACAAGATAAATATGGCATCGCCGCAAAATTGATTGTTGGCTAATGTCATTTCTGAGTTTGACACATGTTTATGTATTATTACATGTATTTTCAGAAGAATGCTAGTATTATAATATATTTTTACATGTCGAATGCAAGGGAAACGTAAATATATAATAATACATATATACATACGTACATATTTTTAGTTTCCAGTGAAATGGAAAACAAATCAGTTAAAGAAAGAGCTGCAAACTTCACCAAAACATAATTTAATTTTCTTGTAGACATAGCGTTGAAATATAAGCATATTATAGAAAATAAAAATGAAAAATAAAAACAGATGGTAAAGAGAAAAATATAACATGGAATATAATAGCTGATCAATTCAATGGGTCTAGTGATAACTTTGCCCGATCTGTCAAAATAATTCGTACCAAATAAGATGCTTTTAAAAAAGACATTAAAAAAAATGTTCTCGATTAAGAAACGAACAAATTAAAACAGGCGGTGGTGTCGAAAATAATTGTTCTTCAATTTTGGCGAATGTATGGTGTAGGAATATTTTCAACCAATTCGTTGATCTCATCACTGTCGTCATCCAAAAAGACATAAACGTCCATTAATGTATCCATATTTTAATTTATCACGCCAAATTCATTAGCACTTCTTTTATAAACATGTACATGGACACTACTGTAGATAATCGGTCAAGAATGACCGCATAACTATAATCGACGTTTAAATCCTAACCGGAGTTTAGTGACAGTGAAGAAAACCGATTTTAAATGTAACCTTGGTTTAAACTACGTATAACTATAATTGTGGTATAACCCAAAGTGAAGAAATCGGGCATAAGAAAATTGTATTAGGAATTACTAAAAAATCTATTCACAGCTCGATACTAGGCAATACTAAGCGTTACTAAGTTTTGTATTTAGTACACAAATGTAAAACAAGGTAGTACCGTGTTTAACTTGGCTGAACGGACAATTTGAAATGCGAGATGTGCGCGATATGTTCGAAATTTACAAAATAGGCGGATAAAAGTGTATCGACGACACATGGACCCGTTTACCGAATTCAAGGAAAGTGATACATACTGTGAGACTGTTCAAAGAGAGTAGACGATTTGTAAATAATTTGACTAGATGAGAATTGACAGGCGAGCAAGTATCCCTATGCTTCGTCAGAATTACAAGTACTTGTTGCATTAAGATTTTAAACAAAGAATTTGTACCAAACATAAAACGATAAGTAGGTATTAACTATTTTCTTATATTTGAATTTTGACTGTAAGGTTAAATTTTTTAGTTGTCAAAATGACAGTTTGGGATCACTATACTTTCAATTACATTTCTTTTCAGTCGCACGCACTCCTTTTCACTTTCGTTCCTCAATTTTCGGATATTTCCCTATTTTATTCAATTTTTTAAATACTAACATTCCTTTTTAAAATTTTATTTATAAATTAAAATTCTATTAAAATTTTATATAAATGTCAGAACATGTCGCTTGGTGTTTGACGTAATATAAAATATTATGTAGCTATGACTACCAGTGATATTTGCGATGTTGCCAACTATATTTTTTGCTAGTCACTTGAACTAACTAAAACACGCTAGTATAAAGCTCTGAATAGGTAGTGTATTAATTACTGTTTTAGCGCTAATACATGTTTTAACTAAAACAGCCTAGTATACAACTTTAGTATCGAGCTATGAATAGCACCCAATATGTATTTTATTGATATAAACTACAGGTTGTTTGTTTGTCCCGTATACGTTCTTGTACCATACATTCGATTGCGATGAAATTTCGGTGAGTTGTTGCGAGTATCCCCAAGAAGGTTCCTGAATTATTTCAGGCCCACAAGGTAGCGGTGGGGTCGAGATATTTCGAAAAATTGTATTTATTTATTTATTTAAATATTTGGGAAACTAACATAAAAAAATTCAAGTACAAGTTTCCACGTATTTACATGAAAATACTTATATAAAACATTGTACATTTTAATACCCAATGGAATAACAAACATGGCATTTACAGAGCTTTTTTAATTTGGTACAAAGTTAATGAAAATATATCTAAGTTGCTATTATATGTTAACATAAGTCTATTAAGTGAGGAATTTTTAAAATTATTAGTGTTACACTTATTAACGTAGAAGAGAGTAATTTGTCTTGAATTGATTGAAGGTACATGGAAATTTAATTTGTCGATAATATTATAGCTATCTATATGATTATTGACAATTTTGTATAAAAATATATCAGCATACATTCTTCTTGATTCAAGTGAATTCAAACTAAACTCATTAAGCATTGAATCGTAATTGGTATTAGAAGAATTAAATTTGTATTTTAAAAGAGAAATGTTTTTTTTTTATTAACTCAATTCGATTTACATATTTGGTATACTGAGGATTCCATACTGGAGAAGCATATTCAACAATAGGGCGAATTAAAGAACTGTATAACAATATAAGAGATTCTTTTCTTTTATAGGGTTTAGCAGTTCTATAAATAAATCCTAGTGTCCTATACGCTTGAGCTATGCTCTACATGGTCATTTAGTAACAATTTGGAATCTATTATTACTCCAAGATCACGGTTGGATGTTTTTCGTATTAAATTTGTTCCGTATAAATTATAATTATAAGTGATAGGTATTCTACTACGTTTGAAACTAATCACATAGCATTTGTCTACATTTAGCATTAAATTTTCTCATTACAAAAATTCTACAATCGCAACAAATCTTCCTGAATCAAAGTACAGTCTGAAGTATTCGAGATCGTTTTATAAATTTTTAAGTCATCAGATAATAACATAAATTCAGTATTTATGAAGCACTCTGAAATTGTATTTATATAAATATTAAATAAAAATGGTCCTAAATGCGAGCCTTGAGGTACGCCCGAAGTAACGTTAATCAGTCTTGATTTGAAACCATTGCAAAAAACCAATTGAGAACGATTTTTAATGTACGACTCGAACCACCTCAATAATGAACCATGAATACCATATTCGGATAGTTTAGATATTAATTTGACATGATTGACACGATCGAAAGCTTTTCTGAAATCAGTATATATAGTATCGACTTGAACTGTCATCCATTGCATTAGCTACATATTCAGTGAAAGGGATCAAATTGTTAAGAACTGACTTTTTACTACAGAAACCAGTTTGTTGCTGAAGAATAACTGACGTTGGACTTTATTTTATTCAAGATTAAACTTTCAAAAATTTTACCAAACACCGGCAAAATGGATATCGATCTGTAATTACTCACATTTCTCTTATCTCCCGATTTATATATTGGGGTGATATAGGACAACTTCCATATATCAGGAAAAATAGCATCAGTTATTGATTGATTGTAAATAATGCATAATGGGCGAGTTAGATAATAAGCACAATTTTTTATAAATAAGGGATGTATATTGTCAGGACCACAGCCTTTATTTGTATCAATAGTACTTAATTTATAAAAAATTTCTTCCTCAGAAAGACATACATGTCCTAAATTAATTGAGTTTGCCATACTGTCAAGGGAAACGTTAGAATCATTATAATTATTGCCAAAATCCATATATACTGATTCAAAATGACTAGCGAAAAGATTACTAATATCATTACCAGAAAAGACGTCATCATTGTAGTACATTGAATTAGGTAAACAGTTGTTCGCCCTTAATTTTTTTGTATGATTCCAGAATTGTTTTACATTGTTTTTAAGATTATCTTCTAAATACTTGATATAAGCTGAATAATTATTTGACATTAATATTTTGGTTCTTTTACGGAGTAATATAAAGGAATTATAAGCATCAATATCAGCATAACATTTCCATTTTTTATGAAATTTATTTTTCTCTTTTATCCTTTTTATTAAAGAATTAGAATACCATTTAGGATATTTTGTATTTTTTTGAGAGTATAAAGGGCAATAATTATTAAATCATAAAACAGTTCAACAATTTCATTTATACTCTTGTTACAAAATTTATCATCCCAACTGATAGCTGAGAGTTTATAAATTATAGTCTCATAATCACATTTTTTATAGTTGTACGCAAGAGAACTGTGACAATTTAAGGGTTTAAAATTATCAACAGAAAAATAAATTTCAATAGCTGGATGGTAAGCATCTAATACACTTAATGGATACGTAGAATTAACAACAACATTAAAAGAGGAAAATATTAGATCTAAAAGTGAACCGTGATTATTGGGAACATTATTATATTGTTGTAGATTACACACTGAAATGGTATTAAGTAATTCGAAATGAATGTCTGATCTTCTAATAAAGACAGGGGTTAATGCGGTATCTTGGGTTGGAATCCATGTTATTCCAGGGAGGTTGTAATCTTAAAGGACAATTGTGTTAGTTCCACAGAAACGTAGAGACACATCACAAATTTTATTAAAATGGCTGGAATATACACTTATGTCACTTTGTGGTGGAATATATACACAACATATATGTATTTTTTTATGATTCGAGCTAATTAATGACACCCAAATGTCCTCTGCTGAAGAACACCACTCTAAATGAACTTTTGAATAAAACTTGTTGGAGACTAGAATCAGGACACCACCACCTTGTTTTTTATTAGGATTTGCGCGATCACGTCTGTAAACAGTGTATTGATTTAGATCACATATTTCACTGTCATTTATGGAATTATTTAACCACGTTTCAGTTAAACAGATCACATCAAAGTCACAATTAGCGATCTCATTGTACAAATTAATTAATTTTGTTTTCAAGCCACGAACATTCTGGTAATAAATACTAATCATAATTTATAGTGGACAATTATAAATTTTTATATGAAGAAATTATTGTTTAAGTTTAGCCAGGTCGTTCTCAGTATTTATCAATAAAATTGGAGAATATTCACTTTTCCGAGCATACATTTTACTGTTTCTTACCCAAATGAATTTAAACCCGCACTCTCTAGCATTTTCTTTTGCTTTTTTTAATAATAATTTGTTTGTCGGGCTCAGGTGATCATTTACAAAGATTTTATTATTTTCAGTAAAATTTATTTTATCTGCAGATAAGTTGGTATATTTTCGAGCACAGGCTAAAAATTTATCTCTTTTTAGTCTAGATACAAATCTCACAACGGTATTCTTGTTTTTATAAGAGTGATTAAAGGGTGTTACCCTATGAATAGCATCTAGATCAGTTTCGTTTATAGGACATTCAATTTTATTACCCATGTTACAGACTATCTGAACAAGATTTTCATTAGGTTTCTCAGGTATACCAACAATTTCTATGTTATTTGAGCGAGATCTTTGCTCTAGATCTGGAACTTTGGCCTTTAAAGTAGTTGCTTCTGATTTGAGAGATTCTATTAGATTTAATTTATCAGTCAGTGGTTTTAATAAATTTTGAAAATCGTCGATTTTTGTACAACAGTATTCGATCGATTTTTTTAAATCCACAACCATGGCAACAACGTCAACTATCGAATATTGTTGTTCATTATTGGTGTCCATCGCAGGTGAACGAAGTGAAGGTTGAAGTTTACACGTATCACAAATCCTGCACAGATGTTTGGGTTTTGTAAGTACAGTTTTTTCATTGTTTGATAAATTCAAACAGCTGATATGGAAGCCGAGTTGACAAACACCGGCGCACGCCACACTTAGTTCGCCTCGCTTTACCTTGGTTTTGAAAATATTGCACGTCGAAACCATGTTGATCGATGAAATGATGAATGATAAATTATCAAAAATTATCAAAAACACAACTGAGTAACTGTAGTTCAATGAACTTGCTGAGTACACAGGTTGTTAATTAGTATGCAACAAATAGTCAAAATCTGCACAATTATTAAACGGCTCTGTGTTACAATTTTTAAACAAATATAGCACTATAATACACAGATGTAGTGAACTATATCAAAAATTAGAAATCACTCCGTGCTAGTTGCACTGCTATATAAAATTTGTTTTATTAAACCAAATATAAGAGCTCAAAAATAACTTTAATAGTAGAGTGAAAAAAACTACGTCTGAACACAAATACAATACAATATACAATATTTATGATCAGATTTGGTTCATTTTCAGAATACATATTACTTAGAAAAGAATAGAAACAAAAAACGAAGTGACAAGCTTGCTTCGTCAATGTATTGACAATGTACCAATTGTATGGTATCAAATTCGCGGTATTTCAGAAAATATCTTTGAGTGGCATTGCAACGCATGCCGGGTATTAGCTATTGGTAAATATATTATAAAATTATTTTTAAAAAACGTTATGTTTTAATATACAAATTATTTTAGATGAATGCCGAAGAAGCGTTTATTTCTATGAATATGTACGTATTTTGAATGAAAGTTGAAAGAAAAAGATAACTGTATATCGCTGCATCATTTTACACGTATTCCTATTGGTCAATTCTTAAGTATAACACGCAAAACTAAAACAGGAATAAGGAGTTTGCAAACTTGTGCGTTAAAACTAAAACGTAAAATCGATTTGTAAACGATTGCATAAGATAACACATCTGCAAAGTTGTTAAAATCAAGTCAAGTCAAAAAATTAAATCAAAAAAAAGAACTGATATCTTCCAAAAACAATTTCATTGTAGGGGATGCGGCAAGAGTAGTGTAGAGGGCAACAAAAAAAAGTGACACCATTTTAATATGGCAAGTTTGAAATTCACCTTAAAAAATCGAAATCATATCATGTAAAAATCGAAAAACTATATTAGCTGTTAGTTTTGATAGTTTTGTTAGTTGAACAAAAAAAAAAAAAAAACTTGCCGATCCGTATATTGGCATCCATACAAATATGCTGTAAATAAAGGCGGATCGGCAAGTTTTTTTTTAGAGATTACAATATTTCTTCAAATAATGGCGCACAGCTTGAATAAATAAATCACAAAATTACTGTAGTAAATATGAAATAAACGCGAACTAAAAAAATTCACTGTGAATTGTGCTACAACAATATTGTGTTAGGAACTGGATAAATTACGACGTTTGTTATTTTAATAGATACCCAACTTTGTTAAAATAATACTTCTCAACACCCAAGCAGAGCGAAACGAGACAGAGAAACTTTAAAAGCAAAAATGGTAAAATCGATTTTATCGTAGATTCGAATAAGACATGCAGCGCTAATGCTAACATTTTGTCGATTACAGTGCCACCTGTTGCGAATTCAAGAAAAGATTTAGGATAAACCCTTCATAAATTTTTAGTCCCTTTCCGAATCTGCAATAAACATTAAGGTTTCCCATTTAAGATTTTAAAATTGACCCCCGTTCCCGCCGCCTGGAGTTCCAGAGGGGATCATTTTGTCAATCAGACGTCCCCCTCAAAACTGTAAAGGTTTTGATTCGGCACTAGGGCTGTGCGTTTACATCGATGTATCGATATTATATCGATATATCGATATATCGAATAACGATATTCAGTAGAAAAAATATCGATATATCGATGTATCGATATATCAATATATCGATATATCGATGTATCAATATATCAATATATCAATATATCGATATATCGATATATCAATATATCGATGTATCGATATATCAATATATCGATATATCGATGTATCAATATATCGATGTATTGATATATCGATGTATCAATGTATTGATGTATCGATGTATTTTGTGAAAAAGATATAAAATTTACCTATAATGCCATCTAATGAAAGGGGTTGTGCTCGATTTATTGATAGCATTGCATGCTGATATTTATTTTTACTTTCACTCTGGAGTCGGGATTAAGGGGAGAATTAATAATTGGGACGATGTATAGGTACAATTTCCAGCAGAAGTTTTCATAAAACTACCTTCCAGTCATGGCATAGTACAATTTCAAATATTTTAAGTAGATTCCCGTTTGTTCTATAATGCTGGCGCCCAGTACACAAACACCCCAGATGTTAAAATTTTTAGCCTTTGAAACACCCGTTACTTTTCTTCACAATAGAATTGCCGACATCCTGAACCATTGTAATCCTTCCAAAAAATCTATCTCCATTAGATTGTTTACTATTTATATAGTACAGATCGACATCCTGAATCATTGTTTAATTACCAATAAAATCTAACTATATTAGATCGATACATCGATACATCAATATCTCAATATATCAATATATCGATATATCGATATATCGATATATCAATATATCGATACATCGATATATCGATACATCGATTTATTGATACATCGATATATCGATACATCGATATATCGATACATCGATACATCGATATATCAATATACCGATACATCGATACATCGATATTATCGATATTTTTCTAATATTTAATATCGATATTCAAAACAAGATATCGAACAGCCCTATTCGGCACACTTTGTGTTCCGAAGCATTGTTTTCGAGATATTCAAGGATATAATATATTAAAATGGGACACCCAGTATGTGGCTTTCATGTCCCCAAAAGAATTTCTAATCAACTTTACAATATGGCATAAATCCGGAAATATGTATATTTTATATTTTTATATTAAAACCTCGTCACTATAGTTTCTTGGGATCTAGTTGGCATCCTGAAATTTTAGCCTTTGCAAAATTTGCTGGTGCACCATCAAAGATTAAAGACACAATTTTAATATTATTCATAAAAGCAATACTTGAGCACTGCTTAATTAAATTGCTACTTTGAACACCAGTAAGTCCGCCAATTAAGAAATATCCCATGGGAACTTTTGTTAGATTTCTTCCAATATCAAAATCAATATTTATTTTTCAATAATATTTTACTGACATATTGTTTTTATTGATTATTTACAATAATTTTTTTATATCACACACTAGCTACATTTTTTACTACATACTAGATATTTAAATAATTTTGTAAACAAAAACATCAAAATTCAACACTCACACTTTGTCAGATTATTTAATAAATTTTGATTTGACTAAATATTATGTTGGTATGATTCCAAACGCAGTAATCAATTTCTTTATTCTATTTCCATTTACTATTTTCGTTGGGATATCTGCAGGCATATTTTCTGAAGCAATATAATTTATTTTGACATTTTTCTTTTCTACTTGTTCCCTAATGTACTTGAATGTTATATCGATATGTTTAGTTCTTAAATGATACACTGGATTTTCAGACATAGCTTTGGTACTCTGATTATCTGAAAAAATTACAGATACATCCGGCAAAAATATCCTCATATTTAGATCATCAAAAAATTGAATAATCGGTAGTTATATTCCAGTAATAATTACTAAAATCTTTCTCGTGAAATATTCGTCTAATATATTCCTCGTGCATGGCAAATACCTGAATATTTTTTCGAGTGCACAAATGTGCACAAGAGAAAATATTCTGATTGTATTTGCCATGCACGAGGGATATATTAGACGAATATTTCACGAGAAAGATTTCAGTAATTATTGTAAATTATTGAACATATACAGGGTGTAACAGCTAAACGAGCTACCTGCAATAACTTCTATGTTATTAAAGATACAATAAAATACTATAAGACAATCTTATACAGGACGGAGGGGGACATTCAGTCATGAAAGAAAATCTTTTTTTAACCAGTGGTTCTAAGTTATATTTTTTTAAATGAGATGCTGTATATTTTTTAGGCCCATTCAATAGAGTATTTCCTTCCGAATTCAACCATGTATTCTTTTTATACCCTTACATAATAAAAATATTGAGAAAAATGAGATTGAAATTTAAATAAATTTTATTTGTAAAGTTATTTTTCAGTAGGCTATAAAAAACAATGGAACAATACAACGAAACAAAAATTAATTACATTAAATTATTTGTTAATAACTATAAATAAATATAAATAGTGTTCTATCTGATTTCCATCTCTTTCTAAACATAATTTAAATCTTTTTAAAACTGATTCAGAAGTAGCATTATTAATTTCTTCCGGTGTTAGAGTAGCACACGCATCTATTACGCGATCCATTAAATTTTCTTTACTTGTTACTGGTGTAGAGTAAACTTTTTTTTTAGGTATCTCCATAAAAAAAATCTTGAGATGTTAGATCTGGGTAACGGGTGATTTTCTAACATATCTTGATAATTCTTAACTCGAAATTAATTCGGTTGTTCTTCCGCCAATACATGTTCGTTATTTCTATTAAACAATCCATTATTAGTGAATTTGATTCATCTGTCCACAACATTTTTTTAGGAAAGTCGTTATTTTCATAGTATTGTACTAAACACCACTCGCAAAACTCTATTCTACGTTAATTACCTGTATTATGTAATACCTGTAATAATTTATGAGGTAAATAGCTCAGTGGCAACGTATCGGACTGTGGATCGCGAGATCCTCAGTTGGAATCCCACTTCCGACAGTTGCCAATTTAAATTTGCCCCTGTGGTTCCCCCTCCACTAACAACTTTGGGGGCTATGACTTGACGGCTGGTAACCGCATTTCATACGCCAAAATATATCACTTACCGAGATCTGCGTAAGCAGAGTGCCACACCCGCAATGAGTAAAAGGCGTGATGATATATTTATTTATTTATTTATTTATTTATTTATTATTTATGAGAATACGGTTTCAAATTATGTTTTCTCAAAATTCACCAAACCGAAATGTTTGAAATAAAATGTTCTTGAGCAATTTCACGTGTGGACGCACTTGGATTATGAGCGATAAATCCCAAAACATCTATTTCTATTTCATCAGTATTTCTAATTGGTCTTTGTTTTTCACGTTTGCGTCAAAATGATCCATGATTTTGTAAGTTTCTTGTAATCCGCTTGATGACATTTTTTCCTGGACGCGGTTTATCTGGGTTTCTTATAGCAAAAATATTGAAAGCCTGTTTATAGTTTTTATTGCATTCACCATAAATTATTAATAAATTCAACAAATCTTTGTTTGTATAAATTCCAGCCATATTAAGGAAAAAATAATCGCACAACAAAACATTAGCAATTTGCAACGATAGGAATTCAAATTGATAGATAGCAGATTTTGTTTTTCACTTTAAAATTAAATTTATTTAATATATATATATATATATATATATATATATATATATATATATAAAACAAATACATAAATGAATTCAGAAAAAAATACTCTATCGAATGGGCCTAAAAAGTATACAGCATCTCATTTGAAAAAAAAAAACTTTGGGTTGTAGCTTGAGAACCAGGAGTTTTAAAAACATTTTCTTCCATGGCTGTATGTCCAACTTCTTCCTGTATAAGATTGGCTTATAGTATTTTATTGTATCTTTAATAACATAGAAGTTATTCGAGGTAGCTCGTTCAGCTGTTACACTCTGTATTTTCATATTGCAAAGAAAGGAAAATTTTATTAGCATAAACGTTAGTTGAAACATTTTTCTCTATCTTTGTAGCAATTCAGAATTGTAATCAAAACTTTAAAATTAAATATCCTAATCTGAAATCTTGTAATTATTGAATGTTTAATAAATGTCATAATCATAAGTAATCAAATTTGTTTGTATAGTTAATATAAAGTTATGCGGGAGATTTTATGCTGGGTACAACAGATTTTTAAAATTTATTTAAATATTAACAAAATACTATTTTATTAGTGATAAGAATTTAATATACGAGTTTACTCATATGGCCTATCATATAAATTTTTTTAATGTTTAATGTTTAAATGAAGAAGTCTAAATTACAAGCACAGATTGCATAAATGATGTCTGAAATTGTTCTATGGATGTTGGATATTAAAGGACGTTTTAAATTATTTACTGAAATTGAGTTTTTGACATATTTTGGACAATCATAATTTGATTGAAGATAGGTGTTAATTTAAAACGTCTTTAATATTTTAAATTAATATAGAAAATGTAAAGTGAAAATTGATACGTTTCTCAAAATGAGAAATCGAGCTACATATGTAGGAACTTACGAGTATTGCTCATACTGCTTCGTTTTATTCCTAAAAAGTGTTCATTATATTGTAATTTAAAAATAAATACACAGTCCGATTTCTTACCTTTTTATATAAAAGCAAGTAAGCAATTACTTGAGTATCCTCAGGAATTTTTTCTGATATGTGACTTTTTAGTTCATCTATCAATTCCCAACTACAATCAGATCTTTTAAAATATGTAACGTAGTGTCCGAAGTTTTATGTAATTATTGTTAAAAATGCTATTACAGCATTAAGTATATAAGAAATCCCCTCAATAAGAATGTTATTTGGAAGACTACCCCAAGTAAAAGTTAAACAATGATCATGACCAAATAAGTTCATGTAACTTAAATCGGTAAAAATTATCATATCAACAAACAAATGATTTGCAAATTCTCGATTATAAATTAGTACACCCCCACATGCATAAATAATGTTTTTATATTTAACCTGAAGAAGGCAGCGTTTTGCTCCCGAAACGTCGTTTAATTAAAATTATACAGAAGTAAAATCCAGATACTGCATATTTACTAAATATTAATTATTCGGTATAAATAAATGAGAAAAAATTAGGTTTTGTCTGCTATTATTAAATAGTAATTAATTTCAAGAAAAATATTTTGTGAAGAATGAAATAATGTATCCAAACAATTGAACGAATATGTTAACGATTTAAATTATGATATTGAAGATAAAAGAATATAAATGTATGAATTTTTTCAGTCATTTTATTAAAGAACATAGGGGACCAGCATTTAATATGTCAAAGTAATACTAAATTATAATATTATTTGAACGAGCACAAAGTTTTTAATATCTGCACAAAGGAGCACAAACTTAGCACAAAACACTAAAAAATAAATTTGCAGTTGCAGTGCCGTGCACAAGTTGGCTCTAAAAAACTAATATAATTATTACTGCGCGAAGAAAGTAGCACAATTTTTTATATTAGCAGCATAATTAAATTATAAGCTTAATAGAGTGAGTACAAAATTTTTAATATCTGCACAAAGTAGTACAATCTGAGCACAAAATATTTAGTTAAAAATATTTTGGTATTTCTAAAACTGAGGTCAACCCTCAAGTTAGCACCACATAGAAATATGTTAAATTATAAGCTTATTATAATTAGCACACAATTTTTACCTCTCGCCTGCCGCTAGGTAAGGGAGGTATTGTTTTTGGTCAAAAAATTGGGTAGTGAGTTTTCAATGAATAAGCACGTTTTAGGGTCCCTACAATACGATTTTACTATTTTCGCGATGATGTCTGTATGTATGTATGTGTGTAGTCTGTGGCAATTTTTTCGTCTCGCATAACTCAAATACTATAATACCAAAAAATACAATTTTGTGAATTATTGCTTCTTATATTTAAGTGAAGAGCTGATTAGATTTTGGATAAAATTGGTCAACCGGAAGTAGCAGTTTACTTGAAGCCCTTAACAGTTTTTCGTGAAAAACACGGTTAAAATTGCTTTTTCAACAATTTATGTTATTGTGAAAGTTGAAGAATATTTAATTTTACATGTGTTTTGAATACACCAATTTTATTAATTTTCATTAGATTTAGAGATAATTAAAAATAAAGAAATCAGATTTCACAAATCTTGCATTCCTAGTACACCATGGAAACATTTAAAAATTTACGAAATGTGACACATGTCATTGTGATTGTGAAGTTGTATTCTTTTAGTGAAATATATGTCAAAAAATTAAATAAATATACGAAAGAAAATAAAAATTCTCAAATATAAAGTTAATAAACAAATAAGAAGGTATGTTTCTGTATCATCAAATACTATTTTGTACCGTTTAAGAGTAGTATTGGGCGGGAGGTTATGTGCTGGCCACATCAGATTTTTAAAATCTGCACAAAGGAGCACAAACTTAGCACAAAATACTAATGTAAATATTTGTGCTAAAAAATGAACTTGAGGTGCCGGGCATAAGTTGGCGCTGAAAAACAAATAAGTTTATTACTGCGCGAAGAAAGTAGCACAATTTTTTTTACTAGCAGCACAATGGAGCACGAGTAGAGTACAAATTACTGAAATGAAAAAATTTAATAATTTTAATTTTGATGTGCTATCTTGAATGACCCATCATAGATTCATCAATTTTTAATTAATTTTAATTTAATTATATGAATTTAACATCGCGAATATACGTTAACTGACTATCATCTATGGAATTGCAAAGAATACTCTTAGCTTTTCTATCTCTCAAAATTTTCTCCTCGTTTTTCGTATCAGTATCAGGAAACCCAGGTTCAATAGCAGACCAAACATTTTTGGCTTCCAAAAAATTTGAAAGCGAAAAGTCCAATTCTTATAGTTATTCCCATTTAACTTTTCAAAGTCTATTTTAGCATACATATTTTCTCTAAAAATCAACAAGCTATTAGATGTAATTAAACTTCAAGACCTGGACCATAACCTGTTTGATTTCTTTTAAATGTGAACAGGAAGTTAGAAATAAGTAACAATAGCTTTAAAATCCAATATCAAAATCAATATTTATTTTTCAATAATATTTTACTGACATACATTTTTTTATTGATTAGTTACATTTTATTTTTATATAACATACTAGATACATTTTTACTACTTAAATATAAATATTTAAATAATTTGGCAAACAAAAACAACATCAAAATTCAACAACTTTCCACCTGTCGTTTATGGCAACCAATGGAAAAAACCTAACCTCAAAACTACGTAGCCTTTGTACTGTTGGCCGTCGTATTCAAATAATTTCTAATTGCCATCTCATCAATCATCAAAATAATATTTCATTGTTGGAACATTACTTTAGCTCTTATAGCATTAAATGATTTCGTAGTGAATCCAGGCTTGCCATCAGCAACGTCATACCATTTTGTAATGGTTTTAGGATGGGGTAGGGAAGTTCCGTGCAGTTAGCCCAACAAAAATGCGTTTTACTAAAAAAAAAAAAAAATATATATATATATATATATATATATATATATATATATTTAGGATGTATACAGGGTGATTCACAGCGTACGGAAAAGATTGAAAGTGTGACAATGGGGCAGGACTGGATCAACCCCTTCTGGGGCCCTAAGCAATTTCATTTTCGGGGCCCTTCCTCTAAAAGAAAAAAAAGTGGGGAGGAAAGAAGACGTGAAGAGAAGGAGACTGCACTTATTTGCCACAAAATCTTCTACTACTTTATCGAAACTAATATTCCGAGCTTCAATTCACAAGATTGCTTACGAGTTTAATCGCCCTTGATTCGTTGTGGTCCTTAAGGGATTTTTAAATATTTTAGTTCCGAAAAAGATGGTTCTGTGGAGCAGTTTGTTGACATTAATGTAAAAAAATTCGTAGCGCAATTTCCACGTTTGAAAATACAGATTGTAACGAATCAGTCAGTATAGGTAGAATTTACATTATCGTTCCATTTCATTTGTAAGCGCATGTAAGAGTGAAATTGTGCAATCTCTTCACGAAGATTTAAATTCAAATCGTCAGGATAAAAAAATCACTAACATCTTGGCTTCACTTTTACATTCATCTGTCATTCAAAAAGAAAACTTGTTGTACACGTCACTATACACTGCAGCTCTTTATATATATATATATATATATATATATATATATATATATATATATTAAAATTACCATATTTTATAAAAAAAATTCGAACGTAAGTCTTTTCTTGTAACCACAAATTTAAAAATATTATCGCATTGAAAATTATTGTTATTTGTATTATTATTATTATTATTATATATATATATATATATATATATATATATATATAGTAGATAAATAAAAAATAAGTATATCACTACGCCTTTAACCCATTATGGGTGTGGCACTCTACTTGCGCAGATCTCGCTAAGTGATATATTTTTGCGTATGAAATGCGGTTACCAGGAGCCAAGCCACAAAGATGTTAGTGGAAGGGGAACCACAGGGGTAAATTTAAATTGGCAACTTTCAGCTGTGGGATTCGAACTGAGGATCTCACGATCAACAGTCCGACACGTTACCACGGAGCTATTAACCCCATATAGGTTCATTTGTATTAGAATTTTAGCCATAGTACTACCGTTTGTATGATTTAACCGAAGTCGTTGCTCTCACAGTTCTCGAGATCCAAATCGTGAACCTGGAACTGAAACACACTGTATAATATAATAACACCAATTTAACATTATTTTTACTGTTATCTATTTGTTTATAATACACTAGCAGATGAAACTTTGAATGTAAGAAAAACAGGATATTTATTTGATATTAAGCAACAGATAATCCTCCGTGGTTCAGAATATTTATCAGAAATAGTTACCACAATTGTGACTAACGTCAATAAAAATGACAAAAAGGAATGTATTTGAAACTTAAGTCAGTGTACTTTAGAAGAAATAATAGTTATTTTTTATCTACAGGTTGGTATTTATTCAGTAACTTATATGTCAAATACTGTACATAGTCACCCTAATTAGAAAACCTCGCAACTCCAAAAATGTAAATTTTACAGAAGCGACAACAAACGATTCCTAAACGGCATTAACACGCTATTATTTTCAAAATAAAACCGTTTATATAATTTATATTTTCAATTCGTCGACAATAGTCAAAATTAATTTAAATATTACATTATAGATACGAGATTTTCAGCTTTTATCCAAAACTTTGAATAAATGAAGCAAACTGTTTATGAACATTTTATTTGTAGGTAAATCTTTATTAACAATATATTTCTTATAGTTACAAGGTTCTAGATGTCTGTAATCTTGAGTTTATAAAATATATTCTCATCCGGGCAGTACTTTACTGCGCGAATGTCTGTAACCACTGCGTCACCCACTTTCTTTCTGTGTCTTATAAATGGGAAGAACTGAATTTTAATCTTTAAAATATCGGTATTCCAAATGGTGGACAGCATAAGGTTTTGGTTCATATTTATGTAGTCAGCTGGAATTTTAATATCCATTTATTATTATTCAGGTACTTACAAATTATATATATATATATATATATATATATATATATATATATATATATATATATATATATATATATATATATATATATATATATAACAGGTGGCGGCGCTGTAATCGTAACCTCCCGTGGTGCACATTGGATAATGCTAAAGCCGTCGGCACGCAAACTCTTTAACAAAAAAAATTATTTTTTACATTTGGGGTCAAATAGATAACCAACATGTCAAAGTTGTCCATTTGAATATTTTTTTTTTTTTCGTTAAATAGTTTGCGTGCCGTCGGCATTAGCGTTACCCAATGTGCACCACGGGGAGGTTACGATTACAGCGCCGCCACCTGTTGGAAATTTAAAAAAAGTATCCGATAAACCCTATATATTTTTTAACGCTCTTTCAGAATATGCAATAAAAAAGTGGTTCACATTAAAAAAAATTAAGTTGACCCCCTCCCGGCCCCCCTTATGGGGCTAGGGGTGTCATTTTGTCAAAATCCGATGTCCCCCTCAAACCATGACGATTATGATTCGGCATACTTTTCGGTAAAATGCTTTAATTTCGAGATATTCAAGGATATAATGTAAAATGGGACAATCTGTATATGTAGTATTTTTTGTCATGCGAAATCGTCTAAAAAAAACCTAATTCATGAAACGAATTAAAATACATATTTACCGCAGAATTCCATTTTAAATTATTCTAATTCATCCAAATCATCATCTTCCTCTATTATATCATATTTAAAATTAATTTTTATTTTATGTTTAACAGCTTACAATTACCTGAACAAAATAGCTTGTCAAAAACGTACATACATACATACATAACGTCACGCTATGTCCCACTTAGTGGGGTAGCACGAACCCAGAAACACTGTCAACTAACAATCAATCTCCTCCAAACATTCCTATCCTGACACACCAATTTCGCCTCGTCCACATTCATAGTGCGATTCATACATGCTCGTTTATTCTTCTTACTCGGAATCATTCGTTCACGCAACAAACCATCAATCATACCCAACCACTTATTCCTCGGACGCCCACGCAATCGTTCACCTTCAATCTCACCAACATATATTAGTTTCACCAACCTTTCTTTCGACATTCGCTCAACATGTCCAAACCACCTCAACTGACTCACTCTCACTTTCTTAACATTCTTCTCAATCTCACACTCATCATACACCAATGTATTCCGTATACGATCAAGTCTCGTATACCCACATACTTCTCTCAAATATCTCATTTCTACAGCAGTTATACGTCGTTCATGCTTCTTCATCCACACCCAACATTCAGAACCATACATCAATGTAGGCACTAAGACATCATTATAAACACTCAATCGAGCATCTCTAGATACATTCACGTTTCGAGTAAATGTACCCAGAGCACCCAATACCTTGCACCCTGCAGACACTCGACACTCGCCTTTCAATCTCCCGGTCAATACGTCCATCCCTCGAGAACATACTACCGAAATATACAAATTCATTCACTTGTTCCAGTCTCACACCATTCACTGAAACATTACAATCAGTCACCAAATCATTCTTCTCAAACACCAACACTTTACATTTATCGGTATTCACAGGTTTAAACCTTTCCCTACCTCATTTATGCTCACAATCATTCTTCTCAGTTGCTCCACAGTTTCACCCAACAAAACAACATCATCCGCATAAGCTAACGCAGGCACTATACGTCCACCAATACGTACACCATCCGTTCCATTCAATGCCTTTCGTAACAACACATCCATATACAAATTAAACAACCAAGGAGACATTCCACAACCCTGTTTCACACCAACATCTATACGAAACATATCACTCAATCTACCATCAACTCTCACCGCAGCCTCACTTCCTTCATACAACGCTCGAATCGCTCCCAACAAATTACCATCCACACCGTACTCTACAAGTACATCCCACATAGTCTCTCGAAGAACACTGTCATACGCTTTCTTTAAATCGAGAAAGCCACCAGAACACCTTTTTGTTCTTATCAAGTGACTTCTCAACAATCATTCGAAGAGAAAACAATCTACACAACCTCGCTGACGCAAAAAACCTCCTTGCATATCACTTAACTTCGAAATTGTTAAGGCTCCCCACCTTATGAATTTTTCCATACAACTTCCCTACCACACTTAATAAACTTATCGCTCGAAAATTGGTACATTCACTCGAACTGCCTTTGCCTAAAGGACAAATGACAGCATATTTCCAATCATCAGGAGCCACGCACCGTTTCAAACAAAATCTGAACAAATAAACTAACCAATCAAATTATCTTTCACCACCATATTTCAACATTTCATTTGTTATACCATCCAAACCGGGAGCCCTAACATTCTTTAGACGCATCAATGCAAAGCTGACATCACCTTCATCTATATTCCATTTAACGTTTCTAGCATTTCTTGCATTTCCTCCTCTATTATTCACTCCATTTACACCACCCTACAATGCGTTAAAATACTCACACCATCTTTTCCTAACATCTGACTCATTCCACAACAACTCACCATTCGCACTCTTAATTGCTTTCACTGGTCTTGCACTCCCACCTCTCAATCTCTTTACAGTCTGCCAAAACATTCTCTTATTCATACTAAAATCATTCGTTAATCTTTCACTCATCAATTTATCGAAACGTGCCTTACTTTCTCTTACGACTCTCTTAACACATTTATTCTTCCTTTTGTATTCCATCAGACATTCATCACGCAAAGTTGTACATCCTTCACATTTAAAAATTTCAAATACGCCCTCTTTTTCTCCTCAATCGCTTCTTTCACTTCTTTATTCCACCATGCATTCCTCGAACGACAGCCTAACTTATATTCACCACAAATTTCTTTCGCACATTCAAGGGCAATGCCCTTAAAATTCACCCAAACATCATTTATGCAACAATCAAAATTAGGCTAACATTCAGGCAAAGATTCGTTCAATTTCTCTACAAATAACCCTCGAACATCCTCATTCTGCAAGACATTGGATTTCATACGAAACAAGCTCCCAGAACCTTGTACACTCATTCTCCAACCTAGACGTATACGCGACACAACCAAATAGTGGTCATTCGTTCCGAGCTCAGCCTCTCTTTTCACACGCGTATCTACAACCAAACTCCTCAAGCGCTCATCATACAAAACGAAATCAATCACACTACGTCTATTCGTACTTACATTCTCCCATGTATATATATTATATATGAGCTAACTTATGCTTAAAAATGGAATTGGAAATGAAGAGGTTCCGCTTCATACAAAAATTTTCCTACCATTATCATTCACTCTTGAATCCCCAAATTTACCTAACACGCTACCAGACACACTACTCTTTACCCACCCAACCATTCAAATCACCACAAACAATTACTTTCTCGCCAGGATCACACGCATCAATCACGCTATCTAACAAATTCCAAAATTGATCCTTTGCAAGATCACTTTCAGATTCAGTTGGGCCGTAAACGGACACAACGATGATTCTATGAAAGCCTACCTTTAATCTGCACCATAAAATTCTCTCCGAAATACAACCATAATTTCTAATACATGCTTTCATTCGTTCACTTACAACCATACCCACACCATTCTCTCCGAAATACAACCATAATTTCTAATACATGCTTTCATTCGTTCACTTACAACCATACCCACACCATGTTTCGCTCTAGCATTCGCACACACACCCGACCATAAACAAAACATTCCATTCACCTCTTCCTCGCCACAACCTTTCTGCATTGTTTCACTCACACATAAAACATCTATATTATACGTACGCATTGCAGACATCAATTCATTTTTCTTTCCATTTATACCTCTCACATTCCACGTAGAGGCACTTACATTTATCAAACTTCGCCCATTTATTCCCCTTTTTTTCTCAAAATGAAAGATTGAAAAAGAAACGGGTTCTCTCGGTACAAGAGCAGGAGTCAAGGTAGCTTACCAGGCTTATCCTTGATAAAGAAAGAAAGGTAATAAATTATAACATATACACTCAAATATCTATACATTACCATACCCGTAACTATCCCGTAACCAATGTAAATAAAATGAAAAAACGTCAAAAAATAATGCAAAATTATACAAATTAACTTAAACTTCAATAGAAATGAAAGATAATACTTAGCTTTATTAAATGTGAGCTGCTGAAACAAAATATCAATAAATCTCAGTAAAGGAAGGCGAAAAACCCAATCAAAAGTCAAAAATTGGACCAGATGACAGGAAAGCACCTACTTCTATTCTGTGTACTGTGAGACCTTTAATTTGATACCGAACTGAGTAGGATTTAAATACCTGTTGTAAAAAACAATTGACGATCGTCCAATATAACATTTTGACACGAGTTAAAGTCTCATCTGTGTGACCTATAATTTGATAACAAACAATGAAATTTGCATTAATAAAAAAAATTACGATCGTTCAAAGGAACTATTTGACACTTTAGTTCAAGACTGCTCCGTGAGACCTTCAATTTGATACCAACCTCGGAAAGATTAAAAAAAAGTTGTAAAAAACAATTTACAATCGTACAAAACCAATTTTTGACACTTGAATTCAAGTCTCCTCCGTAATCTTTAATTTGATACCAAACTCGGCAGTACTTAAATAAAATTTGTAAAACAACAATTGACGATCGTTCAAAACAAATTCTTGACACTTCGATACAAATCTCCTCCAAGAAACATTTAATTTGATATCAATCTCTTTCTAAAAAAGTTATGATAGCTTAAGTTTTACTGTTTTAACATTTATGTTCTTATGGAAAAGTGATATTTAGAAGCTAAAATTGTCAAAAAAACACAAAAAATAGTGACAATATTCCAAATTATTAATATATCGATAGCTGGAACATTCATTAAAATAATGTGGAAGTATCATTACCTTTTAGAAATTGTGTAATAAGAAAATAAAAATTAATGAAAGAAACTACACGAATGTCTACAAATCTAGTGGGAAGCGTGGCATCGTCGCATTCCAAATCAAAATTCGCGCGAAAATTCAAATGTAATGGACAAATTAATCTTAACTTACGATGTGTTTAATTTACAGTACTCGCATATAATAACCAAAATCATTACTTTTTACCTCCCGCCTACCTCTAGGTAAGGGAGGTATTGTTTTTGGTCAAAAAATTGGGTAGTGCGTTTTCAATGAATAAGCACGTTTTAGGGTCCCTACAATACGATTTTACTATTTTCGCGATGATGTCTGTCTGTATGTATGTATGTATGTATGTGTGTGTGTGTGTGTGTAGTCTGTGGCAATTTTTTCGTCTCGCATAACTCAATTACTATAATACCAAAAAATACAATTTTGTGAATTTTTGCTTCTCATATTTAAATGAAAAGCTAATTAGATTTTGGATAAAATTGGTCCACCGGAAGTAGCAGTTTACTTGAAGCCCTTAACAGTTTTTCGTGAAAAACACGGTTAAATTTCCTTTTTTAACAAATAATGTTATTTTGAAAGTTGAAGAATATTTAATTTTACATGTGTTTCAATTACACTAATTTTATAAATTTTCATTAGATTTAGAGATAATAAAATATAAAGAAATTAGATTTCACAAATCTTGCATTCCTAGTACCCATGGAAACATTTAAAATTTTTCAATTTTTTATGAAATGTGACATGTCATTGTGATTGTGAAGCTATTTTCTTAGTGAAATATGTCAGAAAATTAAATAAATATACGAAAGAAAATTTAAATTCTCAAATATAATTAGAAAATATACAAATAAGAAGGTATGTTCCTATCATCAAATACTATTTTGTAGCGTTTAAGAGTAGTATTGGGCGGGAGGTTATGTGCTGGCCACATCAGATTTTTTTACGAAATGTGACACATGTCATTGTGGTTGTGAAGCTGTTTTCTTAGTGAAATATATGTCAAAAAATTAAATAAATATACGAAAGAAAATTAAAATTCTCAAATATAAATAGAAAATAAACAAATAAGAAGGTATGTTTCTGTATAATCAAATACTATTTTTACCGTTTAATAGTATTGGGCGGGAGGTTATGTCAGATTTTTGAAGTTATTATTGAATGCAATGGAAAATTAATTTAGTTTGTTTGGAAATTCTTATATCCAAGGTTTGACGTTTGACGAAGTGCTCGTTTAAAAAAAATACGACATTGCCACGTTTAGCATCCTCGAAAGACATTCATAAATTGTGATATCTTAAGAAAATTAATGCGATGTTCGTTTAAAATATCAAATTTTAGTGATAAATGATAGAAATTTTATTATTATGTTGTTCTTTTGCTTGAAAGAATGCATGTTTGAAAATTCATTTTTAACAGTCGAGTCTGGTAAGGCCGATTGTCAAAAATTACATTCAGCCACATGAAAATGAGAAGAAACCCAAATAAAAACGATTTCACATTAAAAAATTGGGTTTCAGTCAAAATATGTATTTCAATTTCCCCTTATAGCTTTTGACAAATGTAACACAAACCAATATTAGACAAGGAGAAAACGATTAGAACATCCATAAATAACACTTGTAAAAAACAGTTGACGATCGTTCAAAAATAATTTTAAACACATGAGTTCAAGTCTCCTCCGTGAGACGTAATATTTGGTACCAAACTCGATAGTATTTAGTAATATCTATGAAAAAACAATTAATACACTACGTATAAAAAAGTAAAGAATTAAATTCTAGGAATTCAGATTAAAAAAAAACAACAATGAAATTGATTAGTAATATTTAGTACGATCATGAAAAGTTTTTTCTACCTTTTTATATTAGATAAGTAATTCACTTAATTCAAATTGGGAACGTCGTCAATACCCGAAAATTCAAACATAGAATATTCTTTTGCAGAATACTTATTTTCCGAATCATTCAATTCCCGAATATTTAAAAACCGAACCGAAATGCACTATGGGTAAATAACGCATTGGCAGAATCGCGCAACGCTCGAAAACTCATTCGCCAAATCATTCAATTCCCGAAGACATAAACGGGAGTCAATTTTTGATACCTGCCACTAGATGTCACTACGTGCGCATTGTCGATACATCAGCGTTCAATAATTTGTTTGAAAGAAAATTATAGTAGACATACGTCCCCAAGTGTCAAAATTGACAGCTTCGCCAAAAATATAAAATCCATTTATCAAATAATGAAAAACAAAAGAACAGCGCTGATTTTAATTTTAAATTCATATTATTTTATATGTCTAATAAAATATAAAACACTGTTTATTCAGAGATCTATAAAACTAGCTTCTATGAATTAGGACAATTAACAAGCAGCAAATAGTATAGTTGTTATTATTGTTGAATAATTTCGAAGAGTAACAAACTAAGGAGTTGTTAAATGCTTTTAACTGCTAGTAATAAAAAAGTACCTATTTACTGATTTATTTCATTTTAGATTTTTTAAGTGGAAAATTAAAAGAAAAAATAACATTGGAAAAAGAAATTTAGAAAGAAATGGATTTACTAGAAACACAACAATATATAAATTATGAGTTACTTTGAAAAAGAGATACATTAGTGTTAAATCCAAACATGAAACATGTAAATATTATATAAAAAAAATAGGATCTCGCATTTTACCCATTACGAGTGTGGCACTCTGCTTACGCAGATCTCGGTAAGTGATATATTTTTTCGTAGGAAATGCGGTCAGGTCATAGCCCCCACAGATGTTAGTGGAGGGAGAACCACAGGGGTAAATTTAAATTGGCAACTGTCAGCTGTGGGATTCGAACTGAGGATCTCACGATCCACAGTCCGACACGATGTAAATATTATAAACAAAATTAATAGGAAAAATATTAGTGGGACAAATTGTCAGTGGAAAAAAAGTTGAAGAAACAATGAAGTGGCAAGGATTGATTAGAAAAAAGTGAAGTGGAACAATGTCTTTCTATCCTTTGTATATATGTAATAACTGAATAGTCTTAGTAATGAATTCGATAAATATTATAATGGTACTATTGAGCTACCCCAATCCGAGGAAGTGAAAAACTTAGACCAAAAGTGTGTTACAGTTTCATTTCGTCTGTAACAAGTTTCGTACAAATCTTCTCTTTTGGCACATAACCGCTCCAGGTTTACTATGTCACTGGTTCCGGTCGGCCTTGTACATAATTGCAACTAGCGACACCCGCTTTAACTTTTTCGATACGAGAAGATTCGCTCTCTCGGCAGGCAGACGTTGAACTGACAGGTTGTGAGAATTTGACAGTTTTTGGCTCCTTTTTTGGTTTATCGATTATCATCGGGTTGATGATCATGAGCTTGAAGATATTTTTACCTTTTTAGTGGCTACGATTGTCATCTGATTAAAAATCTGTGAGTATTTTGTATTTTTGGAATTATTAAATTTGTAACCTTTTCTCGTTTCATATTTCGATTTAAATTAAATTAAATTTTGGTTATTAGTTTCAGTATCAGTTAAAATTAAATAAGTAGAGTAAAATTATAGCATCATCAGACTGCAGATTTTTGTTTCAGCTGACATTAGTTCCACGTGACTGTCAGTTATTGTTTTTTTGGTTTCTCACGCTGTCGGCGAGTCTAACTGCCAGAGCAAACTTTTGTCGGCCATTCAGGAACGTGTTTTTTGGTTGAGTGTTCCTTGATTGGTCTTGGTTTGGCTTACGAGCTTTCTGTTTTTTTTTTGGCCCTCAGCACTTGACTTTTTAGCTTGTGCTCTCGAATTTTGAAATTTAGCATAACCCCTAGTAGTGCTGTTTAAATTTTATTGTTGTGTCGTGTTCTGTTCTGATTGATGCCAACTCACGCGGCTCGTGGCGTTTGGAGTCAAGCAGGACAGAAATTATTTTCTTTCTGTGTTACCGGCCTTCAGCCATTGTTTTTTAAAGTCATTTTAGATTATTTAAATTTAAACATTTGCCACACCTAAATTTTGTAACGTTACATTCGGCTTTGGATATTTTTTTATGAGCTGCGCAGACCCGTTATATACTAAATTTTTGTTCTAAAATATATATCCTGAGCTATTATTTGTTTGTGTACTGCTTTATTTATTTTCTGCTTGGTTGGCGCCTATCCTCAATATTAAAGAATCCTGCTCGGTCCCGAACCCCACACTTTGCTCCCAATTACCAACGCTAGCCGAGGTCTTTTCTGCAATTGTCTCATCTCATCTTACACCCCGGTTCTACAATCGAAAGGTAAGTGAGGGGGAAATTGTAAGAAGTGAATCAGGCACAACCACATTACGGTCAAGAGAAGATAATTCCGAATCAAGAGAAATCAAATGTTGTGGCTCCTACATAGAAATTCTCAATTGACAAAACCTCCTGCCTGAATTTACTGTTGAAGTAGCAATGAAACCAATAACCACATTATCTAAAGAATTAAGCAAGAAAGTAGATAACATCCCCTTACTTACTATACAGGTCACGTATTTATAAACTTAAATGTGGCTCATGCGACAAACATTATATAGGGAGAACGACCCGCAAATTCACCACAAGATTTAAGCAACTCCTAAATTGTCTTAATAACAAAACTGGCTATTCCAGCTTTGCTGAACATTTACTTGAAACAGGTCACGATTTCAACATTGACAAGGATTATAAAATTTTAAAGTCATTAAAAAATAATAGGAATTCTTGTCGGAATGACCAAACACGTGAGCTCCAGCTTTCCACCATTTTAATAGTTTGCTCTCTCCGTTTCCTTCCGTCCACCGTAATTACAGTGTTCCTCTGGTTCTGGTTCATTTGTCTACTCTGTTATTCTTTTGTTTTTCCAAAGTCAGAAAAAACTGTAAAAATTTTTCTTCATGAACTTTGTTACCTTTTAACTATTGCAAACGACCTTAGAAACTGTCAAAAAGAAATGAAAATTTGTTGAATGAATTATTTTCACTCATTTTGACATTTTGAAAATTATACTTTAGTACATTGACCTTGTCCTAACCTTTCACTCTGTATGTAATACTATGTTTTTGTAAACCTAAAGAGGTGTTTATATATTTTTTAATTGAAACCATTTCTTTGTAGTCGCACCGGCAAGTAATGATGATGGGTGTATAAAAACCCGAAATTCGCATTATTAGTTAGAGAGATTTGGTGTTTTTTCATAAAAATTTTTCCTCTCAATGAAATTTCGTAATGACGCCCTTGTTTATAATACCTAGTCATTATTTATATTCATTACAAATAAATAAATTGAAATTATTGAATTATACAACGAGGCAAATAAAAAATTCATTAAATGTACAGAACATATTTTGTGTTTTGCCTAATACAATTCACATGTTGTGCAATGGAACAAAGTTAATTTCAACAATTAATATTAGAAATAATTATTAATGATATTGTTTTCTTTTTATAATTTCTTAATTTCATTATTTTCGGGAGTCTAGTTTATTTCATTAAATTGTAAGCATTGTTTGTATATATTTAAATTTTTATATAATACATATTATTAAACCTATGAGTGGATCACTTATATTTCAATTATAAAATAAATGTCTTAATTTATTATACATAATCAATGAATATCAATATTTGAATATCCCACCGTTTATCCTATATACATCAAGTTGATTTATAAATTTAATTCTGAACACTAAAAGGGCCAGTTGTTCCAAGTTCTGATAAAATTTCAGTTAACTATCTGAGAGATAAATTTATTTTAGCTACTTGTCAGGAGGTTAAAGTTTTTCGGTTGTTCCACGAAATTTTATCTTCCAGATAGTTAACTGGCAGTTAACGAATAAAAGGTTAAAATTTGTGTTTATTTTATAAAATTGGTAACTTGGCTGTCACTTTTCATATGACGTTGAAGGTTATAGTTTGATGTTTGTTTTGATTTTATGAATATAAAGATATAATAGAGCCAAAAAAGACAGATTCTATTTCTTGGAAAGAGAAAGAAAAAATTTGGAATCAGCTCGGGTCACAATTTAATTCAAGTTGTGGCCAACACCTTGATTCCTAAAAACGGAATATTTGGAATTATAATTTCAATAGTTCACATATTCTCAGAACGTACCGTTTAAATAAAAATAACAACTTGTCTTCAATGTTTTCAAATAAATGCAATACTGTATTCTTTGATATATGAAATCTCATGAAAAATTCTTCATTGTTCCACTTTTCCGAGTGACTACACCTTGGCCGTACCGTATACTGTTTACGCACATTTATATTATTAAAGAAAAAATTCATTATTTCTTCATCATTACCGACAAATAAATATTTTCTTATAAATCGTAATAGTAAAGTAGTATATGTTTTATTTAATCCCTTGCGGTATTCATATTTCTACATTATCATTGTGGTATTTCATTTATTTATAATAAAAACTAATACTATGTAAAAATATTTGGTATGTTTCAACGAATTCTCTTCATCCAATCTTTCTTCTTTTCTTTATATTTGTATCCAACAATCTTATTCTAAGCTTTTCTATGGTGTCCTTAGTTTCTCTTTATACTTCATTGCTCTCTTGCTTGTTCAGTCTTCAGTTTGTACCTTTTGTTTCTTCCTCTAATAAGTATATCGGTATTTATTTGTCTAACCCAAGTATCCATCTAATATATTATGATTGGATACTTTCTATTTTATCTTGTTCTCTCCAACCCCAAATTTCGACTCGCTCCATACATCATAATGCTCGTAATCAATTTATCGAATAGCAATATTCTTATATTTTTTTATTTAAGCGGTCTTAACTGCTGAGGTTATAGGCCGCCTGAGTACCTCGTTTTCAGGGGTGTGACAACGGCACGCAGTGTTAGCTGGTGTAGGTTCGCAAAACGGTCACCCATCAACTACTGACCGCGGACAGTGCTATTTTGCCCTATACCCCAGATTTGTGGGAGTGCTATGTTAGCTTTCTTAGTTATTTGCTTCATATGTTCATACTCATTTATAAATAGTAATAAATTCCTGGAAATTGTTTATGAAAATAATTAAGTTGGCAAGTTACAAAATGTATATGAACCTACGATTAACTTCACGTATTAAATCGTTCGCAATCGGTACACTATTCTCCTGGTAAACCTTTGAATACATCAGCGCCATACAAATCCATTTTTATAAATAATAATAATAAATTCCTAGAAATAGGTTATGAAAATAATTAATTTGACAAGTGTCAAAATGTATATGTTCGGTTCACTTCGTGTGTTAATTCGTTTGTATTCGGTACAATATCCCCCTGGTAAACCATCTAACTGGCAGTTTGACTACCAGTTACCTATCCTACTGTTAACAGATGTTTATCCTATTGGTAATTTTTAACTGAACATGGAAAAACCAAAACAAGTTTTACCAGTCGAATAAATTTATACCGAATTCCTAACTGAAGGTGGAACAACCGGGCCTTAATGTATTAAATATTACCAAATATAAAATACTAATTCGCGAAAATTAAATTTATTTATCTAAAGTATTAATGCATAATTGTAACAAGTATGTATTTATTTCAATAAATTAAATATTAAATCTTGTGTCAAGTTTATCTTCATTTATGTGAATTAAACCTAAGATTAAATTCGTTAAATAAATAATTTAATTGATTCAATTCAACATTTTGTTGTCTTATATTAATTTTAGCATTTAATTGATGGAATTAAGTTTACAATTCAATGAACTGAACCTTTTTCTCAGTGTATATAAATATCAATTGTTTTCCCCTACATATTTTATTGAAATATGTACTGATGTTATAATTTATCTCAGGAAAATACTAATTTATTTATAAAATTTTATCATTAATTCAATTTTGAATCCATAACAAATAAATCTAAATTTGTATATATAAAATTTTAATCATTTTTGTAGTGTTACAGTCGTAGTGCCAACTTTAATTTAATTCATTATGTAATACTATTCGTAATAACGTACTTATCGTGTTAGTAGTTTATCCTGTAATGGCATACTTATAGTAGGGGTCCTATAAAAATTGCATTTGCACGTGAAACCAAACCACATTCTCACTTGAATGCGTATAATACTTTTTGATTATAGAACTCATGAAACATTTTTTTGTTCAGCGTGATTTGTTATTTTGTTGAAACTATGAAATAGTATATTCTACAACAAGTAATGGAATGGCACATATTCCACGCGAGCAAAAAGTTTGTAGTCCGAGCCGAAGGAAATAATTTATTTCTCTAAATTGTTACAATGTACCACTCTAATGTTTATACGAAATTGTTTATTAGTATCTCTGGAATAACTCCAGTGTATACATATTGCCCTCCAACCCGTAGGGTATCTGTAGTGCACCCTCAAACAGAGAATTACATAACATAACGATATCTCGCCGGCATAGATATAAAATTAAATTTTATGTGTTTAATTATTATATTTTATCATCTACTTCTAAATGCTGTTCTCTATTACCATTTGATTATGTCAGTGTTATGAAATCTTCGATTATACTGAGATATTGTACTGCCGAAATCTTTATTGAACGGTACGACCTCACCTTTCGGTCGCTGAGCGATGTATCGTTAACTTCACTTCGATGGGAAACTCTGAGTAATCTGCAATATTTTTAAAATGAATATGATTATTATCCAATTTACAGTTTTTGCTAATAACAATAATTAGATTAATTACCAGGGGAAGGAAATACGATCTATTAGATACAATTCTTTTGGTGTTTTCCGAATCATTTGCATCAAGTGATGCAAATTCGTATATCCTGCCGACAGTAGCAGTAATTATTTAAAGAATTGAGATCGGTTCTTTTAAACACGTACAATTCATTACTATTAAAATTCATTATACTGGCACATAATCACATTTTGTAATGTAAGATTAATGAAGGATGATAAATATCAATTATAATAAGGGGGCTTTAACATGGCTCTACATTCATTGCGTCTGAATTAGTAAAGATCTGTTACAATTTGTCACTCCACCAAGTTGCTTAAAATAAAACATTGTGTCCGTAAAATCAAATGAATTGATGTTATAAGTATTATTAGCATAGTAATAATTATGAATTTACTGCCACTGAAGGAGGGGAAGATCAAAATCTCAACAAATAAGTGTACAGAATTAACAATAGCAGGAAGTGTATAAAATATTAGTTTTTAAACTATTTCTTTTATAGGAAATATATTAACATATGTATTTAGTTCTATAATTATTATTTTCAATCGTTATTAAACATTATTTTTCACTGAAGAAAATCCATTCCTTCTACTTGAGAACGCCGCGCGCCTGCTCGTGTAATTTCGAAAAGCGTGCCCGCAGGGTTAAGTACTTCAACGATATTTGATGGAATGTACAGGCTACAGACGTGCTGATTTCGTGGTAGTTAACCAATCCGCTTTACGCACAAAATTTGAATTAATTTCCCATCATTAGCACTTCAACCTTCATGGTCAAACACCGACGAGGTCAAGAACGTTCAGTGAGAAACACACTTTTAAAACCGCATGTTGATGGATTTATTTAAATATCGTGAGTTTTAGAACCGAGTACTTTTCGATAATATAAGCTAGAATTCATGAAGAAAATAAAGTATAGGTATATAAATGTATTAGGGAAAAAAATTTTACGTACCTCATACAACGATCTCAAATTTTACGGAAGTAAGGGAAACCAACTTAATTTGTCATTTAAAAGGAGGTAAATGGTGCCCGCAAGAGCGATAAAGGTTTCAAAAAGACGATTTTTAAATGGGTTTTTACAAACCATAACAGCAATTAATTTAACATACTACGTCTTTAAACGAGAAATATAAAAAAGAAATCAGCTGTAAAAGTAAAGAAATGAAATTTATTTAAATACGAAAAAACAAGTTAAACTTATTAAGAATCTAAACATAGAAAAAATATGAGTGAGATTAAATCTAAATCGGTGTAAAAATGTTGACACTTCCGTTCGCTATTTACGAGTATAATGTTTTCAGAGTACATGAATACACTTTTATAATGTCAATGAGTGATACTCCTTTAATAATTCCATTTGCACTTTGTTTCTAATCATATTTATTGGACGTATTAGTTAATAGATCTAGTCATGTTTTGGTTAAGTCCTCAACAATCACAATGTGTGTACCTTTCAATTTTTTGCGAGGTTTTATGAGATTTTTTTTTAAATTTCATTATAAGTAAATGTTGTAACATTGGTTATGACAGGATAGAAATTATGTTCATTGTATTAACCCTACACATAAATTTAATTCATAAATATATATTTTAATTCTAGGGGATTACATTGTTTTACTCTGATAGTGCACATGCTATTATCTAAAAAGTTTATTGCACTGTTATTGAGGTGTTTTTCCAGTCTGTTGGTATATTTTTCACTTCTTAGCTTGGCTTCTTCTTTTACTGTTGTTATTTTGAGGTCGTTATGTATGATTTGGTTTGAGGTGTACCATAGAGCATTTATAATAGATGTTAAACTTTTATTTTGAAATCTTTGTATGAAATCAATGTTGGACATAATAGCTGTTCCCTATGTTTCTATTCCGTACGTCCAGATTGGTTTCAAGAATGTTTTATAGATGAGTATTTTATTTTCTATAGAGGTTTTCGATTTTTGGCCCAGTAGCCAGTAGAGATTTCTGTATTTGATATTTAGTTGATTTCTTTTCTTTTTAACATGCTCGTTTTAAGTTCGTCTTCTTTCCAGTGCAATGCCTAAATATTTCTCGTGTTCTACTTGTTAATGAGTTGCACTATCGAACATGATTTCCTTTATAGAGTAAACGTGATGTGAGCTGATTTATTTTCATTTACTCGAATGCGCCACTTCTTTAGCCATTTTTGGAATTCGGTTAGATGTTCTTGAAGTTTGTGCGATGCGGTTTCAGGATTTATGTTTGTGTCGTCTGCATAAATTGCCATAGTGGTGTATTCATTGATCAGGAAGTCTGCGGTGTAGAGAGTGTCGAGATAGGTCCGAGGCACTCCTGCTTTAATGGGAACTAGTGTTGTGTATTCCTCTTTATATTTTACTTGGAAATATCTGTTACTAAGGTAGGATTTACTTATTAAGTATATATTGCTTGGCAGAATTGGTTTCAGTTTACATAGGAGTCCTGAGTGCCACACTTTGTCAAATGCTTGACTTATATTGATATATATCATACCAAGGTTGGCTTCCTTATATATTTCTAGGCTGCACCCAGACACTTCGAAAGAGAAAATGGAAGAGTATCTTAAGAAATCATTTACGGAAGTACAGTGCGAAAAAATGGACTCGAAGCATCCCACACTCTACGCTTCATACAAAGTGACAGTAAACCAGAGTAACTTAAAACTAGCTATGGACGCAGGGCTCTGGCCATGCGGAACATCAATCACACGTTTTTTTCGAAAAACACAACACCAACAAACAACGGACTGATAATGGGTATCCGTACCAAGCCGGACACTCTGTTGTTAAATTGCCAAGCTCTAACCTCAAATAAAATTAACTTAATTACCAGTGAGTATATTTATAACACTAATATGGGTATTAAAATAATGTGTCTAGTGGAAACCTGGTGCCAGCCCGAGACAATCAACCTAGTGAATTTTCCAAACTTTACATGCGTGTCGAACTTTTGCCGACTAAACTCGAGAGGTGGAGGAGTGGCGATATGGTGTCACAACGAATTAACAAACATTCAACCCCTAGATTTAAATAATATTTGTGTAGAAAAACAGTTCGAAATCTGCGGAGTTCAATGAACAGCTCCAACATCGACCTATGTAATTCTCACTTGTTACAGGTCTCCCTGTGAACTAGCTAACTTCAATGAGTTCGTAGACAAACTTTACTCGGTTCTAGACATGATGCACAGAACGCATCGTAAACTAATTGTAACAGGGGACTTTAATTTAGACCCACTGCGCGATAAACAGAAATTTATATATTTATGTGATACATTGTCTTTTTTTAATTTACAAAATATTGTTCACAACAAGACTAGGGGTAACAGTACCCTAGATTATATATTTACTAATTTTAATACAGAATGTTCCGTTTTAGAAAATCAAATTTCTGACCACAGAACGGTTGTAGCCAATTCTGCGGCCAACAAAAAATTGAATAGGAAGTCCCATCTCGTGAGGGAGTTTTCTCGTGAAAACATTAAACTTTTTACATCAAAGATAGCCTTAGAGGACTGGACAGGTATTTATACAACAAGTAATCTTAACGAGGCTTTTAATATCTTTTATGATATTTTCCTACACTACTTTAACTTTGTCTTCAATCACAAAAAAGTTTTCATAAACTATAAGCATAAAACCTGGGTAAATAGCCAAGTAAAAGAATCTAGCGCAAAATTAAAAAATCTCTTTCATTTAAAAAAAGCTTACCCGCTACTAGAACCAATGTACAAAATAGCAAGGCGTAGGCACCTCCTTCTGATAGCTGAGAGCAAAAAACAATTCTACCAAAATAAAATTAAAAACTCAGATAATATATCCAAAACCGTTTGGAGTATCATTAAAACCGAATCTAATTCCAAATCGGAGAAACATAACTGCAACTCAAGTATAATTATCGATAATGTCGAGTTAACTGATCCGACGTCAATCGCCGAAAATTTTAACATATTCTTTAAAGAAGCACCTCACAATATAGCCAACCAGAACACGGGCAATAACTCTAGCACTACTAACTATAGCTCAAGCTCCAGGTACAACTCCTTCTTTGTAACGCCATATACCGAAGAGGAAGTTTATTCCCTGATAACTAATAAAATCAAAAATAAAATGTCGGCGGGACACGACGAGATCCCCAGCTCTCTAATCAACAGCGCCGCGCTACATATTACTGCCCCACTAACCTATCTCATTAACCTTTCGTTTGAGACAGGCAAATTTCCTGAAAAACTGAAATTGAACAAAATTATACCTATTTATAAGAAAAAGAGTAAAAAAGATATGAACAATTATAGACCAGTCGCTCTTGCATCCTCTTTTTCTAAAGTGTTTGAATATGCTTTCCTAGCACGTTTAAATGACTTTATAAAATATAATAATTTAATAAATAAATGTCAATTCGGCTTTCAGGAAAATTGCTCTACTTTAACAGCGATCCAAAACGCATATTACGAGATTATTTCTGATATGGATAGAGGTAATAACCCCGTAGCAATATTCTGCGACTTGACGAAAGCGTTTGACTGCGTCAATCACAGAATATTGCTGCACAAACTTAGGTCGATGGGCATAAGAGGAGTTCCTTTGGAATGGATCTCAAACTTTCTCGAGGATCGCCAACAATACGTCTCGTTGAAATGGTCGAGCGATTCAGGACCTATCACGGTAAATTCTTCACCCACAAATACAGACAATGGTCTGCCACAAGGCAGTGTTCTCGCTCCAGTATTATTTGTCCTCTACGTAAATGATCTGAGCTCGATACTCAATGAAAAATGCTCTGTCACAATGTTTGCAGACGATACCTCAATCATTGTTTCGAACAGCTCCCAAAAAGAAGCCCATATTGTCTGTAATGAAAACTTAAATAATTTATCGAAATGGTTCAATAATAATTCTCTATTCTTAAACCTAAGCAAAACAGAATTTATTCAATTTCGAACTATCCAAAGCAAACGGAATCTAGAAATTGACATTAAAATCGATAACTTCAAAGTAACACAAGTATCTAAAAGTAAATTCTTAGGTCTTACTATTAACGAAAACGTGAATGGGAAAGACCACGTAGAGACTATAATTTCATTACTAAGTTCGGTATGTTTTCAAATCCGACATCTGAAATCAGCTGTTGAACTAGAATACGTCATATGGTTCTACAGAGCACAAATCGAAGCCCGCTTGCGTTACGGGATTTGTTTCTGGGGCGAGACAGCCACACTAAAAACCGCTCTCTGCTTTCAGAAGAAGGTGGTCAGATGCATCGCTGGCGTACCACCGCGCACCAGCTGTAAACCTTTATTTATCAAATATAAATTACTACCAGTAACATGCTTATATATTATGGAACTAGCTATTTTCATATATAAAAACAAAACTAAATTTAAAACTCATCAGCACACGTTCTCTACGAGAAACAAAGATGACTTTGTGATCCCGAATTGCCGGCTCAATATCACGAGAAACTCCCCCCACGTGACGGGACTTCGTATCTATAACCACCTACCCCAAGGTATCAAAATGGGTAAAACCGCTAGCATTTTTAAATCAAAATTGAAACTGTATTTATGTGAACATGTCTTCTATACACTAGATGAATTTTTCAATTGTTGTATTTAAACATAAGTTTATTTTGTATGTGACGATCCCATACTGTATGTATATATAGTCCTGGAAATAAAAAATTATTATTATTATTATTATTATTATATCAAGAAATGCGGCTGAGCAGTATTCCATATCTTCGAATGCTTTATCACTTACATTTGTGACTCTATGTATTTGTTCTACGGTTGAGTGCTTTTCACGGAATCCGTATTGCTGTTCTCGTATATTTTTTTTATATCTGGCCTGATTCTTTTTAGTAATTATTTTTTCGAGTATTTTGGATAGTGTTGGTAAAAGACTTATTAGTCTATATGAGGTGACTTCTTCTGCATGTTTTTCCTGCTTTGGGTATTAGGATAACTTGAGCAGTGTTTCATTGGGTTGGAAAGTACTGCAACCTTAGACAAGCATTGCATACAAATGTAATTAGTATAATAAGATTTTCTGGCAGTTCTTGTATGACTTTTCCTGTGATTAAGTCATGGCCAGGTGTTTTGTTTGGATTTGTTGGCCAATATGTGGGTAGATATGTGTGAGAGTTGATTGTTTTTTATGCAGTTTAGTAATTGTCTGCCGCGAGGTATTTTTAGGCGTGAGCTCCAGTCCATATGCTTAGCATTGTAGTCGCCTATTGTGATGTTTCTATTCCCTAGTGTGTCGTAGAAGTTTTTGAAATCGTCTTCTTTAATGTTGAATTTAGGAGGGCAGTAGATTGCAGAGCGTGTGATTGCGCCTGCCCAATCTTCCACGATTGTGTTTGTTGCTTGCATATGGTTCATGCAGTATTCAGGAATTTCAAAATGCTTGATGTGCTGTGTCGTCGGGATGGTTAGTTGTGTATATATTAAACTGTGATATTGTGAGGTACGATTTGCTGGTGAAGTGTGTTTCCGAGATGAACATTATGTCTATTTTGTTTAGGTTTTAAAATGTTTTTAACTCTTGGTGATGGTTAACCTAGCCATTAGCGTTCCATTGTGCAATTTTTAGGTTTTGAGTCAGTTTATTAGTTTTGAAACAATGTGAGTAGATTTAGTATTGCCTCTATTTTGCTCATTAGTTTTGTCAACATATCTTCTAGTTTATTTATTTTTGTTGCTGAGTCGTTCTTTTGCTGTTTTGTACTATCAGTGTCTTGTTTGTTGTTGGCTTCATGTGTTCTAGGGTACACTAGGCTTCTTTACTAATTGGCTGGATGGGAGCCTTCACACAGTACGCATGTCGCAGGTGTACTATATTCCCGAGGGATCACCCACTATTGGGAATCCCTGTACATTTTTTAGGGAATAATTGTGGGAATACCAGGAGTACTCAACAATACTTATGAATACTCGGCAATATTTCGAAATACATAGTAATACTTGGAAATATTCAGAAATTCTTGTCAATATTCAAAATACGAGTACACAAAGTATATGAATATGTCAGTTTACTTATTGTCAACTTTAAACTTGTTCCTATTTAAAAAAAAAGTACAATTGTGCGGATGCTTACAAGCAAATTGCGATCGTAAATTTATTATAGTAATTTATGTAAATATACGGGTATAGTATATTTGATTTGTTTATTTTTGTTTTGTTAGAATGAATTTTTAATAAAATAAATATGATTTAAAAAACTGGCGGAACTCATAATATAATAAATACAATGAAAAATTAATATTTACGTAAATTATGTAATTTATTTATTTTAAGTGACGATCTGTCCGAAACGCCATTGAAAGTGAATAAACAATAGAAACAGTAACTCAAATACCGTTATTATGTATCTTTTTATTAATTTTCGTAATACCATACTGTTAATATGATTTAACAGAACTAAACACGTAAGTGTTAATGGGTCTATAACAGCCGCCGTCCGTTATTATAACGGACGCTCGAACTATTGCAATGAAGAATCAAGTCCTCGCGAGTTTCTGGTGTTTTTCATAAAAATCGTAGCATCATATGAAATATAAGAATATATCTAATTACTCAATACGCCGCTAGTGGATGAATAAATTGTTTCTAAATATCTAAATTTTATGTTATTACGAAAAATTTTGAACGCCACACGGCCGATATGCAAATAACTGACTCGGCTGATTATAAACCTCGGCTATCGCCTCGGTTTACAAACTTCAGCCGCGTCTGTTATTTGCTTCATATCGGCCTAATGACGTTAATAACTATTTCCGTATTGAATTCAGTAGAAATATTTTTTCAAAATATACTGGATTTGACAATATCAAAAGTTGATGAAAAAGATTTTGAAATAATTGAACAGTTTGATAGAAACTGATGTAAACAAAACTATCAAGTTTAAATGAGTACACAAAATTTTATTGCCTGTATTCAGGTAATACAAATTTATTCATAATTAGCAAAAGGGCACAAAAATAATTAATATTTTCAAAGAAGAATTCGTTTAAAAATATCACCAACATGCAACAAAAGAGCAAAAATAGAAGAAATATTGTCAATACATTGGATCTGAAACCAAAGAAATAGGAATATGCAGATTTACGTATGCTTTCATTCTTCTATTAACCAAACTCAATTCAAAAAATTATTTTAAATAATACTCATAGTAAAAGCGGATATAACAGTTTGAAATTCATCTATTTATTGACTTTACGCCGATAAGACTAGAAATAAAATCCTGAAAACGTAAAAGATAGGTATAGGTACCAGAAACAAATGACAAATTAATGAAGAATCTGATATAGAAACGAGCGCAAATAATTATTACTGCTGCACAAATGATTCAGTTTCCAAAAAGGGTATTGCCGGACAAGTATACTCAATGTCACACACACAATATCATAATACCCAGACCTGCTTTGAGCAGAGTGCGACACCCACAAACGGGTAAATGGAGTGATGATATATTTATTTTATGTGATATGGCAGATCAATTACTAATTAAGAAAAACAAATCATGAAAATTTCAGCTTTTAAATCCAAAGAGTTACCCAGTACCTATTTATTTTATTGTAACTATTTCACTGATTATTCTACGCCATAGTAAATAAACCAATAAGTGGCTTACATGTCATTTTTTTTGACCAATCAAAGCAATATATTAGCGAGTATATGGGTTCCAGCAACATATCCCTTTACCATGATAATTTTTTAAATAAATAATTCTTTTCACTTTAAAAAAATGTGTGATAATTTACGTTTCGGAAGTGGTTTTATTAATAAAATTGATGAAAATAGTGTATCTTGTTGTTTTTATTAAAGAAATTTTTGAATCGCGAAATTTTGACGTAATAATAACCTCTAGTGGTATAACCCTTCAACATATTTCAACAAAAATTTTTTTAGTAAGAAAAGTCAATAAAAAAAAACATTTTTTGTAAGTTTTTAACCATCACTTTAATAAATATATATTTATTACTTGAGAGCGCATTATATGCAAAGAGCATATATTTTAATTTTTGCATATCTTTAAAAAAATATAATTTCTAGACCATTAAGAATTAATTGCTTATTCGGCCATTCTTATGCATATTTTTTCTAGTTCAGTTTTTAGATCTTCTAGTTCTGTAGAATGGTGCAGATTTTTTATCACTATGCGGTTGCTCTTTTGGTTAGTATGTCTGAAACATGCATTTTTTATCTAGTTCCTTTATGATTTTTCTGAAGCTCTCTATGTCATTAGCTTGGAGTTTCACTTGGTTGTTGTTATAGTTTTGAAGAAATACTTATCTTGCATTGTATTTTATATTATTTTCTTTAACGGTTTTGCGTCAGACACTCCTGATATAAATATAGGTGGTGGTTTTGTTGTTTTGGCACTTGTTTCCGTTTGTGATGTGTCGCCATTGTCATTGTCCCTGAAGGATTCAAAGCTGTTTTGAGTACTGGTTGTTGGGACACTATGCTCATTGGTTCCCCTTCGAACGTCTCTTTCTGGTGTGAGTGCATATATTTTTTTGTTTCCTTGATTTAATATCTTGCCAGTTATTTTGTCTGTTGGTGAGCATCTGGGGCACAGCAATAAGTTGTACAAATAGAACTGTTTACAACCGATTATGTTTATGTACTTACGTACGTAATCACTTTGTTGAAGTAACCACTGTTTACTGTTCTCTTGACACGTCCGCTCTCTTCGAACGTCTGGAGGGAACTCGTTTCAGGAGATTAGCTCGCATTTTATAATTTATGAACTTAATTATAATAGACCGGGGTTTAGACGGTCAAGCGTTAGATAGTTTTTTTCGGTTACCTGTTCTGTGGCATCGATCTATATCGGTAAGATTAACAAGTATATCATGCTTTTCACTAAACTCAGCACACACAATTTCTTCAGTATTTTCAGCAGCAGCTTCAGGAATGCCAAAGACTCAGATGCATTTTCTCCGCGAATATTGCTCAAATTATCGATTTTTTTTCTGCCATCACTTTATAATCGTTGTGAGTCTCTGGATGATACCTTCATAATAAAGTTGTTGTTCTTTTTACTTCTGGTCCATTCGCTCGAATACTTTATTGACTAATTTGACAATAAATGAGTTGTTTGACAGTAAGAATATAACTGTATCTGGCAATATAGCAATTTGACCACGAGTAATTTTTGAAATGCCTATAAATTATTAAATTATATTCTTCATAATTAAAAATATATACGGAGTTACAACTAACGCACGTCTACACTTGGCAGCGCATCGAAAAATTCTTAGTTTAACGTTTCGTCTCTATTGGTGAATTAAAATTAAAGCACTTATTGATGCAATTGGACCATTGACTTTGCGTTTTTTGTAATCTTTTTTAACAAAATTCTTATGTTAATTCTTATGTTTTCGATGTTATGAGTTCTGAAAATTTCTCCAAGTTATTTATATATTGTAAGAAAGTTCGAAGATTTACTCAACCCAATAATAATCTAGCCCGGGGTCTCGCTGTTCGTTGCAGAATCGCCGGCCTTCCAGTTGCCTGATGAGCCGCGCATGTACCCGCAGCGCAGCGACGTGACGGTGGACGCGCACTCGGACCTGACGCTGGGCTGCCGCGGCGTGGAGCCCATGAACTGGACCTTCCGCGATGACTTCAACAGCCAGGTGAGTCCCGCTCTACGACTCTGTCTGTGTGTGTGTGTGTGTGTGTGTGTGTGTGTGTGTGTGTGTGTGTGTGTTTGTGTGCGCGCGTGTGCGTGTGTGTGTGTGCGCGCGCGCGTGTGCCTATGCATGTATGTGTGTGTGTGTGTGTGTGTGTGTTTTTATAATAATAACTTTATACATTAAAAAAAAGTTTTATATTGCCACGTACTTAATTTATTATTTTGAATTTGATTATAAACAGTTGGCAAAAATAAATAAACTGGTATCTACCGCAAAGTTGGACCCCCAACGAACTGCACAGGCTAGCAACTAGGAGAGGGGATGGGTAACAAAATGTCTAAGTTTTTAGGGTACGTTCGGCATTAACATTTTTAGCGCTCAGATCGCTCATTTGCGTTCGGCATTGACATCACAGCGTTTTGTAGCGTTCGGCATTAAACTTGCTGAGCACACAGAGCGAGCTCAGTGTGCTCGCTGCAGAATCACAGAGCACAGCGAGCTCTCTAATCTGAGCATGCGTATAAGCGTTCATCAGCTGTCATTCCGTCCAAAGACTTGTTGATAATTGTTTGTTTCTGTATGGTAGACATTAAAAAAAAAAACAAAGGTGTCAAAGAAAAATATGGTCAGACAGGATCGGTTTCTGTACCTTATGGAGAAACTGATAAATGAATAAGTTTATTTTTTACATGAAATTTATATTTAATTAAAAACCGTAATAGTATATTATATCTCAAACATGTTTAAACTTATTTTAGAGCAATGACAAAGTTTGTACAACATTATTGATATTGTCACAATCAATATCATCTTTGAAATACTCTTCTAAAATATAATTTTCTAATATACATATGTTATGTAATATACCAAATCTATGCGTGCGGTTTTTAAATATATTAATCGTCGAAAACGCCCTTTAATAATGCAAACGCTCGCTCTATTGTATTTCCCGCCTTATCTACGAATCTGGAGCGTTCGGCATTAACTTGAACATCTATGAAATCTGTCACGTGACCTACTAGCTCTGAGCGATCGGTAGATTTTAATGCCGAACGTACCCTTAGTGAATGAAGATTTAGTAGGGCGCCAGGTATTTTGAAAACCCTGTACCCCCAAACATGAACAAAATACAAAAACTAAAATGCTGAAAATAGAGGGGTACCCGGATAAGGTAGCGTATGAGATAGCGTGATTCTTAAATAATAACGTAAACATAAATTTAGAAAACAACTAAGTTATATTGCCAAACTTAATTTTGTAGAGACAGAGCAAAATACTCTAAGTAAACAAAAATTTAGAACAAATCCTAATCTAAATGAAAGTATGAATGAAATGAGGGTGAAATGATAATTTAAATTATATCAATTTTACAACAGAAACATATTTAACTCAAAAATTTAAACAAAATGGCCTTGCCTCGTTGGCAGTGGCGTAGGTGCGGTCCGATGCTAGTTTAATCGGGAAGGAATTTACAATAAATTGGCTACAACGTTAGACGTAATAAAATAGGTAACAAGTTCGCCTTTTAGGGCCAAAAGGAGTTCAAAACAATACATGCCCTTTTTAACACGGCACTGTGACGGGAAGTGACGTTCCCGCGCATGCGCTATATTCGCAACACTTTCGAGTTTGAGATGCTGAAAAGGCGGTGAAACACGTGTATTGGTACTCATCTTAACACTTTTGGCGTTGGGAACCACGGCGATGTTGTCCACCTCGGCAGGTTGGTGATTCGAAGTACTCCCTCACAGCCCGCAGCGAACAATCATTAGCGACAAGGAGGCCAAAGGCACGATGAAAACCGTTGAAATAAAGTCTATTAAACTTTTAACTCTCACAAGAGGCTCGCGGAATATGATGCAGTATATACTAGCTCCCCAAATAACTGTAGGGTAGTCTCGGATGTGAAAACGTACCATAAATTAATTAAATTAAACACACCGAACGTCCACAACCACGTGCGCACTCCACTTAAATCCTCCACAAACGGAGACGAAAATCTGGTGACTAAAGATGACTGGATCACAAAACTCAAAAATTAGATCACACAGACTAAAATTAACGCGGTGGTATAGCTTGTACAAAAATCCGTGGCGATTGACTTGACTTGCTAATGGGATAAGCCAGCCCTAACCAGCGGGGTGCAAGTTTGTCTGATGTTCAGGAGTGGATTATTATAATTTTTGGCTTAGATGCTTCAATCTCCGAAATTTTTAATACGATTATCTTTTCAATTGATTCCCCGAACACTGTTAAGTAAGATAATTTTATACAAATATACCTTCAGAAAACGACATTTAAAATTCATTTTATTAAAATTTTTCATATTTTGATATTACTTGTGTCTGTTTGTGTAAAACTCATTTGAAAATATTATCCAATACAACCCTGTAAAGTAGTCCCTCATAAATTTCTTTAATCCTCGTATGGAATACCTGCTGAGAAACACTAATGGAATCAATCGCCACGGATTTTTGTACAAGCTATATAGCACTGCCAAAAAAGGACCCGCGAGCACAAACTTTAACGACTTTCTTCGCTAACGGTTACTGACAAAAAGCCAAGAGACCAGTTAATGGCTGATCATCGCGAACCGCAATTGTTAATTAAATTATTTCTAAAAACACAGAGTGGTACTCAAATAATTTGTATAAAATAAAAATATAAACGAATCTGACTTATAAAACGTTACAATATAATAATAAATTATTATTATTATTCATAAAGTATTTCAAAATCAATACTTTATATAAATTCTAAAAATGGTAATACAAATTTTGCTACTAATTTTTCATTTCCAACCGGCCAAGTTTTACGACTTCTTAATTCTTCATTTTTAAGTTTCTCCCTCTCATTCTTCAGTACGTGACAATCGTAACTTAAATGATTAACAGAGTCATTAATTTCACCACATTTACAAAGAGCATTTTCTATTAATTTAAATTTATATAGGTAGCTTTTTAATTTGCCATGTCCACTTAGAATTGCTGTTTATTTTGGATGATATGGTAGATTAATTAGGAGTCTTTTATTAGTATTAGGGAAAAACATTTTATTATTGCCGCTTTTATCCGTATTGGACCACTCATTTTGCCACTTTTCGATGGTGACTTTATTTTCCGCATTGTACATTGTCCGTTGAATTGTTCTTGCTACAACAATATCTTTGATTTCCATTGATTTCATTTCATTTTGAACGTTGAACTCTTTTAATTTTCATTTGATTACATTTCTTCTTCAAGACAAACTCCCACGCTGGTAGCCCATGTTACTTTGCCGATCTTGAAGGAATTTGAAATCATTTACAGCATATATTCGTTAAATATCCACATGTTCATCAAAGCGAAATTTATTATCTATTTGGATACCCAGGTATTTGATAATTTTAACTTGTAGAATTTTATAATTTAGAAATATATTTCTTTCATGGTTTATTACAGATCTTCTTTTAGTCATTAGAATAGCTTGAGATTTGCTGTCATTAAATTGCATTTTATTATCTGTAGCCCAATTCATAACTTTACTCCTTTCCAAATTCATAATATTTTCTGCCTCAAGAACACTTCTTTCCTTTGTTAATATTAGTAAATCATCTACGAAAGCTATGAATTTTGTATTCTTTAAATATTTTAAATTTCATAAAGAACTGTACTGTATATTCCAAAAACCCGGTTCACAGCATGAGTCTATTTACTTCTAGCACATCAATTCTTCCATCAAAATATTTTCTGGCCTCCTGAACTGTAAACATAACAATCACACATCATTTACGTTTGCGGTAACTACGATTTTACAGTTTCCATGATTTTTGAAACACCGCGGTGCGGGAACGCGCACCGATATTTTATAGCTTTTTGAGGCCATTAAAATAAAAAGTAACTTTGTAATAATAAAGAAGGATTAAAAAAACTCTAGTTACCGCCAAAATCGTTAAATAAAGTAACATAGAAATAAATAAAATTAAAAATTTTATATAAAATATGACATTTGTCAGCAGCGCCATCTCTTAACACTTATCCTAACTAAGTATCGATTATTCACAGTCGGTAATTGTCAAAGAACTAATAAAATGTCAAAAGATAAAACTGATTGATTGGATTGATGAGAATTGGTGATTTATTTTATTTTAATTATATTAAATGAATTGTAATACAGAATATCGAGAAAGGTAGGTAACATTTGAATCGCTCATGTAGTCTATGTGGGAATTATTAAATTGTCATTTTTTTAGGTTATAATTGGGTCTTTCTTTTCAAGTAGTTTTGAATATTACGAAATATCTGTGTTTTTTCAAATCATAATTGAATAAATTGTCCACAAAGATTTTTTATTTTGCGATATCAGCTCTGTGAAATATGCCAAGAGGATGTTTTTCAGTTAAATTGTTGCCTTTCTTCTCGTCACACTACACCACAAAAGCTTGAAATATCTCGTAACGTAATTTATATTTTCAGGGAGTGGTTCTACTTTTGATTATGACACTTTATACTAATTGTTGATTATTTTGACGTTCCACAGTTTTTCAAAGCGTCTTGATGCACAGCTTACTATAAATATCAATTAAGAAAATTTATGGAAAATACATATAAATAAATATAGTAGAAAGGTATGTCGGCCAGAAAATGTAATACATTATGTGTGCGTTAAGTTTATTATACATCGCTCAGTTTTATTAAAGCACTCCGCTGCGCGTCGTGCTTCAATACAAAACTTCGCGCTGTAAAACTAAACTTACCGCACGTATAATGTAAATAACTATTTTGTACTCATACATTGAAATGTGTTGTTTAGCGTTGCCTAAGCAACGTCCGAAATGTTCACTTCCCAGGTCTCCACCAGATAGACAACCGGGAAATTTCGACGAAAACATTCCTATTTCTAAAACGTTTATTAATAAATTATATTTATAATAAAATAATATAGTATTTCAAACATTCCTTTACATAATATTAATCTAAACAATGATGGAATAAGAATGAAATTGAATTTTAAAATAACAAATTTAGTGCATTTGGTTACTAATGTTGGCAATAAAATCTGCCTGATATGACAGCTGTAAAATACATAACCTACAAATGTAATGTTAGTTATCTCAATATAAATAAGAAATGTAATACAAGTGAATACGGTAAATATTATAAATATTTTAATTGTTTTCTAATATATTAAATAAATTAATTTGTGTGTTTATATTTATAGTGCAACTTTGACAATTATCAAAATAACTACTTTAAGAACTTCATTTCTTTGTATGGACTGTTATTAGTTTTATACTTTTCGTACAAAAAATATTGTACAAACCTCTTGCGTGAACTCGGTTCCCGGATTCGTTCTATGGCGGCGCTCGCCAAACACTCATCCGGGAACCAACCATTCCCGTATTTGGTATGTAAATAACTATTATAGTGTTATTGTAATTGCTTTCCACTCCTTTAAAAAAGTAAGCTCGTATCAAAAATTTACTATAAATTTTTGTGAAAAACAGTGGGAATGAAATAAAAATATATTTTTGTATATTTAAATGTATTAAAATTATTTGTAAAATATGGTTATTTACAGTAATGACAAGCATATTATTATAATTTTTGCGTAAAGATTTTATTAAATAAATTAAAGTCTAAAAACCAGTTTTCTTTAAATAATATTAATTTATTAAGTTTTATAAATCGATGACAAAAAATTTCATTTTTATTAGCTCTGTTTTGTATATTTCACAAAATACACTTCCACTTTCTGCGTCAAATGGAAAAAGTTCTTGATTGCACTGTATTTTGTAGGAATAATAAGAACTTTTTTTTTCAAAATATGAACGATGTACACCCAATTCATTTCCAAAAAATCTAGTGCTTTACGTAGGATCTACATGTATCATTCCTAAAACCCTTTCTTCCAATAAAGCACGTTCTTCTGCACTTAATAAATTGCAATTACTAAGCTCACGTGTATTTTTCATGGATACTGGCATTTGTGGTTGCACTTGGATTCGGTCGATTCATAAACTTAATAGAAAATAGATATCGCACTCTTAACTAACTATTTCTTCCAAAAAATAATTTTACTATAAAAATACGCTCTTCAGTAGTAATAACTAGCCATATTTTTACAAATTGTCTTAAACAAGTCCATATGTCAGAAACGTCAAATACATAGCTTGACATGGCAGAAATCAAAACAAAACAGTCATAGGTGACTATATTTATTTACGATAAAAATTGAATAAACCGGAGAATTCTCAAAATTTCAAAATTAATTTACGGAACCAAATTACTACTAAATAGTAGTGTATTTTACATCGTTTGATTTAGAAAAATGATCTCTTCCGATTGGTTCTACAATCATTGTTGTCCGATAGAACACCGAGCAACAGCACGCAAAAAACTGATTTCCCATGTTAATCTCCTATGTACACCTTTAAGACAGGCACACGGTATATGTTACAGTATTCTTTCTTTGTCTTGTTCTTTTCTTCCTTAATTTTTTGGATGTAATTAAATTTTTGTCCCAAATACTGTTTCTTCTTATCTTCCCTAAGAACAGAACTATTTATTGTTCTTTGATAATGTCTTCGTAGAGCATTAACTTTGTTCCGAATCAAATTAAGTTCATCCGTCCACCAAGGAACGGTTTTCCCATTACTTTCAAATTATTTAGCTCTTCAAGTCTTGAAAGATTTCGAGCAAGCTGTCTTTAGGGCTTCAAAGTATTTTTTGATTAGACATTGAAAATTCTCTTCATCTTTGGTCCATTTATTAACCAGGATTTCATCTAATTTATCTACGCCAACTTCTTGATTTTCAATATTCATTATTTTTTGGAATTTCTGTTATAGAAATTTGTCAAATGTGTTCAAATTTTCCGGATTTACAATATACTTGAACCTATTGTGTATTAAAAATTTTCTATTTTGTTTCCTTAATTTTATATCGTACGTCAAAAATCCCTGGTCTAAACATCTTTCGTCTCTTTTAATTTTCCAGTTAACAACTTTGTGTGTATTGCATAACCTACTACTACAACATAATATAAATTTCTAATTTTATGAGACAAAAATTATTTTCCTTATAACATAGGTAATACAGTATTAAAATTAACAAATATTTCAAAGTTAATGTTTTGAATTAACTTTTTTAATGCACTATGATAACACGGACAACTTTTATCCAAAGCAGTGTGTTTCTCGGAAATTTTTTCATTCCCACTGTACTTGTTCCAATTAATACAGTTCTCACATCTGTACTCTTCCTCCCTAGATGTACATTCTTTTAATTTATGATTTTTCGCACAAATTGGGTAAATTGTTTCATTCATTAGCTCGGTGGTTATATTTACTACATTTAAAACATCTTTTTACTGAAAAGTAATCTGCTGTACTATGAACATACAAGCAAACCTATTTTAAGTTCCATTTAATTTATTTCGTACTAGAGGAGAGACTTGTATGACTAAATTTTTAATTTGTTTTTTGTTTTTATAAATAAACTTTGGTACAATGTCCCCTTATTTTAGATTAAGCTCATTTTTTTTGTAAAATTAGTATCTTTTCAGCGTTATTCATATTCATTTCTTCAGGTATGTTGTAGATGTCCAAATTAGGATTTCTCAGTTTTAAAGCTTCCACACCGCAAATTTAATTAATTTTTCGACTTCACAAATCTATTTCATTACTTACTCCTAGCAGAATGTTACCATTTTTCAATGCCTTAATTGTGCTAATTCCAATTTTCAGTTCAGCGGGATTGATTTCGCTTTTCATTTAACATTTGACGTATTCGGCTGATTTCTTATTTTTCGAATTTACAATTACTTTACATATTGAACATTCTATTTCATTATTTTCTTTTGGTTTGATCACTTCAGAATACAACGGTTTCTTCTTTAATTTATTATATACTTTCCTTATGTTAGACACACCGCGTAGAATTTCTTGCCTTAAATCTTTTTTTAAATTATCACTTTAATTGGTAATAGAAACTAAACTTACGAGAGTATTTTCAAACACGTCTACATCATCTGACATTTTGTGTGTGTGTGTGTGTGTGTGTGTGTGTGTGTGTGTGTGTGTGTGTGTGTGTGTGTGTGTGTGTGTGTGTGTGTGTGTGTGTGTGTAGGTGTGTGTGTGTGTGTGTGAGTGAATGTGTGGGTTGTGTGTGAATGTGTGTGTGTGTGTGTGTGTGTGTGTGTGTGTGTGTGTGAATGTGTGTGTGTGTAGGTGTGTGTGTGTGTGTGTGAGTGTGTGTGGGTGTGTGACAAATAATTATGCTCCATACTACATACTAATTATTTGTCCTATCAAAGCATTGTCTTACATATTACATTACATTAATGTTATTATACATATCTATTACTATTTTAAAAATTTAAAAATATCTAGAGTGGTAAAGTTATTACAACATATTTTACATAAATTTGCAGAACTTTAATCTCTCAAAAAGTTGTGTTGAACTGACCCAATAATTGAAATATATTTGAAATAGGTAGGATTCCAAACCTGTAGACAATATTCCTGTTTAGACTTTATTAAAAGAGTTGAAAATGTATTAGAACATGGACAAATTCTTATTACAAAACCATGAATTTTATAAGAGGCATTAACAGTGGTATCAATGTGTCTGTTAAATGTTACACGTTCAAGTAGTTATTATTCATCTTTTATGTATAAGTGTAAACATATTTTTTTCATAAAGTAACTCATTGAACTACATTTACTGCAATTCAAAAATAGTTTTGACGCATGTCACCAAGTTGAAATGTTATAATTGTCTTTTTGCAAAAGAAAACAATCGTTAATGGAATTAATAATTTTGCAAACTTTTATGACATTTGCATACAGTAATATTTAAGTGTTGAACACAGTCTATCATGTTAATGAAAAAGTTAAATAACAGAGGACTCAGATTAGAACCTAGCGGAACACCAGAAGTGGCAGATGTATATTGCGAGTTGCATTATGGTTTGCGCCGTTTCTCGCTTCCTAGTCACCATCTAATTTGGTCTTCCCAATCTCCTTCTTACAGATTTGTCTCTTGCATTGCTGATTTTACCTCTTCGTTCCAGATTCTTCTTGGGCGACCACGTTTGTTTTTTTCTTTTGGGCGGAATACATTCCCATACTCGTCTAGTCCATATTTCTTCATCCATCCTTTATAGGTGTACGAATCATATACGACGTTCTGTCTCAATGGTATCTAATATGTTACTGTCTACTTCCATTGCTCTCGTATCTCTTTGTTCCGTATTCTTTGAAATCTTGATACTCCGTAGCTTCTTCGCCAAAATTTCATCTCTAATACCAACAGCCTTCATTCATTTGTTTTTTTTATCTCCCAGACCTCTGAGCCGTTTATTGCTATGCTTTCAATAACTGTCTTGTAAATAGATTTTTTTAGTTGATTTAGTGATTTGGTCTTTCCATAAAATGGAAATTAGTTGGCGTATTGCACTTCATCGTTGCCATATTCTGTTGTATATGTCTGAGTCACTTGAACCTGCGTTTGTTACAATGGCTTCTATAGTTCTATATATTTGTATTTTACACATTACTTCACAGTACATGTACCAATGTCTAAGTCATTTCCTTCATCTCCAATCCCTAAATATTCTTTCTTCTTCATGTCCACTGTAAGACCTCATTTACTAAATTTCTCTTGGCATCATGTAGCTCGAGTTTTCTTCGTCTGTTGCTATTACTTGGTTATCCGAAAATGTAATGTCGTCTCCAATTCGCAATCACATTTTATTAGTTTTATTTCTACAGGTTTTCAATACTTCATTAATATATATTTTAAATAATGTTGGTGGTGTACTGCATCCTTGTCGTAAACCCTTTGTTGCCTTAAAACCTTTTACAATTTTACTACCCATTTTTATTTTGCTAATTGAATTGGAATACAGGTTTTGAATAGCTTTAATATAAACTGCTTTAACTTCATTTATCCGCAGATCAATATAAACTAGATGTAGCGATCTATTGCAAGCTGTCCTTTTTTCTGCAAATTGCTTGATGCAGAATGTATTGTGAATGCATGATCTACCTGCGCAAAAACCATTTTGTTCTTCCAGTTCATGCATCACATTTTCTATTCCATTTAATCACCAAGCCGTATAGTCTAGCAATTGCACGGTAGTTCCTGTATTCGGTTCTGTTGCCTTTTCTATATATCGAAGTAATATGTGCTTCTTTCCATTCTTGTGGCGCTGCATCTTTTCTAAGACACTGATTTAAAATTAAAGCTAAAGATTCCAATAGTTGGATTGGTCCATATTTTATTAATTCAATTGACATTCGTCCTGGGCCTGATCATCTTACATTTTTCATATTACATATTGTAATTCATTTCCATTTATATCCACAATTGTATCATTCAGTCCAGTGTTGCCGTGTATTTGTTCATATGTTTGAAATATGTTTCTATCTTTCATCAACAACGTTTTATAATTTTCTCGTTCCTTCATACAAGGCAGAGAAACCCTTCTTTTTCATGACAGTTTTTCCTCATACTCTTAACGGTGTCCCATGCTTCTTAATGTCGTATATTTCCTTTTAAATGGTTTATTTCTTTGCATTTTAGATTCTATGCTTCATTCTTTGCCATCGCTACAGCTGTTTTCATATCTCTATTTATTTTTCGATACATTATGAATGAATGACGTGTTAGGTCCTTTGTAGGTAACCATGTTCTGGGTTGAGGTGTCAGGGTGAATTGAAATATTGTCTCGGGATCAATATTATACTTTGTTTGGGTTGTATAGGCGTCGTGAACATCCGTGTTTCTGTCGCAACGTTGTTCAATTGTTATTTTGTTTTGCCTATGCGGTTAATAAACCAAATTGTTAAGAACATCTGCATTTCTTTGTTACGCAGTTTACCACCCGCATCCCTGCCCGTGTTCTTTGCAAGATATTTATATCATTTCCCGCGGTATGGTAGTCTAGAAGCTGAGGCAAGCGCAGTGACTACCTGGCGCTCTTTTTTATGAAACACCCCCCTTCTCCACTGAGAAGCCGGCAGCTTCATCTGCCTGAGGATCCTATTATTTCGAACACCTCAAGCAGTAGGTACGTTATACAAGTTACTCTATATTCGAGTTCCCCCAGTACACATTTCTTTTGTGTGCCTCTAATATTCCTCACGTCTCGTGTGCCCCTACTTCTATGCTTTTTGTTTTGTTTTCATACAGTGGGGTAAGAATAAAAAGCTGACCAACGCTGACTGCTAACCGTAGTATAAAGCTTACGCTGGCCTACTATGCCAATTAATATCCATAAAATTATAACGACCAACACAGAGATTTATGCTATATTATCCTGATAAATACATTGTTATATTATTTTACCATTTTAAGTCTAATAGATTGAAACGGAAAATACGCTGACCAATGTTGAACCATGCTGACCATGATTGTAATTTTCGTAATATCCTTGACTTACATTGCAACTAATTGATATATTATACTAGATTCTGAGGATGACTTTAACATAAGTCATAACGTTAATCAAATGAAGTAATTTTATTTGGTCTCATATTCCAATTACCGACTATCCATTATCAGAAGAAATTTCTGAAAACGATCTACACTTTAAACTAACATGCATATTACCCAGAATACATGAATTACGATTTTTGATGACCATATGTTAGGATCAGTGGATACGGAACATTCAATATTATTTATGTATTTTTCTTATATTCAAACGTATTATTTTTCTTTCCTAATAAGAGAAAGAAGATTTTCTAATTAAATTTAAAAGTTAAATAAGTTTCTAATTTGAGAGTTTGTACCGGTGAAAATAGTGATCTTTGAGCACAATATTTTTAATAATATTGCTGTTAAATCACGGCGCATATATTTAAGATTTCCCAGTATTGCGTGGAATACATTTGTTCATAATTTCACACATTGTAATATAAAATTTTGCGAATGCTGAATTCAACATCAGAATATTTCTTTAGAAAATTCCAATTAAATTCCGACTATAGTTTGTCGTCATATGTGAGCACTAACGTTTATATTTACAGTAGTTAGTGCTTCCTTAGTGCTCTATAGTGCTTGTTTAAAATAATTATTTGTTATATTTGTAACAAGGCGAACATTCAGAATACGATTTATTGTTTTTACTATCAAAGCGATTTTAAAATATCAAGTTTCAAACTGCGTTTGGGACTTGAACGCATCGAAAATCGCATTGACAGTAGTGCTTTCTTGAGTTAATTTATTACCACACATGTGAGTTCGAATTTTGTTATCATAAATAGTCATATGAGATTATCGCGGCAAATATTCTGAAATATCGGCTTGAGATGCCATCTGCTGTTGACAGATTTACAGATCCTGGTCGAACCCTAGATATGGTTTTAGTTTTTAAGTGTTCCAGTTTTTTATGTAATCTTTGTGTTGGTCCTCAAGAGATTTCCTACCCCCGCGTTCCCGCTTATGGGGTAGATACGTGTGTTTGGCCAGCACAAAAGAAGAGTTAGTTGTTAGATTTTGAACAGAGCAGACGTCTTCTGACGTCTGCAGTGCTCTACAAGATGTAGAATTTTCATAATTTTGTTTTGCTAAATATGTTTTGGTAATTGCCACCTTTAAACATATTCATACGATGTCGTCGCTGTAATATTTGTTTAAATTGTTAAATTCAGAGTTTCACCATTTTATTAAATAATTTTTTTATCACCTTTAAAAGTGTTAGTGTTTTATTTGTCAACCTTTAAGTTCAGTCGTCAGCCCGCCGTGCTACATTGGCAACAGTCGGTAGGATACCGCGTTAAAGAGTTTTAATTGCGGTTTAAAATTCGCGCGGTATAAAAAGTTCTTGCGTTCCCGTTCGTTCGTGTAAAGTGTCCCGTTCGTGTAAAGTGTTTTTGTTCGCGATGATAAGTGTTTAGTGTAATCAATCGTGATTACTGGCGCAGTCATTTTGTTTAAGTCATTTTGCTTAAGTCATTTTGTTTTTATAATTTTGTGTTAAAGTCACTTTATATTTTGTTCATTTGTCATTTAGTTTTGATTCGTTTTGCGTTTAAATAATATTGTTTTGTTCGTTTTGTATTTTCGGTTTTTTTCCGTGTTCAGCGACGCAACGTAGTGAATATGTTGGTTCAGTTACCAAAAATATTTAGTTCAGTGCATAGTTCAGTGTGTTAGTAAAAATGTACGGGAGTCCGAGTGTTGTTGTGCCGCCACATCCGCTCGTAACCATGTTTCCAAACCTCGGTTACGAGTTGGATCATACCTTGCCTGGGTACGACAGGTATTTGCCCTTTCCATTGGGTTGTGCGCCTTGTCGTTTTTGGTGGAACGGCTGTCCATCGCCAGCTCCGATGACGTGGAGTTCGTTTGGACAACAGCAGCAGCAACCTAGACCGATGTCGATGTCGGTCACAGGGGATTCGACGCGCGGTGGAGTTGGTGTGGGTGGTTCCACAGTGTATCGGGTTCCACCACACAGTTATGGTTATAACCTCCACCACCGAATCCCAGCTCAGCCGGAGGTAGCACGAATCAGCGCGGCTGATTTTGAGGCGTTGCTACGTGCTGAGCGCGAGGTTGCTGTTGTTCCTGGGAAAACGGAGACAGCCGAAATACGGATAAACGACATGGCAGCGAAGGAATCAGAAGGAAATACCCAGGCAGATAGCAGAGAAGAACAACCGGAACCGTACATTGATACCAACGTCACTGAACCGGTAGAGAAGACCATCGATCTACCTGAAGAGATGTTCACAACCAGTGAACAGGGTTCACACCCGGTGAACGTGGTTTCTGTCGGAGGGAACATCCAGCAGCAGTCCGTCTCCACCAGCACACGCCAGGTGAGAGTCCGACTTCTGTTCCGACCCAGCAAGGTGTTGACGTCATTTCAGCAGCGAGGGATCAGCTGGTTCTTTTGCCTTTGGTTTTACCAGAGTCAGCTGATCGTAGTGAAGTGTCTTCGACCCTTGCTGTGTGAAGAACCACCCCCTTGTACCCCTTTACCCCCCAGTGATGTGACAGTGACAGTGGTGTGTAGTGGTCATTATGCCCTCCAGCTGTGTGTCCCTACCCCGCGCGGACACGTCCCTTGCCTTCAGACAATTTTATTTTTATTTTTTGTATTTTTATGGTTCTATGTATGTGTGCATGTTAGAAATTAAGTTTATTTATACGTTAGATAATAATTTTTTTTAAAGTATTTTTTCCATTATGTTTATGTATGTATGTTGAATGTTTATTTTATAGATCTTGTTTTTTGGTAGGAATTGTGACCAATGCCTTTGGTTATTGGTTTTTTTTTATGTCATTTGTATTTCGTTAACTTGTGCAGCTTGCAAAGCGCAATGCTGATTAGATATTTTTAATTCGGGCTATATTGCTGTTATAGTTGATTTAAAAGTATGTTATGTTTTATTGTCCAGTAATTTAGTTATTTTAGCAGGTACTGCATAATTAGTAATGTAATTGTTGCATGTCACCTTGTTTTAGGCTAAGTTAATTATAAATTATATCCAAAGATATAATTGTATTTAGGGCGCGGATGGTGTAACAAGGCGAACATTCAGAATACGATTTATTGTTTTTACTATCAAAGCGATTTTAAAATATCAAGTTTCAAACTGCGTTTGGGACTTGAACGCATCGAAAATCGCATTGACAGTAGTGCTTTCTTGAGTTAATTTATTACCACACATGTGAGTTCGAATTTTGTTATCATAAATAGTCATATGAGATTATCGCGGCAAATATTCTGAAATATCGGCTTGAGATGCCATCTGCTGTTGACAGATTTACAGATCCTGGTCGAACCCTAGATATGGTTTTAGTTTTTAAGTGTTCCAGTTTTTTATGTAATCTTTGTGTTGGTCCTCAAGAGATTTCCTACCCCCGCGTTCCCGCTTATGGGGTAGATACGTGTGTTTGGCCAGCACAAAAGAAGAGTTAGTTGTTAGATTTTGAACAGAGCAGACGTCTTCTGACGTCTGCAGTGCTCTACAAGATGTAGAATTTTCATAATTTTGTTTTGCTAAATATGTTTTGGTAATTGCCACCTTTAAACATATTCATACGATGTCGTCGCTGTAATATTTGTTTAAATTGTTAAATTCAGAGTTTCACCATTTTATTAAATAATTTTTTTATCACCTTTAAAAGTGTTAGTGTTTTATTTGTCAACCTTTAAGTTCAGTCGTCAGCCCGCCGTGCTACATATTAGATATTTAAAAAAAAATGACATGCCAACTTCACGGTAGCACGTCATTTGTTTAGATTATGAAAAACTATTACGTCATTGGTTAGTGCTTCGTTAGTGCTCTTTAGTGCTTTCACAATAATCGTATATAATTTATTGGTTCACAAACGAATTCAAAAAAACCTAATGACGTGCCAACATCACGGTAGCACGTCATTTATTTAGAATTTGAAAAATTATGACGTCGTAGTTTAGTGCTTTGTTAGTGCTCTTTAGTGCTTTAATTATAATCGTATTTAAGTTATTGGTTCACGAACTATTTCAAAAAAACATAACAACTTCACGGCAAGTCGTCATTTGTTTAGAAGGTGAAAAGTCGTTAGTGCTACGTTACTGTGCTTTGTTATTTTGTAAAGAAATATTTGATTAGTTAGTCCTGTCAGGTTATTTTGAAATATCTCAGTAAATTATAGCTTTATGGAAATATTTGTTATTAAGACAATATAGAGTAGTGATTCTCAAAGTAGGGGTCGCAGAAAAATTAAATACAGATCAATTTTTTTTTCAAATATGTAATATATTAACTATGGAATCATGTTTAGCAATATTAGAAAAAAAAAGATGTAAAATAGTTTTTATATAAATAGCTCCGTGGTAACGCGTCGGACTGTGGATCGTGAGATCCTCAATTCGAATCCCACATCTGTAAGTTACCAATTTAAATCTATTCCTGTGGTTCCCTCTCCACTAACATATTTGGGGGCTATAATTTGACGGCTGGTAACCGCACTTCATACGCAAAAATACGTCACTTACCGAGAATTGTGTAAGCAGAGTGCCACACCCATAATGGGTAAAACGCGTGATGATATATTTTTATTTATTTCTTTAAATTGCACATGTAAATAATAAAAACAATATAAATATTTTAATACGACTATAAATATTATGCCAAAATAAGCAGGCTTGTCCATCACATTAAATTTAATTTAAAATGGTTTATAAACTTGTTTATTAGTTGCTTTTTTTTAGTTAAGTCGAAACATGTACGTAGAATATTTTATTGAAAGATGTACCAAAGATAAATTATTAATTATTATTGATACTAAAAATTAATCTGTTATTAATAAAAATTATGACTGTTTCAATGCAATGAAACAAAAGAAATTAACTCCTGAATTTAATTTCTCGGACCCGTAAAATAATCGTAAAATGTACAATTTTCCTGACTCTTACGTTTTTCAAATATTTTGCAATAGTGCAATTGCAATATATTTTTAAATGAAATTAAAAAAGAATTCCGTAACGTTTTATTCAGCTCTCGAGATCGGTGAAGTTGAAAATATGCATACAAGTTTAATTATAATTAACAGAAAATTATTCATTTATTTCTACATATTTATTTAACACTAAACGTTTTATAATAGACTCTCCGCCGTTCGGTCGGCAACATCGCAGGTGCGTTCGAAAAGCTTCGAGATACGGCACCGTGTATTTATCAGGCCTGACGTCGCTCCGGCAGGTTTCAACCGGTTTGTATTCGTTACAATACGTTCCACGGTATTACGTTACATGTTACTTCTTTAAGTGAATGTAATAATTAGATAGTGTGCCCTGTAAAGAAGGAAAGAGATATATTGCTGTCTCGTTACATAACGATCGCAAAAACGACTCAAGTAGTAATATACAGATAGTAAGTTTACATTCCTTCCCAAGTTCTGTAACACGATAAATAAAAAAATTGTTACGCGGTAACAAAAGGAATAATTTCAATACAAATGTAATTATAATTTATATTTTAGCAAAAATGCCAAGAAACGCAGCTGTACATCATTCTATTCTGCACAATGAACTCGAATAATTTAAAATTGAAATAAAAAAAAGCTTTTGTAATATAAACCATCTGCAGATGTGTGGAATGAGATTAGTAAGAATTCATGCGGAATAATGACTCCAAAGGTAATTTATACTTACGTCAGGAAAAATTCTAATAACTGCTGGCAAGGCCTAGATTTAACATCCACATTAACTACAGTATTACCTGAAACTGATAGTTCAGACTTGAGTGACAGTACTAAATTTGAATATGGTGTGAGCATCCAAACAGACGCCGGGTTAAGCAAATGATTTTATAATAAATTAGTCAAAGAAAGTAGCATAACTAGCAATTAAGAGTGTTATATATTTATAGGTATTACGAGTTGGGGATCTGTTATCGTATTACGTGCCGAGGATCGGCAGTTGGATTTGTGGCGTTGAGTGAGACCCAAGAGTTTCAAATAATAAATCTTTTCTCAAAAACATATCTTTTGTTTTATTTTTATACACCGACGCTTACAGTTTCAGAAGTGGGATTGAGCTCATTGCTTCCACGAGTGTATAACGTGCAATATAGTGTGCTTATAAATTGTGTCAAGTTCAAGTAGTGCAATTATATTATGCCGCGAAGCCGTGATAAGAGGCGACGAGAACGTCAGTGTGATTCTAGTCCTGACGAAAGTCCAAAACGCTACCGGAGGAACGGAAATGAACGGTACCAAAGCGAACGATCGGTGGAAGGCCAAACACCATCTAGCAGCTCTAGAAGCGCTCATAACGACCCCAGCAAAGAGGACACGATAAGCCGACTTTTACGTCTAGTCGAAAAATGAGTTAACAACAAACAAAACGAGTCAGACGCTTCATACAACCACCAAGCGAGTACAAGGTATGCAGTAAAGAATGACTGTATACCCGAGTTTACTCCAGGTAAGCCTAACACAAGTATTATCAAGTGGTTACATAAGGTTGAACAATTAGCTCTAATTCACAATTAGGACGAATCATTAAAGACTTATTATATGTATGCAGTCGCGTTTAAGTGGACTGGCTAGAAGCTGGTACGACAACTTATCATCTTATGACTATCGCTGGGACGAATGGAAGTCTATGCTAAGTCGTGCATTTCCAGAAAGTAATGATTTTGCGATTTCACTTAGGAAATTGGTTGATCGCGTTAAATCACCCAACGAAACTATGCTACAATACTATTATTGTAAAATGGAACTCCTACAAACTTGTAAAATTACAGGTAAAGATGCAGTTTCATGTCTTATTGATGGTTTAGATAATCCTACGTACAAGACAGCAAAAGCAGGGCGCTACGATTCACCCGAAACGCTCTACGAGGAGTTTCTTTCCACCATAAACGAGAAACCATGTACAGCAATGTCGACATACGACAGAAAACACGTAAACGCAAAGGGATATAATTCCAATGGGTCTGGTACCCCATTCAGAAAACCCTGCGATTCCCGCCCACTAACACAAAGAACTAAGTGTTATAATTGCGGTGGAGATGACCACATCTCAAACAAATGCCCCAAGCCTTGACTGGTATGCAAACGCTGCAACTGGTTGGCCCACGAAGAGAAAGATTGCAAACGAACATTACGTAAACGTACATACTCTGTTCAATCTTCTGCGGATAAGTCATACCAGAAGAATTATTTCATTGATTGCCTTGTCAATTCCACCAAAGTCTGTGGATATATCGACACAGGAAGCGCAGCAGTATTAATAAACGAATCAACTGCATCCAAATTATATCTTGTAGTAAGTACATGTAAACTAGTAGTAAATGGGTTTGCAGGTGGATCCGGTGCAGTCACTGGAAAATGTACAGTTCGTTGGGCAAAAAATTGTTGATACAATTAATATTGAACACTGGATGCCGCGCTGGTTCCGAGGCGGTGCTTTAGTTCCTAGAATAATTGTATCTGATCAATCTTATGCATTGCTGAGTGCAATTAGCCAAGCGGCAAACGGTCACGATTTAAAAACATACATAGAACATTCATTTAATGTTATACAAGGAAATAAAATATATCTTCCCAAAGTATTTATACGAATAGATTTTGCTCACTTAAAGAAAACTATTACAGGCTGGGAATGTTTCCGAATAGAAAAGGTACATTGCTACAAGAATTTTATGTAAGGGCAATTGTTCTACTAATACAATCTGAAAATTTAAATGAGACAGAATACCTAATATCTTCAATATTAAAAGTTTGTATTTCTTAATTCCATAATCCTACCAGTGATTTAAGCAAATCTTTTTTAAAACAACATATTGCATGGCACGATATGATAGAGATTATTGAGCAGTCTGATTCTGATGAATATTGTCCTCAAAACATATGTACTGGGTTTGAAAACATTTTTAATCAAGTAAATGAGTCTAATTTACATTATAGTTTAGATGAAAATTATCACAATCTTTCGGATATTCAAAATCATTTTAAAAAATTACTGAAAACATTCCCGTTGTGGTCATGTATTATGACCACATTTTATAGTACTATACATGATACATCTTCATCAGCTTCCGTCAAAAGTTATTTTAACAATATAAAAAATTATACTGTCAAACAAACTAATTTGCCATTAAAAGCTGATAAATTTATAGTACATCATATATTTGATATTAAATCTCAATTAATGTTAGCTCAAAGTAAACAATATACATTAAAAATGAAGTCCGAAAAATTAGAAGTGACATAGAATTTAAACAAGATTACAGATAAAAATAATTTTGAAATTAAGAATGTTGAGATCATTGAGGGCTATGTATTAAATTAAAATTTAAATAATAATAGCAGTGCAAATAGTGCATCTGATGCAGACAGTATTGGAGATATAAACAAGGACGTAGATAACTGGAGGGGTAAATTTATAAATCCCAAGAAGAAAACAAAGCCAAACGATCATCACGATATAAAACGCCATGTCCAGAAATATTAATATTAGAAGAAGGTAGGAAAAGTAAAATACCACTGCTAAAGAATGGATCTAGGCAAAAGCCAATAAATGTTAAAGAAGCAAATATTTTTTCTAAATACGCGCGCATTTGATGCTTTTACTCAAAGTATTGCTGCAGCATATTGTGATAGCGCTGACTATAAACGAATTATGGATGTCACTACGCTGTCAATTTTAAAGTTAACGTCATACATTTTAAAACATGGTGTGAATATTTTGATCTATCGCTATAGAGGAGAAATTTTAAATGATTTGTATGAAGAAACGACGTATTTAAAAAAATTTATATCAAAAAATGGTGCATGCCACATCACATATATTGTTGAAAAATTATATAAAGAAGCTCCTAGTATTATACGGACAAAAAAATGTGAAAAAGTAGATTGTGAACGAGAAACATTGACTAGATATGTTGTACTCCTGCCAATAAGCATACAAACAATACATGATAAAGGAATTCAAGACCTACAATGTGCTATAGATTTATGTATAAATGATACCCATAATAATATATGCAATTACAAACAATGTGTGTCGAACATAATCGAAATTAATACCCTGGGTCATCAAATTTGCATTTCCTTTAAATAAAATTCCGGTATGTATATTAATGTTCCTAACAAGACGTATTATTTAAGAGCAGCGATTCATTTCGTTCCGTCGGAATTTGAAAATGGATTAGGTCATTACATTTCATATTGTCGTAGAATTGATGGAATGTGGGAAAAATTTGATGATCTGGGATCACATTACGTGAATGTTAAATCAAGTGACTTACTTCTAAGTCATTTGTTAGTTTATACTGTTTAAATATGTATTATTATTTTCATTTTATATAGAAATATTGTTTTTATTTACGTTTAATTAAACAAATATTATTAAAAAAGGACTTAAATTTGCATTTTAATTACTAGTAGAACCATCCCACCTCTTGGGTTTTTTCAGGGTAAAATAATGATGTAAGTTCTTAGGTAATTGTCTGTGTACCCTAGGCAAAAACCAAGTACTTACGTCATTAAACGAATACAATCCCGCAATACCCGTATTTTATGTTTCTAAAATCAGAAACATTTGGACTGGGTTATATTGAGTCAGTCAGTTACTTGCTTTTTTATATACCGGGTGCCTACTTTTTTTCCGAACATAGGAAATTCATTATCATTTGGCGATATTTCTTTACCTATTAATTTTCGTGAAACTATCGATGTACTACTTTAGCTTTAAACTGGATGAAACTTTGTCAAAAAATTCCTCTTAAAATAACAATAACAGGAAAAATAAAAAGTGGCGGTCGTACTTGAATAATCTTGAAAACACAGCTTAATAGGTCATTTTATCGTTCATCGTGAAACGTAAAACGTGAGAGCGAGTTTATCTTTCCATTAAAAATGAGTACTGTGATTTGAGTTTTTCGAGCGTGAGTTATGTAGGCTTAGGGTTTGTTTGTAAAAAGTGCGAGCGAAGCGAGTTTACCTACTGATACATTCTACATAATCAGAATTTGTACATCATTCTGAATGTTTTTTCAGTGATACCAAAACTATGATGTACAAGTGGTTTTTCGAGGAATTTTTTGATAAAGTTTCATCCACTTTTGCGGTGAAGTAGTACGTCCATAGTTTTTTCTACTTAATATAAACATAGTGTAACGGACGCGGCAGAGACAAGTTAATGCTTGCCGGCTTACGCCGCGCCGCCGAATGAATGACGCAACGCTAGCGGGTTCGGAAAAGTCGTTTGCTCCACAATAGAGATTGTTCCAGACGCTTCTAGAAACAAGGAACGTGGTATATAAAAGAGCGAATCACCGGGACCAGTCGGTCAGTGAGACTAAGTCAGTCAGTCAGTCAGTTGACTCCCGAGCAGTCAGTTAGTAGACTCGGACTCAGTTAGTCGAGTTGAGTCAGTCAGTCGAGTTGAGTCAGTCAGTCAGTTGTCGAATATTGCTTAATTGTCGATTATTTTCTGGAATTTTTGTGTTATAGCGTTTTTAAGTTCTTCTATATTCTGATATCTTTTTTGATTCCATGAGTTTTCAAATGATCCCATAAAAAAAAACGCACGGATTTAAATCTGGCGACGGTGCTGGCCAGTTAACTGGCCCTCTACGTCCTTGCAGGAAATGCTTGGTTCTCCACAACTTCTCTAGTGCTATGTGCAGGGCAGCCATCATGCTGGAACCAAACATTTTCTTTGTTTGTTTCAGCAACTTCTGGTCCAACATCATTAATTAATAAATTCAATTAAAAAATATAAAGACAATAAAAATTGTCAACTGTTTCATAAAAAACAGCCTCAGAATAATAACTAAGTTATTAATTCATTGAGACCGGCCAAGTCAATCAATCGGTAACTACAGACGCGTTTCGCTCTTATTGGAGCTCATCAGTGTAGTGACCCCACCAGCTGCTGTGAGGCAGTTGGTACCGAATGACTGACTTGGCGAGATCTAAGATCCCACAAGATTGGTAAATGGAACTGAGAAGTAAATAAATACTCCCAGAGCCATCTACCGAAACTTCAACAGAAGTAAATTTTCAAAAAATTGAAAATTGTCTAAAATAATTAGGGAAGCAATGCGAACGGAAAAACCGATTTACCATGTTAAACGCATATATATATATATATATACAGGGTGTTCATTTTTAAGTGGCTACCATTGCGATCTCGAGAACTAGAAGAGATACGAAGTTGGTTAAATTAGCAAAGAATCTCTATTTCACATAGGTATTTCAATGATAAACTGAATAAAGAAATTCAACCAGTGGTTCTCAAAATATGGATACCAACTTTTCTATTTTAAATAGAAACATATATTTTTTATTTGTGCATTCAATAGAGCTCTTTATTCTGAATCCAACGATATAAAATTTTCATACCCTTACATAACAAAATTTTCGAAAAAAAATTAATAAAATTTTGAACTAATTTTTCCTAAATATGATATTAATTAGAGTGCCATGAATAAAAAAAGTGAATTAATCCATTTTTAGGTATTAAAAATGATATGAAGAACAATTTCTCATTTAACAGAAGTAGCAATAAACAAAATATTCACTTTTTTCATTCATGGCACTCTAATTAATATCATATTTAGGAAAAATTAATTCAAAATATTAATTTTTTTTCGAAAATTTTGTTATGTAATGGTATGAAAATTTTATATCGTTGGATTCAGAATAACGAGCTCTATTGAATGAGCAAATAAAAAATATATGTTTCTATTTAAAATAGAAAAGTTGGTATCCATATTTTGAGAACCACTGGTTGAATTTCTTTTTTCAGTTTATCATTGAAATACCTATGTAAAACAGAGATTCTTTGCTAATTTAACCAACTTCGTATCTCTTCTAGTTCTCGAGATCGCAATGGTAGCCACTTAAAAATGAACACCCTGTATATAATATAATATTTATTGTTTGAGAAAAAATACATCTCGTACAATGTGGATAAGTTAATTATAATAACAAAAACAAATTAACAAATTAGAAGCGTACCTACTTAAATATAATAAATAATAAAGCTATAATTTTTATGGATAACTTAACAGCATATACATACCTATTCTAACAAATGCTAATTACGAGAGTAATAGAATTATAGTATACGATCAATATAATCAATATCAGCGGCTGGATGCATACATGCACACATATGGGCAAACATATACATACGTATGTGTGTATGTGTTCCTCGTGTACTAATCATTATAGCAAAAACTTCTTAGTTGAAAAGAATTCATAGTGAAAAAGTAAATATTGTTGACCTTCTGAATGTCCAAGTTTTCAAAAAGTTTGTACATTTCTGAGTTGGTGTTGATGCTGGTAATATAGTTCTTTAAGTATTGAGTTCTAAATTCTGCGTAAATTGGACAGGAACAGAAAAATTAGTACATATTTCCTATTTCATAGCAATTACAAATAGTGCAAATATTTTTGCCGTTTAACTCATATCTAATGTTCTTAAATGTGATTTTCAAATTACTTGTATTAGAAACTCTTAATTGGCATATGATTCTTTGTTTTAAAATTGACCAATCAAAAGAAAGATATTCGTTTTTAATATTATGAAGATTGAAGTTTTTATATAGTTCGCTATAACTTGAGTTAATTACAGCATTAAAATCTTTTTCCAGTAAAATAATTTTATAAGAAGAAATAATCTCCGTAATTTTTGTTTTTGTAATTTGTTGTTCAGTCCAAATTTCTGAATATCCCAGATCAGTTAAAAAGGATTTAATTTGAGAGGCCCAATTGAGTGCGTAATTATTTGTGGGGAGATCAGTTACGGCTACTAATCGGTTGTATAGCAATTTTGGGAGTCTGTCAGAGTCCATATTTATAATTTTCTTCCACAGATTTAAAGTTATACTCCAGACTGAGGCGGCTAGGGGTGATACTCCAGCTTCTAATCTTATGATATAATTCGGGGTGTTCTTTGGGCATTGCAAGATGTTTTTTTAAGAATGTTAGCTGAGCTCTTTCTATACTACTACATTGCTGTGGACCCCAGACTTCACTAGCATATAGCACCGTGGCATTTATTATAGAGTTCAATAATTTAATTTTTTCAGGCCATTTATTAGATTTACCCCGAATCAAAATATTTTTGGTGTTTGAGCTGCAATTGCTGCTTTGCGTAAACTTTCTTTTGCCGCCAGGTTGTATTTTCCTGAAGACAAGAACATTACTCCTAGATAGTTGATTTTATTAGCTGTTTGAATTGGGATATTATTATATGTAAACTGACTTATTGGGGCTCTGCCTTTATGAAATAGTAAGATTTTTGTTTTATTTTCATTAACTGAAAGGTTGTTTATGTCTGAATATTTTTTATAAATGTTCAGTTTCTTCTGAACGTCTTTTGGGCTATCGCATAAGATGACTATGTCATCGGCATATGCAAGGAGAAGTAAGTCGTTATAGTTATCTATATTTATCCCACATACACCCGAGGCTTCGAAAAAAAATTTAATATCGTTAATGAAGAGAGTAAAAAGTAATGGTTAGAGAATTTCTCCCTGCAATATACCACGGGTTATTTTTATTTTTTGTGAAAAAAATTGTTTGTCTTTGATTTGTAAGAAAGCATTATTATATAGATTATACAATATCCTAATAAATTTAGTGGAAATCCCGGTATTATATAGTTTTTCCCACAGAATAGTATGATCTACTGTATCGAATGCTCTACGATAAACTGCAAAAATGGCATATATTTTAGCTTTTTTTAGTCTGAGCTGGATACCAATAATAGATGAGAGACAAAATATACTGTCTGTGGTGCCTCTATGTTTCCTAAAACCCATTTGTATTTCATTTAAAATTTGATTTTCCTCAGTGCATATTTGCAGACGATTATACAGTATTTGTGTAAATAGTTTGCATATAGTATTAAATAGAGCTATTGGTCTATAGTTTAAAGGGTCTTTATTGTTGCCTTTTTTGTAAAATAAAACTGTTTGGTCATTACACCAAGCTTCTGGGATACATTCGGAGTGTAAAATTAGATTGAAAAAATTTAAAAGATAGTGCAACCATGCTGGGGTTAGATGTTTGTAAAACTCATAGCAAATTTCTTCATTGCCAGGTGCTTTATTATTTTTACCGCTGTTAACACTTACTATAATTTCATCTATTGTTATGTCGCGGTCTAGAACGGGGTGCAAACAGTCTTTGTAAGATGGTGCTGAGGAATTTGTTTCGAAGTACATGTTTTTAAAATATGTTTCTCAATCTTTCAAATGTATTTCATTAATATAGATTTTATTGCACTTTAGAATTTTGACTGTATCCCAGAATTCTTGAGGATTGTTGACCTTATTGAGGGAATCAGATAGTTGTTTAATATAGTTGGATTTACAAAGCTTTATGTATTTTAAATAGGTTTTTTTAGAATTAACGTATGTAGTTAAGTCACTTTCGGAGCGATGTTTTTGAAAGTTATGTAAATTACGTCTAGCCTGTTTTCGTAATTCATTACAATTAGTGTCATACCAGGGCTTTGAAAATTTTGTAGTTGTTTGTGTATTAGAGGAATTTTTTGAGACTTTTAACATTCCCGTTTTCGCAGCGGAATTTTTAATCGCTATTGCTAAATTTTGGTTTAAGTCATCACTATTACAACTATTAAAATAGAGCTCTGAGGAATTATTCATGTATTTCTGATAAAGTATTATATTGTCTGTCTTAAAATTAAATTTGATCGAGAAAGAGGGGACGGTGTTTGAGTTAGATTTTTTAGTTATATTTACAGGGTCATTAGGAGCTCCAATACTTACAATGCCCAAGCTGTGCGGAGAGTGGGATAACATTAGAAGGAAGGTTAACCTAGTAACTTTCCTGAGAAAATTAATATTAGACCAAATTAAATCTATCGTAGACTTACCATTATTTTTAATAAACGTGAATTCGCCAGGAGTATCACCCACCGTTCTGCGGTTTAGGACAAACATTCCAAAATTTTGCATAATATCAAGCAACTTCTGACCGCGTTGATTAATACCATGATGTAATGATAGTCTTTCCTCGGTGACAAATTTAGAATTAAATATGTTTTCTTCAATTTGGTCTTCTTGACCTATATGCGCGTTGTAGTCTCCCAAAATTGCTATATCCTTATTAGAATGTTGATCTGAAATCATGCATAGAGTATCATGAAACATTTGTATTAATATATCATTGTTTAAGCTGGGCTTAAAGTATACAGTTCCCAATATTAAAGTATAATTATTGAATTGAATTTCTAGAAATATCCACATGTTGGAAATTTCTATAATTTTTATATTCAAGTTTTTATAATCTTTAAAGAGAATCATTATGCCACCACTACCTCTACCTTTATCTTTATCTTTAACAGCTTGACTGAAAAATATGTTATTTTTATATTGAGTTAGAAAGTTAGGTAACTGTATGTATGCACTTAGGTGCCATGTTTCATAGAAACATAAAATATCTGCACACAGCAGTTTGGATTCACTTTCTGTATCTAATTCGAATAAATTTCTTAAACCATTAATATTCCAAAATGCTATGCGCAGATTTAAATTCTGATTATGAAAAGAACTACTTATCTTATTACAAATTCTGTTATTTAGAGTTATACGTTGGATATCTGCTACGTTTGTTGTGTTTCCTGGAGCATTGAAGATAAAAAATTATCTGCCGCGGTGCCTAAATGGTTGTTTGGTGGTAATTTCTTCGAAGGTGGCTTTGTAGGCGTGTCTGTTGAGGAGTTCCTTTCGAAAGAAGTCCGTTTCTTTGCTTGGTTAGCTGTTATTTTGTTTTCCTTGCGCAATTGCCTTTCTTGGATTGTTTGGTCTTCAGAAACGAAAATGTCAGTTCCTTTGAATAGTTTCCTGGTTTTCAAAATTAATTGTTTCTTTTTCAAACATTTAAGTATAAGCAATACTGGACGTGATTTCTGAGAGGATTGTGTTTTCTTTCCCAAGCGGAAGATATTTTCAATGTCGAGTTCTGATAACTCAATATTTAAGTATTGCATAAAAAGCTGGATAACCCTAGATTGGATATCACTGCTATTTTCTTCGGTTTTAGGCATGCCATAGAGTACGAGATTCCGTTTTCTAGAGAGTTTATCTAACCTGGCAATGATTGTTTCTTCTAAGTTGTCTATTCTAGTATTTATTTCGTGATATTTGGATTTGAAAAATTGCAGATCATTCTTTGTTTCAGTTATGTCTGCTAAAATAGTATCCAGTTTTTCTAGTCTTTTGAGAATAGTATCAATTTTATCTTGATTTTGCGACGAGTTTGCCATGAGCACGTGCGGCATTTAGGTTATGTTTTGGTAATGTTGTAGATAAGAGTGTAGTTAGAATCTTTTATTATAATTATTGTTACTAAGAGTTTAAACTATCTTCTTGAATATATGCATACGGTATTTCACTTTAAATAAATTCAAAATTATAAAAAATAGTTAGCTGTCAAAAAGCATGTCTTTCTATGTATGTGCAATGTTACCAATATATATATATATATATATATATATATATATATATATATATATATATATATATATATATATATATGCAATGCCTGATTAATATTTTTCCCCTTTAATTAATGTTTTAATTTATTTTTATTATTTTTTGTTTATCCACCCAGTTTGGTAGGGCATCATTATATTTGGTTTTTATTTTATACGCGTCTACTACTAAAGTTTCTACTTTAATCTTCTCTTGCAGCCAAGATTCTACAGACTCTTTTATGTTCTCATTGTGTAGTTTTATCCCTTTTATTATTATGTTGTTCTTTCACGTTTTGCCCTTAGTTCCTCCTTGTTCTCTAATTTGTCTATTCTTCTTAATAAACTTTTGTTTTCTATTTTCCACTCATCTTCTAATTTTTGTATCATTAATTTTTTTTCTTTTATTTCATGCAGCAACTTTTTTTTATTTTCTTTTGGTGTTTCTTCTAGACTTCGTGTTGCTTGTAATATCTGTTCCGTGGCCATTTTATCTTGGTTGTTCTCCTCAAGTTGTTTTCTCTATTATTTTTACTTGGTGAACGCTATACTAATTTGCATTTCTTGAATATTTCCTCTTCTTTTTGATCGTCTAAACTCAATCGATTCTATCTTTTCCTCTTATTTAAATTTTCACTGTACTACAACTTTGAGTTCTATTTTTATTTATATTACTCATTTAATTTTGTCTTGCGATATTTGTTATATTTCGCTGTTTTGAAGTAAGCGGGATTCAATTTTATTTCTTTTAATTTGAAGTAAACTCGGTCTGTTATTTATTTTAGTCAAGCGAAGACGCTACTATCTACGTTTATGATGCGGGAGTGCAGTGAGTTTTTCGCAAACATTATAATTAACTTTTTCGTTTATAGGGGGTAATATCACAAGACTTTCTGATTTTCTCGGTACATTTTAATTTTTCATAAATTTTCTTTGCTTAGCAAACAACACGGAATCAAACTGCCTGATAAATCCCAACTCCGAAGGAGGAGGCGTTTTACCTAATGCCTGTTTGCTTGAGTGATTTTACTTAAAAGCAAACAAAAAATAAAAATTTACCTGTGAAAATCAGAGAGGTCGTGTGGTATTTGATGAGATAAATTCCAAAGACAAAGCAAAATGAAACTTGAAACAGTTATTAACTGTCACATTGACAGTAACAACTGATGTTTATTTACATGATAGCGGGATTTTATCGGGGTAACGGGGTATCGGGATTTTATCAAGGGTAATATCACAAGACCTTCTGATTTTATCGATAAATGTTTATTTTTGCACGAATTTTTTTTGCTTAGCAACAATCACGAAAGCAAACTGCATGGTAAATCCCGACTCCGATGTAGGAGGGGTTTTACCTAATGTCAGTTTAATTGAGTGGTTTTGCTTAAAAGCAAAAAAATGAGTGCTTAAAAATAAAAATTTATCTGAGAAAATCAGAGAGGTCGCGTGGTATTTGATGAGATAAATTCCAAAGACAAAACAAAATGTAAATTGAAATATTAATTAACTGTCGCACTGACAGTGATTGACAGTAACAATTATTTATTTCCATGGTAGCGGGAGTTTTATCGGGGTAACCCGTGCAACGGGGTTTTATCAGCTATAGTATCCCTAGGCCATTGATAATTCGAAATAATTGTATCACTGTTACCGAAAGAACGTTGCTTGGTAACCGCCCGGAGGGCTGTTACCTTCAAGCAACGTTCTTGAGGTGATCAAATTATAGGTATTTATCAATGGTCGAGGGATATTCGATGAGAAATTTTTTGCGATTATTATTATTATTTTCATTTTCTAACCGTGGAAATAACATTTTGAAATAAACAAATTAAATATTGAATTAACTGTCAACCAGCTGTCAACGACTGTAACTTAGCAACAGGTGATAATTACCCGGGGAAATTATCAGTGTAATTGTGACCTGATTGGTTACTTTTGCACACGTGATCAGAAATACAGGGATTCGATTGGATATTTCTTTAACCAAAAAATTTTCGCGGAAAAATTCCCGTTACCCGGGTAACGGGGTTTTATCAGTATTAAACTGTTCCTATTGGTTGAAATTTCAAGTATTTTGCATTATGATTGATTAAAAACTAGTCGTGGGAATTTATCAGTATAATATTGTTCCCATTGGTTGAATTTTTAAGTGTTTTGAATAATGATTGGTTAAAAATTAGTTGTAAGAATTTATCAAAGATAATACCACTAGAGGTGAATATTTTTTGTTTTTGCAAATTAGTACAAAAAATTTCGTTGAGTCGAGTGGTATTTAAGAAATTTTGGATGAACGAAATTTGTAATAATTTGCAAATCAACACAATTTTTTTTTTATTTTTAATATTACCTCGAATAGTATTTGGATAGAATATTCAACAAGATAATTTTATTAATGGTACCACTTCCAAAACTTAAATTATTACACATTTTGCGAAAAAGTGACAATAAAGTAAAAAAAATTATTTATTTAAAAAATTGTTATGTTAACGGGATGTATTTCTGGAAAGCGTATGCTCATATACGTATAATACCACACGTGTGTTCAGGAATTCTCGAATACCTATATTGCGTTGTTGCGAGGAGGAGGAGTGGCATTCTAAACTAATACGTTGAGTGGATCAACACAAAATATTCTGAGAACACTCAACACACGAGTAGTATTCGTTATGATTATACAATGATTCAAATTGATGACAACAGATATGAAAAATTTGACATTTGTGATAAATAAAATTATGACGATAAGAACCCAGTGAATATTCAGAAGTGAGAATATAATTCATATGTTACGTGACATTTTCAGCCAATCAACATTAAGAATCTCCTAAGTTACATGTGTACCACAGCGATAATATTCTACAAATGAAAATATCACCTTGTTTTGGTTCGTTCTTAAGGAAAATTTTTGACAGCTTTAAGTAATTTTTTAATTTAAAGTATAAAAATGTGTTATAATCATACACAGGTAACTATAATAAACTCAAACTTCGTTTTATTAAATCAAATTGTGCTTCAAATCGTGTTTGTAGTTATAACTGTCAATTTTAATACAACAAAACTTAGTACAATCGAATTGTTGCGTTCAGTACATTTTGGGTACATTCTCGATCTCAATCCGCTTCACAGCAAAAACCCATTCCAGCGAACTCTGTGTGCCGTTGTGACACCACCGAAAACGAGGTTCCGAAGCGGCATATAACCTGAGCAGTTGAGACCGCTTAATAATAATAAAAAAATAATAATAATTCATTATATTCTCTGAATAAATATAAGCTCGCGATATAATTAATAATCGAAGATATTGCTCGTGAAACCAAAGCTACACATTTCACTGGTCCTACGGACTCATGAAATCTGCAGCGTCGGTAGGACGTCTGGCTGAAAATATGTCAGGTGACATATGAATTGTATTCTCGCTGAAATACTGCTTTAAGTGGTCAAAATAGATGACATATAACCCGCTCTATGGGGCGGACAGCCCGGACATTTGTCTGGTACGGCAAACCTAAGGGCGGCATTTTGGCTGTTATTGTGACAAAATATTGATAGTTTAAATACCCAATTAATTGAATTTTATACTTGCTGATTTTGTTCTTTGGTTAACATACCATACAATTTATATTTCTTATTTGCTAGAAAAATATTTGTAAATCTTATTTCTGAAGAAAACAAACATAAAAGATCGGAATGTTTAATTAAATAACAAAACTTCTCATACGAAGCACGTTATGAACGGACCAAAGAATCCAAAGATAATTCCAGATAGACTTTAAACTTTTCAATTAATCAAGCCCTAAATGTACTACTCGTAGATACTAGATTTGAAGAACTTTGTCACAATAATAACTATATTGAATTCTTATGTAATATTATACGTTTAAAAAACCATCTCTAAAGAAACGCAATAAAACACTGCAATGATTTGGGAATTATTTTAACTGTTGGTGATTCTGTTGACATAAATGGAACAGAATTTACGGAGGATATTTCTGCGGTTTCTGTGCTTTTGGGCAAAAAGAAAGCCTAAACAAGTAAGAACTTCTTACGTTTCACTACCACGCAAAATCGTCTTAATGGTTTGGCCATTTTGGCGAATTAGCATGAAATTGCTGATCAAATAAATATAAAAGAGTTTGCAGAAAATAAATTCTTGTTTTTTGTTATGATCCTATTAATATTTATAATCTATCTTTGTAGAGATATTCAGTAAATTTTAGTGATTAAGACTATATGACATGTGAAAGTAACTGCCCATTGGCAGTACTTTACTTACATTTACTTAGTTTGCTATAATTATTATAATTACAGCTGACTAAATTAGATATTATGAAAATACTTAATCCTAAGATGAACTTATTTAAATTGGTCTGGAAAATCTAGAGGTTTGTGACGCTTTAAACGTTTAACACTACCACACTGCACAAGATTGACGGCTAGTTTATTTTTGTGACACTTTAATCTTTGAATGTATCTTGCACTCAGTCTGGGGATTTCTTGTTTCACGGAAGGAATTTGGAGATCTTGTAAAATTATCCACTTGGGGATAAACCATGGAGCATTGATGATCATACGAAGCATTTTTGATTGAAATCTTTCGATGATGATGATTGTAATGGCATTAAAGAGGAACCTACTTTTTTATTTCTATGGTTTTGAACTACTTTACTGTTTTGCTTATATTATAATATAAACCATTTGAATTGTACTTAAAATAAAGATATGTAGTTTTTGAAGGTATATGTTTAATGGGGCGGCAATTTGTTTTTTTGTCCGGGAGGAGGTAAACACTGGAGCGGGCGCTGTATATAACACTCTTATTGGGTTATTTACTATGACGTTGAATAATCTGTATAATACTAATTCCATTGGTTGAATTTTCAAAGGTTTTACTTTACGATTGGTTAAAAACTAGTTATAGGAATTTACCTTCACAAACACTCTATTCTAGAAAATATATTTGAAATCTCCTACCTTATTCTCGTAGGTCGGCTACTATACACTTCCTAAATCATTTTGATCGTGGTATTTTGTTTTAATATACAATAATTTTTCTCAGCACTTATTCCCAAGTGACCTTCACCTTTAACCATATCTATCTCTAGTTTATTTGAGGAACATTTTTTAAGAAAACATCATCTACAAGTTTAATTTCTTCTTGAAATTTACTGGGATGACATAAAATAGAAGCTCTCTGGTATAGTGTTCTAATTATAAGCTTTTGGGTGGTGGCTAGAGGTATCAAGTTGTAACTGAAAAAAATTATTTGCCACTTTACCTTACATCGCTAATGTTACAGACAATTGGCAGGATTCTTAATAAATTTCACATATGAACTACATTATATAAATCAAGTTTAAGAACCCGTGAGCAACTTTAAAGATACAATTCCGCTACATTGCCCTGGCATTTATGAGAATCCGTGCCAGTGTGGTAAAGTTTATATTGGTCAAACTGGTGGAATTGTAGCAACAAGATTAAAAAAACACAAACAACATATTAGATTAAATCAACCTGATAAATTTGCAGTTGCAAAACATGCTACTCAAGAATTACATAGAATTTATTTTGAAAACACGAAGATTCTAGCAAGAGAAAATAACTGCATGAGAAGACTAATTAGAGAAGCTATTGAAATTAAGAAATCTTCAAAAAATCTAAATTTTAATACTAGCTTGGAGCTTAATAAGTCGTCGTTTACTGTTGTACTTCCTTAAATTTCTGTTTATATTATTTGTGTAACTTTGATCTATATTACCGTTATTCTGACAACACGTAGTCTTGACTACACATTTATTATTTACTGTATTTAACCTAAAGAAGGCTGCTGTTTACGGCCAAAACCTCGTTTAATATTATATATTTAATTAATAAATCAGATTGTTTCAATACCGAAAACTAATTTCAAAATTATTTTCATATTCCAAATATTACTATCTTTTATTTGAAACTATTTTTACTTCCTTTCTAGGAAAGTATAACAGTTATGACAAAATGATTGCGAGAAGGTCCCCTGATTCGGTTTTGATCATGTTTTCAGTGATGTCTGCGCGGATGGATGTGCCAATATATTGAATAACTCACGAGAAACGATATAATTACGAAAATTCAAAATTTTAAGTTTCATAAAAGTTGATTTTCCTTATATTTGCAACAACAAAAGTGTAAAAGTAAAAAAATTTCAATATGATTTCAGTTTTCTTGTACTTGTTTTTGGTATTTAGAAAAACTGATTATATATGCATTTACAAATGTCAAAAAATAATTTTTTAACGATCGTCAATTGTATTTTACTATGGTATTCAAGGGGCACCAGGAGATTTCACTTGCATAGGAAAATTAGGTTCGCGTTGCGCGAGCCTTCTGCCGGATCTGTGGTGGTACCGCGCGCCCATTCGTTTCGAACGTATTCTACAATTAGAATTCGATTTTCGTTTTCGATGGTACCGCAGTCAAGCGAATTCGAAAGTAGAATTTTCATTCGTGTAACTTCGTAAATATTACATCTTTTGTGAAAACATTACAGTAAAACTGGAACAATTGCTTTTTTTGACATTTTATGGTAAATGTCAACAAAATATTTTAAAGGTAATTTATTACTTTAAATGTAATTTCTTATTAATAATATTATTATATAGCGGATTACGTATGGTATATAAATGTTTAATTTTAGATGTTACCTACTAACATTCTGAACCAGATCATTATTGAAGAACACGAAAAAAGGGCTGTAATTAGACAATTTAACCTAGAAAGACGCACAAATCAAAATTAGGTATTGACATTTACAGAAAAACATAATGAATAATTATTGTTATTTTTCTACGCTAGCTATTTTGTTACATTACGTTATTAAAGAAAGTAGATATTATGCTTTTTATTTTCATTTCTACATGTATGAATATTATTTTGCGACATTAATATTTTAACATATATTTCCGTCTCTCTCTCTCTTATGTAAATACATATGCAGACGAAAGGTACTTCACGTTCGTAACGAGGCGAAGCGAAAGACGAAAATTCTAGTGGTGGGGGAATTGTAGAAATGTGACTATGGTACCATTTTCTTAGAAACGAAGCGAAAATTAGAATACTATCGTGAGCGCGGTACCACCACTGGCCGCACCAGGCCGCACTTATATTTGCTTATAGAATATTAACGTAGGCTACGATTTATTTAAAACAATTATCAAAATCTGTCACAATTTTTCCAAAAACACAAGTTCATATTGAAAAGTTCTTAAAATTAGAATTTTATCGTTATGTGAAGTAATATTTCATTGATGTACAATGGTACGATATTGTAAGTACTTAAATTACAAATATTGATATTTATGTAATTATCATTGAATATTAATTTTCAGTGGATTTCCATCAACTGGGAAGTACATATATACCAATTTCATTAATGTATTAAGTACGAAACGAAGATCTTATTTTCCATCAATTATTTTCCTTTAAATAATAAATTGAAAGATTCATATTATTGCGTGATGGAATTCTAGACTTAAACTAAATTTGAACATAGGTAAATTTGTCGCTATTTCCAATGCACAATCCGATAGAATATAATTATTAACTATATTTTCAATGTTTTTCACAGATGCGGCAAGAAATATATGCCTTTCTCTGCGAAGTTAGCATGGTCTGGCTGTATGATGGAAAATATCAATGTTAGATGAATAGTGGATAGAATGAGATTGTTAAATTCACTTATATAAAATGTATCATGCAAATGGATCAGCGAATATGCATTCGATATTTGTACGTTGTATTTATTTCTTAATAATTCTTTCAAAATATATTTTATTTTTGACGTATGTGACTTTGATTTTTATTGTCTTGAATAAAATAATTATAAATATTAAAAAAAATATGTATAAATATTGCATGTGGTGCCATCTAACGGTTGTGGCCGCAATTATAATTACCATAGCAACGACGCGACGGTACCATTTTTTTACATGTGAGTGGAATTTCCTGGGGCCTGATTCTTGAAATTTTTCGTAGACGTAACTAGGGTAATTTCGTATACGAATTGGATAACGGTTTTCTTGAAGCGTTACACACGAAAATTTTGTGCGCATTTACATCGTATGGGTATGAACCACTCGAAAGTATCAATCGCACACGAAATTATATCTTCACTCTTGCGTTTGGTGAAGATAGATATAATATTATATATTATTATTGCAATAGAATGACTGAATTGGAAGAGTTAATGTATTTAGACATAATAAATATTCTGGAAGAAGTGGAAAACGATATTTTGACAGAAAGGATTCAATTAAAAGTGAACGTTTCGATACACCTTTATAAATAAAATGTCACTTACTTTCCGCCACTGCTTAGTTTTTAAAACTGTCGTTTGGAATACAATATTTGTTAACATTTTCTGAACATATCTAAAAGAAAAATTTTGTCAAATTTCCCGTCTGTTAGTTTCAGATTTATTTTTTACAAATTTAGTTAATACAATTGTAAAATACTTTTGGATCTGGGATGAGTTCTGAGAGTATTTTGTTCAGTATTTATGTTGCCGGCTCGTTTTGTCATGTTTAATATTAAAATATACCCAAGGTGCTCATTGAATATACCTGAAATGCACGTGAAATATCAAAACACTGACATTTCAGCAAAACAATTTAAACTGAAACACTTTGATTTCATTGGCCGCAATGTGCTGCGTTCGTTTGATCGTGACAATCGCATACGCAAACTTCGGTCAAAATTCATGTGGTACTCAAGAATACCAGCCATACGCATAGTGCTAGTCGTGTACGAAACATACCAAACGAATATTGTCGTATACGAATAGTTTCGCATGATTTCAAGAATTAGGCCCCTGGTGCTCCTTGATGGTTTTTAAAACGGCGGAATAGCGCATTGGTAAGAGTGCTTCCCACTGGATACTGAGGTCGTGGGTTCGAATCCCGATTAGGTCTGAAAATTTTCCATAGCCTCATTTGGATCCATATTCACTCCCGGCGCAATTCCAAGTTGGGATACAAATAACTTGGCAACCACAACGCTATCGGGCACCGGCTGGTGGTTGTAACAAGGACTTGCCCCGGGTGGGCAACACACATGGCATCTACGTGATAAAAACGTCGCAATGCAATATAATTTAATAAATGTCAATGTGTCTGCCCATCCTGGGAATATTAACCCCTAGGGTTGGAAGTTTCGAAATATCGCCATTTTTACTTTCTTATACAAAGTAAGGAAGTATGGGAATTACGAAAAAAATCACTGACGAGATTTTTGCGGAAGTACATATTTTGACGTTTGACGTCCACTGAATCCGTCATTATATCAGTTCCTTCTTTGTTGTTATTTAACAGTTTTTTTGAGCCGTTTTCATTATTTCGAGTTTCCTTGTTGTACTGTTCCATTCATATTTCTTATCGTTTATTTCAAGTTTCCGGTAACCTATTTTTATCTTATTTCCTTTTCGTTTTTCTTCTTTAGCTGCACTTCGTATTTCATATTGTACTTCTCTTTCTTCTCTAGTCATGTCGCTTTCTATGAATATCTGTGTGTTTAGTAATTTGTTTTTGTTTTTTAGTACAGCTAATTTTTCCTCGAAATTTTGTAATTCCACAACATGAATAGCTTCCTTTTTTTGTTAGTTAATGTATATAGCGATTTTATACTTACAGTCAGTTTCATTTCATTGTTAAGGAGATCTGATATTCTTTTCCTTTAGTTTTCCCCTTGTACTATAAGCCCTTTAATTACAATATTATTCTTACGGGCTCTTTTTTCATACGTTTCTAATTTTTCTTCCATTTTCAGTTCTCTATCTTCCAGCGTTTTTCTTTCTTCCATGCAGCGTTCTTCTTTTTCTTTGAGTTGTTTTTGGATGTCTTGTATGGCTACCTTATTTTCTGATATTTTGTTTATTATGTCTTCATTGTTTTTCTTCATTTCATCTTTTAGCTCTGAAGTCATCTCTAGTATGAGTTTCTTTATTTCATCCATGTTGTTCGCGTTATATGTCGCTGCTGGGTGATTTAGTAACTCAGATTTTATTGTGGTGTACTTATCAAATGAATCAGGCGGTGACCTATTAATTTTCTACTTTTTTTTAAAAAGCTCTTCGTAACTGAGTTTCGTAATCTTCTCTGTATTTCCTTTTAGATTTAGTGTCTGTTGTTAAAGATTGGCTTCTCTCTCTTGCTTCCGGATGTACGTTCATCACATTCCAAAGCGTCGAGCCTCGCAAATGCAGAGTTACTTCGATGCGTCGCTCTCCAATGATAATCGTGTGTAGTTAAATTTATATTCGCCTACTGTACTTTGTGCCGTTATACAGTGCTCTTGTGTGGGTTGCGTCTGAATAGATGCCAACGTCTCCACTGATGTTTGCGCAACGACTTACTCGGTCCGGCCGTTGGCTACCAGAGAGCTGGTTAGAAAAAATTCCAAACGCACTTGCCTTTGTTTAACTGACATCTCTGATATAACCTTCAAAACGATATTTTGCAGTAAAAGTTTCATTTATCCTTATTTCTGTGATGTGTGGGGAATTATATCTTTAGTTATGAACCTCTTCCAAGCTATTCTTCGCTTCGGCACAAGAGTTTTCTTTATTTGAATTACACTGGCACGATGGCACATTCAATCACTCTAAACTCAACAACATATATTCAACAAGAATTCATATTATATTAAAATCATCATAATTCACTTCAAGAAGTATATATTATTTTATTGAATTTTGACGTTTTCAACTGTCATTATTATCTGCAAAACAACTACAGTAAATAACTGTTTATTCACTAGTGAATTAATAGTTATTTGTTTAACTAGGCATCAAAATACCAGATTTTCAGCAGAGGCTGCCGTATCATTGCCTCGGCTTCGCCTCGTCGATGAATGCTGTCGAAGTTATAAATCTGTTTGATGCCGAGTTGAATACATAATTTTGGAATTTGGAATTAATATTAATTTAGTGATTATTTTATATAGATATTTTGAAGGTTATCGGTCAAATTACATTTTCATGCGTGTGTTGAACCACAGAAAATTTTCTGTGGTTGAACGGATTGCTATGTATTTATTGACGGTTGCCATGCGTTTGTTGAGCGGTTGTTATGTAAAATATTTTTACAGCCTAGGCATAAAAGTGATACTTTGAAGACTGTTAGCAGTCTATGAAGTGTCATATTTAATGTCAATCGTCAAAAATAGTTATTTAGTGAGTTTTGCAAATTACGCGAGTTGAACAATACCGCTTGTCATAACCGCTTTTCATAACTTATGACGTATAATATTTTATCTAATTCCGTAATTTCATTCCGCTATCTTCCAAATTATTCATAGTCAATATTTGACAAGCAATCATTTATTTTATTTATTATTAAAGTAGGTATCTACACGGCTTTTGATTTACTTGAAAATGGGTTATATTATATTCTTTACGTAATCCAGTTACGTAAAGATTTTTACAAAACTCATTGCATAGCAATTATGAAATAAGGGACATTTCATAACGACAGAAGGTTAGGTAAAATTCAACTTTACCAAATGGAATTAGCTAAAAAAAATTTAAATCACTCACTGCAAGATTTCACATTCTTATACCGACCGAAAATATAGGTTAAAATTATTATTTCGTCTAATACTCTTGCTTTCTTCATATTTCTCCACTCACAAAACTGCATGTGTTCTTTTTCATAGACATTTAAAATAGTTTCAAAATCGAAAACTTTACATCTGACATTTCCATTTTATCGATTGTCATGCACAGACTACTGATTAGTCTTCTTAATTTGTCAAAAGTGAATTTCATAATACTTAATAATTATTATTATTTCGTCAAAATACAATAAAATATTATATATACTACGTGAATTAAATATGTTAATTCACTCAAAGAATGTATCTCACTCGCCCTGCGGCCTCGAGAGATAAACTTTCTTATCGTGAATAAACATATGTTTTATTCACTTGCTATATAAATATCTATTATTAATTAATGAAGCATTGTTCTAGTTCTTAACAATGCTACCTGTGCTTGAGAGATTCCAACGGTTGTACCGATTCTCAAATTTATTCAATATATGTTGTATACCTAAAATTATTTCACATTTACAGTATTACAACTCTGCGAGAATACATATCAACTCGACAGTGAATGAGGAGGAAGTCTCATTGAAGTACGAGTCGATTTTGACTGTGTACAACGTGTCGCGTCGCAACATTGGCTTCTACTACTGCTACGCACGAGCGGCTGACCACAACACTGCCAGGAGATCCACGAGAATATACGTCTACGTCCGTGGTATGTACGCCATTCATATGTTCTCTATTCCATACACAATAGGTGCGTTCAATGAAGCTAGCAAATCGAGCAAATGCTAAGAAAGCATTTGCTATTTTCTAGCGGATACATTGAACGATTTTTGTTTTGCTACGAGATCTGTCAGATTTGAGGCTAATGAACATTGAATATTGAACATAATAAATTTTTGAGTTCATTTTTAAAAGACAAACACAAAACGTTGGAGTCACCAAACCATATATGTTCACATTTAACAACCAGCCCTGAGTATTTTCCAGTTGGTTGAGTCAAAACAATTTAGATAACAACTACATAAATTGATTATAGTAAATAGTTAACATTGATTTTTTTCATTTTATTTAATTTTTAGTTCATTTATATATTTTAATTAATAATTTCATTCAAAAGTTACAAATAATATTTAAATTTGTGCCCCATATTTTATTATGCAGCAAAACAAGCAAGAAAAAAGTCGCTAGATTTATTTCATAGCAAAACGAGCAAACGCTAGATTAGCAAGTCGTTCAACACTGTTTACTTTCGTTTTGCTCGATTTGCAAGCTCCATGCTCCATTGAACGCACCTAATATTGTCGGATTACGGATGGGTGGATGGATGTGTCTGGATGTGTCATATATTCAATAACTCACGGATGAGAGTAACGGAAACCGGAAATAATAGTTCAATTTATTTCGAAAAACATTTCAAATGAAAGATGTTATTCAAATTTCTATGTTAGATTTTCAACCGCTCCACAAACTTGTAAGGATTTATTAAAATGAGACAAATATAAATAAATATTCACGCCATTTACCAAATTCGAGTGTGGCACTCTACTTTCGCCGATATAGGTAAGTGGTGTAGCCAATTGAGAGCCACTAAAATGTACTAAAAAAAATACATTTGTGCAAAACTATGAAAAAAACAAATCTATTGCAAAATACTCGTTTTCATTTCATTTCAATCAGGCGATCATAATTTCCCCGGTGACATATGACATTATGTATTCAATGCAATCATTTTATATCTTTACAAAATAAAAATATTGCTAGAAATTGAATTTAAAGTTAAATATCATTTTTTTTAATTATATTTTAATAGCCCATGAAAATCACATTAAGCTTATATCAATATGAAACATAAATAAATATGAATAATTGTATTAAAAATTCTTAAGCTTAACCCTGAAAAATAGAATATTAAAACACACTCATCACCTATACCAATATATTCACAATAAGTATAAATACAAAAAAAAAAGTGGTATCTACGATGACCGCAGCTTGGACAGATGCCAACGCCGAATGAGCGAATCACTTCTGGAAAAGAAATAACACATGAGAACTACTCAGTGAGGAGGCAACCACACACAAAAAGGATCACTTATCTATTAAGATGATACAACACGCGTATGCAACAGCATACCCCTCTAAGCATCGCCTTACAAGAGGCAGCACCGGTCAGAGTACTAGAGGACGGACATAAAGGAAGTAACAACCCTCTGAGCATCGCCTTACTAGAGACAGCACCGCCCAGAGACCAAACAATTGCTACACACTCGCCCACGAATTGCATCACCAGGGCACCGGGAGCATGGATTGAAAGCCTAGCTGACACCCATACTCCACCCGCAATCGTATAGTGTTAGCGAACGTTGGGCACCTCCTGAGATGGCAGGCAGGGCACCGTTGGCACGATTGCTAGCGGGTCGTGCTTCGTTGGCTGCGTGCTTGGCTGTCTCACCCCTGAGACGGCAGCGTACACATACGGTAAACAAGGAAAGGATTCGTGGTACACAACAATTGACGCATTTTTCGATATAGTTCTCCACAACTCCACACAAAATCAATAACAATAATGATGTTCTCCATCTGGACGATAGCAATAAACTGAAATAAAATACACAAAGAACAGTCATAATAAATTTAGGTATCATCCAACGGCTTCGGTTACGCACCTAATGAGCTAAATAGGAATAAAATATAATAGACTGAATAAAATAATCTTACGTAAAAAACTGCTCTAACAATTGAAAGAAGAATAAAGGAAAATAACTGCTAAAGTAGTCCTTTTCTTTAAGTTTTAATTGACTAAATTTTTTAAAAATAAAGTCGACCGATTCCGGTGTTTTGAACATCATCAGAACCAATACCTAGTTATAAAAGAACAACAAATATTACAACAATCATTTTACGAAATACAAAAATACTTGCAAAGACAAAAGTATTGATTACACAGGAGAACAGTGATTCTGCGGCATGGAATTTAGGAGCTGATTTTGGGTAATTCTGATCTCCTGAATACGAAAAAAACATCAGATTTTCCGAATTGACTCTAGTTTTAGATATAAAGGCACCCCTTATATTGAGAGTAAAATAAAATAAAAATAATGAATACACTAAAAAACCTCTATTTTGAAACAGCAACAGCGTTATTATGGATAATTTGAATATAATTATTTGTATTAAACAAAAATTCCTTAAAATAAATCAAGAATAACGTTTTGTAAATGATTTTTTATTGTATTTTTGGTGAGGACAAAGATCCAGCAGTATTCCGCCATCACATGGCGGTGTCATGAACTTCATATCCTGGTGGAACCGTTCCCCTGGTTCTTCTTTGTAACCACTTAGGTTGTCAGGGAATCTATCCAAATGGCTACACAAAAAATGTATTTTGATACTCATATTATCTCCCAGTTTTTAAGATTCTTAAGTATCTTAGAGATTATTTTGAAATATTTTGCAGCTTTGTAGTTCCCAGAAAGTTTTTGACAATTGTTACAAAGCGTGTTCATGCGTCCAATTCAACTTGAGTGAGGATATCCTTGGGATAAAACAAGTTAACCTAAGTGGATACTAAAAATTGTAATATTTTTGATAGTTCGATTAATTATGAGAACTAGAGTACTCGGCACCTTATAACATAAGTGTATCTAAATTCATTCGAAAAGCTAGGGCCGCAGAAAAAATATTTTTTGTTTCCCAGTGTACGTATTATAAGAAATCACAAATTGATTAAGAACTGGTAGCATCTCACACAGATCAACAAAAGACGCCAATTAATTAGTTAGAAGCAGAAGGTTACAAGTCGACTGTAAACAGCTGAAGAACAATTATCAAAATCGACATTGCTCATGTTCAATTAAATAATTTAAAAGTAAGGGATAACTCAATATCTAATTGAATGTTTCAAAGAAGATATGGCGATACTAGTATTAGACAGTTTTGAATTTCGAAATTTTGTAGAAAATTCTAAATTCTACCTTTATTATGTATATGAAGAATTGTGAAACGATCATGTTGTAAAACGAGGCCAGTTTCAATAATATGTTTAGAAAAACTCGATTGTGTGTTATTATATTTAATGCCTCTAATATGTTTCTTCAATCGAACATTAAAAGACCTTCCAGTTTGACCCACATACGCTGCTCCACAAGAACAAGTAATTTTATAGACTGCAGATTTATATCTAAACGGTCACTAGTATCAATTTTATTACTCATGTTTTCTTAATGATTCAAATGCTTGTGCCAGGTTTAGAAGAGATTACAAAATTATTATCAGTGTCTATATATATTTTCAATTTTATATTTAATTTTATTTTTATATTTTGAGTATCACTATTACTAATTAACGGATAAGCTAAATTTGTTTGTCATTTTAATTTTTTTTTAACTAATTAACTTATCTATAAGATTTGGATCAAAATTATTATTTAACGCTATTTGTTTTAAAATATTAGTTTATTTTAATTTTTGTTGAGTTTAAATGTGTAAAATGGCTAATTGGTGTTTGAAACAATGGTTTAAAAGAAAATAGATACTATCATACGTTTAAGAAGTTTTCGGAAAGCATCGAAAGATAAGTTTTCGCCTGTGTTAGCAATGGTAAGATCTAGGAAATTAATTTTATGGTTAGATTCTATTTCTAAAGTGTACTCGTATTTATTATTATCATTAGCATTATTTAGTGCATTGTGAAAAGAATTTAATTCTGTAATAATGCCCGTCTATAAGCATAAAATGTGTTTTATAATTAATGACAACAATTCAAAAAATTTACTGCAAATTTTGTCTGATCAACTGGATTCGAACAACATTTCTTTAACAATTTTTAAAATTTCAAATTGATACATTAGTAAATAAATTAGGCGCATCAAAAGAGACTAGAAAAAAATCAGGTGAAATCGAAATATCGTGCAACTTTCCTACTTCCTTGCTTTACACGGGTATAGTATTCGCCTAGTTTACATTAGTCGAGTAGCTCGACCCAAAGAACTATGTTCTCTACCTGATACTCCACTCTCCAGGTTACTAAACGCGTGTAAACCAGGCATTCTTGCATCTTTTAACACAGTATTGAGATTTCACTCTAAAACTAATGCTAAGAATTTTGTTGATTCATTTGGCTAAGAAATAAGAGGATAGTTCACAAAATTAACAACTTGTCAGAGTTGCATATCTTCCTTGTGTATTTTGAGCAGAAACTAAAGTGAGAGTGTTTGTCGATTCTTTACTCTAAGTTGTGTACCTTGAAACATATTAATGAGTTCTCTACTATTGTGTAGCATAGTTTTTATTTTCATATTAAAAAAATTGTGTAGCAATGGTTTTTATTTTCATATTAAAAAAATTGTGTCAGATTGTTTTTAATTTCTTTGAAAACACTGTTCTGAAGGAAATTCATACCTTTATCAATGTATGAGGTTTTGTCCAATATAGTTAAGGCTCTTCACTTGTAATAAAAATTTAGTGGAAAAATGGCTCATCAGAATTTCAAATTGTGCCTTTTCCGATGCACCTACACTGTACCAATTTTTTTTTTTATTTATTTATTTAAGGAGCCCTTCAACTTCTAGGTTATTAGGGCCCCATTTCGGAACTTTACATATCGTTATTTACATTGAATTATAAATATGTACATCGACATTAAGTTATACATTTTATATTTTAGATAAAAGTTTTGTGTCAGTGAGGTAATTTATTACATTTGTTAGTGTTTCGTGTGTTAACTTTGGTATTTTGAATTTATGTCTTTGCGTGTTGTAAAGGGTACATTCATTAAGTATGTGTTTTACTGTAATATTGGTGTTGTATTTTTCACAAATCGGTGGCTGTGTTTTTCGTAAGATGTGTTGGTGTGTTAAAGCAGTGTGTCCTATACGTAGTCTTGAGTGACTGTTTGGTGTTTCCGGTTATTGGGGGTTATCCATAGAGAGGTTGTGTGCTTGATATCTCTGAGTGTGTTGTTCGTCATATTTGTCCATTCTATGTTCCATAGACTGTGGATTCTGGTTTTTATTACGCTGGTTATATCTCTACTCGTAGCTGGGATGTCCATAATTTCAATTTGTTCTGCTCCTTCCGCTGCCACATCAGCTTTTTCATTTCTTTCTAGTTCAAAGTGTGATGGAGTCCAAAGGAAATGTAGGTTTTTATTCTGGAGGGTGTATGGTGTATAGATTCTAGGATTCTTGTGAATTGGGGGGTGGGATTTTGTAGGTCATTTAGTTTTTACAGAGAACTTAAGGAATCGAAGCAGATTACAAAATGACTGTGGTTGTTTTTATTTTTAATAAATTCTAAAGCTTTCTCGATGCTATATGCTTCAGCGGTATATGATCTTGTTATGTGCGGTAGATGGTAGTGTTCTTTTGAGTCCTCTGTAATTATTGCCGCTCCAGTATTGTTACTATTCTTCGACCCGTCCGTATATATAAAATTATAGTTTGCATATTTTATTGATTTTATTTCCCGAAAGAGTGACTGGTAAATTTCATGTGTTGTTAATTTCTTGTTGTGCATTGTTAGTTCTAGATTGATTTCTGGTATATTTAGTGACCATGGTGCTATGGAGAAAGGGATGTTCGTTTCTGGTTTAGGTAAGGTTAGGTTGCTTTTATTTAGGATGGATTGAATGTATTTGTGGAGAGTTGTTTTGTTTTTTATGGTTTTGGAATTATTTGTTGAGAATATTTGTGAGTAAGTAGGTGTCTTTGGATTACTGGCGAGATTTATTATGTATGATATTGCTAGTTTTTGTCTTCGTATTTGAAGTGGTTCTTCGCCAGCTTCGCATAGCAAGCTACTTACTGGGCTCGTTCTGTAAGCTCCGATGGCTATTCGGATTCCTGTGTTTTGTATGGAGTCTATTTTCTTTAAGAGGTATTGTTTTGCGCTGGCAAATAGTATACATGCATAATCTAAGTTAGATCTTATGGTTGCTTTATATAATGTGAGTAATGTTTTCATGTCTGCTCCCCATTTATTATTACTTAGTATTTTAATTAAGTTCAATCTTTTTAGGCACTCAGTTCTTAGCTGTATAATGTCGGTTTTCCAGGTTAATTTTTTATCCAGATGAACTCACAGGAATTTTATGGTTTCCATGAAAATGATTTTTGTTTTCTTTAGTGTAAGTTTTGGTTTTATGTGAGGTCGGGTGAGCTTGCTAAAATGGATTGCATTTGTTTTTGTTTCGGCAAATTTAAATCCTGTTTGTTCCGTCCAATTTTGCAAGTTATCGATGGTGGTTTGCAGCTTATTTTCTATTGTTTTGAGATTTTTTCCTCTACAATATATGACTATATCGTCCGCAAAAAGAGAGAGTTTTACATGTTCTTCTAGGTAGTTTTTAATATTGTTAATTGCAATATTGAACAACGTCGTGCTAATTACTGCACCCTGAGGTAACCCGTTTTCTTGTTTGTATTCATTAGATAATACTCCATTTGCTCGTACTTTAAATTTTCTATTTGTTAAAAAGTTTTTTATGTAGTACACTATATTTCCGTCCAATCCGCTATCTTTCATTTTTTTAATTATGTTGTTATGCCACGTTGTTTCATATGCTTTTTCTTAATCAAGGGATACTGCAATAACATGTTCTTTACTGTTGAACGCAGTTTGTATTTCATTAGTTAGTGATATAAGTGGGTATTTTCCAATTATGTTTGAAAGTGCAATGGGTCGATAACTTTTTGCATCAGATTTATTTTTATTTGGTTTCAGAATTGGAATTATTTGAACCGTCCTCCATGGTTCTGGATAGTTATTGTTTATCTACATATGATTATATATTTGTAGTAGGTGATTCATTGCTTTTTCTGGCAAGTATTTTATCATCTCCGTTGTAATATTATCTGGTCCGGGCGTTGTTATTTTTAGGTTCTTCCACGGCTGTCTTTAGTTCTTTTAAAGAAAGCGGTAAGTTGATCGTATTATTATTCGTAATTGTTATTTCTTCTTTTTCTGATTTTTCTTTAAATTCTAAGAAATTTTTGTTATGTTGTTCATTTGATGAGTTATGTTTGAAGTTCATTGCTATTTCATTTGCTATCATTTATTATCTCCTGATCTTTAATTATGGTGGATATTTCAGTAGAATTTCTTTTTCCTTTTATACTTCTTATCTTATTTCATATATGACTTATGGGGGTGTTACTATATATTGTATTTACGAAGGTTTGCCATGAATTTGTTTTACTCAGTTTTATTAAACGCCTAGCGTTCGCTTTGGTTTTTTTCTAAGGTAATTAAGTTTTCTAATGTTTTCTTTTTCCTGTATTTATATAGTGCTTGTTTCTGTTCTTTCATCGCTTTGTAACAGTCCTCGTTCCACCATGGTGTTAATGTTCTTCTTGTTATTATATTTTTATATCCCATTGAAATTTATAAAGTTTGTGACTAAATTGTTGCAATTACTATTTTCTTTTATTGTTTCATATTCAATGTCTAGTTGTTCTTGGTAAAGTGCCCAATTTGCTTTTTTTGTATTCCATTTTTTCGGTAGATCATCTGGTTTCTGTTGATTTTGCATGACGTCTGTGTGGGTGATGTGAATTGGGAAATGATCACTTCCATAAAGATTTGGTAGGACATTGCAGTATAAGTTTGTGGCAATATTTGGGTGGACAAAGGCTAAGTCTATGCTGGAAAACGTTCCATTTTTGGCACAGAAGTGTGTAACTGAATCATCATTCAATAAAATGTCTTCTTCAAAATTTTTTTCTATTATTTTTCCTTTTTTGTCTATATGTTGCGAGCCCAAAATAAAATTATGAGCGATAAAGTCGCCCGTTATTAAATACGATATTGGTAGTTGTTTTATTATGTCTCCTATTGTTTCGTTATTGATATTCTTGTTTGGGGGGGGATGTATATGTTGCATATAGTGAGAGGTTCCGGTGTATATATTTTTATTGCTTGTACTTCTTGTTCCGAATTTATGTGTAGTTCAGTTGCATGGTGAGTAGTTTTGACAAGTATTGATACACCTCCGCTTGCATGAGTGCTGTCTCTGTTTTTATTATAGCTAGTGTACCCACGCAATGATGCATTTTGTTTTTGTTTTAAGTGCGTTTCTTGAAGGCATATATATATATATATATCGGGTTTATATCAGCGATTATAGTTTGCAGTTCGGATAGATGATTGAAAAAACCGTCAATGTTCCATTGTACCAACATTGTGATTATTATCGTTTTTCTCGTAGTTTTCTTCTACTTGTTGAATTCTAATTTTTGTTTGTATTCTAGTTATTCTGTTTTTGATTGCTCGGTTGGTGAGTAGTGAATGTATGTTTTGTAGCATTTCCAGGAGATCTTCCACGTTGTCTGTATGTTCTTTGGCAACCGCAAGTGGGTCGTTAGATCCATGAACATTTTCAAGGAAAAATTTTATTTGCTGGTAGGTGATTGTATAATTTTCCGGATTATTTTCCATGTCAGTTTTGACTGGTTGTAAAATTTCTTCTGGAGGTGGTAATTGACTAGGGCTTTTGCTTTCATGGCACCTGCACTTTATCATTTTTTTATTTGTTTGTGTTATGTTCTCCTCTGTCTCTATCTCTTTTGATCGTTGTCGTGTTGCTCTTGTGTTAACTTTATTTTAATTTTTAGTACTCGTATTTGTGTTTTGTTCTGGGGGTGTGTTTTCCTTATATAATTTTCTATTCTTTTCAATTGTTGTTACTTCTTCGTTTTTGTCTGGGGCGGGTCGTTTATTTTTGTTTGTATTATTTTGAATTTTTGTAGTTGATTGGGTATCCATTTGAGTGACACATTTCGAGGCTGGGTGCCCTAGTTCGTTACATTTAAAGATTTTAATGTTTTCTCCACTAAAGTATATTCTATAAGTAGTGTCTTCGTGGGATATCAAAATACTATCTGGTAGGGCAGGATTCTCAGGAGATACGTACACCTGTCTTCTAAAGCTCAGGATGTGGGTATATTCTTCTTCTTTAATTTCTACTCTTAAGTTGTTTATTTGAGATACCATTTGAGATACCATTTTGATTCCGAGATTGTTCTTTCAATAATAGAATTGGGAATGGTGGGCAGACATTTGAGATTATGATTCTATGTGCGGGGGTTACTAAACGTCTTATTTTTATATTGCGTTCTTCGATTTGGATCATCGAATGGTTTTCTATTATTACGTCCGTTATATCTTTAGATTTAAGGAAGATACATATTGTAACAGCTAACCTGCACTATGTGCCAATGAGTACTGACAAGTGTTTATTTTACTTGACCGAAAAATTAACTAAAATATTAGAAAATTAATCAATGAATCGACCAAAGGTAGCGTAAAATCCGCCGGCCACCACAGAACAGTTATAACTCCGTTCTGAAGAGTTAAATATGAGATAAAATACTTACGTCGTTAATTACTGAGTAGGACAAGGCTCACTAAATAATCTCAACACTAAATTTGGATGTAAGGCAGTATAAATGAAAATCAAATTCAAATAGGCAGGTTAGAAAATTATTAAACTACTTTGCTCAACTCGACACGATCAACCACAGTTTCCCTACTTGAACCTATTATCAACTTTAAAAACATTGAGAATTCGCGGACCTGGATTTCCGACACTTCTAATCGAGCAGCAATTTGGGTATGCGGTAAAAACTATTTGCAAGAAATGCCGCAAACACCGAGATTTGGATTTGCCTGGGCCAAAGTGGAAGGCATCTACTTCTACAGTGTTTATGCTTCACCAAATACTACACAGCGAGAATATAAAGATCTACTGAATGCTCTAGCAGAGGATGCGAGAAATCGACGCCCGCTCATCATCGCAGGCGACTTCAATGCGTGGGCCACGGAATGGGGTAGCAGAGAAACAAATAGGAGGGGAGAGGCGCTGCTTGACTTCACCGCCTCCTTGGACCTAGCCCTTCTTAACAAAGGGACAACTCCATCGTTCATCCGAAATGACATTACTTCCATCATTGATGTAACTTTTGCCAGTGAGAACTTATCTTCTCGAGTTACATCATGGCGAGTCAGTGATTATTACACCCACAGTGATCACCAGGTCATCTTTTTTGATATTGTTGCCCAGGGTGAACGAAGAACAAGACAGATGTTAATGTCAGCAAAATGGAATTCCAAATCCTTCGATCGAGAATCATTTAACATTATGATGGAAGAGAACATTAAATTAACGGGTTCTCCTGAAAATATGTCTTCGCAGCTCATGTCGCGGTTTATCAGAAAGCCAGTTTGGATTTCGAAAGCAGAAATCAACGGTAGATGCCATTAACGTTGTCGTATCTACTGCTCGAAAGGTCATCGGTGGGAGACGTTGGAAGAGAGGTGCTAAGAAGTACTGCGCCATAGTCACACTAGATGTAAAGAACGCCTTTAACACAGCGAATTGGAATTGTATTCTGGAGGCGCTGAGTTTGATGGAGGTTCCTGAATACATTTTGCGAATTATTTTGAGCTATTTTAAGAACAGAACGCTACTATATAACTCAGATATAGGGCCTAAGACCTATAAAGTTACAGGAGACGTTCCGCAAGGTTCAGTACTCGGCCCTCTGCTATGGAACATAATGTACGACGGGGTTTTGAGGTTGCCCATGCCTGTGGGGACAAGATGGTTGGATTCGCTGATGATGTTGCGGTGGTTGTTGTCTCAAAGTACTTAGAAGAAGTAATCCAGATGACAAACGAAGCTGTCGCCACAATACGCCGGTGGCTCTTTGCAAATGGTCTACAGCTGGCAGATCATAAAACTGAAGCAGTCCTGCTGACCAGCAGGAAGACACTAGAGACCGTCACGATCACCGTTGGAGGCTGCAACATACCTTCACAGCCGTCACTGCGATATCTGGGGGTGCAGATAGATACCAGGCTACGTTTTGATGAACATCTGCGTATCGTGAGTACGAGAGCAGCTGGAGTAGCTAACGCCCTGGTGAGGATTATGCCTAACATTGGAGGATCTAGGCAGAGTCGCCGAAAGCTGCTTTTCAACGTTGTCAGCTCCATCTTCTTATATGCAGCCCCGATCTGGTCATCAGCAGTAGCTTCGTATACATCACAGATGACCTCCGTGTATCGCAGGTGTGCCCTGCGAGTGGCACGAGCATATCGCACGGTCTCGTACGATGCCGTCTGTGTCATCGCCAACATGCCACCAATCCACCTGATGGTAGAGGAAAGGGTAGAAATATATATATATATATATACGTAGACGCGAAGATGGGCTTAACAATCGACGCATCATTGCCCAGGATGCGAGGACAGAGTTGTCAGCACGATGGCAGCGGCTCTGAGATGCATCAAGCAAGGGACGGTGGACCCATCGTCTTATACCTGATATCGCCGCATGGAATGGAAGAAAACACGGTGAGGTAGAATACTACCTTGTACAGCTACTGACGGGCCATGGCTGCTTCAGGACGTATCTACACCGCTTTCATTTGGGTGACAACGCGTCGTGTCCGACCTGCCGGCCGGTTCCTGAGGATGTAGAACATGTGCTCTGTCATTGCCTGCGTTTCAATGACGCTCGCGAGATCTTGCAAGGCAAACTGCAACTGCCGCTGACCCCAGAGAACATCGTTGGAGAGATGCTTATATCTCAAATCATTTGGAATGAAGTATCAGAATTTGCAGCCATAGTTATGAAGGAGCTTAGACGTGCTGATAATATGAGAAGAGGCCAACCTGTAGCTTAGAAGAAGAGGAAAAAAACACACACACACACACATTCATACATACATCTTCGCGAAAATAGTAAAATTGTATTGTAGGGACCCTAAAACCTAAAACGTGCTTATTCATTGAAAACTCACTACTCAATTTTTTGACCAAAAACAATATCTCCCTTACCTAGATGTAGGCGGGAGGTAAAAAGAGTATAAAAGGGGCAAAATATAAAAAAAAACATTATAAAATAGTATAAAGAATTCGTTGCAAATTATCGCTTATTTTGTTTGACGGGCTGGGTCACTCCGCTGCGCGTAGTGCCCCTAACTTCCTTCTCATAAAATAAAAAGACAAAACTGGTTCTTTAATATTAATGAAATAACAAATAACATAAAAGTATTAAAAAATATAAAGACAATAAAATTGTCAACTGTTTCATAAAAAACAGCCTCAGAATAATAACTAAGTTATTAATTCATTGAGACCGGCCAAGTCAATCAATCGGGAACTACAGACGCGTTTCGCTCTTATTGGAGCTCATCAGTGTAGTGAACCACAAATTAGAAACATAATCAGATCGCCCTCTCTATGGTTACGAGTCTTGAGCATAAGTGCTGCACCCGCAGGGGGGTGTAGTGACACTAAAATTAGACAAGGATGACAATAGAAGGATAGAAGATGGTTTTTTTAGCCTCCTTGATACTTTTTATTTTATATTTGTTGTACTTGTACAAAATTATAAGAGTAAATATTAGGAATATATTTATTCAATTAAATTCTGTTTACACATATTTAATTATTTAGACAAAAATGTTATAGATTTCTAATAATATTTAATTTATTAATTTTTAATATTAATTTTATTATGAAAAGCTCTATTTAAAATATTGAAAATGAGAATTTAATATAATTATTAGAAACCTTATAACTTTACTACAAAATAAGGGTTAAGAATACATATTAACACTTTCAATATGATTTTCCTCGTTAAGTGCAAATTTTGACAAATTGTAAATTTGTTCTTATAAAAATATTTTTAGTCTTACACAATCTTTTACATTCAAATAAAATCTGTATCTTTTAGCGATAAATTTCTAAATATTTGTAGTTAAAGATATTACAATCACTTATAAGTTAATTTAAACACAAAAATTCTTGTATTTAAAATATATATTACATTGAATTTTAAATTCAAATAATATTGTGTTTCTTTAAATACATGTTATTTTTGAGTTCCAAAAACTCTTAAAACATGTGAATTTTACTGCTGCAAACTGTAATGAATTTGGATGCGGGTGTAAGATTTGTAAAAGTAGTACTATAAAATCCACGTCAGCTTATTAAAAGCCCAACGACTGATTAGTGATGATTATTATTATTATGTGATTATTTGATTTAATTTGTTATTATCTAAAGTGCCACTAATAATATATTTAATTGTAAAAGTAAATTTATAAGAGAACGAGGAATTGTGCTCAAGAATAATCAAAATGTAATTAAAACAGTGCTTATACTCGCAAAAAAAATCCTCTTGTGAATAAGTTAAATTAAAAATTCCATTTAATAACCAGCACGAATTACTATTCTTTTATGATTAACCGACGCCGTGTGGGTGACATCCAAATGCTTGTTGTGTTATATGAATACTTCTCAACCTGGTGGAGATATCCAAATACTGTTGTACAGCCTAAAACAAATATATTTAGTAAAAATGAAATTTATTACTTCTAGAATTAGCATACCGTAGATTCGCATCATCGATATTCGTCTTCACAAATCGATTAACTTCGGAGTCTATTAATCTATGAATTCATTATAAAATTTTCTTTATTTTTCGTTCTTCGTAATCCCTTACGTCTAACTTTTGATTTTTTTATTTGAGCCAATTATATTGGTGAAGAAGAAAATGTTTTGTTAAACAATTAGTTATTAAGTCTGTCCACTTGGTCTCTTCTTGTAACACTGCTAAGCCAGGTCCTTAGTTATCGAATGGTATTGTTCCCTGTCACAATGTTTAGTCGGTTATTTACAGTTTCGTCGTAGAATGTTCATTCCCGGTCACTCAACTGAGACACTGGTAATCGCATTTTTTTCAAAAACCTACAAGGGTTTAAATTATTAATAATGTTTATATTAAAGAAACCTTTATTACTACACCATGTTCGGATGTCTCACATTTTCTCTTAAAAGGTCTTTCACTGTTAGTTTGTAGATGGTCATGTCCGTTTGTTGATCGTTAAGAATTTATCTGACGTTACCTACGTCTAACCCAAGTATATCCATCCGAAATTGTTGCATTTCCTTACATTTAGGGAAACGAAATAGCCTTTTGTCTTTAATTAGGCATCCCTTTATTCAACATAAATTAAGCATTGTTCTAAAATAGAAAGGAGAGGAAACGGATAAAAAAAGGAATTGGAAGAAATATACATACATAGTGGATATTTGTTATATTGAAAATGCATGAGTGCAATACAACTTTTAACATTGCTTTATAATATATTTGTGTACATATAATAATTAATGAAAAATATACAGTGATTTATTTTTTATGTATTGAAATTATATTTTAAGTGTGTATGTGATGTATAAAACAGAATATTAAATTTAACACTTACCTGTTGCAATATTTATACACAATAATAAACGACAATAACGAGAACGAATTATCAACATCAATTTTGACACTAAAATTGACAGTGATTTCTTCCTCTTTTTCCAAAGTAACTCGATTCCAATAGCTTATTTTATTATAAAGTGGCGCCTCCACATTTTAAGGAGTGGAGTGACACTAATCATATCATTGTACTGACATTTGCCATCAAAGTTGCCTCCCCCTGTAGTGAACCCACCAGCTGCTGTGAGGCAGTGGTACCGATGACTGACTTGGCGAGATCTAAGATCCCACAAGATTGGTAAATGGAACTGGGAAGTAAATAAATACTCCCAGAGCCATCTACCGAAACTTCAACAGAAGTAAATTTTCAAAAAATTGAAAATTGTCTATGAAACATATATATTAAAAAATATAAAGACAATAAAATTGTCAACTGTTTCATAAAAAACAGCCTCAGAATAATAACTAAGTTATTAATTCATTGAGACCGGCCAAGTCAATCAATCGGGAACTACAGACGCGTTTCGCTCTTATTGGAGCTCATCAGTGTAGTGAACCCACCAGCTGCTGTGAGGCAGTGGTACCGATGACTGACTTGGCGAGATCTAAGATCCCACAAGATTGGTAAATGGAACTGGGAAGTAAATAAATACTCCCAGAGCCATCTACCGAAACTTCAACAGAAGTAAATTTTCAAAAAATTGAAAATTGTCTATGAAACATATATATTAAAAAATATAAAGACAATAAAATTGTCAACTGTTTCATAAAAAACAGCCTCAGAATAATAACTAAGTTATTAATTCATTGAGACCGGCCAAGTCAATCAATCGGGAACTACAGACGCGTTTCGCTCTTAACATAAAAGTACCTTTAAAACTTAATAGTTATTTACTTTACAAATGGGCAAAGTAAGGAATTACCCAAGAGAGAAATTTTAGCACACGAAGCCGAAGGCTGAGTGTGATAATTTTATCGAGAGGATAATTCCACTTTGCCCACGTGTGAAGTATAACGTTTTATCCAACAACTCTTAATAAATGCAAATTTTATTAAACAAATATTATTTGACAGTTACATGTGCTTTAAATTTTTTAAATTAAAATGTCAATCGAAGTGTTTACCAAGGTGTTGTTTGTTATTATTATTGTTATAATTTAAAAAATATTCACTAGTTGATGATCTCATAATTATACCCACTGGTGGGTAATCTGTTACTTTCCTTGTTTAAAATCGCCATAGTTATAGAGCATTTATTGAGAGGTGTTGGATAAAATAAATTATTTGTATGAGCAAATATAAATAAATAATCCAGCCTAAGGAATGTTGCCATGGTAATAAAGTAACATGCAACAATGTATCTATTGTTGTGTTGTATTGTGTAGAAGTAAATATGTTTTGTATTCAACATAATTCTCCAATTTTTCAGTATATATATATATATATATATATATATATATATATATATATATATATATATATATATATATATATATATATAAGTTGTATCATTGTCAATTTCCATAATTTTTATATTCATATAGATAAGAATGTAAAAAGTAATTATATTATTTCTGTTACACCTCTTGAATCTCTTATTTTGAATTGTTAAAAACAATAAAAATTTCACTCATTCGGGGGTTTCGAACACACCTTCTCTAGGTTATTGTAAAATAATTTAGCGCACTCAGACGTCGAATTGGGCTTGGCAAACTAATCCGCTACGCATCGCTACAATCACCAGGAGAGGCGCCAAACTCTCTTCAGAGAGCAACATTTAAAAATGTTAGATAAAGGTTGCGACTAGCGCTAGTAATGGTATGACCTGAAGAGGGGTGGTGGCGAGCAGCCATATAAAATTCAATTTTACACACTATCGTAGATTAAATTATTGGTTTTACTGACTTTTCATATAACTCTGATGCTTGCAACGAGAACAAGATTATAATTTTACCTTGTGCAAGGAATACTGAGACCGCCTCAGTCAGTTACGTAGACACAATTTGAAAAGTGGGGGAGCAATTCAAGTCCAGCCCATTTGCTACCTCTCCCTTTACACTTGCAAAACTGTAGATGGTAATGGATTGCAAATGTTGGCCTTTATAAAATTCAATTTTAACCTTGATGTTCTTAATGTTTCGCAGTTTTTATTTTTGTGAACTAAATTGTCTTTATCCTCGTTTTAAAATAATTTAAAGTGGCAATAGCAATATCATCAGTTAGATTACGATTTTCAATAGTTTTTGACAAGTTATCTAATTTCTTTAAAAACAAAATTTTCTGCTCGAAAGTAACGTAATTGTAGTTAATTAAGTAAGTTTTATTCTTTAGATGAAAAAAAAAAACTGTGTAATAATAATCGAATCCAATTTTTAAATCTATATAAATTGTATTTAAAATTTTCAAATTACCTTTCATCGGTAAATTAATTATAAAATTGATTATTTTTTGACGTTTCTTTAAACCAATGAAATACTTTATTGTATGTCACGTGTCTGCGTTTTAACCAATCCTGTCATTATTATACTGAGAATAATGCTCTTGTGATTATTCCCGGCAATTTTCTCTGTAGCTTTTTTGTTTTTGTTGACAGATGTCAGATGTCAGATAGGTATCATCAACACAAGTAAAAATGAGCAAAAAAGATTAATTTATTGACTTGCCTGATGATGAAATCAAAAAATAATCTAATTAAATATAACTCGAGAGTTCGAAAAATTAGAAAATAATTCTCCAGTATCTTTCTCAAACTTGTCGCCATTTGGCAATAGTTTTCGAAAGATCTGTCAAATTATTTTCAATTTATTCTCACTCTCTTGTTATATTATTTAGTCCAGGCAATGAATACTTTCGGGGTTACAAAAGGTCAAGGAGTGTTCGTTTTTGGTAGATTTTTTACAGTTTGGTGTCCTAATTAATATTCTGAGTTTGCGACCTTGAGCGACCGCCGCTCGCGCCGCCATATTGAAAAAAAGGTACTAAAAAACAGTTTTTCGAGAATATCTTCTCTCCAGTGCCACCAAAGTTGAATATAGTTAGTACAAAAATTATAGAGCATAAAATTCTCTAGAGAAAATGTTCTTAATAGTTTTTGAGTAAGTGTTACAGTTTTCGAGAAAATCGAGAAAATAAAAATATAAAATTCTCAGTCTGTGTAAACCAACTCATAAATTTGTGTTAATAAACAAAAACGCATGACATTTTTTAACGGACTGAAAGATCGACTACCGGTTATCAACATTCGATTGCCCGGACATTTTTGTATTAACACCATTATTTTTACACTTTAGGGAAGTCTAGTTCAGTTGTAATATATTCATATTTCCCCAGGAAGCCTAAATAAATTAAAATAATTTTCTTAAAATTTTGTGTTTAAATTACTGTAAATCTTAAACGGAATCAAATAGCGACTTCCGGTTTTAGGCATTAGATTGCTCAGACATTTATCTATTAGCTCCATTATTTTTATATTTTTGGTAAGTCTAGTTCAGCTGTAAAATATACATAATTCCCGAGAAAACATAAATAAATTTAAGTATTTTCTTAAAATTTTGTGTTTAAATTACTGTAAATCTTGAACGGAATCAAATAGTGACTACCGGTTTTCGGCATTCGATTGATCTGACATATATCTATTAACATCATTATTTTCACACTTTTGGCTTTTACTCGAGAAAATGTAAATAATTTTAAGTAATATTCTTCAAATTTTTTATTTAAATTATAGTCAAGGCAATGAGTACTTTCGGGGTTATAAAAGGTCAAGGAGTGTTCATTTTTGGTAGATTTTTACAGTTCGGTGTTCTAATTAATGTTCTGAGTTTGCGACCTTGAGCGACCGCCTCTCGCGCCGCCATATTGGAAAAATGTACCAAAAACAGCTTTTCGAGAATATCTTCTCTCCAGTGCCACTTAGGTTGAAAATAGTTATAACAAAAATTATAGATCATAAAATTCCCTACAACTTCTGTTATAAACATTTTCCAATCAGATGAGTAGTACAAGAGGTACAGCGGAGTTAAACTATTCAAATTTCTGCAATTCGCAAAATCGCTATATTTTTTCACGAAACAGAAAATATCTATTACTTAATAAACATTACTGTTTTCTTTTCATTTAGCACAACAAATTGATGGTATTTACAGGAGTTTTAGATTACATCATATGATTTTCTCTTAGAACTAAACGAATATTAGCGAACAGGATTTCGGGATACATCAAGCGTTGCGAAATTATTGGCACACGAGGTCGAAGAAGACAACAAAGATGAAAATTCGGAAGAGGAGGAAATAAATTTACAAGATGTTGATATAAATGAGCCTGGAGCATCTAGGCCTAGGGCATCGAAACGGAAAAAAATATCAGTAAATAGCGAATTGTGGATTAGACCTACTGGGGATACCACATGAAAAAAAAAAAAAACGCGCCTCTCATTCTACCTCATGGTGGTGCGGAAATGAGTAAAACACGGTAGTACGTATTATGTAATCGATATTTGCTTAAATTTCGTGAAAAAATATAGCGATTTTGCGAATTGTAGAAATTTGCTGAGTTTGACTTCACTATAACTCGTGAAATACTCATCTCATTGGAAAATGTTTAAAACAGAAGTTATTGGAAATTTTCTGCTATATAATTTTTGTAATGACTATTATCAACCTAAGTGGCATTGGAGAGAAGATATTTTTGAAAAACTGATTTTTGGTACCCTTTTTCCAATATGGCTCAAGGTCGCAAACTCAGAATATTAATTTGGACATCGAACTGTAATAATCTACCATTTTTATGTCTTCATTGCCTGGACTAATTACTGAAAATATATTTAGACACTTTGAATCATTTTGAAATCTCTTTTATACATGCCATATGCATTAAAAAAACATTGTGTAAGAAAATTGATACTAGCGACTGTTTAGATAAATCTGGAGTTTATAAAATCACATGTTCTTGTGGAACTACGTATGTGGGTTAAACCGGAAGGTCTTTCTATGTAAAGGAACATATTAGAAACATTAAATATAATAACACACATCTAGTTTTTCTAAACATATTATTGAAACTGAACACGATTTACAACATGATGGTTTCACAATTCTTCATATACACTATAAATGTAGAATTTTGAACTTCCTACACAATTTTAAAAATTAAATACTGTTTAATACTAGTGACACAATCTCTTTAAACGAACAATTAGATGACAATATACCAAATATTATTTATTATTTCTTTTTTAGATGAAAATTATTTATCTGTGATTACGTCCCAAGGCAGTTATTTTGTTGAAATCAACTGGCTTGGACTTGTTCCATGTAGACCCACGTCTCCTGATATAAGCATCATACTTGAGTGTTTCTATTTCATTACCAGGGATACTATCCGACTGACAGTGCATCCTGCTAATTACACTGGGGCACGTCGGAGCGAGGTAAGTAAACACTTCTGATTTTATCGTGATCTTTTTTCTGTCAGTGACTTCTGCCAATAGTACTTCTTGGAATTAGAACTTCTATTACAAATGGTATCAATTGTAGTTCTGCAGAGCTTGTATATGGCACAAATCTTAAAATTCCAGAATTTATACCCAAAACAGAAAACAAAATTTTAAATAATACAAATACTAATCAATATTTACTTACATTAAGAAATTCAATAAATAAAAGTATTTAAATCACAACACGACATCTGATATCTGGATTGGAGCTGTTCTTCAACAATACGTCAACAATCACGTCGGTCACCAGTGTAAAAATAAATCTTAATAAGTCAATTAAATTGTATAACAAATGTAAAATTGATATTTAATTAAACAATCATTGGACTTTAAACGACACGATGTTTATTTTGAAAATGTAGAAATATGAATTTTACATTTGTTATACAATTTAATTGACTTTAATAAGTATTATTTTTACACCGATGACCCTGACTTGATTTTTGACGTATTGTTGAAGAACACTTCCAATCCCGATGTGACTTAATAGTTGTTTTAATTATTGATTATTAAACTTCACCGAACCCGCCTGTTACAAACGTAACAATATATATGTACAATGTGTCCCATTTAAAATACGAATGCATTGGGATCTCGAGAACCATAAGAGATACGAAGTTGGTTAAATTAGACGGAAGTTGCCCCATTAGTAGAGTAGTTTGAACATGTACTTGTTCTTCGAATTCAATGTATAGCTCACTAGATATAGTACTCATTTTTTTTTCTATCTAAACATTTACGAGTTACTCGTATCAACTTTTATTTTTCATATGAAGGTCATAGTTAGCCATGACATTTTTTAGTAGAGATTTTTTTTTTGCTTTACAACGGTATTAAACAGTTATAATAATTTTTTAAATTAATAGACAAACGAAATTTTTTATTTATAATAAAATTTAAAAAAAATGTGAATCATAGGCTGCTACGGAAACATTTTGTTAACAAATAAAAGAATCTCGCCATCAAGTTAGATTTAGTTTCAATGTATGGTGTGGTGTATTAGGAATTCCACTAATTGGCCCAATCGTAGTTAACGAAATTTTAAATGGTCCTAGGTATTTAAATATGTAACAAAATGATATTGCAGATATTTTTACACACATTGCCACTTAGTCAAATGCAAAATATGTGGTTTCAGCAGGGCTGAGCTTCTGCTCACAATTCACAGGTCATAGTACAATATTTAAATGTTCAATTTGGGGGACAGTTGATAAAGATTTAACACAATTATATTTTTTTATACAGTTACTTAGAAAATAAACTTTTTATTTAGGAATATTAGAATGAAAATGCAGTACGAAATTCCATGGCAAACTTTGTATATGCATATTTAAATAAAAATGATACATTTTTAATTTCGCATTTTTCTCAATTATTTTGTATTATTTGGTCATTACATATAAATATCATTGAATTAAGAAAAAAATACTGAGTCGAATAAGCGAATAAAAAAAAAATAGGTTGCCATTTAAAATAAGAAAGTTGCGCCTCGCTTTTTGAGAACCACTGGTCTAAAAAAATTCTTGTTTAAACCATTTTAATTGTCTTATAATATAGAAATTGCTTACTAATTTAACCGGCCTCGTAGTTCTTATAGTTCTCGAAATAGCAATAGTGTACCACTTAAAATGAACAGCCTGAATAATATATATATATATATATATATATATATATATATATATATATATATATTAAAATTATTTAAAAAATGTCCTCGCACCTCGCAGATCTGTCAGAGGATATTAAGCCCTGCTTGAAGCTGGTCATATCGATGAAAATTCATGGAGTGCCTCCAGTTTGAAAATTATGATTTCTGGCATCCAAAAATCGCTAAAATTTATATTTTCGAGATTTCCTATTTTTTTATGATTTTAGACAAATATGATGATTTTTGGCCTCTAAAAGACTATATACTCAAATTTTCTGTATTATATCATTCTAATTTCTGTTATTGTTATCCAACTTGTAGTACTGAATTAAATCATATACTCAAAGCAAAGTGAGATAGTATAATAGTCACATATATTTTTTATGCGACAAGTTATCTTTTTTCGTTGTCGGGGGCAATGTTATATTTTTGCCGTTTACAGAAAGATTCTTTGGGGGCACGTATTTCCCATACCCCTTACAACTCTTCGCCTCTGATAATATGCTTATTCTTTATTCGTGAATATTTTTTTTTAAATGTGATATTTTTCTTATTCTTCTCAGATTCACCTTTCCCTTCATAGATGATCATTCTCCTTCTCTAAAAAAATATAATATGTAGATGTTTATCAACCACGTGGCTTTCAAGCATTTTGGGCGGTAAAATTCAAAATAAATGGTTTACAAAAAAGTTTAAAATAATTATCGTTTTAAATATTAATATTCTATTACATTTTACAAAATTCCAAAAATAGTAATTTAAATTTTCTTATACGTAGTATATAAATTGATTTTTTTTTTATACATGTAACAAAAATCCGTCTGACTTTTATACCAAATTAAAGGGTATCAAGTTAAAAATTTAAGCTTAATTTGTTTTGAATGATCGTAAATGGTTTTTTATTGTAGCAATTTGAATCCTAGCTTGTTTGGCATCAAAATAAAAGTCGCGCGCAAAACTTGAAATCAAGTGTCAAAAAATTATTTTGGCCGATCGTCAATTTTGTTTTTATAAATATAATTTGAATCTTTTCGAGTTTAGTATCAACTTAATGGTGTCGCAGAGGGGATTTAAACCAAAGTGGCAAAAATTAAAGTTTACACTTGGTGTTTTTATTTACAGTAGTTAATTGGAATAAATCTATATTGCAGTTTAAAAGAGCACAAAGATTTACGCGGAACATTGCTTCTTTCCCCAAAAACAATACTAACATGTCGCCTACATAACCTTATATTTCTCCTCAATATGTATTCCTTCCCTAAAATACATTGATTCACATCAATGAAAAAAAAAAAAACTGTCATATCAACACCAAAATTAATATCAAATTTTAAAAGTACTTGCGCCAAAATTTACGCAGGAATATATTTTTTAGCTCTTATACAAATGTTTTTTTAAGAACTATTTTCTGCTTAAATCTTCACTTATTTCATACAACTTGATGTAAATTTGGTGTTGGTTACAATATAGGTACTCAGTGTTGCCAGGTGCAAGGTAATTTCCTTAGATTTAAAAACTCTTTTGTTTTTTTTAAGGACACAAGGACTTTTGTTTATTTTTTTTTTAAATCTAATGATTTATTATATTGTAACATATTGCTAATTATATTTTTCATTTGCAAATGTTGTCTTTTTGTAATTCTGTTTGAAGTGTTAATTTTTCGTTATTTCGTGTTGGTAATAGCCATTAATGTGCGTTGGTGTTGGTACTGATTTGAGTCGTTTGAAGTTGAACGTTAAAGTGACAGATGACAGACTGCATTATTTGGATTCGTAGTTTCTGCAATGTAAGTTGTAAAAAACTTGTAAATATATTCCATAATTTACTTAATTACAAATTTTTAGAAAGAAATATGTCTGATACGGATGCTAGTTACACAACTAACAACAAAGATTGTGATATGTGTTTCCATGATAACGTGTTTTAGTGTTTGTTTCTGTAACATTGACATGTAGTTTTCTGTATTTATGTTTGACATATGTAATCGTTTTATGTATATTAAAACCTAATAATTTCTGGTAATTTCAATTCAATTTAATATACTTAAAATAATAATGGAAAGATATTTTCGTCCAGAACGATTTGATATTATTCCGACACCCTGTTTGATAGTTCATCTCCTCAATGGATACATTGGAAGAAAACGTTTGAAAATTTTGTACAACAAATTGGAAGTAGAGACGCCGATCAACCTCCTCTTGATGAATTCTTGAAATATAAGCTCCTTGTAAATTTTCTTTCACCTGACATATACAATCATATTGAAGATTGTACAGAGTATACTCCGGCTATTTCAAAATTGGATAAAATCTACATAAAACCAAGTAATGAAATATTTGCAACACACAGACTTGCTAAAAGAACACAACAAGCTGGTGAAACTATCGTCTCATATATTGAAACTCTGGAAATCTTATCTAAAGACTGCCAGTTTAAATCTGTTACAGCTGAAGAAAATCGTGAATATTTTATTAGAGACGCCTTTATTGCTGGAATAACTTCATCACAAATTCGGCAAAGGTTACTAGAAAATGATACTCTAAGTTTAGCAGACGCTTATAACAAGGCACGTGCCCTAGAAATGGCTCATATACACAGTGAGAACTATAGAATTAGCGAAATAAATGTTGCATCTACATCTGCACCAAAGAAGATAAGTAACAAAGAATTAAGTTTTTTCTGTGGCAATACGAGACATCCTCGGAGTAATTGTACTGCGTTTCGGGCTACTTGTTTAAATTGTGGCAAGAGAGGACATTTCGCTAAAGTATGTAACAACAGCAAACTTCGCGATAATAGAAGTGTAGCTAAAAATACATACAAGGATGCTGATTCTGTGGAAGAACAGAATGTCGCTGATGAACAACACACTCTTTCGACTATTTTATGTACGGCGGGCCTTCAAAATGCAATTGTACCTATATTAATTAATGGAAAAATGTTACAGGAATGATTGATACAGGAAGAACCTCTAGTTTTATTGACAGTCATGTAGCAAACAAACTGAAACTGAAACAAAAGCCTCATTCACAAGCTGTGGCAATGGCTACTTCTTCATTATCTTCACAAATTAATAGTTTCTGTTCTGTTATTATAGAAATACAAAGTCATAAACTTGAAGCAAAGTTCCTGGTGCTAAAAGACCTCTGCACAGATGTTATAATTGGGCACGATATGCTGAAAGAGCATTATTCATTAGAAGTACGTTTCGGAGGATCGAGATCTCCCCTTGTTCTATGTAGCACCTTCAGTGAAGCTAAAGTAATTCCGCCAAAATTGTTTGCAAATCTGTTACTAAACTGCAAGCCCATCGCAATTAAATCTCGAAAACATTCGTATGAAGACGAAAAATTCATCGAAGTAGAAGTAAGAAAACTCCTAGCTGAAGGATAATAGAAGAAAGTAACTTTCCTTAGAGAGCACAGGTTCTCGTAACACACAACCAAAACCACAAAAGAAGGATGGTAATTGACTACTCTTCTACTATAAATCGATATACTTTACTTGACGCCTATCCACTTCCTTCTATAGAAAATTTAATTTCAAAAGTTTCAAAGCACAAAATATTTAGTAAAATCGATTTAAAAAGTGCATATCACCAAATACCTATTCCTGTAAAAGAAAAACCATACACTGCGTTTGAAGCTTGTGGAAATTTATTTCAATTTCGGAGGATTCGATTCGGTGTGACAATGATGTTGCCTGTTTTCAAAGAGTTATCGATGATATTATTCGAAAAAAATAATTAGAAGGAGTATATATTTATCTCGACGAGATTACAGTATGTGGACTGAATCAAGAAGATCATGATAAAAAATTATCAGAATTTTTAAAAGTATCTGAAAAGTACAACTTGACTATTAATAAAGAACAGAGTGAATTTTAAATAACAGAAATAAATCTCCTAGGATATAATATAGCCAACGGAATAATTAGACCTGATACAGATCGCTTGACCCCTTTTAAATCTTAATCCGCCAACAGATACCGTTTCGTTACGCCGAATAATGGGCATGTTTGCTCATTATTCTAAATGGTTACCAAAATTTTCTGAACAAATTAAATTCCTCACACAAACAGAATCTTTTACACTAACCGAAAATGCTATAATGTGCTTCGAGAAAATTAAAAAGGAAATAGTAAAATCAGCTATAAGTGCAATTGACGACAAAATTCCTTTTATTGTAGAGACAGATGCATCTGATGATTCAATTGCAGGTACACTTTCACAAGAAGGTAGACCTGTAGCTTTCTTTTAAGATCTTTATCTGATAGGGAAGGCAAACATTCAGTGGTAGAAAAAGAAGCCTACGATATTGTAGAATGTCTACGGAAATGGCGACAATTTCTTATTGGGCGTCATTTTATGCTCAATCAGCAACATTAATCGAAGATTAAAAATGATAAAATAGAACGCTGGCGACTTGGCGACTAGAATTGTCGATTTACTATTTTGAAATTGTATACCGTCCAGGAAAAGAAAATATTGTCCCTGATGCGCTGACAAGAACTTCTTGTAATGCTACATTATTAAAGCAGAATCACTCTTTATCTAAGCTCTATCAACTTCATCAATCTTTTTGCCACCCACGCATCACTCGAATGGCACATTGGATAAAAAAACAGAATCTACCGTACTCAATTGATGACATTAAACGCGTCATCACCTCTTGTCTCACCAAATAAAACCAAGATTCATTCGACAGCAAGGAACACTTATAAAAGCTACATCTCCATTAGAAAGACTTGCTATAGATTTTAAAGGACCACTGTCAAGCGCCACAAGAAATCGTTACTTATTAACAGTAATAGATGAATATTCAAGATTTCCTTTTGCTTATCCTTGTCCCGATCTCAGTACTGAAACAATAAACATCTGACTCATTTATTTTCAATCTTCGGAATGCCTTCCTATATACATTCTGACGGAGGAACTTCCTTCATTTCATCTGAATTTAAAACTTTTCTCAATAATATGGGTATTACTACCAGTCACTCGGCTCCATATAATCCCCAATGTAACGGGCAAGTAGAAAGACTGAATGGAACACTCTGGCAAACCATTAAGCTTGCTCTGAAAACTAAAAATCTACAAATCACGCAATGGGAGACAGTGCTGACTCAATCACTTCACAGTATTTGCTCACTCTTATGTACAGCAACAAATACTACACCGCATGAAAGAATGTTCAACTATCCACGACGCTCCTCTAATGGACTATCTCTACCAACTTTGCTCCAGCCTGGAAAACTATTATTAAAAAGACATAGACGAGCAAGTAAGTATGATCCAATTGTGGAGGAAGTAGAACTCATTGAATCTAATCCGGCGTATTCGTTTGTATGATTTCCTGACGGGAGAGAAATGACAGTATCAAAGAGACATTTAGCCCCGGCACCTGAAACTTGGAACGAGCTATCCCCAGATACTTTGCCAGTAGAATCTCGACAGCCGATCATCGAAACTCCTATCATGCCTGAATCACCACAACCGCTCGAAACCTCTAACACGCCTGAATCGGAATTGCCCTGTCCTAATACTTTACCACCTACACCTGCCGCAGCACCCCAGGAATTAACTATAGAGCCAAGACGTTCTGAAAGAATACTCCAACGACCTAAATATTTAAATGACTACATTGTATACTAGTCCGGAAGAATGTGATATGTGTTTCCATGATAACGTGTTTTAGTGTTTGTTTCTGTAACATTGACATATAGTTTTCTGTATTTATTTCTGACACATGTAATCGTTTTAAGTATATTAAAACCTAATAATTTCTGGTAATTTCGTATCAAAGATGAAACTAAAACAAATCATAAATTGAAAAGGACGTACATGCAAAAGTATAGGTCGGAGGGAAACACATCCAGAATTCATAAACTGGATTGCACCCAGTAGTCAGGGTGTTAATTACTTTATGAGTAAAACATGTGGAGGTAGCTACGGGGCCGCTATAATCTCTGTCATAAAACATAACATGTCAGCTAAACATGTCAAAAAGTGTAAATGTATTAAAAACCAAGTATCTGTAGCAAATACGTTTATTGTTACAAAAACTAATACAGTAAAAATGCTGAATTACACATTGCTTCGTTTTTAGTGGAGCATAATATAGCTTTTGGCTTAAATATAGTATACGGTCTATATCTGACGCATGCGCAGAGTGGCACTATTGAATCTCGAAAACTTTGAGAATTTAGCGTCTCCAAAACAATATTATTGCGGTTAACTTTTCATTCTGTACCTGTTTGACACAAAGGCAAAATGGAAAACTGTATTATTAATTTCAAACTTTTGTTTGGTGATTTAGCGGGGTAGGATAATAGCTGCAGGTCCTAGTTTCTTTACCAGGATATGGTTACAGAAAAACAATTTAAAAAAGCAAGAAACTAAGATTTATTTCAGTTTTGAGGTTGAATAAACGAATTGGTTCAACGGCATTTCTTTTTACAAAAATTAAAATTAAAACCTATGGTTTTGGTGCCACTGGATGCATGTCATTAGTTTCTTACAGACTACTTCCTTGCCCCCTGTCGGAAACACTCCAAAACACGATAGACCGTATACTATAGTTTTACCCAGCTTTCAACACAGCAGATCATCTTATTCTAATTGTATACATATTGATATAAAATATTATCTTGTGACAGAAGTATGTGTACAAAATTAGTAGAGAACTGTGTTGGTGCATATGGTCTGGAAGTCATCATTGAAGATATGGAAATTAAAAGGTTTCCTATTATAGTCGATGAATCTGCAGATATTTCAATGAATAAAACTATGGCAGTTATCGTCAGAATGAACAGAAATGATGATACACGCTTGGTATCTGATCAATGTTTAAATTTGATAGACGTACATGACGGCACTGCTGTGGGCTTGTATATCAATTTCTTCAAAGAAAATACGTACTTTGGAGGAAAAGTAACCGCACTAGTACTACAAAACGTAAATATAAGACAGTATGAGATTGAAAATTGAAAAAATGTCTAGATTTCTATATGTTCACATAAATTTTATAAAAGATTCTCTTTTCAGGATAAATTTGTTCAGGCATTAAAACATTTATTTTTGTTAAATCCGGAAAATATAAAGACAATTACATCAATTGCTCTATCCATATATTTTGGACAATAAAAATGAACTCGATAGCGAATATAGAATTCTACGCAACGTGGAGAATTAAAATTTTGATTGTAACTTTACAGAATTTTGGAATAAAATAATTAGGTGATGAAAGTCAAGTATAACCAAATTTAAGTAAATTTGTGCAACAATTACTAATATTGCCACACTCAAGTGCGGTAGTGGAAATAATTTTTAGTGTTATTTAATAATAATTTAAATTTTGTAAATTAATGAAAGGAGAAAAGTGTTTTTTTTCTTTTTTCTTTTCAATTTTGAAAATCTTAAACCTTTTTTGAAAATTTTTAGAATCTTTCATATTTTTAACCTGGCAACACTGAATATACTATTAATTGTAACGTAGTGTGTTGTATTTTGCTAACCTATGCTGTATATTTTCAAAAAAATTTGTGTTACAATATAGGTGAGCTTTCACCCTTACCTCGGATTTCAAGTACGAACTATCCCCTCCTCAGATTACATTGACAATTGTAAATGTATTTTTACAAGGAGCAACAAAGAAATTTCAATAGTCAGTTTCAAGCAAATTGACGGGACATTCGGTAAGTAATTTTTTCCGATATTGTAAATACAACTTACAACAATTGAAACAATGTGAGTGGCTCATAACATTTTTATTCATTTGGTAGTTATTTATTTTCAGTATATTTACTACGGAGTCATTCAATTGCTTAGAAATACGAACTTTAGAACTTTTTGCCTGTTTGCATTGTTCAATGTTTCTTTTATACTTCTATATTCATTACTTGTATGTTCATGTAAGTGTTTGTATGTTATCCATTACTGAGTTCAGTGAAGTAAGATACTATCTATCTCAGTGCCTGAGGTTAAATTTAAGTCCTGAAAATGATGCCTTGTCATCGTGAAAGCTATTTGTTTGAATGTAGATGTAGATAGATGGCACGCAAAGAGTTTATTTCCACTATAGTCCCAAAAGCATTCACTTAGAATATATATATATATATATATATATATATATATATATATATAGATATATATATATATATATATATATATATATATATATATATATATATATATATATATATATATATATATATATATATATTTGACCTTTTTAGTACGTACAGAAAATATTTGTTGCATTTTTCCATATTGACATGTTGTAACCTGAGAATTATGTTCTATGTGTAGGTACTTTTACTAATTTTAAGTTATAAATGTTTTAATTTTTTTTAAGAGGAATTACGAAAACATGTGTTAAGACTCTTTTGAACATGTATAATATATTTGTTTGGTATAACTGATTGTACCCTTAGTCATTGTAATTTGCCTAATATATATAAAGAAAATAATAATAAATATTACATCTAGAACATTCTGACACTTTCAGCTTGATTTTTTGGTTATATTGTTCTATGAGAAAGGTAATTATACATTTTATGATTATTTACATATTTTATATACGATTATGAATTAACAAAATACATAACAATGCATCCAACGACACTTTGAGAAGAATAAGTTAAAGTAAGTTTAATCGTTAATTAATTTTTATTGATAAAAAAATACAAATGTAATAATTAATTTGTGTCGTAAATCAAATTAATATAAATCACGTCAATTATTAAGTAGAGTGATTAATAATTATTATTTTGTTATTTATCTTTCTTATTTGTAGTTTCTTGTATAGGAACAGTTTTAGGATCTTTAAATAAAATGGATGGAAGATGGAATAAAAATATTCTTATGTATTGTAGGGAATAATAATATACTATCCAACAAAATTCTCCCATTTCATTGGATACGGTATAAATACAACATTATAGTTCCAAAATATTTGGAAATAAACAGATAGAACAAAAGTAGTTTTCTTCCAAATAGAAATATATGAAACTTTGAATGTATAATGCCTAATCAGATAGAACAATAAAACCTTTTTACATACAGTTAGAACAAAATCTCATTTTTTCTAAAAAGTACAGATAGATTATAATTCTCAAGTGACGGTATTCAAAATAGTAAAATAAAATAAATATTTTAACAATAATTAGTTATACATCAATGTTCAATTGTATAAACATAAATCGTAGTCTGACATACCCCTCTGTTCTACGGAAAACAGCTGGTCGAAGTGTTAACCTTCCAATATTCAAACATGTATAAATTCTACAAACGGCATTAAACTAATAATTAATTGTTAGAAACAGTATAGTGTTTTTTTGATGTTATGGATACAATAAAGTTAGTGTACAGCGTCAAAATTGAATAAATAGTTATTTATACGTGTTTTAGATCTTGACTTTGGTTCTCTATTAACAATTGGAGGTCCAAATACAGCAAATGTGGGAGATGACATAACACTGCAATGTGCTTTATTCGCAAATCCTTATTTTCTCTACTATTGGCATGGATTCGAATGGAATATTCCTAATAAAGTAAGTATTTATCCATTAAGTAGTAATAAATTTATATTAGATAAGGGCTTTACGCCTTTATCTTGGTCGTCTGTACAACTATTTCTATTGCATAGAAAGGGGAGCAAATTAGATCCATCGAACTACAGAGAGATAGCACTAATTAACACAGTATGTAAATTATTCACGAGTATACTCTGTAATCGACTTAAATCGTGGTATGAAGAATATAATATTTTGAGCACAGGCAGGTTTTAGAAAAACAGGAGTCGGACGGACAATATATTCGGTCGCTCGGCAATGGCACATTTGTATTTGCGAATAACAAGACGAGCATGCTGCTCTATCTTTGTTGATTTTAGACGGGTGTTCGACTCTCTGAACCAGTCAATGTTGGCATAAATTGTACAACTCAGGAATCTCCATGAATTTTATTAGAATTCAATAACATATATAAAAAGAGGCGACACTTAGTATAAAAACAAGCGAAGGCATCACTAATCCGGTAAACATAATATATGGTATCCTTCAAGGGAAAACTCTAAGTCCGCTTATATTTTCTTTGTTTATTAACGATATTGAATACTACTTTTACAACTATTATCTTAACGAGCTTAGTGTAGATGGTCACAAAGATGTAATACTATTAGCTTATGTCGATGACATTGTAATTTTATGTGATTCTCTGAAAGACGTACAATATTTACAGACGTACAGCGAGAAAAATTCTATAACAAGTGAACGCAAATAAAACAAAAATTCTAACTTTTCATAGGGGAAAACCAAAACATAGTAGTCACAATTTTCAATACACGTGTAGAGGTAGTGTCACAGTACTCTTACCTAGGCACAATAGTTTCCTCCTCTGGAAAATTTAACTTACCAGCTCCGGGATAACCTAACAAAAGGAAAACCTTCCACAATCAGAGGTAAAAATATTCTTAGCACAAACAAGTCAAATAACTGGAATAAAAAAGTTAAGCTCTTGCAAACAACGGTTAATGCGGCTACTTTTTACTCCACTGAGGTTTAGGATTGCAGCACTACGAAAAAAAGGTGAACTTAACTATTTTAAATCAATATTACTATGTAAAAAAAAAATACTCTCAACCATATGGTTCGCTTAGAATCAAGTACTATTCATACTGTATACTTTATTCTAAAAAAAAAATCCTTAAATGGTATATAAATATTATAGTATAACAGACTAGATCAACGAAATAAATGGTCAGGAAATAAAATTGAATACAACTGGTGCTCACGATTGAAAGCTGCTTCAGCGTACTTATGATTTTCAAACATTTGAGAAAATATTACATTAATTAAAGCTTAATAATTACTGATAAATTTAAAACTGTCTCTTAGAAAACGGCCTAAATAACGCATATAAATCTTTTAAGCTTAAGTATTATTAAGTGGAATTACCCACACGATAAAATTATCACACTCAGCCTTCGGCTTCGTGTGCTAAAATTTCTCTCGTGGGTAATTCCTTACTTTGCCCACTTGTAAAGTAAATAACTATAATACTTAAACTTAGAAGATGCCAGCTATTTAAATCTAAATTTTTATTTTGTAAAAGTTAGGACTATTTCCAAACATTTTAACATCGAAATAGTTATTTAAATATTTTGTAAATTCATCAATATGCTGTTGATTATTGGCTGCAGTAATTACATCATCAACGTACAAAAGAACGCATATCTTTTCTTGTGTAAGCAATGTACTTTTCTCCTCTTCTAAAACTATCATTTATTAATACTTCATTAATTTTTCCATTCCATGCTCTTGCAGTCTGTTTTAAACTATTACTCTTCTTCAATTTGCAAACATAATTTGGATTTTCTTTGTCTTCAAATCCTTTAGGTTGTTTCATATAGTCTGTTATGGGGTAAATAGCTCAGTGGTAACGTATCGGACTGTGGATCGTGAGATCCTCAGTTCGAATCCCAGTACCGACAGTTGCCAATTTAAATTTACCCCTGTGGTTCCCCCTCCACTAACAACTTTGGGGGCTATGACTTGACGGCTGGTAACCGCATTTCATACGCAAAAATATATCACCTACCGAGATCTGCGTAAGCAGAGTGCCACACCCTTAATGGGTAAAAGGCGTGATGATATATTATTATTATTATTATTATATAGTCTGTTTCTTTTGAATCTCCATTCAGAAATGTTGTTATTATATCTGAATTTGCACCAATCATATTCCTCTTCCCACAAAGTGTCAATAACTTTTTTTTTCGTAGAACTGGAGCAAAACCTTCGTCTAAAGCCGTATTTATGCAGCCATTTACATTTAATTTTCATTTAACAGTAAATATATGTAACCTAATGCACCCATTCACGCAACATTCTCATTTTCATTATATCTTTCATTTTAATTTAATTTTTAAGTTGGCCAACTTTTAACTTTTAAATGAGAATTATAAATGACGCATGCGTTTAAGAGTAGTCACCACCGATCAGCTGATTCTGTTTGGTTTTTAGTAAGGTTATGTCGTGTTTATTGCAATTAATGCATTGAAAAACAAATTCATAACTTCGTCTTCGCTATCACTGTTATTGAACATCGTCACTTGTAAAATAACCCTAAATTTTATTCCATGTCCATATTTGATATTTATTACCTTGGCCACTTGCCTGTTTTTGTGCGCATGCGTTCATTTTCATTTATCTTGTGGCATGAGTTCGTGCATTTAAAAAGTATAAATGAGAATGAAACTTAAATTAAATGTACATGTAAATGGCTGCATAAATCCGGCTATAATCTTCCCTAAATTTTTGAGAAAATCCTCTTGCAACAAGTCGTGCTCTATAAGGTATATTATTACTTAATTGTTCTGTTTTTAACTTGTACACTCATTTATTATCCACAACTACTCTATACCTTGGTAATGGTACTAATTCCCAAGTTCCACATTTTTTTATTTAATTAATTATTTAATTTTGTTTATTACTTGAGTGTAATGCATGTTCATACATTTATGGTTCGTTATCTTCTGAAATATTTTTTTGTGCAACATGCTGTTTTTCTTGATTACTTTCTTCTTCTTTTTGATTATTTTCTTTTTGTTTGCTAATTTCATCTTCAGATATTTCGTTTTCTATTTCTTTTATTAATTCCATATTATTATGTTGAATATCTTAATTTTGCCTTGATTCTTCTTTATTTGAAATACCAACAATTATTTCATCTTCATTCTCAACGATATTTTCTTCATTTTAGACCATATTGTCTTCTTCATTAATATCTTTTTTTTTCTATAAATTTTACATTTCGACTTATAGTAATTTTACGTTTTCATATCAAGTAGAAGATATGCTATCGAGTTTTCGCTATAGCCTACAAATTTCATTTTTATTGCCTTATCATCTAGTTTTGTTCGTTTTTCTTTTGGTACTAGTGAATACGCATTGCAGCCGAAAATTCTCATGTGACTTAAACTTGGTTTCTTCTTGTGCCATTATTCTAACGGTGTTTTCTCACATGCTTTAGATGGAAGACTGTTTTGAATATAGTTGGCTGTTAATACTACCTCTCCATAAAATTTATGGTTCAGATTTGATTCAATGATCATAATTTTTTTCGCTCTAATACACAATTTTGTTCAAATGTGTAAGCAGCTGTAAATTCATGCTTAATTCCATTCTTCTTCATTTATCCTTTCATTTGTTTCAATACATATTCTTCTTAATATTTTTAACTTCTAGTTAAATGTATACAATGTTGCTATTTCTTCGTTTTTATGTTTCAATAAATGTATGAATGAATTTCAACTAAAATCATCAGTAAATGTTGGTATATATTGATTTCTTCTTTGTGTAGATATATGCATCGGACCACATAAATCTGAATAAACTAATTCAAATATTTCATTTCTTCTATTTTCAGTGTATTTAGGGAAACTTTGACTGCTAGTAAGAACAACCGATTAAGAGTGTTTAACAAGCAGTTGACTAACTTTCTTTTACGCTGTCAAACGTTCTTAAATTATTTTAAAGATATAAGCTTCAAATAAAAGACATACAGAATTAAATATTCTACCACTTCTATTTCAAATACTTTTCTCACTAATCATGTAAGAAGGTTTGACAGCTGAAAAACACAGATAGTCAACTGCTAGTTAATCGTCCTTAATCAGCGTTCTTACTAGCGATCTTTGTTTTTTATGAAGATGAGAGGCGGACTAACTTCTATGGTCATATGCCGCCTCACGATTGGATGATTATGAAATTATGTGAACAACACAAACGACCATGCTCTTCAGTGGGATTCGAACCCACGACCCCTGGCGTGCTAAGCTAATGACATAGCCACTACGCCACCGAGATCGGCAGGGAAACTTTTATTGGCCATTTTACTTCGTAAACAGATTTCACATAATTCATTTTCCCAACAATTTTTATGTCATGTCAAGGATTTAGTTTCTAATGAATAAATTGATTTAACATTACGAATACCAAATCTTCTGTGTAATAAATTAATCACATTTTTCAACCTTTTTATTTACCATCACCAATTTGTTTGCAACATTCAATTTATATAAATTATTTTCTAATATGACTTTTGTTATGATTTTTTCATTTTTGAAAGTTACATTCATCCTTGTCAAAATAAACAACATGTCCATTTTGTGCTAATTGTCATACAGACAATCCATCTTTTTCTAGAATATGAAGTACGTCTTTTATTTACTTACAGTTTTCATCTAGAATTTATATCCAACCACTTCCACCACCTTTTGATTACAATAATGTGCCATCTGCAAATAAAACATTTTCATTCACATTATAATCTAACTTGTCAAAAATATATGGCAAGTTGCAGCTGAATCAATGTGCCATGATTGTTTTGAAGAAGTTGTCAACTTCAAACATACTTCACCATATTCTTCATGCGTCCCTTTATTCTCATCTTTATATATCTTCTTGGGCAGTATGTGATATTTGTGGTGGTTTGTCTTTATTATTTATGAAATTTCTAGTTGCCCTCTTATTATTATTTTTATTGAACCAGAATTTATCATTAATGACCTTTTCGTTAAGAATAATAATAATCCTCTTCCATTTAACCTTCATTTAATGCACACATAGATATTAGCAAAAATACGGAATACGGATGTGTGTATATCGCTGTTGGAAAGAAAGTGTAAAATAGCCTAATTTTCTACAAACAAAGCGTGTGAAGTGTCAAATAGAGAGCATTTATAGTAAATACAACTAGCAAAAAGAAAAACAGCTTAAAGAAAGTGCAATTGAAACAAGAACCCTAAATCGAGACTAACCGGCTTTTAAGGTTAGAACCACAGCCCATAAATAATACCATATGTAGGGTGCTTGGACTGTGGAACTGCTCATTGGGAAACTCCAACACAAGAGGGAAGTAATTGACTCTATTCTTGTTTGAAATTAAATATTAAATATAAGTAAAGTAAATTATATGAATTCCAGTTTGACATTTGAGGGAACACTTACAGTGATCTAAAACAGTGCTCTAAAATTTTTACGCTCTAAAACTTTGGATATCAAAATCTATATTATAGCCCTAGATCCGCGGGGAACACATTTACCAAGGCAGAGGAAGAAGTAAAAAGGAAAAGAAACACGATAGAAGAAACAGATTCGCAAGAAGAGGACTCAATCTTCAAAAAAAAAAAAAAAAACAAGACAAACCGATCACTAGTTAAAGATATAAAAAAACCTCAAACAATACAAAAGATACAAGTACCATAGGTAAGAAAAGCGAACGAGAATCTGAAACTGCCCCTAACATGGAAGAAGTTAAGGCATTATTACTGCAAGTAGCTGCAGAGCTAAAAGATGAGTAAAAGAAAAGAAACGAGGACCTGTCAAATAACATTAGGGAAAATAGCGTAGTGGTTCAGCGTCTAGAATCTGAATTAAAAGAAAAGGAAGCTAAGTAGAAAATTGAGAAACAAGAACTAGTCGAGAGAATCGATAAGTTAGAAAAGCAACTACACGAACAAGATAGGCGCACTCGCAAAAATAATATAGTCATAAAAGGATTAGAAATAACAGGGCAGAATTTAGTAGAACAAATCAATAACTTTCTCAATACAAATCTCGACTTATCATGTAGTCAGTGAGTAAGATCTACACCAAAAGCAAGAAAACTATTATTATTACTGAACTGCAGAACTTCAAAGAAAAATTAAACATAATGAAGAACAAAAATAAAATTAGAGGCAACCAAGTATTTATTGAAAGTGATCTTACACAAGAAGAGAGAAAAGTACAGTATGAAGTTCGTAACATGGCAAGAGAGGAAATCAAGAAAGGAAACACAATTAAACTGGGGGTTTCAGAAAATACAAATCAACAACCAACTATACGAATGGAATACCAAAAAGAGCGCTCTTGAATTAAAAGCTGGACCTCCTCAATAGCAAAAGGTATAAAGGTGAACACAATTAACCGAAACAAGGAGACAATAAACGCTACGAAAACGGCAACAAGGACGGGTAACAAGAATGCACAACAGGAACAAACAATCGTCAATAAAACTAAATTTAAAATTGGTACATATGGAAACACCATCTAATTGATCTTAAATCTGAATGCACTAGAAGACTGAATCTAATAAAAACCCTAGCAAGCCAAGAATGGGAAGCGGACAAAGATACACTACTAACCTTGTATAGAAATATAATTAGATCTAAACTGGATTACGGATGCGCTGCATATGGAACTGCAAAGAAAACAGTACTAAAAATTATAAATAGCATTCAGTCAACAGCACTAAGAATTATTATCGGAGCATTCCGCACTAGCCCAGTCAATAGCATCCTAATAGAAGCAGGGGAATTACCACTACACATCAGAAGAGCCCAACTATCACTAAACTACTACCTAAACTTGAACCAAAACAAAAACCACCCAACATACAAACACATAAACCCAGAAATCCTACCTAATACTAAACAAACACCTCTACAAGAACTTATATCCCATCACATTGATTCCTTTAACATTACACTACCTGAAGCTTCAACACAAACTTATCCTGAAATCCCTCCTTGGAGACCAACAACACACCTGTATAACACAGAACTCTCCAAATATCCTAAAGAGAGCACTAACCCGCAAATCTACAAAAGCATGTTCCGCCAAATTCGCGACGACAACAAACTTTACAAGATCATTTATACCGACGCATCAATAACCAACAACGGCACGGGAGCAGCTTTCGTTACAGAAAGCGAAACACACAAATTCAAACTCCAGAATATTTCAAATATTTTCACAGCAGAGTTATTTGCCATCAATCAAGCTCTAAAATATATAACCATACACAATCCAGAAACTCCTCATATCATCTGCACAGATTCCCTCAGTTCAATACTAGCTATCCAGAAAACCTTCCCCACACACCCTATCATCAACAAATTCGAAAACTGCTAAATACTTTATCAAACATACCCAACCTCATAACATTCCTCTGGATCCCACCCCATATAGATATCCCAGGAAACGAAGAAGCCTACTCCGCAGCAAAAGAAGCAACCCTACTTCAAGAAACGACAAAAAACCCTGTCAGTAAAGACGAACTTAAATACCATATCAAACAACAATGCACAACTATGTGGAAAAACCAGTGGCTGCAAATAAATAATAACAAATTAAGAACAATAAAAACTGAAACAACATCCTGGAAAACCAAGGGCACAAGAAGGGAACAAGTAGTCATCACTAGACTAAGAATTGGGCATACAAAACTTACCCACAGCCACCTGTTCACAAGAACCAACCCTCAACAATGCGACGCCTGCAAAACAACACTTACAGTGAAGCACATCATAGAAATTTGCCCTAAATATAATACCGCAAGATCTCTTCATAGCATACCAACCAACATTACCGAAGCACTCTCCAACGACACCTCCCGAACCTCAAGCATTCTACTATTTCTTAAACACACTGGCCTATTCACTGAAATATAACCCAATGTAAACACTACTGTTCACTCTGTAATATTCATATTCATATCCACAACAATATATACGTATGTAAAAATTACTGTACCAGGGTCCAAATAACCTTGTAGTTGAAGAACCCTTAAATAAATAAAAAAAAAAAATTGGTACATGGTATGTCAGAAGTATAAACGGAAAAGAAGATGAACTAATACAAGAACTAGAGAAAATTGAAATGCGGAACAAAGAAGAAGGGAAACGGCACTCAAGAACTTAAAAATTATTACCATTTCATATATTCTGGAGTAGCAGAAACCGAAAGAGCACAAGCAGGTGTGGACTTAATAATCCACCCTAACAGAATAAAAGATATTCGGAATTGGAAATTTGTTAATGAAAGAATGCTAGTGACACAATTTATGTAAGAAGGTATTCAAAATGCCACGCTCATGATGGTATATGGTTACAAAAAAATCGATGAAGCTGGTGAAAAAGTAATAATATTAGAGGATCTGAACGGAAGGGTTGGAAACAATACCCAGGGTAAAATGGGGTGCCTAGGAAGACATGGGGAAATAGTAATTAACAATAATGGCGAAAAAATAATAGTTACATTTATGTCGAACGACATGATAATTGGTAACACAAAATTCCAACATAAAGATTGCCACGTGATTACACGAGAGGAACTAAGCAAAAATGAAAAATCCTTAGTGTACTACTTCCTAATAAGTAGAAACATTTGGAAATACGTACGCAATATTAAAACAAGAAGAGGCTCAGAGATCGGTTCAGATCAGTACTTAGTGGAGCTATCACTAGGTATCAGACCCGCCGAACGGGAGAACAAGAAGAGGAAAGTAAGAATAAAAAAACCATCTATTTAGGAATGAAGAAAACAGCAAAGTTTCAAGACTACAGAGAGTACAAGTTCGATAGAATACCTTAAAGTCTCTCTCTCGAGGAGAAATGGAATAAATTCAAAGAAATAACACTGGAAGCTGCAAAAAGTTGCTCTGGGACAACTACAGGAAGTAATACAACATACAAAAAAACGCCTTGGTGGACAGAAAAAGTGAAAAATGCAATACAAGGAAAGAAAAAAGCATGGTAAATGTATTTGAGAAACCGATTATCGGATAATTATGAAAAATACAAGGAATACGAGAGTGCAAGCGAAGTTAACAGTCTTAGAGGCAAAAGAACAATCTTGGATTACATTTGGAGAAAAAATGGAAGAAAACTTCTCCACAAATATGAAATTGTTTTACAGGACATTGAAAAGCATGCGAAAATCAGCCACACAATCTATAAAATTTATAAAAGATAGCGAAGATAATCTGTTAACAAATAGCAAAGAAATAATGCTCAGGTGGAAGGAATATTTTCAAGAACTACTGGAAGGAACAGACTCCATATTGTGCACAACAATCACCGGAAACGATAGTAACCCAAACAAGCACAACTAGGAACAAGAACCAAGTATAACCATACAAGAAGTTATATCAGCAATAAAGAAAATTTAATTGGGCAAAGCAGCCGGGCAGGATGAAATCACAAGGGAAATATTAGACGCAATGGGAGAGAAGGGTGTAGAACATCTGCGAGACATTTTAAATTCAGCACTCAAACAGGCAACAGTGCCGCAAGATTGGATGATTGCATTTATAACTCCATTACACAAAAAAGGGGACAATAAAGGGTGTAAAAACTACCGAGGCATTTCCCTCCTAAGCATCACAGGGAAAACATATGCAAGAATCTTAGAAACAAGACTAAGACAGCACGTTGAAACAAAAGTTGAAGAAACCCAACATGGATTCAGACCTGGGCGCAGCACCCAGGATTTAATATTTGCACTAAGGTAAATATCCGAAAAAACAACGCACTACAGGAAATAAGTCCACTTGTGTTTCATAGACATGGAAAAAGCATTCGACAATATAGACAGGAATATACTATGGGAAACATTGAAACAGAGAAACGTCAGCCTAGGACTAATAGCTGGAATAAAAAGTTAATACAAAAATGTGCGAACATAGTCCGAACTAGAGAAGAAGTATCAGACACGTTTATCACTACAAAAGGTGTCAGACATAGCAGTGTTTTGAGTCCACTGCTTTCTAACATATTTCTTGACGAAGGGGTTAACAAAAGCATCTCGAAATGTAAACCATTAACGTTCTACTGGAATATGCAGGAGATTATATTCTGAGAATTCGCATTCGCTGACGACATGGTAATTATGGGGGACCCAGCGGAAAATCTGCAACATAATGTCAACATATTCCATACAGAACTGAATAAAAAGGGAATGAAAATGAACCTCGAAAAAACTAAAACAATGATATTTAACAGAGAGAATGCCAAACATGAAATATGTATCGAAGGAGTAAAACTACAAGAAGTGTGCGAATTTAAATACCTGGAAAGCCACTTTAACGAATCAGGGGATATTGACACGGAAATAAACGCAAGAATACATAACAGCGCAAAAATGTTCAATACTCTAAAATATAAATTCCTTAATAAGAAAGAAATACCCGGAAGTCGCAGTGCATAAAGCTGTGTTCTCTCTTGCGAGTCGTGTCTACCTCTAACAAGCACAAAAGCAAATTACAAACCATGGAAATGAGATTCTTAAGAATGCTTAAAGGAAAAACTCGCATGGACAAAATAAGAAATGACTCTATCAGGCAAGAACTAAAAGTAAAATCTCTGCACACAGTAATACAGGAGGCACAATGAAGATGGTGTAACAATTTAAAATATATATCGTACTTTCCTTTAATTCTTTCCTATACTTCCCGACAACTCTCTCTCATTTCGTTTTGTTTTCTCATTTCAATTCGTTTTATTTAAACTATAAGTTGATGGCAGCACGTGTCCGACACACAATATTTGCCGATGATTTTAAATTAAATAAAGGGACTTCCAAAAGTGCGGTGTGTAACAGATCGGTCTTGAAGACTCGAGTGTTAACTGAGCGTGTAGTCTTGTCTCCAGTGCGTGCAATCGAATTTATTTATATTATTGCGAATCAATCTATCGTCGCCATATTTATTTAAATTATCTTGTTGATCTCGAAATATCGCCGGTTTGGCGGATTCTACGTTAAAATAAAATTTCACTGTCCGTTTCACTCGTTTGAAGCGTTGCCGTTCGCCCTTCAACGAGTTACCGCCCCCATTTACCCTTTCGGGCCTTCTTCAAGTAGCCGCTGGACGACGCCGACACCTCCTTCATCTGCACCACGACTCCTTCACCGCCAGTGCACTAATACTGACTTTCCGCGTTAATCTTCACATTGGTTCAATTATTGTAGACTATTAGTTGGTGTATCGAACTTTATTGCTATTGATTTATTGATATCCAGAATTCTTTTTATAAATATCTACATTTATTGTGTGTAAAATTTTGTTTCTACGCCTATGCGCACGGCCGGTACTAACTGCGGCATTTAAAATTGTACTTGTAAATTCGAGATTTATTTAGCTGTATTTAAATTTTGTATGTTTTATTATTTTCAATCTGCAAGGAGATCTCCAAAAGTTCAATATTTAGATCAATTATTGTACCTTTATTTTATATTGAATTTTTGTAAATTGTGTGTCCGACACTTGACTGCCATCGAAATTTTCTCTAGTTTACTTAATAATAATACCCGGTTGGGGTTTGTTTGCTCAACGTATGAGAGTTTCCTTATTGTGTTCCTCCAATGCTCTATCCTATACTCTCCTCATATTATCTCGGTTTTAACACCACCAAAACCGAGTGGCGCCCATTCGTACCTTTCAGATATTTTTGATTGTGCAATCATTACCTCACCAGTAAGTATAGTAAATCTTACCACAACTTGTACCCACGAAGTAAGTATTATTTATGCTTAGGTATGTGCCCCTCTACCCTGTAGTAGCCGGCTACCATCTATATAGTTACAGGGTTAAATTAATAACGATACCCATTATAATGGTTCGGACATTTGCAACGACAAGCAAATACAAGACCAGCGAAGCGAGCGTTTGATATAAGAGCGAAGGGAAAACGCCGAAGAGGAAGACAGAGGAAGAAATGGATAGAAGGCATCAGAGAAGCAGCAACCACGAAAGAAATAGACTGGAAAAACATCGGAGAGCTTACACAAGACCGAGAAACCTGGAGGAGAATCTGGAAGGCACCAGCCAACAGCACCGAAACGCAACCCTAGAAATGAATACCTCCACACCGCAAGGTAGAAGAGGAACCGATTATGTATGTATGTAATACATACAAAAACATTAATTAAACAATAAAGAAGAATAAATTATAATACAATCAAGTGCAAATTGTTATAATACAACATAACAAATATTCATCATATAACGTAATTTAATAAATGTTTCGGAAACTAATGCAACAAGAATTGTTTACACTTCAAATTAAATTTTAGGAAGCTAAGTCCCTTGATTTCCATAGAAATATTATTATAAAGCTGTGGTGATGAATATGAGAATGATCTCTGAAACATACCTGAAGAATATTTTGGTATTTTAAGTTAATTAGGAGACCGCAAGTTAAATGTATGAACATTAGCAGATGATTTCAATTTATCATGAAGATACGTAGCTGTATTAGTCAACAAAATTTTAAGAGCAAAGCATGCCAGGTGTAACTCCCTTCGTTTTACCATATTTAACGAATTTAGTTCAGAAAAGGTGTGTGAGATATGCTCTCTCTTTCTAATGCCTAAAATGAACCTTATGCGTGAATTTTTGAATTCGTATGTTTGGGATACAGTCCTAACAGGGACCATGTAACACGTCTCCACAGTTAAATCTTGATAATAAAGGAGAGTTCACCAGCATTTTTCTTAAGTTTGAGCAAGCAGACTTTTATTTGCGTACATAAATTTTTGACTATAAATTGATTTTTAAACAATGAGACTTACATATGTTTGGTATCGTAGATCGGAGTCTAAGTGTATTCCGAGAATTTGTATAGCATTAGAAGAACTAATTTCCACACCTGAAACTTGAAGCGGAAAATATCAGATAAAACAAAAAAAATATCATTATAGATTTTTCCGAGTACATTATTAACTGATGTTTTTAGAAAAGCAAGTAATAGCTTCCAGATCTGTATTCATTGCAATTATATTTTGTTCTAGATCAGATTTACTAAATGAACACCAATTAGAGTATTATCGGCATACAAATTACAGGAGCATGATTTTAGTTGTTTATGGAAATCAGCTGTACAGATACTAAATAATAAGGGTCGTAGCATGGAGCCTTGAGGTACACCCGAATGTATCATTTTATTCTTTTTACAACTACACCTATCACTCAGATAATTGTAATATAAAAATAAACTTAAAACCATCTACACAGCCATGCTCTCTTCAAATTATAATATAATCGCACTGACTGAAACATGGCTACATAATTCTGAATTTAGTGATAGCTCTTATAACATTTACAGAACGGATCGTAATTTTGATGCTACAGGTCTCTCCCGTTGTGGTGGAGTCGTGCTGGCTGTCAAAAGCAATTTATGTTGCACAAAAATTAATTTAAATGAATTCAATTTAACTTTACAACCTTGTATCGATATATTATGAGTCAAAATCAATTCTGATGATTTTTCTATCTATGTCTTTAATATTTATATCCCACCTTCATGTAATGTCCACATTTATTCGGCTGTATTCGATTTCATGCAGTCTCTGCCATTTTTATATGATGCCAACAGTATTATTGTTGGCGATTTTAACATTTCTGATTTGTATAATAATGTCGCAACGAACATTGTTAAATGTTTACAAAATTTTCTGCATTTCTTTGAATTCGAGCAGCTTAATAATATTGAAAACTCTAACAACAGAATCTTGGATTTAGTTATAACAAATTGTAATTGCTCTGTAGTACATGCTGATGATTTATTGTTTGGCATCGAATATAACCACCATCCTGCTCTTGTTATAAATTTACTTATGAAATCTAGTATCAAAGCTAAACACAGCATTGCTGCTCTAAAATATGATTTTAAGAAAGCGAACTTTGTCAAGTTGTACTCGATGATTAATGCTTTTGAATGGAACCAACTTGAAATATTTACTAATGTTAATGATGCTTGTAACTTTTTTTATACTACTTTGTATAATTTTTTTGATCAGTGTATACCCTCAAGATCCTTCAGAACCTCAACCTCTCCCAATTGGTACACTAATCAAATTAAAATTGATCTGAAAAAGAAATCTCACTTTCACAAATTATATAAAAAATATAATAACTCTGTACACTATGAAAAATTCAAATATTTTAGATCAAAAATTAAAGCTGATATTCAAATAGCGTACGATAATTATATTCAACTAACTGCGGCAAGAATTAAGGAAGATCCTAATACTTTTTGGAATTTTGTTTAATCTAAGCGGACTTTTCCAACAAAAATGATATACAACGACACTAATTTAATAACTCACTCTGACATAGCAAATAATTTTGCAGATTATTTCGGAAGCGTGTACTCAGTTACAAGTAGTTTAAATTTGAATTCAACTGATATTCAGTGTAACAATAACACCTTAGTGCTTAGTTATATATCACATGATGATATTAGTAGATCGATTATGAAGCTCAAAAGTTCAATATCATCAGGGCCGGATTTAGTTCCTTCGTTTGTAATCAAAGATTGTTCTCTGTCATTTACTACAGCTTTATTTCATATTTTTAACTTATCGTTAAAGTCT